>CM033279.1:39349966-40055269 GCA_019343175.1 Oedothorax gibbosus | reverse complement strand
TTAATGGCAACAGTTTTAGCGGTATTGTGTTCATTCTTGGTTCTTCTGGAATTATAGTTGTTTTGGGCAATACAATATTTTTTCACCTTAAGGAGGAATGGGCGAGCTAGACCGGGGGTCTCCAAATCAAAGTGCATCAGTGTTAATCCTATGGCGAAAAAAATATTTTCTCTGCCACATTTCTCCGGCTGTATTGAATATTTTTACAAGCGGATTTTTATGTGATAAATGTAGCTGACTTACAGGTCCCGACCTTCCCACTTTTTGAAATTGGTTCGAATATTTTTTAAATTTTCAATAAATAATTTTAAACAAAATATTCGAAGCAATTTCAAAAAGTGGGAAGATAGAGAGCTGTAAGTTATCTACATTTATTATTTAAAAAAAAACGTTTGTAAAAATATTCAATACAGCCGGAGAAATGTGGCAGAGAAAATAGTTTTTTCGCCATTGGATTAACACTGAGGCACTTGAGTTTGGACACCCGCGGTCCAGCTCGCCCATCCCCCCTTAACATTGCGAGTGAAGCCGAAGCCACCAGTGTAATCGCGAAAATGCAAGAACGAAAAAACTGGAGAGTTACATCATCTGAAACAATACAATTAAAGAAAATTTTGCTTTCTGAGTAAAAAAAAATGAAAATTGCGTCAGTTAACAGAAATATTCAGGCAGCAAAACTTCCAGAAATATTTCCGTTACTTGAATGAATTTTGAGAGCATAAGAAGCACATCCATTTTGTTTCCATCCGTTTTATTCCAATTATTTTGGATTATGTTAAAAGTACTACTTCCTCTTACACCTTTTTAAACATTATTTCACATACTACTTTGGTATTGATTTTTCATGAAATTTTCAGTGATAAAGATAATATCAAAGGCAATATTAAAATGTATTTTTAAATTCAAACAAAGAAGGTAAAATTTCAATATACGATATAAAACATATTTTTTTTAATTATTTCGAAAACGCAGAAAATATGCCTAAAATAGAATTATTTTATACCAACACTTCATTCTCAAACTTTCCCCCAGGGGTGAATATTTTTCTTGATCTAGGTTGATTTCGAAAAAAATTGGTTTTTAGTAAAAAATCATCGTTATGTATAAAAACTAATCAGAAATATTAACGTAAATATTTAATTGAAAAACATCGAAAATTTTTTCGTTGTATTTTTTCACAATATATTGCGATAAATTTGAAAAGGATATGCTAAACTAAAAGTGGTCTAAATATTTTTTCGTATAACGAAAGTTATTAAAAGTTAGAGAAAGTTATAAAATTTACATATAGTCAGAAGCAACCTCTACGTTTATGCTGAGTAAAGCACAACTACCTATAGATTTAGCCAAGTCATAAGATCTATCCGAGGACGTCCGTTAACTTAGTTTGTATCAATGCTGTACTAGAGCTATATAAAGGCTGCTTCACAGGCACTAATATCCTTTATTGATCTTTTTTAATAAAAAAAGATGTGTGAAACACATAATCAGCTTGACTTTTATAAACACGGAAAAAATACTCGCTCGTTGTTGAATATACCTAACATGCTTAGATTATTTTTTTCTTATGTTACTTACTAGTATGTGTCACAAACGGTTAGGGAGCTAACTTTTGGATCTTAAGGGTTCGGGTTCGAATCCCGGTAAAGGCATGGGTGTTTGCGTCCGTCAATAAAAGTCGACCTGGTAGCACAAACGGTTAGGGAGCTAACCTTTGGATCTTAAGGGTTCGGGTTCGAATCCCGGTAAAGGCATGGGTGTTTGCGTCCGTCAATAAAAGTCGACCTGGTAGCACAAACGGTTAGGGAGCTAACCTTTGGATCTTAAGGGTTCGGGTTCGAATCCCGGTAAAGGCATGAGTGTTTGCGTCCGTCAATAAATGTTGTTATTTGTCTATGTGTTTGTGTCGTCTCTTTCTTTGTGTGTCTCTTGTGCCTGTGTCATTTCTGGGGTTGAGTACAATAGAGTTGAGGTTGCAGTGCTTGGCGAATTTGCCCCCCACCAAGAAAGTCATAAGTCATACTAGTATATGTATTATGTATATATAAATATATTATGCAACAATTATTATCTATTTAATTGTGTTATTCATATTTAGAAAATAATTTAGTTTTACAGTTTTTGTCAATCGCATGGATATAATAGTCCTCTCTTTTCACTATCGTCATTTTGTAATGTTTCAATTTTTGCACAGTACTTGTGTTCAACTTTGCTGTTTGAACAAAAGTTTTTTCTGGGGGTACACCTTGGCAGTATCCGACGATAGAAATATAGGTTGTATGCCCATACGCTTCTGTCAAATTAAAAATTCCTCATTGAAAAGGCATAAAATGACTAAAATTCAATGTTTTGCAGTAGGACACATCTTAACTCATTCAACCCTTTAACTACTAAAACGTCACGGACGGCCGTACTAGTAAGGATTCGATAATGCAAGAGCTTACGTATCGAAAGTGTTAATGCCCATTTGTCTTACCTTGAGACTCGTCAACCTAGGCACATTTGGCCGGAATCGTAGAAATCCCGTTCCTCCGGTTCAGTGCGGCCTCCCTGGCAACTGACGAGCTTGGCCAGCCACGATTGTCGCTTTCTTTCAAGATACTTAGTCGCCATGTCAGCCTTGGCCGGCCTCTCTTTTTTATTCCGTCAGGAGACCATGTTAGAGCGATCCGTTGGTTAGAATCGGGGCTCTTTCTTAGCACATGGCCGACACAATACCAACTTTTTCTCATAATGTAATTGCCCATTTAATACACTACACTGTTAAAAAAAATCCCTGAAATGTAACGGGCAGGGAACGGCAGCCGATATTCCAGTTAAACCCCGTAAAAAACACTCATGGCCATCATTTCTTATAGCAAATTAATGAGCAAAAACTGTAAAAATACGGGAATCGCCCTAATTTTCAAACAGTCAACGGGATCAGGACGTTTATTTAGTGGGTCAGACCGTTTCCCATCAAATACGGCTCACTGTTAAAAATTTTGTGCTTGGTTTCACCATGATATTGGTTCCTAGCAGCTGCAACGGCTGAATTGTGAAACGTTCCACCATATTTTTGGTATTCGGATGAACCATTTCTCAGGTTTTTGTTTCCAAATCCAGAAAAATGGTTCAACCAAACACCGAAAAAAAGGTAAAACATTTCACCATTCAGCCGTTGCAGCTACTAGGAACCAATATCACGGTGAAACCAACCAATATCATGGTGAAACCTAGCACCAAATTTTTAACAAGTGCTGTTGCCCATAAAAATTGAAGGGCTAATGCTCGTAAATTAAGTATATAAGTTAAGTTTATTCTCTTATAAGTTTCTGTTTTACAGTGTATGCGTTTAGACCACTATTAATATAAGTCTTTTTAATGTATGCTTTCGACTTTACCCTATAAAACTAACTCATGTAACTTCAAAGTAAAGTATAAACTCAAATCACAAGTTGCAACCGATGCAAGTTGCAATATTTCCTGATTAAGTCATGTTTTCCTCCTTAATTATGCAAAAAAAAAACCTCAGAACGGCTTTTATAGCACAGATGCCAGAATCGATCTCTTGGCGAGGTGCTTCAATTCCAAGTGTTGCCACAGGGGATTGTCAATCTATTATTTAGATGAGCCACTCGACTAGTGTTCGAAAGTGGTAAAAGTAATAATCAGTAACTTAGTTTGAAAAAATTGTAGCTGGTGTTTGAAAAATATTAGTGCGTGAAGGTAAGAAGAAACGAGTTGGTTTTCTATCAGAAACTGTTCTTAAAACTACTTTCTACATAAATTTTTTAGGTCTTTTAGAAAAATATAGACAAAACCAGTTTTTTCTTTTATATGAAACTTTAAAATGTCAAAATTTGTAATTTTTATCAATTTACTTTTGCTACATAAATTATTATTAATTGTAGTTTGCTAATTTAAGTTTCCAACCAACGATTTATAATTGTCCAACAAATAATACAAAAACAAACGAATCTTTGAAAATATATATCTACATACCATGGCAGGGTTTTCAAATAATTTCAGAAAAATAGAATGTGGCACAAACAAATTTATTAAAATGAATATCTTGTATTAAAAAGTCATTATTCATTAATAAACTCTAAGATGTAAATTAAAAAATGTCATATGGTCAACCTTTTTCAACAAAAAAGGTGTTGTGTAAAAAGTTAACCACTAGCGGTAATGTTCAATCGTTTCATTAAATAAAAAATTGGATATGTGCAATTTAAGATTTCAATGAAAACCTACATTGTGTTTGTTTTGATTTTTTTTAAATTCATCTATCTAAAAAATAGAAATTTTTTTAAAAACAGCGAATTTTCCGAAGGAAATAAAAAAAATAAATCTTATAAACTATAAAATTTTTCAATAATAATTAAACACTCGTCTTCATGATTTTTGTTCCAAGGATGTTGTGTTGCTTGGAAACAATTAAAAATGACCATGAGCATGTCTTAAGTGGCAACAAAAATTCTCAATGAAAATAAATTCTTTCTCGAGCATCCATTAGCAAATCACTGTAACTCGGGAGCAGAGCACCAATCGCAGCACAGATCGAATTTTGAGCAAGAATGTTAAGCTGGAAGAAATCGCGTCACCTGAAACAACCTAATTACTTTCTGTCATCGATCGGTTACATTTACTAGATACTAAATAAAATTCATTAAAGACGAAAAGTGGAGATATATTATTGAAAATTTTTGTCTGATATTAGTTATCAAAACGAATATTTTCAATGTATGCTAATGCATCAAACATTCAATAGAGACGTTTCAGATGATGTAACTCTCTTGTTTTTATTTGTATCCGTACTGGACTTCATTGGTTTCTTCGGTTTCACGTACTGTGATTTCATTGGTTGCTTCGGTTTCACTCTGAAAAGGACCGATAAAGAAGAAAAGAATTTTTTCTTTCTATGCAAGCTATCTTTAACAAATGTTTTGAACAAACAACAACACAGCAGAAGTTGTTATTTAAACAATTTAATCAGTAAAATATTCTTTATTTTCGTACACCAAAACATAAGTAATTCCAGGCAAGAAATGACAACAAACCGTTGGAGCTGTTGCCATCCACGACAAGAAACAACCCTATTCTCAAAGTGGGCATCTGATTGATGAGCAGGAGCGTATTTTGGACCTTCTGATGCGACCGGGTTTTTTGGACATGGTGTAGGCTTTCCTGCACCAGGGGGATGAGGAACAACAAAAAAAATTCTCAAAGTTGAAATAATCCTTAATTTTATTACTGTGTAATGTGAACAGCTATTCATTAATCGAAACAAATGTTAATCTACCAGGAACACAAATGAAGAGTACAGGGGAAGCACACCTTCATTGCATAGTAATCTGTCTGCTTCAGGTCTGCTTGGCGAAGATAGCGAGTCATCGCCTAAAATGGTGTGAAGAAAACAGATTTGCCTTGGTTATTATCGCACGGCTCACGGGTTCACTGTCTGTGAGATCGAGATACACGCCAGAAATAGTCTGACGCTTGAACCGCGGAAGAAGAACCAAAGAATAACCGGTTTCCGATCGCCACTACCCGCCAAGCCTACGTCAATACGGACAGATTCCGTGTCAATGAAGTTTTTTCCCCCTGTACCCTTCAAATGAAAAAAATACCGATGGAGCTGTTGCCACTCAAGATCTGAAACATGTCCATTAACGGTCATAAACATACTTATTTTTTTTTCTCCATAGTCCACCACTATAAATTTCTCTTTCCAAACCCTTTAATTCAAAACCACCTAATAAACATTTAATGGTTTGTCACACCAGCAAGGGTAAACGCTCTGGGGCAACAGAACGAAAATTATATTTCCAAAAAATAGATTGGATTTTGTGTCCCGCGCTTTGGAATACCCTCCTCCAAATCCTCTTATTTTATCTCTATTGTGGTTTTCGTACTAATGCTGAAGAATCCAATTATAACTCCCCGGATAAGATTGTTTTGGCTTCGGGAACTGACGTGAAACTGATTTTTGAACTGATGTAATAATGATTTGTAAACTGAAGTTTTTTAGAGGAATGTATGGTTTTATTGCTTATTTTTGAGGTTGTTGTGGATTTTTTGGAATAACTATGAAACAGTTTACGAGTAAACAGAATTATAGGATGGGATTATCAAAAGTTTATGATATTTATGTCATTTGTATTTATTTCTTATGATATTTATGCTATTTTCACATAAAAAAACGTTTAACAAAAACACAACAACGGTCAAATGCTTTTAGCTGTTATAGTTCTTCTATAATTTAATTGATAAAAAAACTCCATATATATCTTTGAAAAGGGTGTTACATACATCAACGTAACAATATCAATAAAAGTTTGCGCTTTAAAGTGTAAATTATTTTAAATAAGCAAAGTAGGAAATGTTTAAGCTTTAATTTTACAAGTAAAATAGAATCAAACCCATAAACAAATTGTTATTGTGTTTAACATTTTTTTTTTAAAAAAGGTAATAGCCATCCGAAGTTGTAGTTTTCTCTCTGCTACATGCATTTTTAAAAAAATTTCAACACCAATGCAAAGTTACTGTAAAAGCTTGGTTTAACGTTACACAAATTTTGGAGTAAAGTTACTAAACTCCAAATTAGGAGGGACGCTCCACAAACCGCTGTGTAACCCTGCGTAATTTTTCACAGAGTCTAAGCGAATACGCAATCATAAATGAAGAGTACAGGGGAAGAACCGCTTGATTTATTAGGAGTCGTCCCGTAATTGTGTCTGCTTGGCGGACATTGGCGGCAGGAAACCGGTTTCTCTCTTTCTTCTTCGCTTGGTCCAAGCGTCGGAATCGTGCATCGCGTGAATCTCGGTAGGTAGAAAAGTCGTGGTTTAGGACTTTTCAATTAATTTGCGAATCTTAAAATTTCTCTTAATTATTTTAGAAAAATTCGTGATTTTCAATCAATCGTACTATATTTTTAAAGCTTAACATGATGATGAACACAGTCTTTTCAATAAAACGCGGAACTGAATTTCAGGGTTGCAGTGAGAGAAGATGCATAAGAAAGTGAGAAACTGGTTTCCTTACACCAGTTTAGGCGATTACTCGCTATCTTCGCCAAAGATGCCTGAGGAGGAAAGTTTACTACGAAATTAAGCGGTTTTTCCCCTGTATTCTTCAAATGTTGTGAAACAATGAGGATTATGACAAATTTCTGTCAATCCGGCCGTTAATTATTTGGTAATACGTGTTATTATTCAGATTTACGGGCTTTCCCAATCGTTATTTTGGTACGTTTAATCTACTTCTACACTGCTCAAAACAATTAGGGGAGCACTTTGCGTACTCGTTAACCCTTTCAGTCCCAACTTTCCATTTTTTATTCTAAAAATCTAATATTTGTGAAATAGATTCATTATGTATCCAGAAAGAAATGGTAAAAAAAAGAGGGAAAATCTTAATTTTTTTAAACTAAAATTGAATGGAAAAAAATTGGAATCATAACTTTTGAATAAATTATAACAATAAATTTTTAAAAACTTTATTTGTTAAAATTAGTTAAAATCAATTTTAAACTTTTAAAAATGCAATCATGAAGTATTTAGGGTCAATTTATTAAATAAAATTGTTTCAGAGTGAATTTTATTTTACCATGTTTTTCATATTTTCATTTAATTGAAACAAACATTATTTAATTCGTCAAAAGACATGATTCTTCCATCTAAAGATAAATAAGTGCGAGCCCAACTTGTTGAGAAAAAAATCGCAAGCTGATGATTCCAAATAAAATCAATGGGGGTAAAAGGGTTTAAACCATGCGCTCCCCTAATTGTTTTGAGCAGTAGGTTTCTAAGTTATGGAAATTTAACATTTGAGTCATTCCACGTCAAATCGCCCAGCCCAAAATCTTCATGTCACAGAATTCGATCTTGATTTTTTTTCCAAGTACTAGAGACAAATTTATTAAAGCCGTATTTTTTATATTTTTTCAAAATCCCAAGAATTAAGAAAGTTATGATTTTTTGAAACCGAAAAGTTAAGCCTAACTTTTAGCTTCCACACTACGTTCATGAAGTAAAAAGTGGACGGTATTATAATCGTTCAGTCCGTCCGTCTGTCACCCACTTTCACAGAAAGAACCATAAGTCCCACAGACAAGTGGGATATGTAATTTTGAAGCAAAAAATAAGATTAGGCTACATTCCAAATTTCATTAAAAATTTTAAATTAGAAGTTTATTTAAAATTTAAATAACTAAAAATTTAATCTACATTGAAATAACATGCAAATTCCATTTTTATTCAATATTTTCACTGTTGCCATTTCGTTAAACGTACGAGAAACTTTAGTTAAAATAAAATAAAAAAATGTTGAAAAAATATTTATTTATGCGATATAATTCAGTTTGGATTGTTGTAATATCACAATTGAGTTCTGTTGATGGTTTATTATATATGTATGAAGATAGATTCATAGAGAATTCTAACTTGGCATAAAAGATATGCAAAGTTTCGCTTTTATTTTTAAAGCATCAATTGCACTAATTATATATTTTTCGAACTGTAAATTAATTTAACAAACGATAAATAACTGAATTTTCGAAAGAAATGTAAATGGGAAATTGTGGCGACACAAAGATATTTATTAAAAAAGATTACATCATTATTCTAATCAAATTTAGCAAACGATAAAAGTGTAATTTTTAAATCTAAGAAAGAAGATTAATGTGAAATGTTTAATTACAACTAGCTAAAGGCTCTTTTTGGCGAATTTCTTTCTGAGGTGTATAAATAGTTTGTTTCCTGTTGAGCACAAATGTATTGTGGAAGCGGTTTAAGTGACAGATTCTGTAACAAACCTACTTGTTTATCATGTAGCATTGCGGTCTATGGGAAATTGAGTATTTTTGAACGGGTATAACTAAAAAGGGCAACCTGGGAGCAACTAATCAATTTTTTCATGGAATACTATTACTAATGATAACATTTTGGTAAAGTGCGCTGTTTTTCCTAAAACTCCTTCTACTGAAATTATTTTTTTTGAAAGTCCGAGGAGGTGATCCACGAATAACATGGGGTTATATGGGGTTAATAATATAACATGGGTGCAATAGGATTGTATATATTCTGAAAGAAATACGACAAGCGATTATAATTTTTTAAAATAAAATTCTAGTATTAAGTACAAACATTTAAGTATGTGTAAGAAGATTCTTTCTTTCTTTTTTTTGTGTTTTTTTTGCAAAAACGATTCTTTAGAATATGATGGGATGGCCTAAATGGACGGCACGATCTTCAATAGGGAGGATGGAGTGATACAAATCTGCTCCACGTGACAACAGTGGTGCAAACATACACATGCATCGGATGATAAAGAACTTTCACTTACATCAATTGATTGCATACCACATCTCCAGAGCAAAATATTTTTTTTCTTTATCTGTCAAGTCATCATGTATGCTCAGTAAATTACGTTTTTTGACATATACCGTCTTGCGGCACTCATCAAGTAAAAGGTTTCCAACAGTACAAGGCTGAATTTCCGTCATCTTTAAAAACTGACTCACTAAATCGCCAACACATTTAAATCGCTAATTTATTTAAAATAAAACTGAATAGTACAGGGGAAGAACCGCTTGATTTATTAAGAGTAGTACCGTAATTGTGTCTACTTGGTGGACATTGGCGGCAGAAAATCGGTTTCTCTCTTTCTTCTTCGCTTGGTCCAAGCGTCGGAATCGCGCATCGCGTGCGCTCGGTAAGTATTATTTACATATTCAGTGTGGTTTAGGACTTTTCAATTAATTTGCTAATCTTAAAATTTCTCTTAATTGTTTTAGAAAAATTCGTGATTTTCAATCAATCGTACTTTATTTTTAAAGCTTAACATGATGATGAACACAGTCTTTTTAATAAAACGCGGAACTCAATTTCAGGTTTTCAGTGAGAGAAGATGCATAAGAAAGTGAGCAACTGGTTTCCTTACACCAGTTTAGGCGATTACTCGCTATCATCGCCAAAGATGCCTGATGAGGAAAGTTTTCTACGAAATTAAGCGGTTCTTCCCCTGTACTCTTCAACTGTGTTCGATAATTTTATCGAAAAAAATCGTCTGCTGCTTTAACTTGTGTACAATAAGTAATTTAACTAATGATAGGAATTTTTTTTGGTTTATTATAAATATAAATTAAAATTTAAAATGAGGAAAATACTTAAATTTTTCAATGATACGAAGTCTTTAACAATGTGTGCCATAATATTTGAAATTTTAATATTATTAATTAATTAAAAAAATCTTATCGCTTGCACATATTCTTTCATGTACACAATCCTATTGCACCCGTTTCTCCATTGGAATTTGGATTTAATGTTATTCGAGGATCGCCTCCTCGAATTTTTAAAAAAATAATTTCAGTTGAAGGAATTTTTTAGAACAACAGCGCACTTTACCAAAATGTTACCATTAGTAATAGTATTCCATGTAAAATTTGATTAGTTGCTTCCAGTTTGCCCGTTTTAATTACAACCGTTCAAAAATAATCAATTTCCCATGGACCGCAATGCTAAATGAGAAAAAGTTAGGCTTAACTTTTCGGTTTCAAAAAATCATAACTATCTTAATTCTTGGAATTTTGCGAAAATAAAAAATATGAGTCGAATTAATTTGTCTCTAGTACTTGGAAAAAAAATCAAGATCGAATTCTGTGACATGAAGGTTCTGGGCTATGCGATTTGACGTGAAATGAATCATTTACAATAAATTGTCTTGTTTTAGGTGTTTAACATTTTTTTTAAATGATAAATGTAGATAACTTACAGGTCTCTATATTCCCACTTTTTGAAATTGCTTCGAATATTTTGTGTAAAATTATTTATTGATAATTAAAAAAATATTCGAACCAATTTCAAAAAATGGGATTGTCAGGACCTGTAAATCAACTACATTTATCACACAAAAAAATCCGTTTGTAAAAATATTCAATACAGCCGGAAGAATGTGGCTTAGAAAATATTTTTTTCTCCATTGGACTAACACTGAGGTACTTTGCTTTGGAGACCCGCGGTCCAGCGCGCCCATTCCCCCTTAATCCCAATAGAGCCATTACACCAATGGCAATCCGGCCATTTATGGTTGTCCTGATAGTTAAGACTACTCAGAAAATGGTATTAGTCTCCTTGGGGTGACCTTTTCGACGATTTTTTTTGGCCTATACCTATTGTTCCGGGATGAAAACACGTTTTTTCAAAGAATTTTTTTCATTGTTCCTTTAGAATTATTCTAAAATTACAAAAAGTATCGTAAAAATACTAGCTGCATTTTGGAATCTTTTTAGTGACTTTAAAAAAACGTGAAACGCTTTGCTAGTATTTTTATGGTATGTTTTTGTAATTTTAGAATTAAATGGTATTTTTTCGTAGTGTTTTTCTCCTAAAACTGGTGGCAACACTGTTGAGAGACATGAAAACAAAACCGCGGAGCTATTGCCAGATCCTCCGTGAAACAACCCCATTGTAAATACAGTCGAGCCTCGTTAACGCGAACTCGCATAACACGAAATTTCGCTTAAAATGAATGTTGAAAAAGCCTGTTTTTTCTGTAGGCAATGCTTAACAACATTTTGAAGACAATCACTTTGAGAACAAATAACAACTTAAAAAAAATAATAAATTAAACCTAATTTTTCTATGGTATGTACTTCTCCTAATGAATTCTATTAATTGAATTACTAATTGTACACGCGTAAATTATTAGTTTATTAATTATAAAGTTAGAGTACATGTTAATTTTTTTTAAATATTCACTGGTTTAATGTAAAACAATTCCTGTAGGTTAACATGAAATACAGTTAAAATGAAATATTACGGTGCCCCCTTCGAGTTCGCGTTTATGGGGTCCGTAAGCTCTCCTGTATTACTTACAGGAGAGCTTCCTTACCTTGTTTAAAAAGCATGTAGGTTTCTCTTATTCTTATAACATATGCACCAAACTTAGCGTTTATATTTCAGAAAGGTTCCAAAACGGAACAAAATCTAACTGTTGTGTCATTGCTGTTTGAACCCAAAAGTAAGAAAAATGTTGAACGCGTTTTCAAGATGGCTGAAAAAACAACAGAAAAGGGAATATGAAAACTAACACCTCATTACTATTATTATACAGTTGTTCTAAATACCAAAAAATAAAATACAGTAGAAAATACTACCAGACTTTTTGTATGGAAACCCAGTTTAAGTATATTTTCAAAGAATTAGAATAGTCAATGTAATACTGCATACCGAAAATAGTTTTTTGATCGTTACTCAAATTTGCATATGTTTGAATTTTGACATAAACACCATCAAATCTTCCACTTAGAAAAGGATTTGTGTGTAAACAGCATCAGGGGAACACAAGTATTGGATAAGAATGATAACATTACAATATTGTGTTGTTTCAATGGTGTGTTGAATTGTGTTGAAGTCTTACGGACACAAATTTGTGTTGTACCAACACAATTGACGATCGAGAGAAGAGACGGCTAGTATATCCCTCCAAAAAAACCTGATATTTTTCTAAAATATGTCAAACAAAATTATAATATTCATTTTAAACTACTGTAATAAATATTTTTAAGCTCTAGTTAAGCTGTGTATCCTAAACATTAAAAAGTAGAGGCTGAACTACATTTTTGAGTGGCTAAGGAGCCCAGTCGGTTAGGCTTTCGCCTAGCATGCGAAAGGTCCCAGGTTCGGGTCCGGGCATCGCCAAAATAACTGCCGACCTATAAACGGCCCGTGCAGCCAAAAATGTCCGACGAATAATACCCCGTGTAGAGGGAGTGCACGTTAAATATGTTCCAAAGTCCCAACCATGCGTACGATGTCGCTCTTAACGGTTGCGTTGGGAGCCTACTGAGGTGTCGGCTCGTCCCTTGACTGTGGTTCTAAAATACGACGCCCGTCGCCAATAGCCCTCGTGTAGCTCTACTGCGACGATAATTCAAACTAAACTAAACTGAACTACATTTTGGAAGAATTCAGGCGTTCTGCTCTTTTGACACAATTTTTGTGCTAACCCATTTTATTGTTTCAACAAAATTTGCAATAACTGGGAAAAACACATTTTTTTGTATTGGAATTCAGCATACGTTTTTTTGCTGAGTGTAGACAGGTACAGGATTTAGTGGGGGCCCGGGTGGCCTAATGTGTTTGATCGCAGACCTTTACGCTAACAGTCTGCGCACTGTACCGTGTGTGGGTTCGATTCCTGCTTTCGCACTGGGTGTATTTTCTCTCTCTGTGTCAGTAAGAATTCTGCCTGTGTCTGTCTTACTTGAAGAAGGATTATAAGCGGGTCTCTGATCAAGCACACAAATCGGAAAATACATGTGCCAACCTACGTACCTACTACATACAATAGAGTATTTGACTAAATTTTTTTTATTGGCTTAAAATATTCTTATGAAAAAAATATTAAACCCGTATTTTTCTTTTTTTCAAATACCCCATAAAACGGGAGAAAAATGAATTTTAAAATTAGGACGAAAAATTACGCGTCAGCCAAATCGACGTGTTTGTGATCACGTGACGTACTGATGAAAAATAAGCCATTTTAAAACGATTTTTATGAATTATTTAAAGATTTATTTTGCAAAAAAATATATACGTTTGTTATTTTTGTGTTCAAACTATAATTAATTTAATATTGGAAGGTATTTTAGCTATACAGTCAAGTACCCTATTATTACAACTTCAACGTATTGTACAACTACCAACGATAGTTTGGTTTGTTACGGTGAAATTTGACTCAAAGACCATTAAAACTCATACAAATGTAGGATTTGGTGAAAAAATGATCAAACATACCTGCCGTCTCACTGTAACTTATAACCGCCACCCGAGACGCATTCACATCCACCACAACATGCGTCAGGAACGATTCCACAAAACCTTTCTGAGTCTCGAAATTCGTATTACCGACACTCCCGGACCTATCCAGCACGAACACATATTCAGCTATACCGCTGCTGAACGTGTTTTTCGCCAGGTATTCCACAATAGCTTTGTCGTCTTGCTCGTTGGCCAAACAAGCGGCGATCACGATGACAAGGACAACACATGAGCCAGGAAGAGATGCCATTTACTACTCAATGTTGGGATGTTTTCATTTTTTGCCAGTGTTTGATATCGATTTGTTGAGAGTCGTTTTTTTCCCCTGATGCTTCCGTTTTGGCAGCTGTGTTTAGAATGAAGTGTGATTGAAGATCGGAGATCAGATTGGTGATCGTCTAGTGATATCGGAGGGAGACTCGAAAGAGGAATGGCTTTTAAGAGTGATGGTCAGACTTATTAGACAGGGTGCTTTAGTATTGAAATCTAAGTTCTGTTAAAGTATTTTCGCGTCATCAAAACATTATTTAAAACAAGATGGAAACTCAAAATTAAAGCAAAACTAGGAGTGTTTAACACTTTGGTTTTTAAGTAAAGAAATGAAAATATTTTCGGTCTAGTTATTGAGAAGTACTTCCGAACAATTTTTACGAGTTTCAAATTAAATAATGACATATTCGCAAATATTATTCTCTCTAGATTATTTTCTTTAAATCCTATATGCGTTCAAATACCACTACATTAATCAATACACTCATAAAAAGGTAAATATCTACCTTATAACGTAATTTCAATGCCTTTAAAACTCAAAAAGTTCTTAGGCATCTTGTACATGCTCAATTTTCTCGAATACCTTATTATGACGTCTGACAGGAGGAACTAAACTAACTAGTATTCTTAATTTGAAGTACGTGGCCCTTTTAGTTCGAGCTGTAGAGGAGTTTCAGACAGATAGACAGACGGACCAATGTTCGAAAAGCACTTTTTTAGAATCACCACCCTCCACAACGTGTCAGAAGCAGAAAATCACCATTTAGGATTTTTTACCAAATCGCAATATTTTGATTACCTTATATTCTAATGTTAGAGGTAAATGAAACGAAATTTTGAAGAAAAACTATCAATTGGTTATTTGATTATTAACTTTTGAAGTTTTAAGATGACAAATAGTTATTGATCGAAGACCCATTACTTGCTGATGATTAAATTTTACCAATTAAGGGGACGCGGTATCCAAAATTTAGGGCTGCCCAGAAAATAATTAAACACGCTTGCTGTGAGCTAAGGATATTGAAAAAAAAGAAGGCATCCTTTATAATGGTAGAGGTTTATTGAAAATGATATAGTGGTTTGGTAAAAGGGTTTTTGAAATTTTATGTCGTTTTTTTAAAATTTTTAATTTTTTTCGGCTGGTGAATGGTTAAAACCCTAAGGCTTTTAAGTAAATTAATGTAGAGCTCCAGAATATTTCTCCTATATTGAGGCATATACCATTAACAAAAGTTGGTATGGGATAAGATCTAGTGTGAATAGTTATTGTTTTAAAAAATTGTGAAGTTGGAAATTCACAAAAAAATCTTATTTTTGGGCAATTTTTATACATAAAGCTACATAACTGTTCTTATTTAACTGTTAGCTCAATATCCATACCAACTTTTATTAAGAGATGTTGTGGGAAAATTTTGCAAAAAAATACCTTAAAAATTCTTTAAATTGTAGGAGGAGCAGCATTTTGAAAAAACGTTTAAATTATTAAAATTTTTAATTTTTAAAAAAAACCGTCTCAATATTAATTATTTTTACGAATATGTTTATTGAATGTTAGTTCTTTGTAAAAACAGTTTAATTTGGATACTAGCTATAAAAATACTGGATTTAGTTTTTAGAGTACCGCGTCTCCTTAATGATTAAATAACCTTATGATATTCTGTCTTCAAATATGTTTAATTTTGTTAGTGAATACTGTTATTAATACTATGGAATGGATTTTAAACTAAACCATTAAAAGTTTGTTGAGTATCATATCCACTATCCATTAAAAATATGTATGAAAACAATAGATCGCATATAGGATTTAAAGAAAAAAAATCTAGAATAATATTTGGCGAATATTCATTATTTAATTTGAAACTCGCAAAAATTGTTCGGAAGTACTTCTAAAATAACTAGACTAAAAATATTCTGAAGTTTCTTTTCTTAAAAATATTCGAATATTTAAATACGAAGTTATTTATAGGTATAAAATATTCTCACACTTATGAAAAAGAATGCAATAAATAAATGCCCAAAAATACTTCTTTAAAATGCTCGCAAGAGCAATCGAAAAAAATTCTTCAACTTTCGCGTTGGGAAAAAAAGTATTTGCTGTCGGTGATGAGAAAATTTGTCTGGAAAACAGATTAAAGTCTTTCGTCAACTCTAGTTCCGTAACATGAAATACGAGTTGGTGTACATTACAAAACAACGCAAGTACGAAATCGGTAGCTTTTGGTGTGACAGAAATGCAATCAGTATTTTTGTTTTGGAGATGTAGTTGATGTTGGATCCAGTAAACACAAAAAGTGAGTTCCAGCTGTAATATTTATTTATCAAGCATTATTCTGCCCTCTAAACAATAAGTTACAATTCAACATATCGCAAGACACAGACTAACTCTAAAAGGTCAAAAACTAAAATAAGAGCCACGTTGGCAGCGGCACACTGTTAAAAATTAGGCACGTTGTTTCACCAAAAATATGGATCCTAGTAGCTGCAACGGATGTGTGGTGAAACGTTAAACCATATTTTTGGTATTCGGTTGAACCATTTCTCAGGTTTTTGTTTCCAAATCCAGAAAAATGGTTCAACCAAACACCGAAAAAAAGGTGAAACATTTCACCACACAGCCGTTGCAGCTACTAGGAACCAATATCATGGTGAAACCAAGCACAAAATTTTTAACAGAACACGGCAACTAGCTGGTTAGTTAATTCACTTCATATAATATACAAATATTACCGAACAATATTCTGACGGAATAGTTAGGGTTTGGGCTAATACAATATCTATTGAATAGCATAGTTAAAATACAGTTGATAATCTATATAATAGATAAAATAACTATTTTTTTTAATGTGGCTGCTTTTTTGGTGGATCAAGACTTAGAAGACTCGGCATATCCTCCATGACTGAGAGTCTTTTTTTGTGGGCCATCCAGGGCATTTCGCTACCAATTTTGACGCTCAGATTACAATGAATCTCATCTCTCGGCGGATGTCAAAGTATGCAGACTTAATTTTGACGATAGAACCCAAGCCAAATGGGCATTCAAGGGATATTTTACATGTTATATAATCATATGCCATGCGTTTCTATTTTCAAACAGCTATTTTCGGTATCAATATAAAACAGAGAGTCACGTGATATTCTTAGATAATGTCTCTATTCGTAAACAAGTCAGCTATCCGATATTCAAATTACTGATAGATTTTCCTTTAAAGAAAATCATATAAAGGAAAATTAAAAATAGGCTATTCAGAAAATATCTTCAACGTTGCGTATGATACACTAAAAAATTTATGAAGAAAACAACCTAGATTATTGGCGCTAATACTTTATTAGTACAAATTTACCTTTTTCTGTGGGAACCCAAGAGGCCTACCCTCACAGAATGGTACAACATAAACTAACAGTTGACGACGCGAACTCGACAACTTCCCACCGAAATATGTAAATTTGTACTAATAAACTGTATTTTCGCCAATAATCTAGATTGTTTTCTTCATGAATTTTCTCATGTAACAATAGGCTACTATTCTTTATTGTCAGATACAATTTTGTCAAAAACCTGAAGCGAAGCGTTAATGGTGACAAAATAAAAACTGAAAGCTCTCGAACATCTATTGCGACGCTCAACATGTTACCAAACACGAAGGTCGTTTTTAATATTTTTTAATAAAGATATTTTTTTATGTATACACATACATAAAAGGTGTATTTTAGAGTGGGCAGTTGTTTTCTATATATACCATCAGAGACTTGGTGTTGTATGATATTTTACAAAAGTGTTTGGAAACAAGGTGGATTCGCAATTATGTCTACGCTTTGTGTTACTTTAGCGTTCGTTTTGAGCGTTGGTTTGGGTAAGTTTGCAAATATAATTTTTTTTAAATACGTTGTTTAATTATTTATTAATATATTCTCATTTTGAAAGTGTTTATTTTAATGGTCTTTATGTAAATAACTGTTAATTCCTTTTTAAATGGTCAAAAATATTTACTTTAAGTTTTCAAAATTTAATGAAAAATCATTTAACTATAGAAAACCCCTAATTTTTTTTTAATTTGTAGGAAATTGGGTTTGAAATTTTCTTACCTCATGTATTGGACTTTTATTATACGAATTTCAATTATCAAATTACGGTATACATGTAAAAAACATGTTTTTCCAAATTTTCACAAACTTAATATTTAAATGCAGTAGAGAGTTATGAATAATGTAGCTAAAATATTGCTAACATATTGCTAAAATAAACATTGTTACGTAACATTTGACAAATTCTTTGAAGTTTAGTTTAAAACAAATTTATCTTCTCAATATTATTTTCCTACGAATTTCTATTATAATGCAGAGTTAACCATGTTTTTCTATTCACTGGTTTAAAACTTTCATCCGTATATAATGGAGGTTTTTACTGTCAAACTCCGACAACTTCAATGGCACAAAATTATTCTTGAAAAAATTCTTTTCAGTACCTAAACTATTTTAAAACTTTTGTATTTCAAAGAAAAGTGGTGCCGCTTTGAAAGGATGAAAATAGTTTACAGAATTCACAGATTTTTATTTCTCTCATGCATGGAATGTTCACGATAACCGAAAGTAAGGCATGCCGTGATTCTAATTTTAAATTAAATATCCTAAATTTAGTAAAATAATATTTGTAAGGCCTTAATATTATAAGGCAACCTAACATAGGTTTTTGGTAGTTTTAGCTATTAGGTTTTGGAAAAACATATTTTTTTCAGTACCTAAACTATTATTTAAAACTTTTGTTTGTCACATGAAAAGTAGATGCGCTTTAGAATATAGTTAAAAATAGCTTAGATACGAATTTAGATTTTTAATTTTTTTCAATGCATGAAATGTTCTACAATAACTGAATAGTAAGTTCTTATTCTGTATGTTCTATTTTAATTAATTCTTATTAATTTTTTATTAAATACAATATTGTTAGGCTTAATGTTAAAAATCATATACATAGTGATTGTAATGAGTATGTTTCACGTCATATGTAGCAATAGTTCAAGAAAAAAACATATTTAAATTTTCAATATTAAATATTATTTATAGTTTTGTTTGCACATTTAAACAGTAAATGTATTTAGAATATAAGCTAAAATTATACTTAGAAATACCAATTTAGATTTAATTTTAATTTTGTTTTCAAAGTGAAACTGTAAATATATCTTATTCAAATTATACTTTGAACTATGAAAGTTTCTTTTATTTCTTATTTTTCTGTTCTTTATTTTTCTTTCTTTTATTCTTTTATTTAAACTACCAAACGTATTTGGCATTAATCATTAAAAATTAATATACATAGTGTATATGTAATGAGAATGTTTCACGTCATATGTAGCAATAGTTCCAGAGATAATGTTTTCATTTGTGGTCCCACTGGAATTGCATTTAATTTTGTGAAAAAATTTGATCTAATTATTTCAGCCTAAAAATATATATTACGATACTTTAAACTGAGTTTTTTAAATTTTGTTATGCGGATTTTAGGAAACAATTGTTTTCTGTTAATCGCGCATGAATATAATAATCGTCTCTTCCCGCGATCGTCAGTTGTGATGGAACAATACAAATTTGTCATCGTATGTCATCAAAACAATTCTTGTATTAAAAGCATACACACACAATTTTGCAATGTTGCCATTTTTCCACAATGCTTGTATTTTACTTGTGTTGTTTAAACACAAGTTTTTCTGAGTGTAAATACAAATTTCAATATGCATGCCACATTAATAATATATATTGTAGTAAAATCTAACTAAAACAAGCATTAATTTGTTTTTGTAAGCAGATTTTTTGTTTAGTTTAAATTATCGTCACACTAGAGCAACACGAGGGCTATTGGGGACGGGCGTCATATTTCAGAACCACAGTCAAGTGACGAGCCGACACCTGAGTAGGCACCCAACGCAACCGTTAAGGGCGACATCGCACGCAGCGTTGGGACGTTGATGGATATTTAACGTGCACTTCCTCTACACGGGGCATTATTAGTCGGATATTTTTGGCTGCACGAGCCGTTTATAGGTCGGAAGTAATTTTGGCGATGGCCGGACCCGAACCTGTTACCTTTCGCATGCTAGGCGAAAGCCTAACCAACTGGGCTCCCCAGCCGTTGTTTAGTTTGTAGTTTGTAAGTACTTATTTACCATAACCAAATTCTTTAAATTCAATTCTAAAAAACCAATTTTATATATATTCGCAGCTTTAAATGCCTGACTTCAACAAAAATATTTTAGATAGGTTATGCAAGTTTTATGTTAATTTTAATCGTGACTGAAAGTTAATACGAATTTCAAAACGTAAAAAAAACGTAAATGAAAAAAAAAATACTTTAGTAATGCAATTTTCGCTCTCGGGTTTTAACATGAGAAAATTGCATGCATTTTATGTTCGAATTTCACTGGTACATGCAAAATGTTCATTACCTACAAGAAACCAGTTTAATAAAACGAAGCCCTATTCCTTATTTCGCGTTAGTTTACTTTTTTACAGACTCGGCAGTGTGCTCGGAGATTTCAAAATAATTGTGCGTGCTAAAAGTTAAAAGAAATATTGCGCTAGAAAAACTCTAGTTTCACAAATATTTCATTTCCTTAAAGGAGAAGTTATAACTGAGTTAAATTGAGTTTGCCAAAGAGCAAAGTTTGTAAAATTTATCATTCGTTTGGGAATATTTATATATACTGTATCTTTAATTAAATCGCACTATTGTAATACAATGATATACACTGCTCAAAAGAATTAGGGGAGCGTATGGTTTAAACCCATTCAACCCCAACAATGCCATTTGGAATCATCAGTTTACGAGTTTTTTTCTCACTAATTTAAGCTCGTACTTATTTATCGTTAGATGGAAGAATTATGTCTTTTGAAGGATTAAATAACGTTTGTTTTGATTAAATAAAAATATGAAAGACATGGTAAAATAAAATTCTGACTAAAAATGTTTTATGAAATAAATTGACACTAAATTCTTCAAGCTTGCATGCTTATATGTTTAAAAACTAATTTTAACTTTTTTCTTCAAATAAAGTTTTTAAAAAATGATTGCTATAATTAATCAAAATTTTTTATTCCAATTTTCCCCTTAAATTTTAGTTTAAAAAATTAAGATTTTTTTCCTACTGTTTTTTACCATTTCATTGTGTATGCATAATGAATATATTTCACAGATTTTAAATTTTTAGAATAAAAAATAAACAAGTAGGTTTGTAACAGAATCTGTCACTTAACCCGCTTCCACAAAACAGCTGTATTTAACAGGTAAAAAGGCGCCAAACACAGCAGTAATTCTATATTAAACATTTACATGCTAAATTTGGCTAGTTTCTTTTATTTTATTTCGAAAATTCAATAATAATTACTTATCGTTTGCAAAAATTAATTTATATTTTAAAGAATAAATATGTAATATTCCTCGCTTTTAAATAGAATGAAAATATTTCATATCAACATACAAAGAATCTCGTAGTGAAATATATTTCACGTCATTTCAAACTGATCGATGTCGCAAAAATAAATTTATTTTAATTTATTGTCTAAAATAATTAAAGTTTCTCGCGCGATTGTTTCGAATGGCAATGGGGATTTAATTCTAATAAAATGGCTTCCTACGCTTTTTAAATGAGCATTAAATTTTGCATTTTTTTTAAATAATTGAAATACTTCGAATTCGAATTTTTTTCTGAAATTTTCAATGTATTCTAATTTCGATGCGCTGAATTTTTTGACGTATCACACTTGTCCGTAGCATTTGTAGTTTGGGCTATGAAAGTGGGTGATGGAAAGATGGACGGACAGACAGACGGACTGAACGATTATAATACCTTCCACTTTTTACGTTATAAACGTTGTGTGGAAGCTAAAAGTTGGAAAGGGTTAACTAAAGCACACAAAGTGCTCCCCTAATTGTTTTGAGCAGTGTATATTGCAATATATGTTGTAGAATGAATAGTATAATTTGGTGTAGAATGTCGTTATATTAAATAATTGTTGTAGAATGTTCTGCATTGTTAAGACTTTTTTAAAAAGAATTTATTGTTTTCTTTTAACTTTAAATTATCTTTTATTTCAAGATTTTGAAGAATTCGAAATTTTAAGAAATTTATTATTTTATTTCAGCAATTCGTTATGAAATTCTTTTGATTCGTTCAATTTTTATTATGTTTGCTTAACTATGATTCTAAAGAAGTAAGTGAGCTGGAAATACATCAAATTAGCTAACCATGAACTATCACCAACATTCTTCGTGTTTCTCATAGAAATCGTCATAAAATAGTTAGAACAATTAGTGGAGTGCAAACTAGAAACGGTCGAATGGAATCTAACAAGTTTAAATTACTGGAACGTAGAATATTAGCTTTTGCTACATTTTCCCTATCTGATATCATTTAAAACATATTTTGTAGTTTCAACAGCTATATCGTATATGAGTTGGTAAGAAATACACTGCTCAAAAGAATTAGGGGAATGCATGGTTTAAACCCTTTCACCCCCAATGATTCCATTTGGAATCGTCAGCTTGTGATTTTTTTTCTCACTAAGTTGAAATCGCACTTATTTATCGTTAGATGAAAGGATCATGTCTTTTGAAGAATTAAATAATGTTTGTTAAATGAAAATATGAAAAACATGGTAAAATAAAATTATCTCCCAAAACATATTATGAAATAAATTGACCTAAATTCTTCATGCTTGCATTCTTAGATGTTTAAAAATTGATTTTAACTTTTTTTTAAGAAATAAAATTTATTTAAAATTATTGTTATAATTTATTCAAAAGTTATGATTCTAGATTTTCCCCCTTAAATTTTAGTCAAAAAATTAAGATTTTCCCTCATAATGCATAATGGATGCATAATGAATCTATTTAACAAATTTTAGATTTTTAGAATAAAAAAATAAAACGTTGGAACTGAAAGAGTTAACAAAAGTACTCAAAGTGCTCCCCTAATTGTTTTGAGCAATGTAGAACGCCAATATGGCCAAGAAAGTCAAGTCTGACGTCATAAGCCATTGCAAGAGGATTGTGAGTGGTCTCACCGGAAGTGACACATCCCTGACTTTAGAGTCGATTACTGACTATTTTATTTAAATTTTAACAAGTGTGAGTGATACCATTCGACGGGATTTTGAAAGGGATAATGTTTACAAATGAATTTAAAACTCACACAACTCCTTCCTTAAAAATTCGATATAGCAATATTTTGAACAAAAGAACGCCATTTTACACATTATTTATGATGCGGGCTTGGAATGAAATTGATTACATACTCTTTTTGGCTTCAAGATATTTATGTGCTTGCAGTTTGCGGAAGGTATTACACTGTTAAAAATTAGGCACTTTGTTTCACCAAAAACATGGTTCCTAGTAGCTGCAACGGCTGTGTGGTGAAACGTTAAACCATATTTTTGGTATTCGGTTGAACCATTTCTCCGGTTTTTGTTTCCAAATCCAGAAAAATGGTTCAACCAAACACCGAGAAAAAGGTGAAACATTTCATCACACAGCCGTTGTAGCTACTAGGATCCAATATCAGGGTGAAAGGGGATGTATTATCATGCTGAAACCACGCACAAATTTTTTAACAGTGTACAGCGTTTAGTGAAAGTTCTTCACCTCATTTAAGTTGACTAATCTTGCTCCAGAACTCGTGTAACGCTACACCCAAAAATCATCAAAACTTGGCATATTTTTTTGCAGTGTACTGTAAGAAATATCCCTCTAAATCACCATCACAGTGTGATTGTAAAGGTGATGCTGATTGCGGCCATGTGCTGTGAATTTTCGTATGATGTAAAATTTATTCTGGGGTATTCGGTGAAAACATTTGCTTTACATTTATTGGATGCACCCATCTTCTCTGTTTAAACGCATTTGGAGTAAGTTGTTCATGTGACTCTGTACATCAATGTTATAAAGCAAACACTACAACACTGTTATTAATAAAACCCACAAAATGTGTTGTAATTTGCTGAATTTTTATATAGTGTGTTACAGACCTCACACCAAAAATTCACATGCTCTTTCTAATATTTAGTGTCATGTAAGGTGCCATACTGTTGGTTGGTTGGTAGACATATATTTTCAGGCTTGTGTGCTTGGTCACAAAGACCCGCTTATAAACCATCGTCAAGAAGGACGGACACGACATACACACACATACAAGATAGATGCTGCCATCTATCGCCACCTCTACAATTTAGACATGTCCCTGAATGGGAGGGAAATATTTAGGCCTTCCAAGGAGACCCCAGATGTTAACGAGAGCGTACTCCGCATATACTCGATAAACACAAACGTCCATGCCTTACCGGGATTCGAACCCGAACCCAGAGGCTCCAAAGGCTAGCTCCCTAACCGTTGCGCCGCCGGGTCGGCGCCATACTGTCAAATATTTTTCAAGTGTTACAGAACTCACCCCCACAATTTCTTAGTATCTGATCATTCTTATTATTAGTGTCATGTGGGGAGCCATTGGTCAACTGTTCAATTGAAGAGCTAAGTGGAAGGCCGTGCTATGTGACAAGAAAGTGAAAAAGCGAAAATGAGCTTTAAAAGTTTTTAGTTTGCACTTAGATGTTGTTAAAAAACGGCATTTACAAAAGTTAAATATATACTTAATTTAAAGTTTATGAAAAGAGGGAGAAAACTCGTTATCTTTATAGGAGGGACTAACATGTTCATTGACAGAAAAAATCAAAAAAATTTGTAAAATGTCATATAGCACTTTCTTCCACTAAGCACAATGTCACATAGAAAAATGTCAAATAGCACGTTTTTCCACTAAGCTCTCCAATTTTTTCCAGTGTTGCAGAACTCAGCCAACAATTTTATAACATATGACCTTTCTAATTTATAGTTTCATGTGAGAAACCAGTGGTCAGCTGCCCAGCCCCGAGATCCCCACTCCACGGCCAGTCTTTCCTCTACCAAGACGGACAAGTGGTGAAATACGTGTGCGAACCCGGGTTCGAGATCCGGGGTCGACCCACTGCGAGGTGTGTGGATGGAGCATGGGAGGACCCGGCCCCAATGTGCATACCCATGGGGGGTGATTTGCATTCGTTAGTCGAAAAAATCAATCCCCGAAAACGCTTTGTGGCTGTCACGTGGTATCTATGATGTCACTAGTAACTATAAACAAACTTTAAAACACCATTTTGGAATCTCCTTTAAGCAAATTTGAACTATCTGCTTCTGTAAAACCTCCTTCCATTATCTATATAATTCTTATTTTAATAGTAAATTAGATTAAATCCAGTTTAATTGCAAGCAAAAAAAACATCACATTGGTTTGTTTATATATACTAGTGACGTCAGCCAAATCGACGTGTTTGTAATCACGTGACGTACCGATGAAAAATAAGCCATTTTAAAATGATTTTTATGAATTATTTAAAGCTTTATTTTACAAAAAAAATATATACGTTTGTTATTTTTGGGTTCAAACTATAATTGATTTAATATTGGAAGGTATTTTAGCGATACAGTCAAGTACCCTATTATTATTAATCTTTATTATTAAACTAAACTCCTCGGTGCAACATCCCATTAGTGGGTCAAGGCCTGCCGTGCCCAATGCAGCTTTCGTGACCAAGGGCTCTGGGGTGCTATGCATATGTCCCGGTTAGGTGGCCAACCTCAAGCGGGACCCCCAGTGTTTAGTTCCCAAGCATGATTTTTGTTCTCATTTTAGCGACCCACTTACGAAATGAAAGGTTGAGTAAACCTCGCCCCATCCGGGATTCGAACCCCGGACCTGTGGCACGGCAATGCAAAGCACTACCATTGCGCCACTGGGCCTAATTTTTATTATTACAAGAACAAAAAATGACAAAGAAATATTATAAAAATACTATGGCTCGCCATTGCGAAAAAAGATTCCGTACAGGCCAACAAAAATATAAATATTTAAACTCGAACAACGAAAAGACAGAAACAAATAAGATAGAACATAATGTGACAATCAGCTGGCATACAGATATGGTTAATATGCTTCAAATTAAAGTGAAAAATAGAGATTCAAGTCGCCGATATTCATAAAAAATTCAAAAAGTTGTTTTTTAAAGGCATAATAATTATTTATATTTGTTAGGCGAATAGGCAGTTCATTATATAATTTCCACTTGCATACCTGCCTACTGCTCTAGCGCGACGTTAACTCATTAACGACGACTTTGCGAATACCATTAACACCTTAGTTTCTGAATGAAATGTGTACTTTGAGTTTTTAAAATTCGTTTTCCGTGTAACTTAATTTGTCCTAGATAAATTGTTCAGGAATATGGGCTTTGATTATTCAAATAACCTAAGCACAAAGCTCATTAAGCCCCCAATGTGCATGTCCATAGGGGGTGCGTTGCATGAACATTTGCAAACCTGCTAACTGTGCCTCTAGTGCGACGTTAACTCATTAACAACGACTGACTTTCATAATTACCATTAACACATTCTTTTCCTATAAAAATTGAAAATTGAAAATTCGTTTTTCATGTGTGTGTAACTTAATTTTACGTAAATTGTTCAGGAATATGGTCTTTATATGTCTTATATTTGCAGACCTGCAAACTGTGGCTCTAGTGCGATGTTAACTCATTAACGACGACTTTGCGAATACCATTAAAAACTTAGTTTCTGAATGAAATGTGTACTTTGAGTTTTTTAAATTCGTTTTTCGTGTAGCTAAATTTATCCTAGATAATTTGTTCAGGACTATGGTCTTTTATAATTTAAATAACCTAAGCACAAAGCTCATTAAGCCCCCAATGTGCATGACCCGTGAGGGTGAGTTGCATTTATATTTTCAGACCGTCTAACTGTGGCTGTAGTGCGACTTTAACTTATTCACAAAAACTAACTTCGCGAATACCATTAACACCTTAGTTTCTGAATAAAATGTCTACTTTGAGTACTTTAAAATTCGTTTTTCGTGTAACTTAATTTATCCTAGATAAATTCCTCAGGAATATGGTCTTTATTTTTTTCTTATATTTAGATTATTTAAATAAACTGAAGCACAAAGTTCATTTTCGCGTCGCCAATTTTCTTGCCAATCGGCCGTTAATGCTTGAAGCAACCTACCAACTCCGAGGATTTAACTCCCCAATAACCAGTTTCCGTATTCCAGGCGCCAAGAGAAAGTTTAATATTTCTCCTCCGGCAGTAGGTGCATGTGACATGGAATTTCAGAAGTTAGTTTAAAATCCGGAGAGTTGCAAGCCTATATTTGAAGAATATTATCACACGCGTGAGAGTTACGGTAATTTTTCCGCACTTGCGGTGATACATGATCGTAGTAACAATTTTATCCGCATTTGTTTCGTTCCATTTCAAATATTTCAAAGTCAATCAACGTATCACAATTTTAATGCCTTTCGAAGTTGAAGGCAAATGTCAAATAATGAACTAAAGTATTAAAAAATCTATTATTCAACTAAAGTATTAAATATTTTTTATCAACTAAAGTATCAAATATCTATTAATCAACTAAAGTATTAAATATCTATTAATCAACTCTAAAGTATTACATATTTTTAATCAACTAAAGTATTAAATATCTATTAATCAACTCTAAAGTATTACATATTTTTAATCAACTAAAGTATTAAATATTTCTAATCAACTAAAGTATTAAATATCCATTAATCAACTCTAAAGAATTAAATATTTCTAATCAACTAAAGTATTAAATATCAATTAATCAACTCTAAAGAATTAAATATTTTTAATCAACTAAAGTATTAAATATCTATTAATCAACTAAAGTATTAAATATCTATTAATCAACTAAAGTATTAAATATCTATTAATCAACTCTAAAGTATTACATATTTTTAATCAACTAAAGTATTAAATGTCTGAACATTGAATAGAGTAATAATAATTTGCTAAATTTGCAGGACGTTTAAAACACTGACTGCAGTTTTGCATTGAAATTCATTTTAGTTTCACTTTTTTGTTTATAAATAGTTTTATCGCAGCTCCAAGAAAGACAGTTTGTTTCAGACATGTAAGGTCGGATGACACAAAAGATTAGATTAGAATTTGGGGAAACCCCAACGATTGACTATGCAGAAAATTTAATAATTGTTTGTTTTGATGACAGAAACTCTAACAAGTTTTGAGAAAGATACGCCACTGATGTTTTTATATAACCTAAGAGAGAAACAGAAGATAAACAATGTAACTAAATTAAAATTTAGATATAAAGTGGAATTTTTGGAAAGAGTTCTGCTTAAATTAAAAAGAGATATTTTATCGTTAACCTTATAATTCCTTTTTTTCCTATTTTAGTTCTTCATTATAAACTCTTTGTAGGTGTTTTTTTTCTTCAATTTTAATGCTTGTATTTTATTCAATTTTTTAATGTTTGTATTTTATTCTAATTCAATGTTTGTTGTCTATATTTTATTTGATTTTAGTGTCTTGCCTCTGCTATGTAATTGGAAATTTTCTTTTCTGTATAGCAGTCTAATAAATAAATAAATTTGTTCTCATAATTGCTTTAATGGATTTCGGAACTTATTTTCTTGGAGAAATTGCATTTGAAATGAAAGTCGTTAAAATGCATGCTATGAATAGAAATTTTTAATTTTTTTTTTCATATTTAGGCAATAATAGGTTTTTGTGATAAGAAATTTCATTTATTATCGAAAATGTGCACTGTAAAAATATATCTCTAATTTTACCATCACAGTGTGATGGTAAAAGTGCTGCCATCACCCAATGCTGTGAATTTACATGTGACGTAAAATTTGTTGTGAGCTATCGGTATAAACGTTTGTTTCACTGTCAGTTATTGGATGCAATCCCCTGGGGGACCGGATGGCCGAGTGGTTTGAACCATTACGCTAGCAGTCTGCGCGCTGTAACGGGTGCGGGTTCGATTCCCGCCTTCGCCCTGGGTGTATATTCCTTTCTCTGTGACAGTAAAAATTCTTTCTGTGTCTGTCTTACTTGACGAAGGCTTCATAAGCGGGTCTCTGATCAAGCACACAAGCCGGAATATATATGTAATAGTAGTAGTAGTAGTAGTAGTGGATGCACTCATCTTCTCTGCTTAAACGCTATTAGATAAGGTTGTTTATGTCACTCTGTATGTCAAGGAAACATAACTATGCCGTAGCACAAACATTATAACACTGTGATGTAAAAATTATTAATGCAAAGTGTGCTGTACTTTTACAGAATATTTTAACAATATGTCTAGTTATATTCGCGTTTTTAACCCAATAACCACGAAACGAAAAAGTCAAATTTCAACTTTAGAAATGCTAAAAAAAACACACAATAGAAATCCACTATAACAAACTATATACTAAGTACTTTAAAAATTATTTACATGTCCGCAGTACCCTAGTAATTGTAAATCCCTAGTGTACAAAAATTTTTATGACATGAAGTCTTTTATACTCAAAGTATTTTAGTCCTATATTCTATTTTGGACGTGTTTCGTTGTAATTCTAGACACAGACGATCTCGACGACTTTCAACTATCTCCAGAAGAGTCAATCGCATCACCCCAGCGACCCATTTTCAACTGGAGGGGGGATGACGATATTGGCAATGATGGAATTGATGACGGTCAATATTATTAATATCTAATTACGACGCCAATAGCCCTCATGTAGCTTTATTGTGATGAACTAAACTACAACTATGGAAAAAAATAACCACGAAATGTCGAATTTCGAGTTTAGAATGTTAACAAACAAAGTATAAATCTGACATAACGAACTATAAATAGGGAACTAGACGAGCTGCATTTTGCAGTACATTTTAGTTTGTTAGTCAACTATCTAGCTATAAAAATTGTGTGATTGGTTGGTTGGTTGGTGCACATATATATTCCTATTTGTGTGCTTGGTCAGGATTGTGTGAATAGTCTCCGTTTTGTTTTATTTTAAAATATTTTTTTTAACAAAAACAACGTTACTTAAATATGATTTATTAAAATTTAATGATGAATTTCTAGTTGAAAAGTTATTCACTGCAATAAATGAAAGCGGGCTAACTATAAACCTAATACCTTAAAAAAAATATTTAATTATCCGCAGTGCCCTAGTAACTTTAGAGCCAGATGGTGCTTTATTCATCCATTCAATTTTTCTAAAGACGTATGAATGTTTCTTTGCAATTCCAGAAACCGACGATCTCGAAGACCTCCTATTACCTCCAGATACACCAGAAGAGTCTGCCGACCTTGTAACACCACCCCGGCGCCCCCTTTTCAACTGGGGAGGGGATGAAGACATTGACGACGATGAAATTGATGACGGCAACTCTACAGCAACTGATGATGACGACACCCCGATGGGCGACCAGCCCAGAGTGAGGACTGTAGTCTACCCGAACCGGGTTCTGCTGAGGAACGCTTTGCTGAGGAGGGCCGCTCTGAGGAGCAGAGTCATAGAGCTGGAGGAAGCGGACAGGAAGAATAAAGAGGGTAAGTATGCACGTTTTTAAGAGTTTTTCGAAAAATATTAATCTAAAGAGGTACGGACTGAACCAGTTTTGATCCCGGAACCTCTTACCAATTATGTTGTTGTCAGGGCCCGACTTACAACTTTAGGGGCCCAGGGCACAAGCCAGTTTGGGGGGCCCCGCCACATACATTAATCCGTCCATGAAAATGAGTTTTTTTCATTTTAAAATTGTACGAATAAATAACCTTTATTATATTATGTACGCATGTAAATATTGCTTTTTTACATACAATTCTTTTAATACATACATAAGATATGACATCAGATACCTATTGTACCATGCCTGAGACAGTTAATTTATAAAATTAACAAGGAATAAATAATAGTGGCTTGCGTATAAAAAATTAATAGTACTTGGTTCAATTCAATTGTATTATGTTTATTATTATTTGTTTATTTGTGGCAACTATTTTCCCCCAATATTATTCCTTTAAGAAAATTTGGGGGCCCTCATGAAGTTGGGGCACGTGCCCCGTTTGCCCCGTGTCCCGTTTGACCAAGTCCATGAGATCGAAAGTCTTCAAGAAATCAAAGACTAGAAGAGGAGTAGAGTAGAGATCAATTTGTTCCATACTAAAAGAGTGTAAAATGTGATCTAAAGAAGCCTGTGCAATGTTACACTTTGTGCACGTTAAAGGTCTTTCATCCAAGTGCAAAAGAGAGACGCCTGATGAGTTCAGTTATGGATTGGCTCTATGCTATTTATTTGGCTTTTCTTGCCAATTATGCCAACGTTTAGCATATGAACAATGCACATTTATGGCAACATGTTGTTAAGCCTATACTGATAACCTCTCTTTTTTATCCAAACCTACAATAAACCTTCATGCTTCATTTTAAAAACACTATTTCAAAGACGTATCTCTAATTAACGAACGTTTGCATAAAATGAAGGACTTGGGGTGCGTAACAATACATGGACTTAACAATTACCCTTTAATAAATCAATACACGCATTTAAATGTAGTTGGTTACGGTGATAACCTTACAATACTTGGTTGGTTCATAACCTTACATTTGGTTGGTTCATAACCTTACATTTGGTTGGTTCATAACCTTACATTTCATATTAGGTAATTTAAAGCAATAAATAGCTATGTTACTGTTCACGCAAACTGCAGCACATAGTCAGACGTCAGTTAATTTTTGCTGTAAAAGACGCACTATCTAATTCTGGTCGTTATTTAAATCTATTCGACAGTCCGAATTACAGATTTGCCAATCTATTTTTACTCTTAAAAAGCGTTAATAAATACCTAAGGTAATTTCAGTATCTTTAAAACTTAAAAATGTTCTATAGCAGCTAACAATTCTCAAGAACCTTTTCATGACGTCTGACAGATACTGGAAACTCGTGTACCAAATTTAAAGTGTGTATATCATTTCGTTTTTCAACATAACCTTAAAAAAAACCAAAAATATTCTATAGCAGGTACCGTGTTCATAATCGCAATTTTTCCGAAAACCTTATCATGATGTTCAACACTACTACGAAATCGCGTACCAAATTTGAAGTGCGTAACGCTTTTAGTTCGAACTGTAGAATGGTCTAAAACAGATGGACAGACACGCAATCTGACAGACGGACTAATGTCCAGAAAACATTTTTTTTTAGAATCAGCATCCTCCAAAACATGCCGTAAACACAAAATCTCCACTTCAGATTTTGACCCCCCCCCCCCCCTTGCAATAGACTTTCATAACCTTACATTTCATATTAGGTAATTTAAAGCAATAAATAGCTATGTTACTGTTCCCGCAAACAGCAGCACATTGTCAGACGTCAGGTAATTTTTGCTGAAAAAGACGCACAGTCTATCTTATTCTGGTCTTTATTTAAATCTATTCGACTCCGAATTACAGATTTGCCAATCTATTTTTACTCTTAAAAGCGTTGACGTCTAAACTACTAAAAAATCAATAACAAGTCGATAGAAATTAGAACAAATTGCTTCAATAATCAAGTTTGACTTGGTCTCATTATTACAAAGATAATTTTAGCTTTAATTAAGCTCTACAAGATGGTAATATTGATCCTATACTACGCAGAGGAGAATTCGGAAATTAGGCACCGTTTGACGACTCCTTTATTGAGATCTATTAATAGTTATTACTTTCAAGAACCTAATATGAAATGTGAAGTTATGAAATTATTGCGATAGGGGTTGAAAATCCGAAATGGAGTTTTTGTGCTTTTACGAGTTTTGGAGGGTGCTGATTCTGATAAAGTGGTTTTAGAAAATTGGTTCGTTTATCAGACTGTCTAAAGCCTGCACTTCAGCTCGGACTAAAAAAGATACAGACTTGAAATTGGGTATACGAGTATTGAGGCCAAGTGGTTTAGTGGCAGTGCTTCGCATTGCCATGCCACAGGTCCGGGGATCGAGTCCCGTATTGGGCGAGGTTGACTTATTCTTTAATCCCTTAAGTGGGTCGATAAAATGAGGACCAAGCATCTTGGGAACTAAGTACTGAGGGTTCTACGTGAGGTTGACCAATTAACCAGGACATATGCCTAGCAGCCTAAAGCAATTGGTCACGTAAGCTGAAATTGGCAGGGCTGGCCTAGGCCCACTAACAGGCTGCTGCGCCGAGGAGTTTAGTTTTAGTATCTAGGAGGGTGCTGACTCAAAAAAAGTCGGTTTTGTACACCAATCCATTTATATGTCTGCAAGAAACCCCTTTACAGATCGAACTAAAAGGTTTATTTACTTTAAATTTTGTACGGGAGTTCCTAGTTCCAGTCGAACGTTCGAGAAAATCGCTCATGCGCAATAGGTGACTCCCATAGCACTTTTTAGGTTTTAAAGGTATTTCTGCAAAACGAAAAACCTTCTCGTACAAATCGGTAACCGGTTTTAGAGCATCAAGTATCTGGTATTCAGTGGTACTTGAAATACGTGTAGTGTTACACACTCCTAGTCTTTCATTTTATATACGCGTTTGGTCATTTGAAATATACGTTTGAGACAGTGTTTTTTAAATAAATATGAAAGTTTATAGTAAGTTTGTGGACAATGTTTCCATTAGCTGCTTGAAAACATTCTGCCATAAGTGTGTAAATTCCATATTCTGAATGCTTGCAAACGTGAGTACTGGAAGAATCCTCTTTGATAAACAATCCATGATGAGATTAGGCAGCTTTAAAACATACACCTTTGTTCTTAAAATGTATTAAAATAAAAATAGTGTTTCCAATCTAAAAACAGTAACTTTTACAAATAACTCGTGTCCTTATGAGAATAATATAATACGTTTGCATATCACTTTGAGGGACACAGAGGTATAAACCCGTCACCTGACTGTCAGGTTTTCCAGCAGCGCACATAATTTGTAAAAATATATAAGTCTAATAATTTTATTAAATTTTAAAATTTAAAGCATTTAGGAGTCATTTATAACCCTCTACTACAGAAATATAATAAAAAAATAAGAAATAAATATTCGGTTAAAACTTTTAATTCATGCAGCGAAAATAAGTTTACTCTCTTCAGCTAATTTGCTTATCCTTCAGAGGTACAATATACCATGTGGGTCGTCACTTGACCCGGGTTCTAAATACGAGCGTTATTGCTGTGTTAAAGCTCCTGAAGGAGGCTAGAAATAGCAGCCGGAAACGATTACCTTACCTTACCTTACCATGTGGCATTACAATAATGTGCTTGTGGGCTGGGGAGCCCAGTCGGTTAAGGCGTTCGCCTTGCATGCGGAAGGTTCCAGTTTCGGGTCCGGGCATCGCCAAAATAACTGCCCGTGCAACCGAATAAAAAATGTCCGACGAATTATACCCCGTGTAGAGGGAGAGGGAGTGCAAGTTAAATATGCTCCAAAAGTCACAAAGGTGCGTACGATGTAGTCCTTAAAGGTTGCGTTGGTTGCCTATTTCGGTGTCAGCTCGTCACTTGACGGTGGTTCTAAATTACGACACCCGTCGCCAATAGCCCTAGTGTAGCTCTAGTGCGAGGATAGTTCAAAACTAACCTAATTAGCCTAACAAATGTGCTTGTCTATTAAGCAGGTGGCAGATCAGTCCATCTCCAGGGCCCCCCTCCGTCGGTGCTGTACTTGAGAAGGAGCGGAAAATCCTCAGATGGGCCAGCTGGACAGCAGGTCAGGACAGCCGCAGTGGAACAGGAAGGAGAAAGTACAGAACAGCCGCAGGTACAGAATTCCTATGTTACACATGCAAAAATTATTTACATATGTATTAAATAATATGACATCATTGAATACAATAAACAGCATAAAATTATTAAACACATTAATCAAAACTTTCTGAAAAAAATTCGCGTACCAGTTATTTACTTTGTCCATTTACAATTCATACACTTGAGTGAAACCGAAACAACCAATGAGATCGCGGAAGGTAAAGAAGGGCAACACTTTGATTGTTCCGTCATCAGAAGCAAACCAATTGTCTCTAAGCAATTCAATCTGTTTTCCAGGGCGACAAAGGTGGTGACGCCCAGCGCCAGTACTACTGGTGGGCCGCCCAGCACTACTACCAGCACCCGCAATCAGCCGCCCTGGTGGACTACACTTCTGTTCATCCGTACGGACTGACCGAGTCTCAGATGGCCTGGATCAACAGTCTACACCCGGAAACACGAGACCAGTACTTGAGGGACATCTATGGGGTGAGGACGGATCATGTAGTCGAGGCACAGAGGGCGCAGGCGTTCCTGAGTCGCTACGGGGATGCGTACAACTACTATCATCCTTACTACTATTACAGGGAGCCGCTGGCAGGTAAGTTGTTATCTATTTTATCCTACTTGTGTTATAGTATAATCTATGACTATCTTAATATATTAGGACATTGTTTGCTATCTTTATATATTAGAATTTTCAAGAGTAGGTAGTCACAAAAAAAGCGCCCTAAAACCAAAAATTCCCTCGTGCCGAGTGTTATCTTTTAATTCGAAATGGTTAGGGAGTTGGCTCCGTAGTAGTTGGTTGGTAGACATATATTTTCAGGCTTGTGTGCTTGGTCACAAAGACCCGCTTATAAAGCGTCGTCAAGAAGGACGGACACGACATACACACACATATAAGACAGATGCTGCCATCTATCGCCACCTCCACAATTGAGACATGTCCCTGAAGGGGAGGGAAATAGTCTCCAGGGACCTGTACCCGTGGGAAACTGCGCAATGATCGCCCACAGGACTTTCGGACCCAACAGATTTAACGAGAACGTACTCCGCATATACTCGACAAACACAAACATCCATGCCTTTCCGGGATTCGAACCCGAACCCAGAGGCTTCAAAGGCTAGCTCCCTAACCGTTGCGCTGCCGGGTCGGCTGGTGGCTCCGTAGTATGCTTAGATAAGGGAGTCTGGGCGACTTTTATAAACCTAGTGTAGCTCTAGTGCGACGATATTCAAAACTTAAACTAAAAACTGTGCGACTTTTAGAAGCGACAACGTTAAAGTCTAAAAAATGAGTTCTTTTTTTAACGGAAAGAAACCAAAAGTTTTGCTGCTTGAATAGTCCCGTTAACTAACACCATTTTCGTTTATTTTTCTTCGTTCTAGAATGGAAAATTTTCGTTTATTGAGACAATTCCTCGTTTAATTTATCTCTGTTGCAGAAAGTTCTTGCAATCCACAGCAGGCAAGTGTATGGGTTCGTGTATGCGATATTTGTAGTAAACGTATCTGATTGACGATTGCATGACAAAATGAAATGAGTAACTAAACCACTCATATCTTGGAAATGAAATATGACGCCCGTCGCCTATAGCCCTTTCGCCCTCTCGTGCGACGATGTTCAAACTAACCAAACCTTATCTTGCCAGTGATTTACTTGAAAAGATTTTTCAAACATTAACAGATTCTTTTTATAGGCAGAAACATTCGAATTTTAAATGTTTCTGTTTTACAATATTTTATATATATTTAGTCTAGAGAACTTTAGAATGAATCGTAATCCGATATGAAATTACAATTTCATCGATTTTTATTTGTGGTTCTTACTTTGAATTGATATATCCGAAAGAACGTTTGTTCCCATTATTTAACCCTGTAAACGTCTCACACAGAAGTTCACTAAAAACTATTTTTTTATTTCTTTTACTTCAAATTTTATTGATTACTTACTACAAAACATAAAACAAATAAAAAAAACTTTCGGTGATGTTTAAAAATATCTAAATAAATGAGACATCAAAACAAATTTCCGGAAAAACTTCTGTACCAAAACTCATGTAAACCCTGTATCCCCCTACCAAGATCCGATTTCACTTTGTTACCAAGAAGCCAACACGTGTCTAACTACTCGAATTCGGAGCAGAAAGTATTTTTAAAAAAACGCCACGTGTTACAGAAAAATCAATGTCACCTGCGTAAGAGGAAGACGTATCATACATATTGGAGTAGCTATAAATGAGCCTGTTTCAAAGAAACTATGAGAAAACAGCGAAAAATCGATACAAACTTGTTGGGATTTGTAAGGATAAACACGTTTAAATGCTTTAAAAAAATTCACTGATTTTAATTTTTATTTCCCATATATTTGTCTAAAATATTAAAAATATATTTATGTAATCTTAAAATAATATAAAGAGATTAAAAATTAAGGATACGATAGAATTATCTGATCATCAATTGAAGAGCCTAGTGGAAGAACGTGCTAAGTGACAAAATGATTAAAACGGGAAAATGTGATTTAAAGTTTTTCATGGAAGCCCAGTCGGTTAGGCATTCGCCTAGCATGCGGAAGGTCCCAGGTTCGGGTCCGGGCATCGTCAAAATAACTGCCGACCTATAAACAGCCCGTGCAGCCTAAATGTCCGACGAATAATACCCCGTGTGGAGGGAGTGCACGCTAAATATCCGTTCAAAGTCCTAACGCTGCGTACGATGTCGCCCTTAACGGTTGCGTTGGGTGCCTACTCAGGTGTCGGCTCGTCACTTGACTGTGGTTCTAAAATTCGACGTCCGTCGCCAATAGCCCTCGTGTAGCTCTAGTGCGACGATAATTCAAAACTAAACTAAACTAAAGTTTTTCATTTGCACCTAGATACATTAAAAAAGCCACTTATGAAAGGTAAAAAATGTACTTAGCTTAAAGTTTATGGAAATTGGGAATCTTGTTTTCTTTAAAGGAAGAAATATTATGTTCAGTGACACAAAAATCTCAATTTTTTCAAAAATGTCACTTAGCACGTTCTTCCACTAAGCTCTTCAATTGGGAAGATTCTAAATTTACCTTTTAGAATAAACAAACTCAATCACTTCAAGTACGTAACCAATCTACTTAAATTTTAAAATTTCTAAAACTTATTTCACACTAACTTTCCTTATAAAAGTAAAACATCCCTGTTTTAAAAAGTAATATCAAGGAAATCTGGAAATATAACGTATTTCTTTGTATGAATAATTTATAAGAAACGTTGTGTATGTGTGTGTTTAGAGAGAGTTTTTTGTAAATATAAAAATAATGAATATTTTCTCAATCGCTGGCATTTTAACAATTGTCTTAATGGACAGTGAATTGCACATTTTCTTTACAAAAATATTAACAATTAAAAACCGTATCCGAGAAAGGGAAAAAGCATCCCTTATTCAATTTTGAGTGGGTCACTTAATTTTTTTATAATTGCGTGAAAAAAATCCGATTTTTACACTATAATTTTAATATCAGACGCGTGCGAAAAGTTATACTTTTTATAAACAGTGATAAAAAAAATTACTTTTTTCACCCAAAAGCAGTGAAAAAAAGTAGTTTTTTCACTCTTTTCATAAGATGCCAACATTTCAAGTAAAATTTCTATTTCATAATATTCATAAAATCCAGAAATTTATTAATCTGCTTTATTTATAAATATTATAAATGTTTATTATTATTTTTTATTTTTGAATCAGTATCCACGTTCAAATGTTTGACTTTAAACTAAAAAATAAGTTTGCCTTTTGTAGTTCCAGAGATTTATCGATGCCGATCTTCTTTACGTAAAAAAATTAGCACGTGAATTATTTTTGAACCAATGAGATTTGATTTTTTTCACGTAATTATAAAAAATAGTGTATGAAACACGTGTGAAAAGTAAACTTTTTAAAACACGTGTCATTATTTCACTCGTTCGTACCTCGCTCGTGAAAAAAAATCCACGAGTTTTAAAAAGTGTTACTTTTCACACTTGTTGCATAAATAACTATTATACCATAAATGATAATTTTTGTTACGGGGAAATCTCCTATTCGGGAGAGGGTTTTCAAACCGAAGTATCTAAATGATAATCTAAAGGAAAAAAAAAATTTCGAAGCCAAATTACTCCGGTTGCATTGAATATTTTTACAAAATTTTTTTTGATATTGTAAATATATTTGGCTTACAGAGCTCTATATTACCCCTTTTTGCAATTGGTTCAAAAAAATATATTTAAATTTTTAATAAAAAAATATTACAACAAAATTCAAACTAATTTATAAAAGTGGAATGAGCTATTAACCCTTTCAGTCCCAATGACAATTTGGCATCATCATTTTAGAAATGTTTTTCTGATCGTCTATAGCCATTTATGATATCAAAAAGCACATCATTCGATTCTTAAAACTTTTTTCTATTAGAAAATATTTTGTATTAATCCCAATAGATGTCAGCCCTATTATTTTTATTATCTATGATCAGAAACATGATGATGCCAAGTGGCATCACTGGGACTGAAAGGGTTAAAGATATCAATATTTATTATAGTATATTATCGTTTGTAAAATATTCAATATAGCCGAAGTTATATAGCTTAGAAATTATTTTTTTCCATTTAATTAATGCAGAGAGACTCCGGTTTGGATATCCGCTCTCATTCCCTCTTTGCTATATTTGGCAGCTTATTCCAGCTGTTTTAATAAAAAAGACAAATACTGTTTATAGTTACAGGGTGTTGCGAATAAAAATGACCCGGCTAAGAAGTAGGAATAAGACAGGAAATGCATCTAAGCCGTAAACCAATGCTTAAACAGGTTTGTCATATGGAGCCATTGATCGCTTCATCATAAGCCCAAACAGACGCTGGGTGAATTATATGCCGGTAGCTATGTCATCTTCACCTGGTACACTGATCTGATTAACTCATACCTACACAGCCTGCACTAAGATCTGAACTCGCCAATAGTCCATCCGCAGCTCTAGTCTAGTAACAACCAATGAAAAACAGGTTTGCTAAGTGATGCCATTGAACGCTTGAATAGTTTTTGAATTCAACTTGGAGGCTTTCAATCTACTTCAATAGTTTTTCTCGCCAAGCATCTCACTGCATTAGCAGCTCCATGCCGGGGCCAATTTTATTTGCGACACCCTGTAGTTGATCTAATCAATGTATGTGGCCCAGAAAATGAATTAGAATCTTTAAATGACTGGTTCAAGGGGTTAATACTTTCAACTGTATCTTTTCCAGTGTTGACCCAACAAGACATAGTCTCAACCTACGACTACTCGTGCAACCAAGCCGGATCCCCGTTCGTCAGAGCCCCTAAACTTCGCAACGCCCACATCGCCAAGTACGACCGTCGCCAAAACCCCAACGCGCCAAACAATCACTACCTCGCCGTCGTGTATCGATGCAATCCGGGTTACGTCATGTACGACACCAGACACACCGATCTGTTCTGCAGCAAGAGGGCCTGGATCGGAACCGATCCGGTCTGCGTCAGGGCTCGAGTCTAGAAATCAATCGACTTGAAAAGAGAAGACTGAGCAACTTGACAAGTGTTCTACCCAAGTCTGGGGCACCAATTTGGATTATCTTCGAAAGCAGACACTTTGAAGGGATTAACTATCTCAGATATATTTTTTTGAAAGAGCCTATATTTTGATGTAATAAAATTGGTATTAAAAAGTCAATGTATATTGCTGATAGTTACTTTTGTAATGAACTTTAAAATTTTCTTTAAAAAATTGCTGCAAAGTTAGCCATAATATCCTAGAAAATGTTTTGTCATTCTTTACAATTGTTTATAGATTCATGTTGGACATACTTAACAGTTTCTGCTGCTCAGTCTATACATATCAGTCAACTATAGCTATAAATAAATTATGACTAAAAACTAACCTAAACTAAACTAATTACCTATATTTCTTATTTTGTTGTATTGGCTTTAAAAAGTCACTGTTACTTTTGAAAGAAACTTTAAACTTTTCTTTAAAAAAATGACTTCAAAGTTACCATGATGTCTTGGAAATTGTCTTGTCCTTATAGAAAATATTCTTTTTATAAGTTTCTGGAGCTCAGTCTTTCTCTTTCAGGTCTTTGTTTTAGAGGCTTTTGCTTAATGAGTGATGCTTTGGTTACGTACGATTGGAAATTTTCAATGTTCTATTGTTTATTATTATGCTTTAACTTGCTTACTTCAGAATTAAGTCACTTATACCTATGTTTAACCTCCAAGGACTCGCTCGTATGTGAGAGACACACTTTAGAAGAAGTTAATTCAAAAGTCTAAAACAGAGGGCGCAACGATTGGTTAAATTTTTTCTATTAACTGCTATTATTCGAACCATGTTTTTTAAGGGCTTGAAATTTCTAAATAATTTTTATTTAGTGAAAGCAATTGTATATCTTAAGTTGCGAAACATTATTTTTTAAACATTTTTCGTGAGAGTTTAAATGGAAAGTCCCCTGAGGCTAAAGAAATGATTACAAATTTGCTTAGTACATCATTGCACAGAGAAGCAAAGAAACTCTTTTTTTTGTTAATATATTCTATAGATATAAAATTTTTCTCTTTGAAAAATGTAAATTTTGTATAAAGCAAATGTATTATAATCAACTGTATAAAATATGTTTTTATCATCTATTTTGTACATATATCAAAGAGTTTTAAAACGAATGACTAAAAGCAAAGCCTTGTATGACCCGCCATAAAATATGCATTTATGATAAATGTAATTCGAAAACGTCGTTCGTTCGCTTTTGCTGTTTGCATAAATTGTAAAATATTCTGATTTTTTCTTGTTTGTCGGTTTTGAATTTTTTATTAAAATAAATGTTTTTCGAGAAAGAAAACGTATTGTGTTATTTTATTCTCAATCCATTGCTTTTAAAAACACATTTCCTATCTCATTTTACGGCTAACGTTTTTGACAAAAGTTTTGAGTTGAATTGAATAAAAAATGCTTTGACTTAGTAGGAAAGTTTTAAGGAATAAAACTTAACAATAAGGAATTGAATTCAAAATGACATCCTGAAGCAAAATTTAAATAACCATGGTTGGCGTTAAAACCCTTTGGGAATTCGCAGTATAAATAGTTTTTATATTATAACAAACAAACACATAAAATGAGCTGTAAATAAATTAATTAAGTTTAAAACAGATCAATTAACTATTAAAACTAAAGAAAAATCTTTTGTTTAAGGTTAAAATATTTTTATCAGAAATTGCTCTAATAAATAGAACTGAAATAAAAGAATCGTATTTTTATAAAATTGGAACATAAATTGTCAAACATTTTTAAACTAATCCATATAAAAATAAATTCTACTAAAACAGTTTTCTAACGAAAATTAAAGAGTGATAGGGTTATAGTATAAAGTTTAAATAACTAATTGCTAATTTTTTTTCTAACTCTCTAAGGAATACAGACGCATAAACCCGTCACCTATTTGTAAGGTGTTCCAGCAAAACGAATAATTTTTCTAAAAATTTTTTAAAAATATTTATGATATTACTAATTTTTAAAGTATGAAACAGTCAGTTTAATCATTTGCTACAGAAATAAAATTCAAAGAAATTTACTTTTCAGTTTAACTTAATTAACTTTTCAGTTTAACTTTTAAATTTGTGTAGCATACATTGAAAACAAGATTCCACTTCAACCAAACTGTGTATTCCTTAGAGGGCTAATTATAGAAAGCATCTTGCATTTTAAATTTATCAATTCACTGAAACCATAATTATTTGAAAGGAAGTATAAAATTTACAAAAATCCACGTGCCTTCTACCATGTTTCTAAAAAAACACACATTAATTTCCATTTAATAAGATTTCAAGGATAAAATTTAATTAACTGTAACCACGCTTGAAATTTTTCTTGATTATTTATTTACTTATTTAGCTGGTAAGAGTGAAATAGGGAAAAAAAGTCATTGTTTGGTAATTAATATACATGTAAATCTCTCTTTGATATAACTGAGCTGATTTCTTTATTCTTCTATTATTGCTTACGTAAAAAAGAAAATATATTTATACATCCTGAAAAAATCCTTTATAGTTTTCTTTATTTTATCGATTCGTTTGTTACCGGTCAGTTTTTTTAATGGAATGTACTTACATGTGTTGGTTTTTAAAAGATTATTTTGTGGAAAATTATTGCTTTTTTTTAATTTATATTATATTTTATGTGGCTGAAAGGACTGATAGTAGAAAGGAAAATTTTTCCATTTATTTTCTGTTTATAATTTTTTGGACCATTGAAATTAATATTCTAGCAAATTTTAGAATGCTTTCGGTTTTAGGAAAAATGTTTTATGAATTTAAATTTGCATGGAACTAATTACACAATTTAGTTTATAAAAATAAGTCTCAAAGCAATTTAGATTTTGTTAATAATGATGAATAAAATAGGATATCATTTTCTTCACCGTGGTTAAATTTGCATGTCTCAGAAATGTAATTGTAAAAGTAGTTTTTCTCTTCTTTGTCAGTCCCATAGAGCTAATGCGTTTCTTTTGAAATCACAACTTTTGCCAAATTAATTGCTTTGCCAAGTTATCCCATTTTCACCAGGTATATGAAAATCATCATAAAATCAATTTAAAACAAAATTGAAAAGAAAATAACATCCGGTTATTTAATTATTAATTGATAAAGTTTTATAATAGGGTCGCCATCTGCTGTATATTTTTGGCATTTTAAAACTTCAAAAATATGTAATTAAATAAGTAGGTAACATTTGCGTTTCAAATTTGTTTCATTGCAATGATATGTTGATTCCCATACCTGGGAAAAAGGGCTATAACATGGCAAAACAATACTTCTGCGGAAGTTGTGGTTCCAAAACTAATGCATTAGCTCTATGGGACTGACAATCCCTCTTGAGAACTAAAGAATTGGCTTTCGTCTCAGTCAGACAAACCGATCGGAACATTTGCTCTCTGCCTCATCACTCCTATCTCGTGAGCTGACATCGGCAGGTATCTTGTCTATCCATGGGCCGTCGTGACACTATTTTTTACCCTTACTAGTAGTATAGTAGTTATTTGAACCCATAGATATCATAGTTAAAGTATTAGATTGGCAGATCACGTGACCTCCAATGCTAACGACGGGACGCGCATGGATGCCAAATAAGAGGGCAAAATGGCCAGTGTTGCTGCCACTTTAAGGAGAAAGATACTACGAAAAAATACCATTTAATTCTAAAATTACAAAAAAATATCGTAAAAATACTAGATGCATTTTGGAATCTTTTTAGTGACTTTAAATCCTTTCCTAGTATTTTTTTTTGTAATTTTAGAATTAAATGGTATTTTTTTGTAGTATTTTTCTCCTTAAAATGGCAGCAACACTGCCATTTTGTCCTTTTATTTGACCTCCATGCGCGCCTCCTGTGCGCCATTTGGCCTCCATAGCAGTGAAGGTCACGTGATCTGCCAATCTAATACTTTAACTATGATATCTATGTTTGAACCATAAAGATTTTACCTCTTCTTTATCAAGTATTCACTGGTTTATGTAAAACACTAGAGATGTAACTCTACACGACTTTCAATTACCACTCACCAATTTAATATTTAAAGGTAATTAGGCATGGTAACACAACCTATATAAAGTAATTTCAATTACTTTAAAACCAAAGTTCTATAACATTAAATTTCGATGGCAGCTACACTGCTGGTGACTAAACTGAAGGTGACTCTTGGCTACCCCAGCTGTGAATGACGGACCCCTACACTCTTAAACAAACGAGCAGTTTTAACTCAGTCTGAGTTAATTTCCACTCCTTTTCCGTGCCGAAAATTCACTTCCCCTACAGGAGTGGATTTCACTCTTTTTGCGGAGTGGGTAAAAGAAATAAAAGAAAACAATCTACGTCCTACACTCTTAAAACGAGCGGTTTTAACTCATTCTGAGTTAATTTCCACTCCCCCACCCAGCTAAGAAAAGCAGCAAAAAACCTTGAAAAAAATTGAAGGAAAACTGCAGGTATTTGGAACCAAAAACCTTCATAAAAAAACCTTAATTTTCCCTTCATTCGAAAACCTGCAGGATAAGTGAAAGTTTTAGGTTCCAAATACCTCCATTTTTCCTTCACCAAAAAACCTTTATATTTCCTTCATTAAAAAACCTTTATAAAAACTGCAGGTCTGGTGGCGCCATTTAGTGAAATGTTTTTAAATCTCACAAATATAAATAAAAATAATTATCAGGGAGTTGAATTGTATCTATACCCAAGTAGGAAGGCAGGAGCACGGGATTTGATCTGGGGGTGTTTGTGTAGCTGTTCAGCGCGCTACCAACTGCGCTATTGGAGCTTGCAAATCGGAGCGCGTTTTAAAATTAGGAATGGTATATCTTATAATTAGAACATACAAAATTACACACTCCATGGATTCGATTGTAGTCAATAAATTTGATTCATGATTTTGCGTACAATTTGTCTATGATTTTTATTTTAAAATATTTAAATTAGATTGAATTAATTGTTCTAAGGTGGTAATAAATAAATTGGATGCAAATTTTGTGAGTTAGAAAAAAAATATATCTTAAGAATTCCTTTAAGATTAATTTATTTTTAAATTTTCTATAAAAAGGTGAGAGCAAAGCCATTGAGCAAACTGAAATATTAAACAAATAATTTTTAAATCTGCTTTTTTTTTTGTTTAACATTTTACTGTCTCTTTATATAGGTGGCATTATTTTCTTCTTTTTTTGCAAAATCAAATCAAAAACGTCCATGGAAATTTGAAAAAAGAATTTGAATCGCCAATTATAGCTTTGATATCGTTTCTGAATTTTTAGAAGTTACAGATTAACAAAATCTAGATCTGCGATTTGAACTTAGCTAGATTACAAAAAAAACCCTCATTACTAAATTTAATGTAAAATAAACTCATTTTAAATTTTCCTGGAAACTTAAGAATATTTTGCCAACACAGAAATAATTTTTTTGCAAACATTTTGTCCGCAGGAAGGCACCACAAAAATATACCCGTTTTACATGCGTAAAATATTAAGCTAATTTGTAAAAAAACTGCAAATGTTTACGTTAAAAATTAAATGTTTTTCCGCGAAATATTCCAACAATTTTTAGCTAGGATACAATTACTACAAGTGTAAAATATCAAAACTAATTTAAAAAATAAAGAGCAATTTTAAGATAAAGATTCACTACAAAAAAAATTTACAGTATTTTTGGGGTTAACCTCACACATTATTTTTTTTAAATAACTTCAAATAAACTTTAGATTAGTTTTTAAAAAAAATAGCTGAAATACTTTAAGCCAAGATGAAACTACGAAAAATCTACAGTATTTTTGCAGTTAACAGCCCACCAGTAACCTTTGAAATAAATCACTTCAAATTAACTTTAGATTTTATTGCAAAATAACTGAAGTTTTTTTTACAGTCGACATTCTTCTACAGAAAATCTGCAGTTGACTGAAGAAATACTTCAAAATCACTTCGCTTTTGTAGAAAAACTGCAGTTTATTTTTAGCTGGGCACTGGTATGATAATGCAGCACCATGGAAGTTATTGGTTTGTGATTTCCCTTGAGCAGCCACCCACTTGTCGACATTGTTGCAGAAAACGATTTTGGCCCCTGCAGGCTTTATGTGTAACTCAATGCTATAAAGAATTATGCACATGTTGTATTAATTCTCTGCAGAAAGTTTTTTTAGACAAAATACTTTGCTTGAAATATTGTCCTTATTTTCTCAGAAAGTTTAGATAATTTTTGCATAAAATTGCACATTAAGTGCTATTGAAATGTGAGTTTAAAGATAAAACAGTATTTTAAGTGTACTTTAAAATATAGGTTAAAAAAATAAACTCTAAAGAAAGGTAATAAAAAGTATAAGGTTAAATAAAGGTATTTTTCAGCATAAAATTTTAAGAGAAATTGCTGTTTTCATGTAGAACTGAAACGGCTAATTCTTCGTTCTTTTAGGATGAATCCTTCAGAAAAATGGCAGTTTTCTTTAAGAATAAAAAAAAATAACCTTAAAACAGTTTTACAAACATGCAGTTCTCCAGCTGAAACTCAGTTGCTGAATTTCTCAGTACAATACCTTTAAGAAAAAACATTTTCCCTGCATAAAACCTTGATCTCTCTTCAAAAGCATTGTTTTTTTGCTGAAATTTAGTTCCTGAATTTTTCATCACAATACCCTTAAAAGTACTGCAAGTTTAATGCTGAAAACATTTCCCTGCATTAAATCTTTATCTCTCGTCCGAAAGAAGCAGTTTTTGTGTTGAAATTTAGTTGCTAAATTTTTCATCATAATACCTGTAAAAGTACTGCAGGTTTTATGCTGAAAACATTTTTCTGCATAAAAGCTTTATCTCTCAACCAAAACATGCAGTTTTCCTGCTGAAATTTATATGCTGAATTTTTCAGCATCGTACCCATATAATTACTGCAGGTTAAATGCTGAAAACATTTCCCTTCATAGAACCTTCATTTCTCTTAAAAAAACATGCATTTCTGCATTTTCCATGCAGGTTTTTTGCTGATTTTTTTTAGCTGGGTCCTTTCCGGTGCCGAAAATGCACTTCCCCTATAGGAGTGGATTTCACTCTTTTGTTTTAAGAGTGTAGAGGGACCCCTCACCCCTAGGGGTCATAAGCCATAGATTCATCGACCCAAGGCGATTTAAAGCCTTGAGGTGCTAAATAGGACCGCCTTTTCACCCCGGGGTGAAAATGGCCCTTATTTGTCACCTTCAGTTTTAACAGTGTCCCTTTGCGCTTGCACAATCTTCGTAAAACCTTATTATGACGTCCGACATGTACCAGAAACTCGTGTTCTAAATTTGAAGCCCGTAGCTCTATCGCGTAGTACAGCAGTTTCAGACACGCATACAGACAAACAGACAGACCAAAACTCAAAAACTTATTTTTTTGAAATCAGCGCCCTCTAAAACATGTAGAAAACACCGAATCTTCATTTCCGATTTCGACCTTTTTCGTAATTTTCTCAATACAAAAAAAAAACATGTAGAAAACACGAATTTCGAATTTTCCCATCGTAGTACTTTATTTATCTTATATTTCATACTAGATAATTAAAATTAAAAAACCCTTTTAAACCAAATTTGTTCCTCCAAAACCTAACCAACCATATCCCCCCAAAGCGACACTTTCTGAACCCTGTACCACTTAATTAAAACACGCAAAAAATTAATTTACAAAAAAAACAAAAAAAAAACGTCAACCTATATCTTTCATATACACAAATCCAACACTGTTAATTTTCGCGTTTAGCTGACAAAGACACAGTTTTTTTTTAATTCCAAGAAAGTTTTTTTATTGATCTCCGCAGATGCAGTTTCTTTTTCGCAAGAAAGGAAGTTCCATCATTGATTTTTAATAACGCGGCACGGGAAGTAGTTTGTATGTGGGTAATGAACCCAAAGTATAATGAGATGAAACATGTAAAAACCTTTGACTGAGAGGAGAAGCGTAGCGAAATAAATTTGAATACGAAATAGAAAAGGAAACTTTTATGGAAATCAGGATGTTAGAGATAGCTGAACATTTCGAAATCGAAACTTGAGACTAAAGCTTGATAAACTTTGTTTTTTGTGAATACTTTCTAAATAATAATTTAAAGAATAAATGTGTGTGTGTGAAAAATAATGTTGAAAGAATCCAAAAATGGAAATTACCACAATAAACAGAAGCACACGCGTATTTTATAACAAAAAAATTGATAAATCTCTTAGATTTTAATTATAGTTATTTCAAATTTAACGACAGGCATGTTTCTCGTCTTATGTGGTAACAGTTTTACATGGATGAAAATAAGGTATTAATTGGTTAATCAAGGAAGTGGGCGGAGCCTTTCATGCCATACCACTAACCTCCGGAAGCACCAATTAAATCTTGGAACGAAAGCAGGAATGATTCTACGCTATGTGGAACAGGGGTAGTGTTTTTTTTACATAAATAAAAATTATTTGCGCAGCTATAGGGTGATTTTTGAAACATTTCTATTTTTAAGAATAATTGATTCAAATACAAGAAGGTTTGTAATAGAATCTGTCACTTAACCCGTTTTCACACAACAGTTGTGTTTAACAGGTAAAAAAGCGCCAAACGCAGCATTAATTCTATATTAAACATTTACATTCTAAATTTGGCTAGTTTCATTTATTTTATTTCGAAAATTCAATAATTATTACTTATCGTTTGTAAAAATTAATTTATATTTCAAAGAATAAATATGTAATATTCCTCGCTTTTAAATAGAATTAAAACATTTCATATCAACGTGCAAAAAATCTCGTAGTGAAATATATTTGACGTCATTTCAAACTGATCGATGTCGCAAAAATAAATTTATTTAAATTTATTGTCTAAAAGAATTAAAGTGTGTGTTTCTCGAGCGATATAAAAATGGCTTCCTATGATTTTTAAACGAGCATTAAATGTTACAGTTTTTTTAAATAATTGAAGTACTTCGAATTCGAATTCTTTTCTGAAATTTTCAATGTATTCTAATTTTGATGCACTGAATTTTTTGACGTATCGCACTTGTCCGTAGCATTTGTAGTTTGGGCTATGAAAGTTGGTGACAGACAGACGGACAGACAGGCAGACAGACGGACAGACAGGCAGACAGACGGACAGACAGACAGACAGACAGACAGACAGACAGACTGAACGATTATAATACCTTTAACTTTTTACGTTATAAACGTAGTGTGAAAGCTAAAATGAAGTTATTCATGGGATACTCTTCCGTGAAAAGCTATTTGTCATTAACCCCTTCAGTCGGAGTTTCGAAATCCTTGTCTAAAATTGATTTCTTTTACTATGTGACCTACTGCGGTCGTAAGGATCACAAAAATGAAAAAATGAACATGTCGAAGAATTTTTTAAAGAGTTTTTTTATAGAGTTTTTATAAAGTTTTAACAAATTAAAAATTTACATAGATCACAGGATTTTTTTAATGAAACTATTGCATTTATGGAATTTCAGATACTTTATAAGATTGCCTGAAAATGCAAAACCTAAAATTTAAACAATTTGTTAATTTCATCACAAATAAATTCATTAATACATTTTACCGCTTGGTGTCGCCACTGTTCTAAGACATAAAAATAGTTATATATAAAAGCTTATATAACTGATCCTACTTTCAGAATATGAAAAAAAACTCTGTGAAATTTAATTTTAAAAAAGACACATACAATAATTTTAAAGCAAAATATTAGTTCAAATTTTATTTAAAAGTAGGGAAAATGGCGAAAAAGTTGATGTCCGGTATACCGGAGACAGGTCTGAACCTGAAGGGGATAAAGTAACGCCAAATCATTGGTTATTATAGGCTGCAAAAATAACGCAATAATGGCCTCACTTGGTGCAAACCAGTTTTCCCAAAGTTTATCTGCCGGCAACATCTCCAGCTTATTTAACGTCTCTGACGCAATCTTACTAATCTAAACTATGTGAAACAGAAACTCCCTCTACACTAAACTATATTTACGGGGCTCGGGTGGCCTAGTGGTTAAGATAGCTACCTGCGCTAACAGTCTGCGCAATGTACCGGGTAAGGGTTCGATTCCCGCCTTTGCCCTGGGTGTACCTTCTCTCTCTGCGCTAATGATTTATTCCAATGGAATAAAGTTAAGATAAATTGAAGAGCTGAGTGGAAGAACGTGGTAAGTGACATTTTTGAAAAAATTGAGATTTTTTGTGTCAATGATCATGTTATTACCTGCTTTAAATATAACAGCTTTTAATTTTTTTAGAAAACATTCGATTTCGTATATTTTTCGCATACGAAGTTGGTAGGTGCGCGCGTTTTCGTCACTTTGTCAATGGAAGAACGTGCTAAGGACCCTTGGCATGTTCTTCCACCGAAATCGCCCGATTACGGAACGATCGTTTAGTGGAAGAACGTGCTAAGTGACACGTTTGCGGAAAATTTTCAGACTTTCGCTTACATTAATAGCAAAACAAATGGTTCTTTTGTAGTTTTAATCAAAAAGAATTCAACAAAATGTAATTAATATTTCCTAATTAACTTTAATTATTAAATATAATCAATGAAATTAAATTTATATTGCGTAAAACTGGGTTTTGAGTGCATTTAGCAAAATAGGAAAAAAAATGCATTTTGATTTTAAATTTAAACGGAGTTAAAGGTTTTAACATTTTATAAAATGTCGTCTGCTTTTTATTGTTATAAACATAGATAATTTAGCAGCGAACAGATGGTATAATTTAAACAAAGTTGCACGTGCTCTATGGAGATGGCAGTTCGCGTTAAAACAACATTGCACCGAACTTTCAAAGCATCTGGTTTGTTTAAAAAAATGAATTATGGGTACAAAAATCGTTTTAAAGCCATTTTACGTTTGATCTCTAAAGCTATCGAACGCATTTTGTGCAATGTCCTAAACTTCTAAAATTATTAAAATGGAATTAAGAAGCAAGCGGAAAGCTGAATTTTTGCTTAAAAGTGTGAATAAAAGCTTATACGGTAAGTACAAATTTAATCAAGATATTGCTTTGTTATGTAAAACTAAAATATTTTTATAATAATTGATGTAAAAATAAAGTGACGAAGTATAAAACGTTATAAGTTCTTAATATTTATTAAAATATCGATGACTTTAAAAAAGTACTATACATCACGATTGTTAAAATAAATTGTTTAAACGATCATGTTCGACCGTTGTAGAAATGCTGTAAATTAAAGTAGCTTTCTTAAACTTGATTAAACCCTTAATTGAAAAGGAGAAAGGAAAACGTAAATAAAATTAGGATCTATATCTTGCCATACAACTTATTTTTACTTTTTTTAATATCAAAGTTTTTTTTAAAATTCGATTATTCTTATCTAAAAACTATTTAAAAATTTATTTTGCGAAAACTTACATCTTGCATTATAATATATTAAATTTAAAAAGTCTTTTTAATATAATATTTATTTAATTCAAATGCATTTATGTATATTTTACTATCTTTTTGTATACTTTCTATTAAGTTGATTTTTCTTATTATTCTTCAAAGTATTTAGTTTATAATTTCAGTGATAATGTTATTTTGTAAAAAATATTTTCAATTGAAAACTTACTCATCTAACATTAAGCAAGAAGTTCTAAAATAACTTATATAACCTACTTTCTTTTAACTTAAATACTCAAAGAAATCCTTATAGTAGGGACAGACGGACGAACAAAAAGTATAAGATAGGTGACTAAAATCTTTAAAAAAAACTAGGGATGTGTAACACTATATATCAATACGCTCATTTAAAAGTTATATATATCTTATAAAGTATTTTCAATAACTTTCAAACCTAAAAAGTTCTATGGCAGCTACTCCTTGCACATGCACATTATTGTAGAAAACTTTATTTTGACGTCCGACTAGTACAGGGAACACGTGTATCAAATTAGAAGTCTGTATCTATTTTCGTTGTTCAGCAATACCTTTAAAACTAAAAAAAAGTTTAGAGCAGCGCATGCGCAATTTTCTCGAAAACCTTATTATGACGTCCAACAGGAACTAGGAACCCGTGTACTAAATTTGAAGTCCGTAGCTCTTTTATTTTAAACTGTAAAGTAGTTTCAGACAGACAGTTGATCAATGTAAAAAACACCCAATTTTTTAGAATGAGCACCCTCCAAAACGTGTAGAAAGCACAAAATCTTCATTTTGGGTTATTGACCCTTTCGCAATAATTTGATTACCTTATATTATATATTAGGTAATTGAAAGTAATAACTTTAAAAATTGGACGGGTACAACGGACAGAAACCAAAAAGCAGACGTACAGGCAGGTGGCTAAACACTATACATTGTAGTCATCTAATTTTTTACTTTCGAACAAAAAAAAAGAATTTTAAAAATCAGGAACTTTAGATCGGAAATTGAAAGGGATATGGATGGACGGACAAAATGATGGACGGACAGGCAAACGATTAATAAGTATAAAAGAGATCAATTGAAGATCTTAGTGGAAGAACGTGCTAAGTGACAAAAAGGTGAAAACGAGATAATGAGCTTCAAAGTTTTTAGTTTGCAACTTTTCTGTCATTCACAAAATCACAGTTTTTTTGCATGATATTTTAGTTTGGTTCTTCAAAATGCTTGGTGGCTCTTGGCTTAGCCGTAATTTACGTCATAACGCGTCATTTACAAAACGCGCTTGACACCTCATGCACTTGGCACGTTGTTCCTCCGAAGTGCTTCAGATTTTGGCCAGTCGCTTAGTGGAAGAACGTGCTGTGACATTTTTTAGGTAAATTTGATCCATAAACTTTTCATAATTTCTGTACTAACCTTCCGATTTTCGAAATTCTTTTTCTGTTTGGAAGATAGGAATTCACAAATCTCTTTTATACTTATTAATCGTTTGCCTGTCCGTCCATCATTTTGTCCGTCCGTCCATATCCCTTTCAATTTCCGATCCAAAGTTCCTGATTTTGAAAATTCTTTTTTTTTGCTTCGAAACTAAAAAATTAGATGACTACAATGTATAGTGTTTGGCCACCTGCCTGTACGTCTGCTTTTTTGTTTCTGTCCGTACGTCCTACTACCCCCCCCCCCCCCTCCCCCAACTTCCATTGTACCCGTCCAATTTTTAAAGTTATTACTTTCAATTACCTAATATAAAATATAAGGCAATAAAATTATTGCGATAGGGGTCAATAATCCAAAATGAAGATTTTGTGCTTTCTACACGTTTTGGAGGGTGCTCATTCTAAAAAATTGGGTTTTTTTTACATTGATCCGTCTGTCTGTCTGAAACTACTTTACAGTTTAAAATAAAAGAGCTACGGACTTCAAATTTAGTACACGGGTTCCTAGTTCCTGTTGGACGTCATAATAAGGTTTTCGAGAAAATTGCGCATGCGCAAGTAGAACTGCTATAAATTTTTTTGGTTTTAAAGTTATTGCTGAACAACGAAAATAGATACAGACTTCTAATTTGATACACGTGTTCCCTGTACTAGTCGGATGTCAAAATAAAGTTTTCTACAATATTGTGCATGTGCAAGGAGTAGCTGCCATAGAACTTTTTAGGTTTGAAAGTTATTGAAAATACTTTATAAGATATATATAACTTTTAAATGAGCGTATTGATATATAGTGTTACAAAACCCTAGTTTTTTTAAAGATATCAGTCACCTATCTTATACTTTTTGTTCGTCCGTCTGTCCCTACTATAAGGATTTCTTTGAGTATTTAAGTTAAAGTTGAACATATTTTTTTAAAAATACCATTATCACTGAAATTATAAACTAAATACTTTGAAGAATAATAAGACAAACCAACGTAATAAAAAGTATACAATAAGAGATAGTAAAAGATACACAAATGCATTTGAATTTAATAAATATTAAATTTAAGACACTTATAAAAATATATTATAATGCAAGATGTAAGTTTTCGCAAAATAAATTTTTAAATAGTTTTTAGATAAGAATAATTGAATTTAAACACAAACTTTGATATTAAAAAAAAGTAAAAATAAGTTGTATGGCAAGATATAGATCCTAAGGTTATTTACGTTTTCCTTTCTCCTTTTCAATGATGCATAGTACTTTTTTAAAGTCATCGATATTTTAATAAATATTAAGAACTTATAACGTTTTATACTTTGTCACTTTATTTTTAAATCAATTATTATAAAAATATTTTAGTTTTACATAACAAAGCAATATCTTGATTAAATTTGTACTTACCGTATAAGCTTTTATTCACACTTTCAAGCAAAAATTCAGCTTTCCGCTTGCTTCTTAATTCCATTTTAATAATTTTAGGAGTTAAGGACATTGCACCAAATGCGTTCGATAGCTTTAGAGATCAAACGTAAAATGGCTTTAAAACGATTTTTGTACCCATTATTCATTTTTTAAACAAACCAGATGCTTTGAATGTTCGGTGCAATGTTGTTTTAACGCGAACTGCGATCTGCCATCTCCATAGAGCAGGTGCAACTTTGTTTTAATTATACCATCTGTTCGCTGCTAAATTATCTATGTTTATTACAATAAAAATCAGACAACATTTTATAAAATGTTAAAACCTTTAACTCCGTTTAAATTTAAAACCAAAATGCATTTTTTTCCTATTTTGCTAAATGCACTCAAAACCCAGTTTTACGCAATATAAATTTAATTTCATTGATTATATTTAATAATTAAAGTTAATTAGGAAATATTAATTACATTTTGTTGAATTCTTTTTGATTAAAACTACAAAAGAACCATTTGTTTTGCTATTAATGCAAGCGAAAGTCTGAAAATTTTCCGCAAACGTGTCACTTAGCACTTTCTTCCACTAAACGATCGTTCCGAAATCGGGCGATTTCGGTGGAAGAACATGCCAAGGATCCTTGGCATTATCTTCCATTGAAAAAGTGACGAAAACGCGTGCACTTACCAACTTCGTATGCGAAAAATATACGAAATCGAATGTTTTCTAAAAAATTGAAAGCTGTTATGTTTAAAGCAGGTAATAACATGATCATTGACACAAAAAACTCAATTTTTTCAAAAATGTCGCTTAGCACGTTCTTCCACTCAGCTCTTCAATTGTTTTGAGCAGTGTATATTGGAGTGATGTTTATGATGGGCCACACATTTCTTTTTATAAGAAGGCCAATGTAAAAGCACATCCCATTCTGACCGCTGTTTATCTGTGAAACGGAGGTGTATGTTTATACGAAAACGGTAGAAATGTAGTTAAAATCTACGATAACATTGTATTGCAACAATTTATATTTAAAAGATTTTTTCCTATTGTTCTTTCAATGAACTAATATGAAATATAAAGTAAGGAAATCGTTGGATTGGGGTTGAAATGACGAAATTGAGATTCTTTGTTTTTGCACCTTTTTGGAGGGTTCTAAAGCCAAAAAAGTGGTTTTTGAGCATTGTTTCGCTCGTCTGCCCGTAACCACTCTACAGCTTGAGCTAATAGAGACTATTAACACTATGACTACAAATGGACCGAGTTTTAGTGTCATTAAACTCCTCGGTCGCAAAGCCATTCTCCAAGGCGGTGAATTTCACTTTCGTGATAAGGGCTTGGGGTGCAAAGGCATATGTCCTTAGGTGGTCAGCCTTCTTCCCAGTTTTATTGGGCCAAGCCTGCCTTGTTATCCAGCTTTATGACCCCTTAGGGGTTGGGATGGGTCCCTCGCCTTGGGGTTCTCGTGGCACGGTGCAGAGCCTACATGCGCCACTGGGGCCCTACACTCTTACCAAAGAGTGAAATTCCCCTATAGGAGAGTGCATTTTCGCCCACTAAGGATGAAAATGTAACCTCCCCAAGGGACTGGAGTTAAAAAGCAACCGTTTTGGTAAGAGTGTAGTGTCTGTAGGATGTAATAACGGAAGTATTTGAGAAAATAGCATAAATTGGTAACAGCAATCTTAACTTTTTAGGTTTTAAAGTTATTAAAATTATCTTATGTTTTATATATTTAAATGCATTGGTTTATTTAGCTGTATTTGTGAAAGTCATTTAGTGTTACACATCCCAAGTTTTTTATTAAAAAGTTGAAGAACATGGGTCCTGGGCATCAGTTGACAAACAAAACAAAAACAAGGTGCCTGAAAAACTTTTCCTATTAAGCTTTTTAATAGACCAAAAAACGAAACGTTTTCGAAATTAATTATTTTATGTCACTAACTATAAATGCAATAAAAAAAACAGAACCCGTCTGGCGGTAAATTAATCCGTACATAAAACTATCAAAAACAATTACATGTTAAAAAATTAAAACTTCATATTTAAATAGCTACAAAAAATACCATAATTTTCACTTATTTTTATGAAATAGTGTCAAATTCCAGAAAACCCGTGTTTAAAGCGTGAAAAAAACTCTCAACTGTCTCGAAGCAATCTTAAAAAGAAAAATATCTTCATTATCATGAAGCATGATGAAAAACACTATAATTTATTTTCCGGAATTCCAACTTTTCCTTCTTTTATTTTAAGGATCCTTTTCAAAAATTTCCATTTTTTACCCAATTATAAACTAAAATGGAAAGGTTTTTTTATATTTCTACGAAAAAGCAAAACTTTGAAATCGCATTTTATGAAAGTCGAAAAGCCGACAAAAAGTAAAATGGGTTTTAATCTTTCGAAATTATTTAATGCGAATGACTGCATTTTTTTGTGTGAAAGTTATTTTTATTCATTGAAACAGGTTATTATTTTTCTTTAAATAACTTATTGCATTATTTATTTTCAGTCTTTGGATATAAAAACTATGATACTTTTATGTAAACTTTTAATTTCGGTTAAAAATTTAATTGGCGCCAAACAACAAAAATTGTGCAGAATTGAAAGTAATAATTCATTAATATATTTTCCCTTTTTTATAGTAGTGTGTCTTTTCTATCACTTCAAAACCCTTTTCTTTAAAATATCTTTAATGAACATCTAGATTTTTTAAGAAATTCGGAATAGATAATTTAAATTGTATTACTTACTTAATTAAAATGAGAATTAATAGTGATTAAAATAATAGTAACACCATTGTTATGATATATTGTACCGCAGTTTATTTGAAAAACCATTTGATTCATAAAATTACGGATCATTCATCAATTACGATTCATCATTCACCAATCAATTTCATCTTTTTTCTATAATTTAAAAAAGAGCGGGACAAAAATCAATAAGACCTGGAAAGTTCTATATTTTGCTCCTTCAATGATCCTCTGAAAAAATGTGCTGTGTAACATCCCTCTATAAAACTGGTGGAAGCCTAGCAGCTTCCTGTCTTATAGAGTAACTTTGCACTGAACTTATGGAGTAACGTTACACCAAATTTATGGAATAAACGCTACCAAATAATACGATTACTCCAATTTTGCAGTGTAATGTAAAAGGTCCTCTGAAAAATGTCTGTGTACTCCTATAAAATGGTGGAGCCTGCAGCTTCTGTCTTATTGAGTAACTTTGCACTGAACTTATGGATAACGTTACACCCAAATTTAGAATAAACTAACAAATAAACGATTACTCCAATTTTGCTGTGTAATGTTATCCTAAAAATAGAGTCAACTTTCTAATTACCAGTTTTATGGAGTAAATTTTTTTATTTGTGTAACATTACTCCATTAAAAGTTACTAGAAAATATCTGTATGCTACGGACAAAATCTGTTGACAGAATTTTCCCGAATACAGAAAATATTCGTGCCTTACAGATTTGTTCTGTATTGCTGTGTACGTTAAGAAAAGAAAGCGTCAAGCCATAACCAGTATACGAACACTCGTTGACAGTATAGGAGTCATTGCATTGACCACTAGACCATCCCGGGTACGGAAGAATTTTGTGTATATCAATATCAAATTTAATTTTCGTAATCAAGCAGAAAAAATCTGTTCTCAAAAGGTAAAACCTGTCTAAGGTTTTGCAGATTTTATATCTGTTTACGAAATGTGTTTTTTGATAAATTGAGAAGTAATTTTTCAGTAATTTTGTGTAGTTTTCGAAGACAGAAATTTTCTGTTAGAAAATAACAGAAACATTTTGTATTTTTCACGCATGTTTTTTACAGTTTAAATTCGAATGAAATATGCTTTTGGATCACGTTAAGCTCTGAAAGCAAAAACTGAGAGATCACGCCCCTTAACAAAAAAAAATACTATTTAAGATACTTTTTTCCTCATCCGTTTATTTTCCGGTTTCTTTTTACTCCCATCCTTTACGAATTTTTTCTTTTAAATTTCTTTAGCTCTTGGTTTAAACATTTTTACTGTTTTTTTTCTATTTTATTTTAAGCCATTTAAAAATTAATTTCCGAAAAAAAGAACTTCAAGTACCTGTAGAAAATAAATCAATTTACGCAGTTAACTAATTATGTCCGTTTAACGGCTTTTCGTGCTTCATTAGATTATGTTAATTTTACGATTAATCTTCACTTTCCCGCATCTGCCATGAAAACACATAGGGTAGTTCACGTAAAAAAATTCTCTTCGAATACATTTTCGTAAAAGAAATAAAACTTACTTTTTATATGAGTAATTAAGAAATAAAAATGTTTGCTTTTAGTGTAGTAGTATGATAAATTAGGTCTGTTTTTATTTTCTTATTCTGCTATCTATTAAAGAATGGGAATGTTTCAGGTGATGTAACGCTTTTGTTTTCATTTTTCAACGTAATGCAATTTCTTTGTTTGCTTCGGTTTCACTTTCAAAATGACCGATATAGATGAAAAGAAGATTTTCTTTCTATTCAAGCTTTTTCGAACAAATGTTTTGAACAACCAAAAGCACAGCAACAAGTGGGCATTTAAAAAATGTAATAAGTAAAATGTTCGTAGAAAACTCGTTTTCGAATACTACTAAGTAACTAAGTATACTGTGTAAACTAGTAAGTCAAATTTATATTGTAGTATTTTAATAAAAGCTTTATATATAAGAGGTCAGAGGTTAAGTCAGGGCAAAAATATTGTTGTTTAAAAGTAAAAAAAAAAAACTTATTTTAAATACCTTGTGCAAAAATTTGTAATTTAAAATTAAAATGAAAATCCTACTGAAACATCTGTTAAATTTAAAATATTTCAAACAAATTAATTTTAATTTATGTTTTTTTTCGCTATCATTTCAAATGATTAACTTACTACCAAATGTTAAATATATAAGTAAAACAATAGGTGAAAAATATTCCAAAAATGTTGTTTAAGATAATTAAAAATTTGAAAATTTTCCTAAAATTCGTATATTTTCGTATATTTTATTCACTTTGTATTCCACGTAATTCTAGGTTTTTCGACTTTATATATTTTCTTAAACTACAAAACTTTAAACCTTAAATACACTAAGCTAACCTTTAACTAAATTGAAACCCTTAATTTATAAGATTCAATAACACTTTGACTATAAAAATCAATGAAAGAAAGAGTAAAATATGAACAGGCGTTCAAAACGCAGTTAAAATATAAGAAACATTATTTAAAAAGAAAATCAAGAAACATTTCAGATTTATTGAACTTATAAGTTATTTATAAATATTACAATTCAAAGGAACGGGCTTTCCGTACCCGGAACTTTAACGGATAGCGTATAATTTCTTACCAATAGAGGGAATACAAAGCAAGTTTTTTATAAACTGAAACCATAGATATCATAGTTAAAGTATTAGATTGACAGATTACGTGACCTCCAATGCTAACGACGGGACGCTCATGGAGGCCAAATAAGAGGGCAAAATGGCCAGTGTTGCTGCCACTTTAAGGAGAAAAATACTACGAAAAAATGCCATTTAATTTTAAAATTACAAAAAAAATACTAGAAAAGGATTTAAAGTCACTAAAAAAAGATTCCAAAATGCAGCTAGTATTTTTACGATATTTTTTTGAAATTTTAAAATTCAATGGTATTTTTTCGAAGTATTTTTCTCCTTAAAGTGGCAGTAACACTGGCCATTTTGCCCTCTTATTTGGCCTCTATGCGCGTCCCGTCGTTAGCATTGGAGGTCACGTGATCTGCCAATCTAATACTTTAACTATGATATCTATGACTGAAACCCTTTCGATACATTATCATAAATATTCTTTACTTTGAAATCTTTTCTCAAAATCAAATATTTACGAGTGTTTTCTACTTTCATATTTCTAGTATAGACATAGTAAACGTATTTGTCAATGTAATGTATATGTTTCACCCTTATGGATTTATGATATGTTCGAGTATTGTTTTTCTACAAAATATTTATGTTTAACAGTTATTAGTCAACTGTAAATATATTTGACTTACTGACTGACTCACATATCAACGTCCAGCTAAAACTACTGGAGGTACGGAGACCAAATGTTAGGAGCTTTTTCCTTTTGTGCTGAATTCATCATTTAATAAGCGATTTTTTTTAAGTCGAACCTAAACGGGTGTAGGAGGGCAAAGCGTGTTTCGATTTCTCCATAGGAATTGCATAGACATATGAATTGTTGTAAATTAAGATTTATGGCAAATTTTTAATTCAAAAGACATTTCAACGCGAGCGAAATATATTCATTAGTACAAAATCGCATCTGAGTTTAATTTGTAAGACTGCAACTTAAACTATATTACTTGATTTTTTAAAATTTATTTAAAATCTTTTTTAGATTTTTAATGCTTGAGGAGATATAACACAACTCTATTTAATTGTGTTACAAATGTAAATAAATAGAAGATTATAGCTACACAGTAAATGAAATTTTATAATGTATAAAAAAAGTTCAATTACAGAAACCGGCGCATGTCTGTTTCCTTCCCCGCCTTCGGTCAGGTACATACGATGTCTAAGGAATTCCGAGAATTAATTGTGAGATATGTTGGAGAAGAGATTGGGAGATATTTGCTTCAGTGCCTCGAGACAGGAATGGAGATAACTATTCAACCTCTGCACATTATTCAGTGGTCTTCGAGGAAGCTCTGAAATTCCTAAAAGAGATGGTATCCAGTTGTACACCTAAGTTTTTTTTAAAAAATTATTATTAATAATAATATCAATAATAGTGAAAAATAATAATATTAGTGAAAAATAATAATAATAATATAAGTGAATAAATAATAATAATATGAAATAATAATTAATAATAATAGTGAATAAATAATAATAATAATAATATGTAAAATAATAATAATAATAATAAAAATATAATAATAATATAATAATAATAATAATAATAATAATAATAATAATAATAATAGTGATGATGATAATAATAATAATAATAAATAATAAATAATAATAATAATAATAATAATAATAATAATAATAATAATAATATATAATAATATAATAATAATAATAAATAATAATAATATAATAATAATAATAATAATAATAAATCAACGTGTGATTTAAAGCGCATCAGATAAAAGTTTTTGACATTCATCTAAGATGCAAAGACGTTTTTAAAAAAATATGGGGGGGACTATTAAGTCATCAGAAATTGAAAGTCGCTCTATAACTGCTTAATGCTTTATCCGAAAATTTAAACTTGTACTATACAGACTTCGGCCACCAGATAACTACAGGCTCTGTTGGTCATGACTATTTTGGCATAATGGGAACATGAGTTCACCAAGGTCACTGGCTTATGGTGACCAAGCGGGGAATCGCTATTGGCATAAAAGGCACTGATTTGGTACTAAATTGGAAATTGTGTCTGGTGGTGGAAAGAAGCGTAGGAAACTAGTGACAAAATCTACTAGTGACATTTCTATGCGTTTCAGTACAAATCGTTATGGAGTAAAGCTAGACCCAATACAGAATCCGATGTTGATGTATTTTCCTGTGCTGTTTCGGGGGCTGGGGAACCCATTAGGTTGAGGCGTTCGCCTTGCATGCGGAAGGTCCCAGGTTCGGGTCCAGGCATCGCCAACATAACTGCCGACCTATAAACGGCCCGTGCAGCCAAAAAATGTCCGACGAATAATACCCCGTATAGGGAGTACGCGTTAAATATGCTCCAAAGTCCCAACGCAGCGTGCGATGTCACCCTTAACGGTTGCGTTGGGTGCCTGTTCAAGTGTCGGCTCGTCACTTGACTGTGGTTTTGAAATACGACGCCCGTCACCAATAGCCCTCGAGTACCTAAATACCAAAGGTAGGCTTAGGCTAAATACCAAAGCTTTGGTATCAATTCACCTTTTGGATCAAACGGGCTTTTATAATCGAAAAAAAATCGCATTTCTACACAGTAAAAACTAAGAGTGTGTAACACTAGTGTAGCTCTAGTGCGACGATATTTCAAACTAACTAAACCTGTGCTGTTTCGCTCGCCCCACTAAATTGTCGATCCTAATCGAGGCATTCACGGAAGGAAAACTCCTTGTACCTGATTCGCTCAAGCCCGGGTACGACGTAATTGGATTACGTCAGGTGGGATATCCCTGCTAATCAAGAAGGGCGTCACGTATAATCACGTTTTCTTGTGTGCATTTCTATTTAATAGTGTTTGTTGTCCTTTTGGGGAAAATATAAGGGTTAAGATGGATTGTCAGTCCCATAGAGCTAATGCATTAGTTGGTTGGTTGGTATACATATATTTTCAGGCTTGTTTGCTTGGTCACAAAGACCCGCTTATAAACCTTCGTCAAGTAAGACAGACATAACAGACGCCGACCCGGTGGCGCAACGGTTAGAGAGCTAGCCTTTGGAGCCTCTGGGTTCGGGTTCGAATCCCGGTAAGGCATGGATGTTTGTGTTTGTCGAGTATATGCGGAGTACGTGCTCGTTAAATCTGTTGGGTCCGAAAGTCCTGTGGGCGGTCATTGCGCAGTTTCCCACGGGTACAGGTTCCTGGAGACTATTTCCCTCCCCTTCAGGGACAAGTCTAAATTGTGGAGGTGGCGATAGATGGCAGCATCTGCCATATATGTGTGTGTATGTCGTGTCCGTCCTTCTTGCATGGTTCTATATTTCAGGTTGTTTGTGACACAAAAGCCTGCTTATAAACCTTCGCATACTACAGACATAACAGACAACACACACACATATAAGTGGATCAATCTAATTTTAAGAGACAAAGGCCAACTAGAGGATCCCCAGAATTGGCTTGTCCCCCCCAGAGGTATTGATTTGGTAATGCATTAGTTTTGGAATCACAACTTCCGCAGAAATATTGCTTTGTCATGTTAGCCCTTTTTCCCCAGGTATGGGAATTTGATTTTTAGTATTTGATTTTTAGTGCTTGATAAGATATTCACAACTCCACTTTTTTTCTACAAATGCAAATAGATTAAGGATTAAAGATGCAGTAATGATGAAATTTTTTGTTGCTGTTCAGCACGATCTATATAGCAGATAGTTGGATGAAGACGGAACCTGCAAAGGCAACCTCCACCTACACCAGGACCGGATTTCTAAGTAGGCTGTAGCCTAGAGCGGCGAATTTTTGGGGGCGGCAAATTTCAAGACCAATTAAAGCGGCATTTGGCATAAAAAATATTCTTAAAAGTATTAGTATCTTTATAATAAAGAAAAAAAATTATTTACATTAATGCGTAAACCGCAATGAACCGTAAAATATTAATGAATTCAAGAAAAGAAACGTTGCTTACAATGAGTACCAAGGGAAGTTCCACTTCTTAACACAATTATTTAATAGTCTTATAATTACTGAGGATTTAATAAGGAACAAGACCACTAGTTAAAGACATCTATTCAAATGATCTAGATTCCTATTTATTGAAGAATGCATTCATTTTAAAAATCACTGCCTCACAGGAATAGAAAAACCCTTTGTTAAAGGGGGAGAATATTGTGACAAGGGCGGCAAATCTTTAAATCCGGCCCTGACGCCTTAGCCTACTCGGCCACGCAAGATCCTGATATATTCTGAGCATCTGAGCATTGGGAATATATTAAGTAGGGTAATTTGTAATTTATCAGAAGTTGCGGTAATCTGATTATCCTCGAAAAAAAAATCAAATATTGTCAACGAGAAAACACCACACACACACACCATAATTTGATTTCACCAAACCCCTCTCTATGAATATTCAAAATGTTTCCATTGAAAAGATTTAACACACACTATCCCTATATACACGGTGTTATTTATAGGAGATTTTTTTTGTTCAGCACAATCCATATAGAAGATGGTTGGACGAAGACGGAACCTGCAAAGACGACCTCCTAAAGCACGACGCCTCAACCCAATCGGCCAAGCTCTTGACTAATTCTGAACATTATAAATATAAAGTATGGTAATTTGTCATCTATAATAATAATAAAAGAAAGGGTCTGTCTGTCTGTATGTCTGTGAATCGTAAAAGACCTACTTATACTGCCCAGAAAAATTTGAAAAGCTGTACCGTCTAAAGAACCCAAGTTTTTCCCATGATCAGCTGTATGTTGGATGTTTTAGAATAGGTAAATATGAAATCCTTCATATCTTGGCTTCAAATTGCAGGACTGCAAACATTGTATGTCCGGAAGCTCTACTACTTAACGTTCGAATCTTTTTGAGGATGACAACCACTGTTTTAGGTTGGTTGGTTTGTAGACATATATATTCAGATTTGTGTGCTTGGTCATAGACCCGTTTATAAACTTCGTCAAATAAGGCAGACACACATAAGTGGATCCATCTAATTTTTTAGAAACAGAGGCCAACTAGAGGATTCCCAGAATTGGCTTGTCACCCCCAGAGGTATTGATTTGGTATGGGAACTTGGAGGACTTTGTGACCAGGACAGATTTAACGTGCACCAGTCACTATTAGCGTACACGGGGGTCTTCGGAAGGCAGCGGGACTCGAACTCGCAACCTTAGGGATGCCAGTCCAAGACCTTACCGACCAGGCTATCCCGGCCCCCTGTTTTAGGTTAATCTTAGGTAAGCAATAGTATTGAAGAGATAACCTCTTTCCAATATTTTTAAAACAAATTTTCTATTAAGTTACTGCTAGTTTATCATAAGTTGCGGTTATCCGATTATCCTCCCAAAAACTAATCAAATATTGTCAAAGAAGAAAATACCATAATTTGATTTCTCCATACCCCTATCCATGAATATTCAAAATGTGTTCATTGAAAATGCATGAAATGGAAAGTATACGGATGCCGAAAGGGAAGGTAATACGTTGTTTAGCGAACAAATTGATTTTCCATGTTATGTTGAATGCTGGGAATGTCTAAAGGCTAAATGCCAAAGCTTCGGTATCGATTCCACTTTTGGATCAAACGGGCTTTTATCATCGAAAAAATCGCATTTCTACACAACTAAGAGTGTGTAACTCTTCACGAATTTCAATTACTACACAATAAATCAATGCACACTTACACTCTTAAAACAAAAGAGTGAAGTCCACTCCTATAGGGGAAGTGCATTTTCGTCACCGGAAAGGAGTGGAAATTAACTCAGACTGAGTTAAAAGCGCTCTTTTAAGAGTGTAGGACGTAGATTGTTTCCTTTCATTTATTTTACCCACTCCGCAAAAAGAGTGAAATTCACTCCTATAGGAGAAGAGCATTTTCGGCACGGAAAGGAGTGGAAATTAACTCAGACTGAGTTAAAACCGCTCGTTTTAAGAGTGTAGGACGTAGATTGTTTCCTTTCATTTATTTTACCCACTCCGCAAAAAGAGTGAAATCCACTCCTATAGGAGAAGAGCATTTTCGGCACGGAAAGGAGTGGAAATTAACTCAGACTGAGTTAAAACCGCTCGTTTGTTTTAAGAGTGTAAGAGTAATTATATACCCTAAGGTAATTTCAATTACTTTAAAACGTAAAAATTTCATCTGAAGCCATCTTTTGTGCATGTGCGATTTTCTACACTCTTTAAACAAAAGAGTGAAATCCACTCCTATAGGGGAAGTGCATTTTCGGCACCGGAAAGGAGTGGAAATTAACTCAGACTGAGTTAAAACCGCTCGTTTGTTTTAAGAGTGTACAAACCCTTAGTATGCCATCCCACATACACACAGGTACTGGGAATTCGTACACAACATTTAAAGTCTGTATCTCTGTTTGTGTTTTATAAATTCCTTTAAATCCCAAAAATTTCTATGGCTGCTATTCTTTGCGCACGCGCTATTTCTCCAAAAACTTATTATGACGTCCGGCAGATTTTCGGAACTTGAGTTGCAAATTTGAAGCCCGTCTCTTTGAGCTTGAGCTGTAGAGATGTTTCAAACAGACAGAATAACAGGCAGTTATACTGTCTGACAGGCGGAGAAATGTTTGAAAACCACTTTCTTAGAATCAGCACCCTCCAAAACGTGAAGGAAATACAAAATCTCCATTCCGGATTATCGCATCGTAATACATGCACGTTACCTTAAATTTCATACTAGGTAACTGAAAATTAAAAACACACTTATTATTAAGAAAATTTTAGTTGCTATTAAGAAAACTGTAGTCAAAGAGTTATCAAGTTACAGCTCTGTAACTGCAAATTTATGAACAGACTACTAGTTTTAGTTTAGAAAATGAAGTAGAAATGAGTCTTAACGAAGCCCTTCAGTTAAAACTAGATTTTATAGTTAAAATAAATTGCCCTAGCTCATATTAATTTAAACTGAAAGATTGGGGAAAACTTTTAAATAGTTAAAAACTAGATATTTTTTCTTAGGACGCGGAGATTTTTAAGTTTACATTTCTTTCTTTAAAGAGAAAGGACTTTATTTATTGAGATTTTAAAGATACCGGTCTAAGTGACAAAATCATCTGCAAATCTACTTGTTTTAAATTTAAATATTTCGTAGTATGAATGAAAAAAATATCGTGGATTGCTGGTTAACCCTTTAAGACCTGAAAATTTTTTTATCCTTAAATGTTACTTTTTTTCTAGTTTTTTACTCTATACTAGTCTTAATGACCCTGAAAAAATTATTTTAAAAAATTGGGGACCCCTCTAAAGCATAGGGGGTACCCGCACGATTGTGCGGTTTAGGTCCTTACTTATCCGCACGATTGTGCAGGTTAGGTTTTTTCTGTGAAACCGTCACTTGTAAAATTTTACATTTTTCTCGCTATAAATAAATTTAAATGAAATCGTTACAAATAATTAATGATTAATTATCATTTAATTGATGATTAAATGTTATTTAGAGTTAAAAATTACATTTATTATTTGAGTAATTACAATGAAAATTTTTGAAACAAGATTTTGTCTTTGACAAACATAGATACACATTGCATTTTTCGCAGCGGGTTTTTGATCTGCTGTTGCAGTTTTCCGTTTTCCAGTCTGCATTTGCGGGACCTTGTAATATCATCAACTGTTGGGTAGTAGTTAAAACCATCATATCTCTTGTCTGCGCAGAGTTTTTTCGCAGGTGGGTTTAGAATTTGGATATTTTTATTGGAGATTACTCGACCTCATCATCTTCATCCTCACTAATAACTCTTCTATGTGCTGATGGAGTTGTTGCAAGAGCTTCAGCCACTTCTAACTTGAACTTTAACAGATCTTCTTTGTCTTTCTTTGGAACTTTATTGGCTTCTGCATCTCGATTGTACTCGAACCATGAGTTGCACACAGCCAAGTCCACAAAATGTTATATTATCTTCCATGTCCATTTCGGTGTGTTAAACCACGTTCGGTAGCATTCCATTTGCTGATCCACACATCGACCCCTCCCATGCATTGATTGTATATTTTAATTGCAGAAGGGCATTCTACATTAATGAACTTACGTTCCGTCTTCGACCATCTTTTAATTTTTTCTTCAGGGACGATACCACAGCAATTTGATGCCATGATCACCTTCTTGCTGTCCATCCATTCGACTATGACTATTTTATTTTCTTTTGTTACGTGTTCTATGGAAGTTCCTCTGCCCATTTCTAAATCTTTGGCTTTTACAAAGCCGCTAATGCTGTTTAACTGAAATGGTCCCAGTTCCAAATATGTTAATCGCATTTAATTGTTCCAATAATGGCAAAGTTGTAAAGTACCTATCGAAGTACACAAAACTCTTGGCAGGCAAAGTCTCTACTAACCGAAGTACGACCGATGTCCCAAGCCCAAGTTCAGAATGAATCAACCTAGTTGTTGTCCCTTGGTAGATCTCAAATCCAGTACTAATCCATGTGCAAAGAACAAAATTTTTTAGTCCAACAGGCCTGGGTTTGTTTTTAACAAATTGTCTAACGGGACAACGACCTGTAAATGGGATCATTTGTTCATCAATTGAGTAAGTATTATGATCCCGTGCAAGATTCAGGCATACTTCCTTGAAGGCATCCAGAATGGGTTGAAACCTTCCACAATTTGTTCTCGTTTTCGGGAGGTCTATTGCCGTCCACGATGTGGAAATGTTTTCTTAACGCCAAAAATCTGTCCCGTGAAATGATGTCAGCTACTGGCGGATACTGAAACTCTGATTCCCAGTACATCCGTAGCCTGGAAAAAGTTACACAACCCATGATCAGATGGGCAGCAAAGAATGATTTTAACTCCTGCTAATCAGTTTTCATGGATTTATTCGATTTTATCATGGAATACTGATTAGTAAAATGAGCAGCGTCATTGAAGAACTGACTAGGGAAGTATTGACTGAAGTACTGCAAAGAAGTACTTACTGGATTTGGAACCTGAAAATTTAAAGAAAATTAATTCTGAGAATGTTATAAATTTTAAACTTTGTGCTAACTTTTTTAAATATGGGTATTAAAATTTAACAATTTAAAAATTACCGGCAATTGAGTGAAATCCAATGGTCCAGGATGAGGTACAAAGTGTATTTCTTAACAACCCACTTATATGTTTTCTTTTCTTTTTTATTTTTTTTAACTTTTGTCGAAGCTTGTGTGGGGATAGAACTCTGGGGACTGGAATCAGGAGATCTTGACGTAGAAGGACGATCCAAAATAATACTTTGATCATTTTCTTCATCATCCGAACTTGATTGTCCTTCCAACATTCTTGGTTCGAATGTCTGGTCATCACCATCATCGTCAGAGAAGCCACTGAGTTCAGAATCATTCTCATTCAAGATTTGAAGAATTTCGTCTTGTGTTAGAATTTGTTTTCCTTGTAGCCATCTGAAATGTTATTGGTGGAAATTAAGAAATAAATCTGAGCAGTTATACATTTAAATAATTGAAAACTAATTTTAAATAAATGAAAATTATTTTTAGACATTTAAAGTTAATTTTAAATACTTAAAAATTTATTGTATTTAAAGTATAATTTCAAATATTTGTAAGTCTTGGAACAAAAAACAAAGCGTGTTTGCATAACACTTACCTTTACAGAATCAATCGTAACCAGTAACGCCGAAGTAGCACGATCGTGCGGGTTAAGAGATATTGCGTCCTAAAAGTACAATAATTGATGTATATAATTAAGTTTTTTATTATTAATTTTCACTTATTGAGACTTAAAAACAACCATTTGTATCTAAGCAATTAAAAATAGAGTGATATTTACCTTTTTGCGACAGATAAATTCTTTTGCTGTTTCCTGCGGACATGTAAACAACGCTAAGATTGCCGACTAGAACTGAAATAAACGCAATTACTGCAATCTGTTGATCAAAAGTGAAACTTCATGTTCTCCGGAAACCCACACGATCGATCGAATCCGACTTATTTTACAAACGACTACACAAGAAATAAATAAAATAGTAGATATGCAACCCGCACGATCGTGTTAGCCCGGTCGGAAAGGGTTAAAAGACGATGACGACATAACAAAAACAAGAACTATACGAGAATCTAGTTCGATTTCGGGAGCAAACGTAAATCAGACTACTCTTTAGAAGGCTGTATAGTTCAAAAACTATTTAAAATACGCATGCGAAAGTTAAGTATAAGATTTTATAAAGTATAGGATATCGAAATAATGAGCTTCACAATAAGTGTGCCCTTATGTTTTGATAACAAAAACAACTTTTCATCAAGCTTTTCCAAAAATTTTCAACCTCACCAAACATCAAATACAGGGTGTCCGTAAAAGAATGTCCGAGTTTTAATGGTATATTACAGGAGTTTATTTCATACTAAATATAACAAATCATACATGCCATTGAAGGAAAACTATCCTAGTTTTTCCTATAAGTGCTCAATGTGTGCGCCTTTAGTGATACGGCACACATTCAAACGAAATTCTTCCCATTCTGTCTGCAGCAAGTCCGGAGTAATGGAAGCAACAACCTGTGCAATTCTACCTTTCAAGGTTGGTAAATCGTGGGGTAAGGGTGGAACGTAGACCGATCTTTTACGAAGCCCCAAAGGAAGAAATCACAAGGCGTGATATCAGGTGAACGATACTATTATAATTTGAAACTCGGACATTCTTTTACGCAGGGACGGATTTAAAGATTTGCCGCCTGTAGGCTACTATTGATTTGCCGCCCCTGTCACAATATTTTCCCCCTTCGGGGAAAGTTAGCTGGTTAGCTGCAAAATAGGGTGGTATGTGCTGTTTACACATATTAAAATCATCTACCTTTACACGCTAAATCGAAAGTGAAATAGGCGATTTTTTTTTAAACTGCTCGACTATTTTTCTTTCAACTTCAAAATCCGGGAGGAGGGGTGCAATTGCCCTCGCAGCTACCATGTTTGCTACGAAATATTAGTATTATATGTACATTTACGGTTTAAGCATTAATGTAAAATATTTGTTTTATTTCTTAAAACTATTCGTATCTTTATAATAATATTTTTATGCCGAATACTGCTTTAATTGGTCGTAAAATTTGCCGCATCAAAAAATTCGCCGCTCTAGGCTACAGCCTACTTAGCCTATTTAGAAATCCGGCCCTGCTTTTACGGACCTCCTGTATAATTCAATGGATGGTATCCAATAGTAGGATTACTATTTACGATGGTTGAATGGTCAACCACTAGAAACCCCATCGGAATGCAGTGGTATTGGATTCTCCTCTTGAACCGGATTTTTTTCTGTATTGTTTGATGATTTGTTTTACAAATGTATGCCCATTGGCTATTTAAAGCTGAATTTGTTTTCAATAACAAAACAACCAGTGGGTATTCGAGTTTTTAGTTCGACTTTGAAAATAAATAAAAACGAGAGAATATAAAAGGTTTTCTCCGAATTGTGGAATAAAACATTTTCGCCAGAAACCAACTTTTTGAAATGCATTGAAACCGATTTAAAGTTTTTAAGAGTGGCTTCAGAAAACTGCATTCCGTTCTTTGTAGGGACTGTTTAAGAGTCTTCAGTAAATAAATATAAAAAAGCTGAATGCACAAAATGTAAAAAAAGGATTATTTTTTCTCCCCTAATAATGATATTTTTGATGGATAAAGGCCTTTTCTAACTTCCCTGTAAAAAAAATCAGGAAGTTACTGAGAAATTTTTGGCAATTAAACTGCCGAATTTCGACCATTATTATTCCTAGAATATATCAGTAAATTTCCCTAAATATTTAGAAATAATCCAACGTTATAGGCAAGTAACTTTCTTTTAAATGTTTAAAAAAAAAGGTTTATTTAGATGCAAAGAACAGGATCCTGCCACTAACCTTTTTACTTCTTTCTCAACTACGTGCTGCTTTTATAAATTCCATCTGTCCGTCACCCACTTTCATAGCCCAAACTACAAATGCTACAGACAAGTGTGACGCGTCCAAAATGTTAGTGCATTGAAACTAAAACTCATTAAAAATGTCACAAAAAAATTCTAATTCGAAGTGCTTCAATTATTAAAACATTTGCAATATTTGATACCCATTTAGAAAGCTTTATATATTTTCTAATTCATTTAAATTATTATCGACACTAAATCATTATACGGTAAACTTAATATTTATTTGAAATGAAAAAAAACTAATTTTTATTTTTGTAATGTAAGCCAGTTTAGAATGACGTCATTATATGTATCAAAATAGGATTCTTTGATGGCTTGCATTACTTGTTAAGAAAGATACATAACGCGAACTACTTGTTTGATATTTTGAAATTAAACGTAATGTTTCATTTTTATTTAAGCATTTAATAATGAATAATGACATTTTAATATACTTATTTCTTTTGACGAGGCTTTTTTAAAGGTATTTAAAAATCATTCAGTGTATTTAGGTTTTGAAGTGCTTTATTGTTTTAATGTTGTGTATGTTGATAAGAAATGCCTTGTTTCTATTTAAAAATGAGGAATATTACCGATATATTCTTCGCTATAAATAAATATAGCACATTTTGAAGAATAATTAATAAATGTTTGAAAGAAAATAAAAGAAACTGAATCATTTTAGATAGAATTAAATGCTGTGCTTGGTGATTCTTCCCCCTGTTGAGCACGAATGCTGTGTGGAAGAGGTCTAAAACACAAACTCTTTGATGAAACCAAAAATTTAAAATACAAGGCAATACAAATTATAATGAATTCCAATAAAATCAATTTCTTAAAAAATATTGTCGTCAGTACATACTATTCTACTTTATATATAACTTTTAAACTATAATAAATTCAAGTAAAATAAATTAACCAAATTTTTTAATCTTTTTTTTTACTTACCATAAACCACAAAAAACCAGATACTCCTTAGAAAAACCATAAACAACGAACAAAGTATAATCTTTGACCATGATACGTGCCTATCTAAAACATCCACTCCGCACAAAGAAAAAAATAAGCAAATCTGATTTAACGGCATAAAAGAATGCGGGAATAGGTAAAATAAAAGTGAAATAACCTAAGAAGATGGAGGAATAAAATTCCCATACTCTTTGTAAAGGAGAGACGGGATGGGAGATTTAAGTTTTGCTTCAAGAACAGCTTTACTTTATTTGTGTTTATTTATTGGGAAATACAAATACAAAAATTGTTGACCAACAACAGGCCAGAGGGCCAGCAAGGTTGGTCTAAAATATATCTAATTCTTTACTAGTTTCCAGTTTCCAATAACTATCGAAATTCCTCTTAAATTCTTCCACTCTCTTCGAATACACAACATAATCTGGTAAAGCATTCCACACGTTGACAACTCTATTGTAAATTATGTTCTTACCTCCTTCTAAGACGTTTATGGAATCTGATCATGTCCTCCGTCGCTATTTAGGTAAAACTAACCTTCCATGTTCCTGTTTTAGACTTAATAACTGTTATCACTCTCCTGTTTCCGAATAATGTTAAAGATCTTAATCTGTTTCATAATCATACCAGATAGACCTTATCATTTGAGCCTATCTGACTTTCGAGCATCTATCTTTCGAGAAAGACAATGACGCATTCCGTTGGCCTACATCCTATAAAGGCAATAATTCTTAGATGAGTGATACTTTTCTAATCCCAAAATCGTTTGGGCTTCTACTCCTCACCTGCTTACTTATTTGAATCATGTCACCAAATCCCAAATCTCTAACGATACTATCTGGCTACTTTCTCCTGTATGTTAGCGTAAACGGGAGTCCAAACCGAAGTATTCTCTCTTAGTAATCCAATGACAACAATGGAGAAGAAAGGGTGATTTAATTCAGTTATTAAAATCATAAAACAGGGAGACATGGAGGGCTTAGGTTTTACCTTAAATAGCCGGACCAGAGGACATGATAAGAAATTTAATAAATCGTGCTTTAGAAGGGAGGTAAGAAAACATTATTTTTACAATAGAGTTGTCAATGAGTGGAATACTTTACCAGATTATGTTCTGTATTCGAAGAGAGCGGAAGAATTTAAGAAGAATCTCGATAGTTATTGGAAACTGGAAACTAGTAAAGAATTAGACATATTTTGAACCAACCTTGCTGGGCCTCTGGCCTGTTGTTGGTTGACTATTTTTGTTTTTTTATAATGAAAAAAATAAATTTCTAAGCCTAAAACTTGATTTGAATATTTCTACTAACGTTTTTTTTTATATATAAATGTAGCTGGCTTACTAAGCTCTGTAGTTCCAGTTTTTGAAATTGTTTCGAATATTTTGATGCAAAAGTAATTATTGAAACTTAAAAGATGATTCGAATCATTTCGAAGAGTTTTTTTATACAGCCTAGTAAGCCAGCTGCATTTATCGTAGATCAAAATACTATTTGTAAAAAATTTCAATACAGCCGGATTAATTTGGCTTGGGAAATGTTCTAACGTTGGATTAATATAGAAAGAAGACTTTAGTTTGGAGATCAGGCTACTGCCAAAATCTCCCTTTTAATGTGAACTTTTATTAAGATAAATAATATTAATATTGCTCTAGATATACAAGAGCTATTATTATCATCATCATTATTATTATTGTATTGTAACAACAATTAAACTGCTTGTTATAATTGTTATATTTTGTTGATTATTTTATGTTTATTATTTTAAATTATTGTTATATTTATCATTATTAATTATTGATATATTTATCATTATTAATTATTGTTATATTTATAATTTGTAATTATTATTCTGCCATTATCATTAATTATTGTTATATTTATTATTTGTAATTATTATTCAGCCATTATCATTAATTATTGTTATATTTATTATCTGTAATTATTATTGTATTATATTCATTAATTATTGTTCTAATAATTAATAATTATTATTATACCTATTAATATTTATTTATATTATTAATTATTACAATTATTATCGTTAATTATTGTTGAATTTGATTTGTTACGCGTTTTTAGGTTCTTAGAACGGTGTATTCTAATGTATGAGGGTAATTCCATGCAAAATTATCCTGTCTGTACTGTAAGTCACGTTTGTAAAAAGTGATTATCACTTCAAATTTTAACATTAAATGAAAAATAAAATAGTGGAATAGTTGATCTACACTTATTATAACTAAATAATGTAATCTACTTTTTTTAATTTGATTAATTTTTTAACAGTTACATGGAATTATACATGAGTAAACTACTTTCCACATCAAATAGTGTTTACAATGACCCAAGTGGAGTCTAATCTTCAGCACTACAAGAATAAAGAACACTCGGTTACTTTGCTCAAATGAGAACTAGGGCCAAACAACGCCTTGCTCCATCTTTCCCATCTCCCTCGACCACCCGAAGCAAGCGTGCATATTCTTCCAGGAAATGGAATAAGTAATGGCGGGAAGACGTGGATATTGGATCTCCCGAAGTAATGGCGGAATTTTCGAATTTTTTTTCTCAAGGCTTATTCTTTTGTTTCGATGCTTGAATATTACTCCAGTTTACAGATGGGCAAAATCGATTTTTTTCCCTCCTTTCTATCATTTTTTTTTGTTGAACATATAACTCGATTTTGTGTAGTCTTTATTACTTTTTTTGTTTCTCATTCTGATGGTGTTGTTTGCTTCGGGTAATTTGTTCTATTGGTTTTGGATTATTCGTGGAGAAGTGATTGTGTTATGGGATGTCGTGGTTTTGGCTAATAATGAATCTTTTAAAGGATTTCATCGGGGATGTGTTTTTATTTCAAGCGTGAAAATTTCAGCAGGTGGTTTAGAATGCTTACCAATATAAGGCATCATTGAGTTTACAAATAATCACCACTTTGTTAAAATGATTTCAAAACTGATATGTTTTCATTTCAAATATTAAGAAGGAATCATCAGGTGGTTTTGAATGAATATCAGTAGAATTTTGTATTTTTTAAATGAAAAAAAACACATTACCAGCAAAAAAAACGTGGCCGTGTTTGAGTAATGTTGCCTTTGTTCCAATTAGAAATTCTAATTCGAGGTACTTCTATTACGAGGTAAAAAAACCCTGCAAAATAGAATGTTTATTTAACAAGCAAAGAAAATCATTTTTAAGACATTAAATTAAATGGACCGCGATTGGTACACCTAAAAGTCGTCCCCAACATAGTCACATGACTTGATACTTGAATGGTTTTTGACCTTTTGGCAGGTTTTCCACAACGACATAAACATGGAAGACTGCTAAATGTAGTAGTATAGTACTTGTACTCATTATGGACTGTGCTCTCAAGAGAGACACCCCTAATATCTTTAAAAGTTAATTTTTTTAATCGAGTGATGTGCTGCAAGTCCGTGAAGAAAAGCAGTTAAAAAATAATTTTAGCCTAGAAAGTGCAAAAAAGCCCGCTGTTCACCCTTTCATAGGTAATTTGTAATTTCGTGGTGTGCTGATCTTACTTATAGAAAAGTTTCTGTTCTTATGATTGTATTGGATAATTACTTAAAATATTGAAAAAAGGAATGTTTTTTAGAAAGCTGATAAAATATATTTTCGATTTATATTGCATATATTGTTTGGCAATGTTTTATTTGTATATTTATTTTAAGATTTAGTAAAACTACGCTTGATTCTTAATATGGACACGTTATGCCTCCATTGGAAGTACGGTAAATAAATCTTCAGATTCCAAATTTGTTACATATATGTTTAATGAGATTTTATTTAGCTAATTATTAATAAAGTAAAGTTCATATTAGTGACATTACTGCACTTTGAAGGTCTTTGAAGAGCCACAACCGAGAATGACCTCTTTTCCTTCTTAAGTGTACGTTTTAAAAATATTTACTTAACTCCCTCCCCTGCAATACTTAATATTTTTTATCCCTTTCTTCTAAAATTCCTTGTAAATAGGAGTGGCTATTCCATCCAGTAGAAGGTAGAAGTTCCATAAGCAGCCAGCTGTAGAATTACTGGACTGCAACTGTCCAATTAGGGGCCAAAGGTCCTATTTTGGACAGAACTTTTTTTTTATAAAATCACGATTCAAAGAAAAGATCGTACGGGAATATTTCTTATGAAAACTCAACCAACGGTCCGATAGGGTTGCCGGAAAACGTCATCAGTGCGAAGTCATAGAACTCGAATCGTCAGTCGAAGTCAGACAGGTTGCCAAAAAAATTATTTATCGCCAAATCCCAAAAAAATTGCGCCAAGGGGGACCCCGTACAGTAAATCTGATCCGCCAGCTGTCCAGCTAAGATGGACATGCATATCCATATTAGGGACAGGTGGTCCCTTATATGGACACGTGTAAATATTTTTTTGTTTGTATTAATTTAATTAAACGAGAATGATTACATGGTCACGAATTTCAATAATGATAGTAAACAGTCCAGGGATTGTGGTGAGTCCTGTCACGTGTACAAAGGGGTTAAAAAATGCCTTAGTGTGTTCATATTGTTTACAGGTACTAAATAAAGGGGAAGTGGGTAAGGACTAATAATTAACTGCCCCTTCGGCGCATAAAAGAATGTAACTTATCCCAGCTGTGTAAATAAAACCGGGGGGAAAATTAGAATTTATCGTTGGTCTCTAATCAATATATGTAGCCGAGAAGAATCATTAGAATTTTTACCAAGTACTCTTAATCATGAAAATAATCCCTGAATTATAATAGAGAATAATTGCCAATAAACAGAATAGGTAGTAAAGAATAAAAGTTTTATGATTATGTCGATCTAAACAATTTTTACACGCGAAGTGTCACAGATCCTTTTTTTTAAAAATCTCTTTGCATTTATAAAATGTATAAAAATTAGACACTTTGCAGAAATAATCGAATGGAAATAATAATTTTTGATTGAATACAGAGGCAAAAAGCTAGAATAGCAGTCCATTCTACTAATATTGCCGATTCCTAATGGAATTAAATCACTATTATCACTCACAACAATAGCATTAGAAACTTTTTTTTATATTAAATATATATAAAAAAAATTATTATAGTGGATATGTTTGGATGATGTCTTGATATGAAATTCTTTGATTGTTCGGATTATTTGTTTAGAAAGAGACACAGAACATTTAATTCTTAGCTTCCAGACACTACGTTTATTACGTAAAAATGGGAAGCTTTTATACAGGCTATGGCCGTCCAATTTGCTTTCTGTACATCACCCACTTTCATAGCCCAAACTACAAATGCTACTGACATGTGTGATATGTCAAAAAATTCTGAGCATTAAAGCTTAAAAGGAGACTTAAAATTGAATTCGTACGGATTGAAGTAATCGAAGAATTCGTACGAATAAAATTGAATCGAAGTACTAAAATCTTGAAATTTTAATATTCATTTAAAAGGCATACGAAGGCCATTTTTATGGAATTAAATCCCCATTGCCCTTCACAAACATACACATATATAACGCATATATATAACGCAAACATTCACTAATGAATAAAGACGTTTTCAAACGAATTCTTTTTTTTTTACGGTTTTTTTTTTGTCTTTTCTCAAATGGTATTTAAAAATCAATTAGCTTCAATAGGTTTTTTTTTCATTTTTTGTATGTTGATATGTAATGTTTTACTTCTTTTTGAATTTGAGCAATGTTGCATGTTTTATTATTTGAAAAACAAATAAATTCAATAAACGATAGTAATAATTATTGAATTTTCGATTAAAAGTATTTTCTTTATTTTGACATTTAAAAGTTTAATAAAGAACTAAATGCTGTGTTTGGGACTTTTTAGACTCATGCATTTCGTGTGGAAGCAGTTCTAAGTTAAAGTTTCTGTTACAGACCTGGATTTTTAATTGACATATTTAGGTTATTTTGCAGCTATTTCATATGGAAATATTCATTTCGAACCAAAACATCGTCGACAATAACACCGTCAGCAAAAACATTGCCCTTATTAATGGATTTGATATTCCTGATCTGTTTTTCTTTTAAATATGTAGAAGAATCATCAGTAGCTGATTTTAAGTCTTTCCCTCCGAATGATTCCATTTGGAATCATGAAACTTGTGATTTTTTTCTCACTAAAAGTTAAACTCGCACTTATTTCAAATAAAATTTATAAAATTATCCATACATTTTGTTTTTTGTATCGTTCGAAGGAAGAATAATGTCTTTTGACGAATTAAATAATGTGTGTGCTGTAGTTAAATGAAAATATGATGATATATGATGAAAATATGAATATAAATGAAATTAGTTCTAAAACAATTTTATTAAATAAATTGTACTTAAATTCTTTATCCTTGCTTTTATAAGTGTTTAAGGGGGGACCAGACACCCACACATCTTAAACAAACGTTGTTTAGGTAAAATCCAGTCATGGTTTATAGGTAAGAAACCACTATTGTTTACTTTAAGCGGTTATATCTCAAAACTTACTTTTTCAATGTTCATGTACCTTTTTCTCAAAATCTACTGTATCAACCTGAAATTTTTAATACGTAGTTAAGAAGTTTGTTTCTAAAAACAGCTGGAGGGATTTTACTATAAATATCTTGCTTTTTTTCCCTTTTAAATATTAGTTATGTTTTTTTTTAAATATTAGTTACTTTTAAATATATGTTATTATGATGTTTTTTAGGTAAAAAATATGTAGTTTCACTTAAAAAATAATTTAAAAACTAAACAAAATATTTGAAAATTCCTCCATTAAAGTATAGTTAAACATCCATTTAACAACTAGTAAAAATGTCATTAAAAAGTATCAAATAGATTCTGAGAAAAAGGTACATAAAAAAGATCATTTTAACATGGGCTTCAATAGAGGGTTCCGGTTCCCCTTAAATATTGAATTTTAACTATTTTTAACAAACAAAGTTTCGAAAAAATGAGATATAATTTTTCAAAAGTTATGATTATAAAACATTTTTCCTTAAATTTTAGTTTTAAAAAATTAAGATCCCCTGCCCCCCAATTTTTATCATGTCATTCTGGATACACAATGAGTCTATTTCACACATTTTAGATTAAAAAATAAAAAGTTGGGACTGAAATAGTTAAGGGGACAGGGAACACAACGGCTCTTCAAAATATCAAATTTTTCATTTTAAATTTCAATCACTAAAATGAATATTTACGAAATTTTTTATATAATATGCATCTGAATATGGGGTTGGAGTTCGAAAATTTGGTGGTTAATGTCAATATAACTTTGTTTCCAGCTTCATATGTCAGTATTTTAAAACACCGATTTTTAGCTTTTAGGTACACTTTCCAGCACAACTATTGCGTGTATCTAAAAATAATTTTTTTATAGAAATAAAAAAAAAATCAATTCAACGCAATGAACCTAAAGTTTGACGATAAAACATTCATAATTTTAAGTTATAACCCTAAATATAAATTTTGCGCATTTCTTAAATTGGAAAAATCGTCTTATTTTTACACGCTTAATATTTTTTGGGAATATTTTTGGTTCACTGTATTAAATAGACGTCATAACAGAGAAACGTCATAACAGAGAAAATTTCAACTCTTCTAGTAAAATAGAAAAAGTGAAAAGTGTACCTTAAGGCTGAAAATTGGTGTTTTGGAATGATGACATTTAAATCTGGCAACAAAGTTATATTGAAATTAACTACCAAATTTGCAAACTCCAGCCTCATATTCAAATGTGCATCATAGAAGTTTTTTCGTTAAGGCACGATTCAGTAGCTAAAGTTTAAATAAAAATTCGATATTTCGAGTGGTCGTAAGGGATAATGGGCGCGCTGGATCGCGGGTCTCCAAACTCAATTGCCTCAGTGTTAATCCAATGGCGAAAAAACTATTTTCTCTGCCACATTTCTCCTGCTGTATTGAATATTTTTACAAACGGTTTGCTTTAAATAATAAATGTAGATAACTTTCAGATCTCTATTTTCCCACTTTTTGAAATTGCTTCGAATATTTTGTGTAAAATTATTTATTGAAAATTTAAAAAAATATTCGAATCAATTTCAAAAAGTGGGAAGGTCGGGATCTGTAAGTCAGCTACATTTATCACATAAAAAATCCGCTTGTAAAACTATTCAATACAGCCGGAGAAATGTGGATGAGAAAATATTTTTTTCTCCATTGGATTAACACAGATGCACTTTGCTTTGGAGACCCCCAGTCCAGCGCGCTCATTCCCTCATAAATATTCCCTGTAGATAAAATTGATTTGGTGACAACTATCGCCGGCAGAAACATCGGTGGCATCAAAACATATTGATAACCTCAAACCGCTTGGTAACTCGTTGACTAATCGATATCATGACTTATTGCTAATTACACGACATATTGACAAGTTAATTGATGCAATAAGATGAAATATTTATTATTTTGTTTCGTCCGTAGCAACATTTTCAGGATTATTCCTAGTTTGCCAATAAATATATGGATTAGCATCTGTAATGCCACGACAGATATTTTGTCATCGAAGATTTTTCTTGACAACACTATGGTCTGAAATGTTTTAAAGCTATACTGAATATGCAAGTGTTAACTTGAGGGTTTTCGAATTTTAAAATTGCACTTACCGAAAAAAATTTGGCAAGAAAGAAGCTTTGAAAGGTTTTAATGCTTCAATCATATAATTTTTTCTAAAAAAAATTATTATTTTCTCTTATACAAATTGCATTGTTATATTGACAATTACGTTTCACTATGAAAGCAAATTATGTTAGGCAAGATTTTGCAGTTGAATAGTAATAAACGGATTTTCTAACCAGAACTGTGTTCAGGCATATTTAAGCGTATAGAAAACTTAATTTCTTCCGAATGGCCATGTTTTTTTCTCTGCTTGAATTAAAAATTTATATTTTTAATTTAACAAATTAACTTTTTTAATTTAACAAATTAACTTTTTAATTAACAAATTCAGAATTTAGTTCATTTTTATAGAAATAATTTTAAAATTCTTGAAATAAATAATATTGATAAAATTACATAATTTATGACAAAGGCTTATATAAGTGGGTCTCTGATCAAGCACACAAGCCGGAATATATATGTACCTACCCCTACATAATTTATAAAATTTAGAATTTTTGTTCATTGATGGAGAGACTTATGCCTAAATTAAAGAAAAGGCTGGATCTAATACTAAAAATGAGCAGTCTGCGCGCTGTAACGGGTGCGGGTTCGATTCCCGCCTTCGCCCTGGGTGTATATTTCTTTCTCTGTGACAGTAAAAAATTCTTTCTGTGTCTGTCTTGACGACGGCTTCATAAGCGGGTCTCTGATCAAGCACACAGGCCGGAATATATATGTACCTACCCCCCCTCCCCCAATACTAAAAAGGTGACTTCTGCCACATTTTGTTTTCAGTTGGAGTGATAAAAATAACTAGTTGCAGACAAATAGCAAAATTTTTTAATTATTGCGATGAAATTGATTTAACAAAAAAACCCAATTGATTAATACAATAAATAAACAATTGAAAAATGAGCAAACGTTAATGGCAAAAACATATCTAATTGACAAAATTAATAAAAAATTCAATAATTATAAAGTATAATAAATACCGATTGCAATAAAAAATAAATATAAATTTAATAAATACAATAAAAGCTAAATATATACAGATATATTAAAAACATATCGTATTATGTTTAATAAGTCATTAACCATGAAAATATTTTTTCTGTAACCATATCATAATCTTTGCAGAATAAAAGAAAGCATGGACTGAGAAACATTAATGAAACTTAATTAAACTTCTATTGTTGACACTGAACATTGAGAAAATTTTAAACGAAACCTTAAGAAAACAAATGGTAAATAAAAAATTATTTTCTTAAGAACAAACATTAATTACTTTTCTAATTAATAACTGTCGTTTCACTTGAGCAAAGAGTATTTAATTACGTTTTTATTCATATTTTATAATGTTTGCATAATTTAATCATTATTTCATTACAAGGAATGATGTTAATTATTCTTTGTACTGAAATGATATGCCTTGTTTTAAACAATACACTAAATCACGATTATATTTATTATAATAAGGGCATTAAAAATATAAATAAGACTAGCAATGACACAAATAAAGTACTTCGTTGGAGCATTCCTAATGTTTTAGAAGCATTAATTGGAATGTCTTGAATATGGAATTTATAGAACTAAAATTAGAATCATAAGTAATTCCAAGGTGTTTCTAGAAATATAAACATTGATATAAGTTATTTTTTTAGAAATAATAACGTTGCTAAAACTACAATAATATAATGTTATTTATTTAATGAAAGTTTAAACACAAAGCAATTGTCAGTAAAAAAATCAAATTTTGAGAAAAATAAAAATCATCGGCGAATAACAAACAGATTTGAAAATTGTAATATTTACCATTGGTATTTCAGGTAAACCAAGAAAGCAACTAAAGAAATTCGAATTATATTTTACACATATTTCTGGATTAGTAAAATAAGAACGGACAACTATGCAAATGATTTGTGATAAAAATAAATCAAATACTGAGAAATTTAAACAGAAATATATTAAAATCAAAAATATCAAAAACTTGTGCAAAGTCAGTATAAATAGATTCCAATTAACCTTTGAAGCATTGACAATATAATTATTTAGACAGGTTGATTTCTAAGTTTAATAGGATTTGGTTTGAGTTAGATGAATTAAAAACAAGACAGAGAAATAAATGATAATGAATTGACTATTTATTGTGAAAATAGCTTTCGATAAAAGTTAGAAATGTGAAATAGAAGATGGGGGATAGATTTCAAAAATGTGATTTCCTTATTCTTTATTTTATAAAACTATTATGATCAAGAGAAATAATATGATTAATTTGAATTGATAATTTATTGTGAAAAATACTTTCAAACAGTTTAGAAATGATAGAAATAATGAAGATGTGGGGATAATTTTCAATAAATGTGATTTCTTATTCTTTTTCTTATAAAACTATTATGATCAAGAGAAATAATATGATTAACTTGAATTGATAATTTATTGTGAAAAATGCTTTCAAGCAGTTTAGAAATGATAGAAATAATGAAGATGGGGGATAATTTTCAAAAATGTGTTCTATTATTTTTCTTATAAAACTTTATGATCAAGAGAAATAATATGATAAACTTTGAATTGATAATTTAATTTGAAAAATATTTAACAGTTTATAATATGTAGCAACAATGCGAGATGGGGGGATAATTTTCAATAAATGTGATTTCTTATTCATTTTTTTTATAAAAATATTATGATCAAGAGAAATAATATGATTAATTTGAAGCGATAATTTATTGTGAAAAGTACTTTCAAACAGCTTAGAAATGATAGAAATAATGAAGATGGGGGGGGGGGGATACTTTTCAATAAATGTGATTTTTTATTTTTTTTTTTAATTTTTGGAATAACCTTATTTGTTTATAAAGTATCGGGAAATGTGTTTAAAGTTTGATGATTGATTAAACAGGATAAGCAACTGCTAAATGAAACTTTCCCTATTAGATTTTATAATATAGCCAGGGATCAAATCAAGACCGGCAGAGCTAGAAGCCTTTAATGATTTGATAATATTCCCAATTCCATCATGAGAAATATGGTTAATGTTCGTTATTAATTAACTAATGTAGCGCACACAATTGGCGCATGATTTTGAGACACAAACGTGCTCGAATTTTAATGAACATTTAAAAAATTGTTTTTAAACGCTTTGGAAATTTCTATGTGATTTAAAACTTCACAATTGTTGTAGTACATATGATTTGAGGACTTTGCAGCGTTTTTTTATTACGGTAATAGGATAAAAAAAAGTGTGTTCTGTTTTAAAGTTTGGTTCACAGAACTTATAAAAACTGGAAAACGCTTTAATTGTCCATTGCCGACCGACCCAGGAGCTACCGCCACATAACCCAGTTTGACAAAAAAACAACATCAGGATTAACTAAAAAACACACAATCTCCAATCAAAATCTCCAATCAAATTAAAAGCGTTACTATTTCAATCCGTTCCATTTAACTAACACCGCCATCACAAAGACATTCTATTTCTGCCGAACCCACTTTCGCTAAATTGTTCTATTACGCAACAGTTGGAGACGAGAAAAAAAGGTTATTTCACAAGTAATGAAATATGATATCGATTTAGCTATCGATACTTGACTAAAAGAAGGGGGAGGGGGAAGGGTTCCATTTTCAGAACAATTATCGACGGGGAGTTCTCTCTAGGAAACAAATGCAAACATTGAAGAGGAAATATTTAGAACGCCGAATTGTTTTGTTCAAAATGGCGATTGTGTGGAACGGACGATGTAGGTTTTGCTTTGTTGCTAAAAAGAGTTTCTTTGTTGTGGTTTGAAGAATTTTAGGTGTGGTCTGGAGCTAAATGGGAGTTCTAAAGGGTTATAGGGATAGGATTGATAAGGAGTTTTTTTTAATGCATTCAATTTGTAATGGATCCATTGAGATTGGTGAACTTAACCCCTTCAGTCGGAATTTTGAAATTCTTGTCTAAAATTGATCATAAGGATAGCAAATATGCAAAATTGAAAATAATTGAATTTTTTTAGAATTTTTTTTTAATTAAAAATTTAAACAAATCACATTTTTTTAATGAAGCTATTGCATTTTTGGAGATTTTAGATCATTTATAAGATTGCCTGAAAATACAAAACTTTAAAATTCAACAATTGGTTAATTTTATCACAAATAAATTCATTAATATATTTTACCGCTTGGTGTCGCCACTGTTCTAAGAAATAAAAAAACCTGGAAATAGTTCATATACAAAAGCTTATATAACTAATTCTACTTTCAGGATATCAAAAAAAAAACTTTATGAAATTTAAATTTTAAAGGCATATAAAATAATTTTAAGGCAAAAGTTTTAGTTCAAAACTTTATTTAAAGAGTGCAAATGGCAAATAAGTTGATTTCCGGTATACCCGGGCGCCAGGTCTGAAGGGGATAAAATCATGTGTTCTCTTTTCAACGAAATAATTTAAATTTTAAGAGTCTTTTCCCAGTACACGTACGGACATTCTTTGGCCTATAAAGGTCAATATTACCAAAAGTTGGGGCCCAGTTGGCCTAGTGGGTTTAATCGCAGCCCATAACGCTAACAGTCTGCGCACTGTACCGGGTGCGGGTTCGATCCTCGCCTTCTCCCTGGGTGTACTTTATCTCTCTGTGTCAGTAAAAATTCTGTCTGTGTCTGTATTACTTGATAAAGGTTTACAAGCGAGTCTCTGATCAAGCCATTGATATCATAGTTAAAGTATTAGATTGGCAGATCACGTGACCTCCAATGCTAACGACGGGACGCGCATGGAGACCAGAATAAGAGGGCAAATGGGCCAGTGTTGCCACAACATTAAGAAGAAAAATACTACGAAAAAATACCGTTTAATTTTAAAATAACAAAAAAATACCTTTAAAATACTAAAAAAGCCTTTTAACGTTTTTTTTAAAGTCACTAAAAAGATTCCAAAAATGCAGCTAGTACTTTTATGGTATTTTTTTGTAATTTTAGAATTAAACGGTATTTTTTCGTAGTATTTTTCTCGTTAATGTGGTGGCAACACTGGCCCATTTGCCCTCTTATTGTGGTCTCCATGCGCGTCCCGTCGTTAGCATTGGAGGTCACGTGATCTGCTAATCTAATACTTTAACTACAATATCTATGGATCAAGCACACAAACCGGAAAATACATGTACCAAACTACCTACCTACCAAAAGGTATGACAAGTAGGAATCCTAATTGCATATTGAAAAGTGGTAACACTTATTGAAACAATGAATAGGCTCTATTTACTGTGGTGGACTTTTTATTCGTGAAAACCCTTTGAAAGTCACCTGTCTACCGTCATCAGATGTGTAGAGGATTAGTAACAATAACATAAGGGGTGTTAGGATTTTTAAAATTGCAGAAAAAATGAAAATATGCTTATATTGAAGAAAACTCATTTCTTCTTCATTTGAGGTATCATATGCATCTAAATTGTATCTAGTTTTTGAAATATTGACAAAAAAAAAGTTCAGGCTTTTATAATTGCTTGTTTCTCAGTTATATGTTTTTGGATCTCGCGCGCATTTACTTCATTTCTGTTAGATGAAATGACTTGAATTTTTTTTCTAGAAGTCAATCATTATTATATAATTCATATCGACTACAAAAGTTACAATACGATATCTAATTTTCTTTCAATTTAATTTTTTTTAAACATTTTTACAATATCTATGGATCAAGCACACAAACCGGAAACCTGATGACTCAATTATATTCAGATATTACTTTTAAGTAGCTTTTAAAATAAATTCTGATTGCTTAACTCTCAAGTGAATATTATAAATTTCAAAACGAGAAATTTAATATCAAACTATGTTTCAGATGATGTAACGCTCTTGTTTTCATTTTTCTCCGTACAGTGATTTCGTTGGTTGCTTCGGTTTCATTCTCAAAATCACCGATATATATAAAAATAAACTTTCCTTTTTATGCAAGCTTTCTTTAACAAATGTTTTGAACAACCAACAGCACAGCAATTAGTGGGAATTTAAAAAGTTTAATAAGTAAAATATTCTCAGAAAACTCATTTTCGAATATCAAAAGTAAAAAAATTCCAGGCAAAAAAGGAAAACAAACCGTTGGAGCTGTTGCCATCCACGACGTGAAACCATCCCATAATAGTACAAATCTTTATTAGCGTAGTTTTACTCTACTTACCAGCCCTGAATACTTTTTTTTTCAATTTTAATACTCTTTAAAAATTTCTTTAAAAAATTTAAGAGCTAAACCATAAACATATTTTTAAAAAAATATGTCTATCATCGAAAAACAAATATGCTATTAGTTTTAAAAATGACTTATCATATTGGTAAAGGTTACTTTAAAAAATTATACTCACTCTTAATCACACTAATGACTATTCCACGAAAATGAAGCCCAATATATGTTTAAACACAATGTATTATATTTGAATACAATGGAAGCATAATAGATTTCAAACCATAAAATGCCAATTTAAGTTTTGTTTTGTGTATTAACTCAACTTTACACATAAGAAAAATATCTAAACAAGAAGTTTTTTTAATTGAAAATCTTAACTTAGTTATCATTTTTTTGTTCAGAACGCTATAACTCTTATAGTTTTATGAAATTTGTAATGATTTTTCAAAAGAATATGTTTCTTTAAAATTTTTTTAATTAAATAGTATGAATATTACGATACCACACAAAAATCATGGTGTTCATTTTTAAGTTCCTTGTTTTAAATTGAATTCTGAGATTTTTCGTGGATTGGATTTTCTTACTATTTTTCAGTACATAAGTGATTTATAGTATGACTGCCAATAATTGGGATACAAAACTCCGCCCTCCCAAGAGATCTCGAGTCAAAATACGATAACTATTCAACCAACTACTCTTATTGGTTGGTTGGTAGACATACATATTCAGGTTTATGTGCTTGGTCAGAGACCCGCTTATAAACCTTCGTCAAGTAAGACAGACACAACACACACACACACACACAAGTGGATCCATCTAATTTTTAGAGACAGAGGCCAACTAGAGGATCCCCAGAATTGGCTTGTCACCCCCAGAGGTATTGATTTGGTATGGGAACTTGGAGGACTTTGTGACCACGACGGATTTAACGTGCACCAGTCACCATTAGCGTACACGGGGGTCTTCGGAAGGCAGCGGGACTCGAACTCGCAACCTTAGGGATGCCAGTCCAAGACCTTACCGACCAGGCTATCCCGGCCCCAACTACTCTTATGAAACTTACTACATTTAACGAATGTAGTAAGTTTCACAACTAAGCAAACAAGCTTTGTAACTGAGTATATATTATAAGTATTGCGTACTTTTAGTACTGAAAGCATTGCGTCGGTCATATTTAAACAAATTGTTTGATTTCAAAATGATATGAAAATAAAAGAATGAAAATACATCGATACACAATGAATAATGAAAATACATCGATACACAATGAATAATGAAAATACATCGATACACAATGAATAATGAAAATATATTGATTTACTCCGATTTGAAAGCGTCATTTTCCAGTGAACACTTTTAAATGATAAACAAATTGAGAATATATTGTGAACTAAAGCATTAGATTAAAATTTTATTTTTGAACACATTAATTTTTAAATAGTCTTTCGAAAATGGCTTTAAGAGAAACTTCAATACTCGAAAATGGCTTTAAGAGAAACTTCAATACTTTTAACTTTTAAATTTAATGAAAGTATTAAGGGTGGAAATATTATATTGAAAAACTATTGACTACAATATTAGAACTAAATTATATTTTGAACGCATTAGTTTTTAAATAATTCTTCGCAAATGGTTTAATACCTTAAACTTTTAAATAAATTTTTAAAGTTTTGAAAAATTTCTGTTTTGAGAAAAATCTAGCCCGTTGAGGGATACAAGACGAGATGTTTAAACCCGTCACCTGGCTGTAAGGTTTTCCAGCAACACACATAATTTCAAAAAAAAATTGTAAATTTAATAATTTTAGTAAATATTCAAATTTAAAGTGTGGAAGATCCATTTATAACAATCTAATACAGAAATATAATTTTTAAACATTTATGAAATTTAGTTTTCAGTTAAACATTTTAATTTAAATCTCATGCCTTGGAAACAAGTTTACACATTTCATTCAATTTACTTTCCCTCAGAGGGAGGTTTATACGTCTGTATCCATACACACAAAACCTCAAATCGCACAATACTAACGAACAAATAAAAGAAAACCTGTGATAAACAAAGATGCCACATGTAAATCCCTTCTCCCCCAACCCCAATATAAATAACCTTTTTTCCGTCTGGTGGTGTACGATGGAAAAACGAACATTCCCGACTTATATTATGTTGAAAAAATGTGGACTACAACAATAAATCTGAATTATATTTTGAACACATTAGTTTTTAAGTAATATTTCGAAAAATGGTTTAATACCTTATTTTTTAATACATTAAAAAAGTTGTGACACATTTTCTGTTTTGAGAAAAATTTACAGGTTTATACGTCTGTATCCATAGACACAAATCCTCAAATCGCACAATACTAACGAACAAATAAAAGAAAACCTGTGATAAACAAAGATGCCACATGTAAATCCCTTCTCCCAACCCCAATATAAATAACCTTTTTCCGTCTGGATGGAAAAACGAACCTTACCGGCAACCCTAACTGTTGACCGAAACCTCCTCCCCCGGCGAGTGGTACAGTCGCCAAGGAGAGCGCGGGAATGGTATCGACCACCTCAGAACTACCTCTCGGATCGTCTGGGTGAGTACTTCACTTCAGTTCTTCCTCTCTTTCAGAAATGCTATCCGACCGTGGAATAAATATGACATTTTGTTATTTTTTAGAATTTTTTTTAAAAAAATTGTGCTGCAGACGATATTGATTTAAATGTTTTCCGGATAATTTAGAATTTTGATGTATGGGTGGATTATCGTCTTCAAGAAAAAAAGAAAAGTTTTGGATTTGTTCTTGTTGCGTTTAAAAGTTCGAAATATCGTGCTAATATTTGGAAACTGAAGTGTTTTTAAAACTTGATATTAAATATACGGATTATCATATGCAAAAAAACGTAAGTTTAGTTTTTGTTGTTGTGTTTAAAAGTTCAAAATTTTATGTTAATGATTGGAACTTCAGTTTTTCCTCTCTTTCAGAAATGCTATCCGACCGTGGAATAATATGGCACATTTCGTCACTTTTTAGATTTTTTTTTTATATATATTTGTGCAGCTGCAGACGATATTGATTTAATTTGTTTTCCGGGTAATTTAGAATTTTGGTGTACGGAATAAATGGATGGATTATCGTCTGCAGATAAAAAAGAAAAGTTTTGGATTTTGCTCTTGTTGTGTTTGAAGGTTAGAAATATCGTGCTAATATTTTGAAACTGAAGTGTTTTTAAAGCTTGATATTAAATATACGGATTATCATATGCAAAAAAAACCCCGTAAGTTTAGATTTAGTTGTTGTTGTTGTGTTTAAAAGTTCAAAATTTTATGTTAATGATAGGAATGAATTAACTTGTTTCAAGTGACGTATTTCCTTCGTGCTTTCATTCCTGTCTTTCCTTCAATCTGTGCTCCGATCGGTGCTTGTTTTGCACGTGACATTGATTCACCAATAAAATAGTTTTTTTTTAAAAAAAACTTATTTTCGTTCCGCATTTCTGTTGCCACTCAAGACGCGAAACATGCCCGTTGCCTGTTATTGAGATTTTTGATTGACTGAATTCTTTTCAAAATAATTATAGGAAAAAATGATGAAAAATTAAATTAAGATAAAATTATATTTATATTATGTTATGCGAAATAAATACTGCTAAAAAATTTTTCTAATTTATAATTGTGAAATAAAATAAAATTTACAGGTAATATCAAAATGTCATAAAAAAATTCCTGCTCAAAAGTAGAGAAGTTTTTACGATAAAACTTTAATTTCTGCAGATTTTGTGTATCGTCATCCCTTGTACTGAGCTTCTATTTTATTTTTTAGTAATGTTTGTTGTGGCTAAGTAATTTGACACTAAGTAAAAGTAATTATACTAAGTTTTAACTAAAATAAAAAACTTTTATTATTTAAAACGTATTTTCAAAATTATATCATCAAAATTTTTATTACATAACATTACAAAGTATAATGGTTTAAGTTGGTATATTAGTTTATATTGGTTATAAGAGTTATAAGGTTTCGAAGAGAGAATAAAAGCGAAAATGAGTTTATACTAAAATAAATTTGACATTGAAATACATCTGAAGCAGCTCAATTGTTAAGTACATTACCTAAGTACACTTTCTTTTTATATTATTGATACTTATGATTTTAGGTATACGCAATCGAATAAAAATTTATCTTCAAATATTAGCACATATTTAAGTTTTGATAATTAATATTAAAATTACGATTAACTAGAATAAAGAAGTTGTGTGGCAAGAGTAGAAAACTAAATTAAATTTTAATCATTAAAAAATAGTTTCCTACTATTTCATAAAATATTGCAGTTAAATTCGTAATATTTTGTTAATAGTTTAAGATGTAGATTTACAAATTTATTTTCTAATATTTAAAAAAACAATTGATGCAGTTTATGTTATAATTTCTAATGGATATACACTTTCGAAGTTCGTAAACTTTTAATAAAGTGTTTTGTTTTGAATAAGAAATTGGATTTTCGCAAGTAAAACCTATTTAGCTTATTTTTTGAATTTTATTAATAACAATCCATTTGATACTATTATAAGGAATTAGTATTGTTTAGTTTTAGAGCTATTAAATAATATATTGATACTTTAAATTTTTAAACATTTCTATTGAATCAAAATTGAAATTTATTTACATCATAAATAATTTGTTCATATATATTTAAACTTATACAACATAAAAGTTGACTTCCAGTAATACAAAAGTGTTTAACTTAGAAATGCGTGCTTTCCATTAAAAATCGAACACAAAATATTATGTTCGAATAATTAGAATGTATTTTTTCTATATTTGTCACTTTAGTTATTTTGTTTATAAAAAATTGTTTCTACAATAAAGGATTAAAAATCAGACTTTATATATATTTTTAATATTAGACATAAATATTTTTAATATAATTAGGTATTTAATATTTTTACGTATGTATTTAACAAATAATGTTAACCGACGAAATTATATTATATTTATAAACAAAATAAAATTTGAAAAACAAAATAATGAAAACATAATAGCATCCAAACTTCGGAAGTACGTTTACCTATAACTCCTACTATCCATAATAAATAGTTCATGTTGGATATTCTAATTTGTAACGTAAAAACTGGTTTAAAATTCAAATGGTACTTAATTAAAAAACTTTTAACAGAATAAATGTGCCTAAATATTGTGTAAATTACTTTAAAGTATATTAGTTATGATACAAATATTGTGACTTATTAAAAAACCAAATGACTAACTACAGTCCCTGGACAAATTATTAGACGCACTGTATTTTTTTTTTAGTAATTTTATGTTTCTTAAGAGTTTTTATGCAATAGTGGTATATTTAAACTACAATATTATTGATTTTTATTTAAAAGAATTGTTGTAGGCTACATATTTGTCTTTATACAAATTGTAGTCTACAACAATTACCTACATATTGATTTATACAAATATGTAGGTACAATATCACCCGGTAATTAATATTTTACATGAAATCTTGCAGTGCGTCTATTAATTTGTCTAGGGACTATAAATTAAATAGAGTATTAAGAGCGGAATAACATGTTATTATTATTGCTTAGTGGAATTATTGCTTAAATGGAAATGGAAACAATCAAAAGATGCTACTTCTATTAATTGGTGAAATAATAATTCTTTAAAACACAACCTGATTATAAATATAACCTCAAAATAGTTTTTTAAGGGAAAACAACAAAAGTAGGTTTATATAAAGCCCCCAAATTCTCATTATTCGTCATTAGTAATCTGTTACTCATTAAAAATTTAGTTTTAATAGATTTTTAGAAGAGAAAACACATGGATGATTGTACTTCACACAAATTATATTTTTTATTTTGAGGGTTATTAATAATTTTATTGGGATAAAAAAAGTATATTAATTAGCAAAACATAGCAAAACAATGTGGAAAAACCAACTAATTGACAAAGTATTGAGAAAAACCACGACATTATTCAATTTTAATTGATAAGTTAACGTTAAGTAAAAAAAGCAATTAAAAATGAGTTGAGAGAAACTTATTTAAAATATTGTTACAATGTATAGAAATCTATTTTTTCATTGTTATTGATTAGTCATTTAAAAAAAAAACTTAACTCCTCGGCGCAACAGCCCATTAGTGGGCCAAGGCCTGCCGTGCCCATTTCAGCTTTCGTGACCTAGGGCTCTGGGTTGCTAGGCATATGTCCCGGTAAGGTGGTCAGCCTCTCGCGGAACCCCCAGTGTTTAGTTTCCAAGCATGCTTGGTACCCATTTTTTCGACCCATTTAAGGTATGAAAGGATAGATCAACCTCGCACCCAATCCGGGATTTAAAAAAATACAACCTAATTGTAAACATAACTGTTAAGTGTAAATAACATAAGTTGATTACTTTAAAAACTTAACCAAAGTATTTATTAAGGGGAGTCGGATGGTTCTATCTCGCCCATGTTAATTTTCCTGACTTTAAGAAAATTTTTCTCAGGAACTATATGAGATATCATTATTAATTTTTTTATAGTTTATTCCTTACATATATTTCTTTGATCGAAACTGAGTATATTTCAAAGTATAAAAAATACTTTTACAGTGATTTTTTTAAAAATATGTATTAAAAACACACAAAAAATCAGATTTAAAGTTACATAATTTTGTATTGAGCAGAAATATTTAAAATTCTTTAATTTAAATTAAAGAACTATGAATGGAGAAGAAATAATAAAATAAAATCTGTTGATATCTTTTATAGTTCCTGAGAAAAATGTTCCTATTTTTTTAAAAAAGGAACAGTTTATATTTCAGGAAACGCAATAGATGTTTAAAATTTAAGTTTATATTTCAGGAAACGCAATAGAAATGTAAGGTTTAGGGAAGAACTGGTGATTAGCGCTTCTCAAAAATCCTTATAAAAAGAAAACCACTAAACAGAAATCGATAATCTTGGTCTTAAATTAAAGCTAAAAATATGTAAAATAAAAAAATAAAAACAGAAAAACGACATTTTTGACCCAAGCACCCATCCGACTCCTTTTAAATGAATCGTGCATCACGTTATATAATTAAAATTGATAAGTATAAAACACGTTAATCAAAAATTGAGTTTAAAAAACTTAAAGATGGTTATTAATATTAATTAATAAATTAATTCTATAAGATAAAATCAAATGATAATATTAATTATTTAGTGTAAACAACAGAAATTAGTTTATATGAAGTAACCAATCATTTATAATCAAACTAATTATTAAATAAAGTGGGAACTACGAAGATATGTAATTGTAATTGATTAGTAAAAATATGTGAAAAACAAATTAAAAATGCGACTGTAAACAATGGGAAAATGTTATTGATTAGAAAATACCTCAGTGAACAACAACTTCATTATAAATACAATTTTAAAACATAAATTCTTAGGGCGAACAACATGTTTACATGTGGCACCTGAACCCCCCCCCCCCCCCCCATGGAATTTGTCATTTAAAACTTAACTGTAAACACATTGTTATTGTGAAAATTAGCTTAATAATGAATACAAATGGTATTTTTATTGATTAGTAAAGACTTATTAATGTTTCATAATGAATACGAACACAATATAACGCAACAATGAATATGCTATTATAATTAATTATTAAAGTAATAGGAAAGCCAACAAATTAATGTGTAAAGAGTATGTCACAAGGATATGTGATGAGGCTTGTTTCAGGTCTTGAGTGTCAACTGAATTGCTGAATGAAAATAAATTCGTGCTCTAGTTTTGATTGGTAAATACATGTCACGTGGGAACAAAGCACCAATCGAAGATCGAAAGTGCAGGAGTGAAAGCTAGAATTAAAAACGTCATCTGAAACAAGCCGATTGTAATTAATTATTAATTATTGTAATTAAAAAAGGCGAAAATAACCTAATTATACAAATATAATGAAAACATAAGTATGTTTACATAATGCACACAAACCCAAAACGGTTGCCATTCGTCGTTTGGAATTTTTACTTATGGAAAAACATTTCGAACATGACTTTAGTTCCTTCCGGTCTCTTGTTGCTATTTCCGAGTGCCAGTTTTTGGCAGTTGGCGAATTCCTCGTTCGAAAAAGAAGCTACTTTATTTTTTTAAAAGAGAGAAAAGAAAAAAAAGTAGAAGAAAACGGTAAATTAATTCGACCGCGGAAACTGTGTTTCGGAGTTAGTAATTGAGTTGGTGAAAAACGGGGACCGGAAACTGTTGCGTGGAATGGCATTGGATTGGCGGTTTGGTACAATTGTAATGGGATTGTTTCAGATAACTTAATGTTTCCTGTTTTCATTCTTTCTCATTTTTGCAAGTTTTGCATTCGTCAAACAATGTGTTTTGGCCAATGTGGCCAATGTGTTTTTCCCTTTCCTTGCGAGGTACGTGACTTTAGACTATTTGAACGTGACGTGACTTTGCCTACTCTCACATATCTGCCACAAGTTGAAGAAAGCTTTACTCTACTGCGTTTCCCACTACTTCACTTTCGTCATAAACGTCCAAAAACTTATTGAAATTTGTTAGAGATTCATTGAACCACAAAAATTATATTTAAATAATATAATAATAATAATAATAATAATTAATAATAATAATAATAATAATAATAATAATAATAATAATAATAATAAATAATAATAAAATAATAATAATAATATAATAATAATAATAATAATAAATAATAATAATAATAATAATAATAATAATAATAATAATAATAATAATAATAATAATAATAATAAATAATAATAATAATAATAATAATAAATAATAATAATAATAATAATAATAATAATAATTAATAATAATAATTAATAATAAAAATTTAATAATATAATAATAATTAATAATAATAAATAAAATAATAAATAAATACAAAAATAATAATAATAGTAATAATATAATAATAATAATAATTAGAATAATTATAATTATAATTATAATTATAATTATAATTATAATTATAATAACTTTTATTATCATATAATATTTATTTACATTTGTTAAACCTTTATTATATTGTGTAAAAGTTTAAGTAACACAACACTCATAAATAATATTTTTTTTTTCAATTTTTAACTAAAATTTCTCTAAAAAATAAACTTATTTGAGCTGCTAACAAAACTTCTATGGAAAAAAGATATCTTGACTTTTAAGTTTGAAGAAATATTAATTTAAATATAACTTTCCTTTTATTCTATACATAAATGCCAATACTTGTACTAATTTATGTTTTATTATTTTATATATTTCAAATACACAATAATCCTTTATAATAGTATAATTTGAATGGACCTTTGCATAATTAGTAGAAATTTTAGTTTTTTCCAGCTAAAAGATAATTTTTACCAATATTTTATTGCATGAAATTCATGACGCTTATTGTAGTTTCAGATATTATATTTGCTAAGGGTGGCCCTTAATATTCCATTTTTTAGTAAATCCAGATTGTAATTAATATTTATTGATTAGAACCACAGATTATTTTTTGCCTACTTTTCTTTTTTTAATTCGAAAGAATTAAAAAAAATGAAAAAGTAGGTATGGACATGCGGTCGATGTCCGTCTGTCCGTCCGTACCCCCCTTCCAAAATCGGTTCTATCCATCGGATCTTAAAAATTCTTTTTTTGTTAGAAAGCTATGACCTCAGATACCCAACTTTCATACTTTTTGTCCGTCTGTCTGTACGTCCGGACGGACATAAATCTACTATCTGTCGGCGAATTTCCCATTGAATTAGCATTGAAATTCAATTTTGAGTCATTTAAATCACTGTTGCCAAATCAACAATGACATGAGAAACTTTATTTATTTAAATATATTTGAAGCAAAATAATATTTTCATGAATCAGTTTGGAATGACGTCATAAAATGTAGCACAATGTGATTCTTTGATTGTTCATTGATTGTTTACCAAGAAAGCGGCAAGGCATATTTTTTGCATACAATTATGCTTAGTTTTAATTTACATTTCGTATTTTTTAATGCAGTTTGGAGTGGTTTTATTACTTTTGTTATTAATAAATATTTCATTATTCTTCGAACAACAAATAAATCGAGCAGACGATAAATAATATTAAGTTAATTTGCGAAAGAATATTAAGGAAAATAGTTGATTTTGGCTTTTAGAAGTTTATAGTTATAACTGGATGGTTTGTTTAGCGGGTTTTTTTTCTAATGTGTATAAATATAGTGTAGAAACGGTTGTTGATGATATTTACTGTTAAGAACCTTGTTTTTTCCCGATTAGAACTTCATTAAGTATTTAAGTAACAGGAAAGTAGGCTATTTTAGTTCTTTATGAACTTCTTGTTAATTAAATTATTGACATACACGCTGTATCAGAAAACATTCCAAGATTATTCATTTAAAACACTATACTTATTTAGGGAATCAAAGATAGTTTATTTATAAAAATTATGATTTTTTTTTGCAAGAAGTGTTACTTACAATTCTATCAATCCACTAAAGTTAGTTCAAAGTGCGTGGTTGCAATGGAAAATGTTTCACGCAAAAGGAGTTGTTCATCTAAGATGATTTTTCACATTTTTTTTCTGAACTTAACTAGAAATCGACATTACTTTGCGATGTCAATGTATTTATAAACCGATGGTTAAAGCTATTAATTTTTCCGATAAGTTATATCTAAGTAAATTAGTTTTTTCTAACAGTTAATGGGTAAAATAAAGTATTTTTCGCGTTTTTCTCATTGCGTGTTTTCAGTATATATAACAAAACGTGAGAGTCATGAAATTCTTTAGTTCAGCTAAAATATGTTTATTTAATATTGATATTATATAATTTTATTATTTAATATTAATATTTTATATTATTATATTATTTATATTTATTTATTATATAATTTTATTATTTAATATTAATATTTTATATTATTATATTATTTATATTTATTTATTATATTATATTATTATATTATATTATTTATTTTATTTAATATTAATATTATTTGCATTAAATATTTTTAATCTTTAATACTAGTTTCAAAAAACGTTTTTTTTTTAAGATTTTTTTTTATGATAATAAAACATCAACTATTTTAACGTGATAAAAATTTTAAATTATCGTTTCGCTAAATTATCAAATAGTGTTTCATGAATCGTAAAACACAACTTTTTTTAACTCATAGCTTAATTCAATTTACAGCAAAACCATATTGATTTTCATAAATTACTCGTTACAAAAGATAATGTATTAATATATTGTCTTAATTTTTGTAATTGTATGGGATTTTTTTTGTAGAGGGTATATTTTGTAAGGAAACTATGCTTAACTGAGTTTTAAATTTGCACAGGCCATTTATATAGCCCAAGAACAACAAAAAATACTTTTAAAATTATGCAAGTAATTTTGTTTTAAATTCGAGCTATTTTATTAAATTCGTTACAATTATACAGTCCCTGGACAAATTATTAGACGCACTGCAAGATTTCATACATTAATCAATGATGAACAAAACACCTTTTGAAGGACATTTGTGTTTCTAAACTTAAGCTATTGAATAGAAAATACTATCTGCTATACTTAATACATATATCGACATCTTTTTTTAATGATATGGCATTCTTTGGTATGTTTTCATCATTGCTAAAAAAATAGAGTGCGTCTAATAATTTGTCCAGGGACTGTAACTTCTGCAACTTTATCATAATGTTTTACCTGGCAATTGTCTGTATGCTTTCCCAGAACTACATTTTTTGTAGCTAAAAAAACTAATTTTTCAATTTATACTAATGACATTCTAATTTGGTATTTAATTATATTTAGAGTTTTTTAAATTAAATGTTTTCTATTTACATTATAAACTCTGTGTTGCTTTTTTAGGAGAGGTGGGGTTATTATAAATTCTTAAGTAAACACACAACATGTTTAATTCTGCCTCTTGAAATATCCAACACGAAATCTGAGTTTTGTATTAAAAGTTAACTTTAAAAGAGCTTTCATCTAAATCCAGTAATATGCTAATATGTATCAGCTATTAAAAGTTAATTAATCTAGTAAAGCCGCTGTTGAACCAGGAAAATATTAAACTTCGTCTAGGTGAAAGGCAGAGCTATTGATTTTTCCTTTAAAGATAGATACATTTTAAAACTTCATTAAAATTTAGAACATTAAGGTACTTATTAATTCTATAATCATATGTTTTATGCAAAGAAAGGATGCCTAATTACAAAAATGCCTTTGGGTCTATGAGTAGGTAACCAAGCAAACTATGTTATGTTTTTTTTAAAAGTTTATATTAAGAAGAAATGGTCTTAATTTTTTTTAATTTTATCTAATAGAATTTAAATACTATGTTTTGGTGAACATTAAACAAGATATTTAATATCTATCAAATTAAACATTTCAGCTCGTTTTAATAGATATTATACTTTATAAGTATAATTAATGAAAATGGAAATAATTATAGATTAGACATCTGGCAAATGAAAATTTTATTCCTCAACAGTTCTCTCACAAATACAAGTAATTTTCTAGAAATATGAATAAATTAACTCTACGTTAATTTTAAAACTAATTCTTTTTTTTTGAAAGTTAATTACTCATTTCATGCCCTCAATTAAGTAAAAAATTCTTTTAAAGTGTTTAATGATTTTATTTTATAATACAAATATTTTTGCAAAATAAAATATTGTACCATAGCATATTTTAATCGTTACTAGTCAAAAGGTTCAAATATCTAATATATTAAATGCAAAATAAACAAATATGGCATCAGGCTCTCAAACAGATTAGTGCAACTCAATATTTTATTTGAAAAGGTTAGTCTAAACCAATATTTTGTTTAAAAAGATAAGTTCAAACCAATTGATAAGCTAGGATTTCGCATTGAACGAAGCTTAATTTTCAAATTGGATATATTGCATAAGCAATAGAGATTAGAAAAAAATCAATAATAGAAAATCTTTAACGTATTTTATTTAGAAGCGCTTTTTCTCTGTACTTATTGGAATTCATCATTTATTAATCATTTAACATGTGTTAATTGTATGATTCAGTAATTATCATAAATGAATAATTTGTGTTTGTTCAATTTTAGCTTCTCGTAACTATAACAATCAATTAGTTTGCTTAAGTAGTACTAATAAGGAATAGAATGAAACTATTTAAAATCATGCTTTAAATTTTTAAATTTTTCTTTACATTTCATTAGTTTATGTAAATAAAATTGGAGAAAGTTATAAAAAAATAATAATATTTATGATTTTTGAAAAAATAACTATATGAACAACTTTTTCTAACTATGAATGATAATCCAATGTGAACTGATAAAAATATAACTATAAATTATTAACAATAAAATTGCATGATTGATTACTATGCAACAATGGTTTATAAACTATGTAGTTAAACGATTGTTCTAAATTACTATTAATGTTATGTTTATAATTTGCTTGATAACAAACCTAAATAAATGTATAACAAATATTTGTTAAAATAATAACAAAATGAATTACTTTTCAATCAGAAATATACGATTCTATTACTTGAGAAAACTGATATGATTAGCGTCCTATTACATAAAAATAGTTTATTTACTTGAAGTAAAGTATTTCTATGAAATATTTTCAAACTATAAGTATTTCAAATATAATATTTCAAACCATAATATTTCAAAATATAATATTTCAAAATATAATATTTCAAAATATAAGTATTCCAAATATAATATTTCAAAATATAATATTTCAAAATATAATATTTCAAAATATAATATTTCAAAATATAATATTTCAAAATATAATATTTCAAAATATAATATTTCAATATATAATATTTTAAAATATAATATTTCAAAATATAAGTATTCCAAATATAATATTTCCAAAATATAAGTATTCCAAATATAATATTACCAAATTATAAGTATTCCAAATATAATATTTCCAAAATATAAGTATTCCAAATATAATATTTCGAAAATGTAAGTATTCCAAATATAATATTTCCAAAATATAAGTATTTCCGTGAGAAATATGGAATCGCATCAAAACAAACGACAAAATTCATTCTTAGCAGTACCACAACTTTATCTGTGATTGTGTATAGTGTTATGAACTTATTTTTTTATGGTTTTGTCATATGACTCATATACTCTAACTGAGACTTTTTGAATCCATTAAATAATTCATTTACTTGCCCTTAATAATAATCCATTTAGTTTTGAGGCATATGCACATTTTAGATAGCTGAAATTGTTTATTGGTCATAAATTAACAGATTTTATTGAAAAAAAGAACAGAACAACATATAAATCACAGTATTTAATAGTTTTTAAAAATGATTTTAGGCGTATTATGTTTCAAATTGTAGCTAGTTTATTAAATAAACAATGTTTCAAATTGTATCTAGTTTACTAAATAAGCAATGTTTCAAATTCTATCTAGTTTACTAAATAAACAGTGTGTCAAAAACTTTAAATATTAAAAATATTTAAATAAAGAATTGTACAGAATCTCCAAAACTGCGCTTTAATATATAATTTGATTAACGATTCAAACGTTTAATATTAGCGGGATTTATTTGGGTTAATATTTCACAATATCTTGTTTCTTTTCATTGCGTATAGTTAGTTATTGTTTGTTGAGAATTCCAAGTTAAATTTATAAGTTTGATGAACAAATATATTTTAGTATAAACACAATAATCACCTTTACTTGCATTTTTATAGTGGATAACAACGTACTTTTTTAGGATCACATTTACTGTACGGTCACCCTTGGCGAGATTTTTTCACATTTAGCCATAAATATTTTTTTCTGGCAATCATTATCCGAAATGGCGCAACTAGGATAAATTCATTGTTTATTTGTACATTATTTATGATTTCACGGATTTTTTTTATATATTTTCTTACCCAGTCAACTTTTTCAAAACGCTCTTTTCTTTAAATCGTTGGCTGTTAAAAAAAGTCGCCAAATACCGACTTTTGGCAAGATTTCAGAAATTTGCCAAGGGAGACTGTACAGAACGTTTTACCCTTTTTTATTGTAATAATAATAATTAATGTTATTTGTAAGGACAAAAAACTGGTTAAAATAACTACTTTTTATACTATAATTATTTTAGTGATAACGTACGTAGATTTACGTAAGGATTTTTTACGTAAGAATTTGTGTATATAAAAAATTATGCTTTCATTTGCATTTGTTAAAAATGCTGGTAATTATCCAAATAAATATTTTTTATTGTTATTTAATACATTTATTTTTTGTTTTATATTTACATATTAAAATGCTTTTTCATACGTTTTATAATGTTCAGATACATGGCAAAGTGAATCAACCGACTTAGAAAATAATAAAAATAATTTAAAATCAAAAAATCTAAACAGAAATTAAAAAGTTTTAAATTGTGTACAGATTTTTTCAATTTTTCTAAATAGTAAAATGTAACATATGTATCTGAAGACAAATAAACTGAAGATTTTTAAATCTTAAAAACTAGAGAAAAATAACTTTTCAATTTAAATTATATTAAATCTTTCATTTTGTGTCTCATGCTGTAAAACCGAATTACCGTTTTTTTACCATTTGCTTATTCCTCATTTAAGTGTTAGCTTCGAATGACCTTTACCATTACCTTAAACTAATAATAAAATATTGCGTGACTTAAAAGACAACTTGTTTTCCGGGATCGCCAATCGATAGTGATTAAGATCGTTTATCTATTTTGTTAAAACGTTTTGTGTCTCTTTATCGACAAGTAGATTAATTTATTGTATCTAAACAAATTTTCGCGGTTTTAGTTAAAAAAATTAATGTATTATGAATTGATAAACAAAAAGGATATATTGATGTTTCGAATATAGGTGGGGCAGCATCAACTGTATTTTTTTCTGCAATATTAAAAAAAAGCTAAATTGCTGATAATTTTTTTTTTCGAATTTAATCTTCTTTGGTGTGCTTGTAATTATTATAGCACAATTTTTTTTTAGCAATCTATTGTTGTTGTTGTTGTCGTGTCCATGATGTGTGCAAAAACTAGATGGATCCGAAGCTGTCGTAGACAGCTTTCGCTATTTCTTCTGCATCTTCGGAGAGAATTAAAATTTCTGGGTCTTCAAAGCCAATCCTGAAGAGCCTGGCTTGAATTGCTGGGCAGCCAAAGATATGCTGCGGGGACAGTTGGACACCAGGACAGTTTGGGCAGTGTGTGGAGAAGCTTCTTTGTCCTTCAGTTGAGATTTTCATTCCTTTTAAATGTTTTGTTCGTAGTCTGGCTATTATTGAAGATATTGTACGGTTACAATTTAGAGCAGGGATGGAGTATTTAAAATTATTTTTGATAAGTCTACGGCTGGCAACTGCATTGGCGTCAACGAGAGTTATGAGGTTAGATGATTGGGGGAAAGCTCTTGATTCTTTGGCAAGCTCATCGGCTTTTTCATTTCCAAGGATGTTAACATGAGCTGGTATCCACTGTAGCGTGCAGGTTTTCTTGGCTGCGATGACTTTGTTGATGGATAGGATTATTTCATGGCTGATTTGGCACTTGCCCTTCTGAATGGCCTGCAGGGCAGATCTGGAATCAGAAAGGATTGCTAATTGAATCTATTGTTAATTTAAGTTATATGAATAGGACTGTCACATTCATGACTTACACACATGGAATGATAATATCTACAAAAAATGGTTTCCTCCTACAGACGCATATTTGTTTGCAAAAGTAAAAATAAAATTACCTTAATAACTGGTTTTACCGAGTACACTGGGACTGACATGTTCATTAAATGGGGGACCAGATGGCCGAGTGGTTGGGACCATTACGCTAGTATACGCCCAGTCTGCTTGCTGTAACGGGTGCGGGTTCGATTCCCGCTCTCGCCCTGGGTGTACTTCCTTTCTCTGTGTCAGTAAAAATTCTTTCTGTTTCTGTCTTACTTGACAAAGGCTTATAGGCGGGTCTCTGATCAAGCACACAAGCCGGAATATATATGTACCTACACCTACCCTACCCTTCATTAAATGTGCCGAGTCCTAAGTCCCAACGGGCGGCGTTAGCGAACTATGTCAAACATAGTCCAGTTGGGTGCCAGCTCAGGTATCAAACTCGTCACTACTGTGGTTCTAAATTAAGAAACGTAATTGCCTGTGTTAAAGATAGAAATCGACAGCCGGAAGCGACTAAATTGCCAATTAGTTTTAGTTTTAAAGGTGGTTATACTTAGCGGAAATACTTATGATCAATTTATAATATACTATTTCATTAATACACTTAAGTTCAAGAGGGATTTGATTTACCTGTCCGGTAAATCTTGAAACAAAAAAAATTAATGTATTTTAATAAAGGATATATTTTTTGCATCAACCAGTTAATCATAAAAAATATCATTATTGCCCGTAACAAACCAATCGCAGTATTATAATAATAAACTTATATCCACATTAACATATTTATAAAATTTCAAAATTTTTAAATTATTGATTTACCATATTTGTTAGATCTAGTGATTCTATTTTACATTTATCGAATATTTTTGTTTAAAAATATTTATATTTTATGTGTTTAATAGTCTTCATAAACAAGTAAATAATTTTATTGAAAGCAAGAAGAATGTTTTTTTCTAAATTTTTCGTATTTTTTAATTTACTTAGTTGCTACACCATTTAGTTTTACTAGAGACTTTTTAGTTTTACTTCAGAATAATCAGTTTTACATTTTATGCACAACAATTCATGTATTATATAAGTTTAAACCAAATTAGAAACAAATAATGTTTACTCCGAAGCATTGAACATGGAAATATATTTAAATATTAAATAAAAATGAACAAATAATGGAATTATCCAAGTTATCTGGATCGTGTATCCTGTTTAATAAAGTTACTCTCATGTAACGATAGATGAGATTAAAGCTCAAAAACATGATATAATTGACAATTACGGTGGGTATTACCTAAAAAATTTCCTTTTAAGGGTATCAATTTCCAGTTATTTTCCTTTTAACAATGTATTACTTTTGTTACCAACTTCATTAGAAGGATAAAAAATTATCTTTTTATAAAAATAATGAATAACTAGCTTTACCTAGAACAGTTTAGTTTGTTTTTAACAGTCATGTGTATAGAGCTCATGCATTCATATAATGAGGGAAAACTTTTAGAGTAGTTGTACTTAATATTTGAGATCAGAAGTATCTTTTGCAAGCTGGTAGATAGCAATATTTCTCAAAATCATGTAAAAGATAAAAATTGATTGATTGCTTTTCAATTATGCCTTGTACTTCCCACTTACATGACGTCCATCCATTAACATGATGTTTGTAGTTATACTTAAAAACATATTTTTCCTACAGAATATAGAAAAATCAAATTCATAATAAGTTTACGTTAATATAAGTTTACAGCTATTCATAATAAGTTCATTTAAGTAAACCTATATAACTATTTATTAGAAATATATAGTTAAAACATTGTAACTTGAAGTTCTACGTTTTATTTGTATAATTTTATCATTAATTCTTAAATATTAATCAATTATTTTAAACAAAATCTCAATATTTATAATCTTCAAAATCCTTATTTTATAATTTTATAATACTTATTACCTTTAATAAAGATAATAATTTGTGTTTTCAATTTTTAATTTTTAATATTAGTTTTTAATATTATTTTTATGATATTTACTACTTTTAAAACTTTGTTTGTAATTAGAAATAATCTTTAAAAAAAAACAATTTTTTACCGTTGTAAACTTCTCGTAAAGAAGAAACTTTTCATTATGAATAATTTCTTACTGTCAAGGGCTAATAATATGATCTTATATTTAAAATTATTAACCTATATAATAACCCTCAATCACGCAGAATGTAAATATTCTAGTCAAATTTTGATTTGAGCACGACAAATTGCTTCAGAAGCATTTTAAATGGCATTCGTATCAGAAAATAATGTATTTTAACATACCCAAAATCGGACAAAATCCGAGAATGGGAAACCCCCAAAAAATGCAATTCAAAATGGCAGCCATTGTTCCGTGTTATCGCATTTCTTAATATCATATTAAATGTTTCCTGATGGCTAATTGTAATATGACAAATAGTATTAAATATTTTAATATGACTATAATATTAAAATGGAATGGGAAAAAAGAAATTGGTTTCATGCATTCCATAACTTTCCGGAAGTCACTTATATCTCAGGATCGCCTACTAACTCCAACTTCTTTGTGCTGTTCGCTAGTTTCAGAAGAAGTCCTGGTGTATTCTTGTATTGCGAGTTGTAAAGAGAACACACAGACATTGATTTAAGCCAAGTTGCTTCTTGAATTTCTGTAAATCTACTTCCTCATGTCAACCCACCCCTGTTTTTAATAGACCTCTTGAGCACTTGTGCTAGCACCAGATCACTCCTTAATCCTGCCCATTGTTAAAGCATGCCGAGATTTAATTTTGCCGAGAGAACGCAAGACAAATTTATACTTAAGGGATCTTTTACATGCCACAAAATCATATGGCATGCGTGCCTACGATTTTCCCATCCAGCAAATCTGACGACTCAGCAGGGGACCCAACCCGCAAAGTTGGGCTTATAAGCCGGACACATAAAAAAAACATTTATTTTAATATTTTAGTTATTTTCATATTAAAATTAGCCATTTGAAAACATTTAATCTGATACTAAGAAATGCGATAACATGGAAAAATGGCCGCCATTTTATGTTAAAATACTCAATTTCCTGATACGAATGCCATTTAAAATGCTTCTGAAGCAATTTTGTCGAGGTTGATGGGTTTCTTTCTTAGTTTGACTAGACTAAAAGAAATATCTGGACTTTAAAATCGTAACAGTAATAGCAAATATATGAATCAAAAATACTTAACCTATATATTAAGAAGCCATCACGCAGATTAAATGCAAAGGAATCTCGGGATTCATAGAGACACGATATTTCAATCTTTAGAAAATGTTTCCCGCCGAATCCGATGATAAAGTAATTAATTCTTTTAATTTTACCACAACTACAGATAACTATTTATAAGTCGTAACAATTATAGCAAATATATCAATCAACAATTATTAACCTGTATATTAACCCTCAATAACGCAGGTTAAATGCAAAGGAATCTCCGGATTTACAGACACGATATTTCAACAAAAGACGATTAATTCTTTTAATTTTACCACAACTACAGATAACTAAAAATCGTTACAGTAATAGCAAATATATGAATAAAAAAATGATTAACTTATATATTAACTCTCAATCACGCGGATTAATTGCAACGGAATCTCCAGATTTAAAAATCGTAACAGTAATAGCAAATGTATGAATCAAAAATACTTAACCTATATATTAAGAATCCATCACGCAGATTAAATGCAAAGGAATCTCGGGATTCATAGAGACACGATATTTCAATCTTTAGCAAATGTTTCCCGCCGAATCCGATGATAAAGTAATTAATTCTTTTAATTTTACCACAACTACAGATAACTATTTATAAGTCGTAACAATTATAGCAAATATATCAATCAACAATTATTAACCTGTATATTAACCCTCAATAACGCAGGTTAAATGCAAAGGAATCTCCGGATTTACAGACACGATATTTCAACAAAAGACGATTAATTCTTTTAATTTTACCAAAACTACAGATAACTAAAAATCGTTACAGTAATAGCAAATATATGAATAAAAAATGATTAATTTATATATTAACTCTCAATCACGCGGATTAATTGCAACGGAATCTCCAGATTTAAAAATCGTAACAGTAATAGCAAATATATGAATCAAAAATACTTAACCTATATATTAAGAATCCATCACGCAGATTAAATGCAAAGCAATCTCGGGATTCATAGAGACACGATATTTCAATCTTTAGAAAATGTTTCCCGCCGAATCCGATGATAAAGTAATTAATTCTTTTAATTTTACCACAACTACAGATAACTATTTATAAGTCGTAACAATTATAGCAAATATATCAATCAACAATTATTAACCTGTATATTAACCCTCAATAACGCAGGTTAAATGCAAAGGAATCTCCGGATTTACAGACACGATATTTCAACAAAAGACGATTAATTCTTTTAATTTTACCACAACTACAGATAACTAAAAATCGTTACAGTAATAGCAAATATATGAATAAAAAAAATGATTAACTTATATATTAACTCTCAATCACGCGGATTAATTGCAACGGAATCTCCAGATTTAAAAATCGTAACAGTAATAGCAAATATATCAATCGAAAATGATTAAACCATATATTAACCCTCAATCAAGCAGATTAAATGCAAAGGAATCTCCGGATTTATAGAGACACGATATTTCAATCCTTAGCAAATGTTTCCCTCCGAATCCGATGATAAAGTAACGCTGCGCTCTTTCCTGATTTACGTACCCCCCAAGGGAGCATTGCCACTTTCCCTGCCCATTACTGGGGGTCCCCGTGGATCCGGATTGCTGATGAATGTTTTTGGCCATGTTGGCGGCTTTTTCTTTCACGCCATTTGGATTGGAGATAAATCGATAAGGGAAGTATTGGCTGCATTTGACATGGTATTTACTCGCGGCCGACTCAACTTACAAGGCCAGAGAAGTTCTCCCAAACATACAGGGCCTGATCTTCCATAAGGCCCGTTAGGGCCCCTAAAAATTTAGTTTCTATTATGCTAAATTCTGTAAATCCCCAAAATATCAGTAAATTAAAAAAAATCTGATGCTCCACTTTGTTTTTGTTCAACTATTGACTCAGAAATTGACTTAACATGAGTGTTTTGATAGATTTTTATAAGGAAGCCAATAGAACGCCAGGAATGTTATTCGATAACGATTCTAAGTTGGCACGAACCGGGCAAGAGCGTGTTGAACCGGTTGCCAGTCACTTCACAGTGGTGACACTTTTATATACTTGTACGAAGTACAAGTTCGTTCTTTTATTTAGGCTCGCTACCTTAGACAGACGCTGCAAAACATCCATTGTTTAGTTCCAAGGCTAGCTTGGTTTTCATTTTATCGATCTACTGACGGGATGATTGATCAAATCTTTCCCCATCCAGGATTCAAACCCCATACTTGGGGCATATTGCTATTTACATATCCCTATGTAAAAGTATTGGCCGTAATAATTATTTAAATAAGATGGGACTCCGTGACATAATATAAGTTTTGCATGGGTATTGAAATACAAAAAAAAAGTTCATATAAGCCAGTCGATCTCATGTCAAACGTAAAAGAAATAATAGAGTTTAAACAAGTAGGTTTGTAACAGAATCTGTCACTTAACCCGCTTCCACACAAAAGTTGTGTTAAACAGGTGAAAAGGCGCCAAACACTGCATTAATTCTATATTAAACATTTACATGCTAAATTTGGCTAGTTTCATTTATTTTATTTCGAAAATTCAATAATTATTACTTATCGTTTGCAAAAATTAATTTGTATTTCAAAGAATAAATATGTACTATTCTTCGCTTTTAAATAGAATGAAAATATTTCATATCAACATACAAAGAATTTCGTAGTGAAATATATTTGACGTCATTTCAAACTGATCGATGTCGCAAAATAAATTTATTTTAATTTATTGTCTAAAAGAATTAAGTTTCTCGGGCGATTGTTGCGAATGGCAATGGTGATTTAATTCTAACAAACAGGGCTTTTAGCTATTTAACTTTTAAACGCCAAAATTAACTATTTTCATTAATCTTCTTTCTCATATTTAATAATTAGATTTAATTAAATTACAGTTCGAAAAATATATAATTAGTACAAATGATGCTTTAAAAATAAAAGCGAAACTTTGCACATTTTTTATGCCAAGTTAGAATTCTCTTTGCATCTTTCTTCATACATATATATAATGAACCATCAAAAGAACTCTATTGTGATATTACAACAATCCAAACTGAATCATAACACATAAATAAATATTCTTTCAAATGTTTGTATTTTTTTAAATAAAATTTCTCGTACGTTTAACGAAATGGCAACAGTGAAAATATTGAATAAAAATGGAATTTGCATGTTATTTCAATGTAGATTAAATTTTACGTTATTTAAATTTTAAATAAACTTCTAATTTAAATTTTTTAACGAAATTTGGAATGAAGCCTAATATGATTTTTTGCTTTAAAATGACGTATTCCAGTGGGACTTGTGGTTCTTTCTGTGAAAGTGGGTGACGGACGGACAGACAGACAGACGGACTGAACGATTATAAAACCTTCCACTTTTTACGTTATAAACGTAGTGTGGAAGCTAAAAATAAAGATCATTATTCTGAACAGACTATAAATGATATTAATAAGGTTATAAGGTTTTAGGTTATTAAGCGCACAATACAGGTTACAATATACGTTATCAAATTATTGTTAATGTAAAGGAAATTACTATTACATTATACTTTTATCCTCTCTGTAGTGTAAGTCACGTGTGTCAAAAGTGATTATCTCAACAAATTTTAACATTAAATGAGAAAAAAATAGCGGTACTTAGCGGTATAGCACTTATTAAAACTAAATTTTGTAACGTTCTCTATTTCATTTGATTTATTTTTCTAGTTTAAAAAGCTTGTAATTTCCTCTTAAATTGTGACTTACACTACAGTTATATGGAATTAGCCGTATATATTTGAATACATTTTAACTATATTTTTAAGCCCGTGTGTAGAACAGGTATTCATTTGCTAGCACTTACATAAAGCAACCATAACCTTACCGGAAACACACACAAAAAAATACAAAACTCCAGTCTATATCTTATCTTGAAAAAATAAATTTAAAAAAACACAATAAAGTCGTATATAAAAAATAAAGAAATCATAATGAATGGTAAGGAATTTTTGGCAATGTTTAGTGTCCTAATTTTTTTTTAGAGTTTTTGTGTTTTAAAATACCGTTTAATAATTATATAAGAGCCAGTCTGTTAGTATAATAAGAAAAAATATAAACGAAATATTAATTTTTTCATTAGTTATGCCCAAGGGACAAAAAACTAAAAATTATGGTAGAATTGCCCATACATTTTTTTTAATAGTCTTCCGCTTTAAATACAATCTTTAAATAATCTTACTTCCTTCAAAAACCAATTGAAAAATCTTTTGTTTGATATTCCCGATATAGAGAACTATTTTTGATTATGCATACTTCACTTATTGAAATAAAATAACTGTACAGTAATTCATTTGTATTGACTAACCATCTTAAATATAACCCCAACACTTTTGTTGCCGTAATAATATTTTTTTACTTGTGATTTAATATTTGTTCTTTTTGTGTGTTTGTAAATTTACATCGCATATACTTTTTTTTATGTTCGCCAATATGGTCCTTGTGACCCTTAGTGTTCTGTCAACTGTATAATTACTTTTGTATTTGTTTTTTCCTTCAAATTAATATCTGTTATTTTTGTACGATAAAAAATTATTATTATATTATATAATTATAAATTATATAATTATAATTATAAATTATAATTATATTATATTATAAATTATAAATTATAATATTATTATATATTATTAATTATAATTATTATATTAATTATTAATTTATAAATTATATAATTATAAATTATATAATTATAAATTATTAAATTATTAATTATTATTATATATATTATTATTATTATAATTATAAATTATTATATTATTTATTATATTATAATATTATTATATATTATTATTATTATTATTATTATTATTATTATTATTATTATTATTATTATTATATTATTATTATTATTGAAAACAACCATTAAATCGCTTCAAATACAAAAAAAATATCTAAAGCGAAAGTAAATCTTATCTCGAAAGAAATAAAAAAAGAAACACAGTAAATTCTTGTATAAAAAAATAAATCTGGTTGATAACTTTCTCCGATCGTAGCTGATATTGAGAGCCATTCTTCTCTAAGCACCCTTCATAGTGGAGATCTTGGCCCTGCCGGGCAGATATTGATTTTGCAGATGAGCGGAAAGAAGACTGTTGACCCTGTTTCAACCTAGACAAGCTCTGGTGGGGGATAGGAAGGAAGTGTTTATCTATAGCAGTTAGTTAGGCACGGTCAAAATTAGCCCCGATTGAACCAGGATGTTTGGGTTTAGTTTAGAATTATCGTCGCACTAGAGCTACACGAGGGCTATTGGCGACGGGCGTCGTATTTTAGAACCACAGTCAAGTGACGAGCCGACACCTGAATAGGCACCCAACGCAACTGTTAAGGGCGACATCGTACGCAGCGTCGGGACTTTGGAGGGTATTTGACGTGCACTCCCTCTTTACGGGGTATTATTCGTCGGACATTTTTGGCTGCACGGGCTGTTTACAGGTCGGCAGTTATTTTGGCGATGCCCGGACCGAACCTGGGACCTTTCGCATGCTAGGCGAATGCCTAACCGACTGGGATCCCCAGCCCCCTCAGGGTGTTTTGATTAAGAAGGGTTGTCAGACCCATAGAGCTAATGCATATGTTTTGGAATCGCAACTTCAACAGAAGTATTGCTTTGCCATGTGAGCCCTTTTTCTTCAGATATGGAAATCAATATAACATCTAAATTAAGCACATTTTAAGCGAAAATGTTATCAAGCTATTTAATTATATATTTTTGAAGTTTTAAAATGCCAAAAATATACGGCAGATGGCGACGCTATTTTAAAACTTTATCAATTAATAATTAAATAACCGGATGTTATTTTCTTTTCAATTTTGTTATAACTGGATGTTAGGATGATTCCCGTACCTGGTGAAAATGGGATGACATGGCAAAGAAAATTCTTTTACAAAAATAGTAATTTTAAAACTAATGCATTAGCTCTATGGGATTGACAGTCCCTCTTAACACTTTGGCTGCGGGTCATGCTTCAATCAATTTTGTGTTTAGCATGATGAAAACGATCGGATAATTTTTAAGAAAACGGTCATCAAAGTGCCGAATTTGTATCCCTGAAAATTATATAATACACTACTTATATTGACGGACATCGTCAGGGCTAGTCGATAACTACTTTTTCTATTTCTTTTTTAAATCGAATTAAAAAAAATAAAAGTCGGCTTAAAATTGTGTAATTTCTTATTCAGCAGCTCGAACTCGTGAGCAGCTGGAGTATATGAGTTAAGAGTTGTTAAAGGTTAGAGTTAGATGATTTGTTTGATTTCGTTGAAAATTTCCTGAGTTGTAAAGTGGGTGAGGGTAGAAAGGGAATATTTATCTAAAGCAGTAAGTTACACTCTAAGCACTCTTAAAACAAACGAGCGGTTTTAACTCAGTCTGAGTTAATTTCCACTCCTTTCCGTGCCGAAAATGCACTTCTCCTATAGGAGTGAATTTCACTCTTTTGTTTTAAGTGTGTAGGCATTTCATAATTAGGTCCATTGGAAATTGACTGTTTGTATTAACACTTTCGCTGCGGATTACGCTCCGGAGTGTAATCGACTTCCTGAGTAGCATGAAATGACTATCTATGGCGGATTTGTGGAACTAAACTTACGAGCATGGAAATTGTTAAAATCGTACAAGATTAAAGTTCGGCTATTCAGATTATAAATATCGCTGCTGGTTATGTTCTAGTGTTAATAGGGTACTTGACTATATCGCTAAAATACCTTTCAATATTAAATTAATTATTATTTGAACCCAAAAATAACAAACGTATATAGTTTTTTGCAAAATAAACCTTTAAATAATTAATAAAAATCATTTTCAAATGGCTTTTATTTTCATCGGTACGTCACGTGATCACAGACACGTCGATTTGGCTAACGTCACTAGTATGTCTAAACAAACCGGTGTGATGTGTTTTCTTTGTAATTGAACTAGTTTTAATCTAACTTACTATTAAAAAAGAATTATATAGATAATGGTTGGAGGTTTTACAGAAGCGGATAGTTCAAATTTGCTTAAATTAGATTCCAAAATGGTGTTTCAAAGTTTGTTTATAGTCACTAGTGACATCATAGATACCACGTGACAGCCACAAAGCGTTTTCGGGAGTGATTTTTCGTCCTAATTTTAAAATTCATTTTTCCCCCTTTTTATGGGGTATTTGAAAACAAGAAAAAATACGGGTCTAATATTTTTGGCATAAGAATATTTTAAGCCGATAATTTTTTTTTTAGTCGAGTACCGTTTACATCCCTAATGCTATAATATTTTTACTTAGGGTAACCACATATACTGCATTTCGCAGTACAATTTAGTTTGTTCTTCAACAATTTAGCTATGTACACCATGCAAATATTGGCCCCGTTTTATTTTTATAGTTGTTACAAACAAAACAATGTAAACAAAATAAGATTTATGAACATTTTATGATTTCACATTCGAAAAGTTACACACTGAAACAAATCTAGGGAGGCTACTTTTACTGTTTGAAGGAAAAGTAAAGAGTAAGTTAATAATAAAATTTATTTAAATTTTTAATAAAAATTAATTAAATTTTTAATAAAATTTAATTAAATTTTTAATAAAATGTAATTAAATTTTTAATAAAAATTAATTAAATTTATTAAAAAAAATTAAATAAATTTTAATAATATTTAATTAATTTTTAATTTTTTTTTAGTTTAATTAAATTTAAGTACAGAAATGGTTTAAAAAATTCAAACTTGGAGACTGACTCTTTGGATTAACACTTAACGGTGGGTAATATTCATACACGTGATCGAATCTCCATGTTAAACAATGCAATTTCTAAAGAGAAAATAAAAAAGAATGCGTAATCAAATTCATCATAACGAAGTTGTTGAGGATATAAGTTTAGAGTTGAGCTAATTAAGTTTTACACTTTGAAGTGCGATATCGTGCATTGGTGCGTGAAAGGATTTTCTAACCAGTATGATGAAATAATTTCATGTTTTCCATGCAGGGCCGGATTTCTAAATAGGCTAAGTAGGCTGTAGTCTAGAGCGGCAAATTTTTTTGGGCTTCAAATTTTACGACACATTAAAGCGGCATTCGGCATAAATTTTTTTTATAGAGCTACGAATATTTTTAAGAAAGAAAACAAATAATGTACATTGATGCGTAAACCGTAAACATATAAATAGTACTAATATTTCGTAGCAAACATGGTTGCTGCGAGGCCACTCTTGCACCCCCTCCTCCCGGACTTCGAAGTTAAAAGAAAAATAGTAAAACAGTTTTAAAACAAATTCGCCTATTTCGCTTTCGATTTAGTGTGTAAAGGTACATAGACGGTTCTAATATGTGTATCTATTTTAAACAGCACATACCACCCTATTTTGCAGCTAACCAGCTATCTTTCCCCGAAGGGGGAGAATATTGTGACAGGGGCGGCAAATCAATCGCAGCCTAAAGGCGGTAAATCTTTAAATCCGGCCCTGCTTCCATGCTCCTATTGAAGAGACATATCTTGTATTTGGTTTTCTTTGAACATCAAAACCAAAAAACCAAATTTGTCTCACTAACCATAGGTAGACCGCATTTACTGCGTTTCGCAATAGGCAGCTTAGTTTGTTTTTCAAGTACTAACTATCAAAAAATACTCAAACAGATGTATATTTTATATATGTTACATCGTTTTTCTGAACTAAAACATCATAAATAAGCTATTATCTATTAAAAAAATTAATAATGAGTTTATAGTTAAAAATCTAATCACTGAAATAAATCTGGTCAGGCTAACTAACCAGATACGTCTGGGCTAGTTTGTTGACTTAATGAAGCTACTTTCCTAGCAGCATTACAATAAGTAGCTGGAAAGTGGAACCTTCGGCAAAGATTCCAAGGAGTCACGAACTCCTTATTGCGCAGTTTTAATTCAAAGCAAATTCAAGTTAATACAAAAAATAAGCAACAGCCCCTTCGCAACAACGCATTTTAAACCCGACAAGCGGCCTTGGCGGGAAAAAACATGCCCCGTCATCAAAAATGCCCGACCCTGACATTATTCTCTTCCATTCTGTTAAAAACGTTCTCTAGGGGCTCTCCTAATGAAATTGTTGCACGGAAGAACGAAGCGAGCATCGGTCGTTTGCACAGTCAACGTCTCTTTTATGCCCCCACTCTCTAAATATGCTAATCGAAACAACACCGGGCTCCTTAAAACAGCCCCGGTGTCGGATTTTTGCGGCGTCGTTATTTTAATGAGATATTTCGAATCGTTTGAGGAATTCTCAAAAGGGAATCGAATTCGGTATTATTAAAGGGTTCTTGGTAGTAATTATTCCAGATTTCAATCGCTTGATTTTTGAAAAAAGTATTTTATTAATTGATGTAAGAATGTATCTACTACACGACAATGTCGTGTTTGACCTAGAAATTTACCTCTAGATAAATATTTATTTTGTTTCACGATAATATGATATGAATCCTCTCAATTAAATTACCTAAAGGAACATAAATTGTCTCGGGATATTGAATAACTGAATGACTTCGAACTGCGAATAATTTATCAAACGATAAAGAGTTGTAATTGAACTTGTGAAAGAAAATTAATGAAAATTGCCAATTTTGTGCTTTAAGAGTTTACATTGCAACTAAATGCTGTGTTTGGTGATTTTTGTTTAAGGTGTTTTAATATTGCATGGAAGACAGTTCTAAGTTACAGTTACTGTCCCAACTATACTTGTTCTTTTATAAAACTTTTATGAACAGGTTCATTACCTTGATGATCATAACGTGTTTCGTGTTACTCAAATTTTATGTTAAGTGTTAACTATCAGAAAACTTCTGTCATTTTGTTACCATAAATTTAAAATATTAAAAAAGAATTTTTACTCATAGATTTTTAGTTAATAATAATGTTCATAAAATTGTTCATAATAATGTAAGATTTAAAATTGCAAAGTTGCCTGTTAATTTTTACTTAATTTTCATTAATTTCTCCTAGCATTTACAATCGAATTCACTAAAAAAGTTTTTTACCTTTTCATTAAATCTCAGCCATTCAAATTAAAATCAAAATTAAAATCTCTGAAATAAGTACTAAAATTTATAGAATTTATTTATTGTTTTTTTTTAATATTTTACGTTAAAGTGATTTCATGATCGGCGATTTTTCCGTTATTCAATCATAATTCAATTGGAAGAGAAAATTCCTAAATTTCATCTTAGGCTGAATTGAATCGGTGTGTGTGTGTGTGTGGGTTCAGAAAAACCACCTCATTCACAAAATTCCGATGAAAAGAAGCTTAGATAAGAAAGATGTGCGTAACTTAGTAGGTAGGTTTGAATTATCGTCGCACTAGAGCTACACGAGGGCCATTGGCGACGGGCGTTGTATTTTAGAACCACAGTCAAGTGACGAGCCGACACCTGAATAGTGTGTAGCTTGGAAGAAACGCGTTAGTCTGTGTTGAGAACTTCCGTAGATACATAATGTTAGTTAGGTTAGTTTGAATTTTTTCTCGTCACTCGACCAGGGTTCTAAATTACGAGGCGTAATTGGCTTTGTTAAAGCTCCTTAAGGAGGCTAGAAATAGGTAGCCGGAAAACGATTACATTACATAGCTTGAATTACCGTCGAACTAGAGCTACACGAGGGCTATTGGCGACCGGGCGTCGTAATTTAGAACCATAGTCAAGTGACGAGCCGACGCTTGATTAGGCACCCAACGTAACCGTTAAGGGCGACATGGTAGGCAGCGATGAGGCTTTGGAGCATATTTAATGTGCACTCCCTCTACACGGGGTATTATTTGTCGGATATTTTTGGCTGCACGGGCCGTTTATAGTTTGGCAGTTACTTCGGCGATGCCCGTACCAAACCTGGGACCTTTTGCATGCAATGCAAACGCCTTAACCGACTGGGCTCCCCAGCACCATCAGTCTTTTCAGGGGTTCTGTAGATACATGACGTATTTTGAATGACATGACAAACTTTAAGCTCATAAATAACATGAGTGAGGACTGACATGGTTTTTGAACTCAGTGCTAGAATTGAATAGTACATGGGAAAAAAAACCTTTATCGACAGGGAATCTGTCCGTATTGAAGGTCTGCTTGGCGAGTCGTGGCGATCGGAAGCCGGTTTCTCCCTTGGTTCATCTTCGGCTGTTCAAGCGTCAGACTAGTGTCCGCCGTGAATCTCCGTCACAGTGATAGTAAACCCGTGCGCCGCGTGATAAAGACCAAGGTAAAACTGGTTTCTTCACACCAGTTTAGGCGATGACTCGCTATCTTCGCCAAGCAGACCTGATGCAGACAAACTGCTATGCAATGAAGGGGTTCTTCCGCTGTACTCTTCAGATGTCAGGATTAGTATTTACAGATACCTAAACCTTGCCGAGCGTGCGATTTCAGTGGTTTCTACACTTACCGATTCAATAGCGAAGTGTATATGGGGTTAATACTCAGGTGTCGGCTCGTCACTTGACTGTGGTTCTAAAATACGACGCCCGTCGCCAATAGCCCTCGTGTAGCTCTAGTGCGACGATAATTCAAACTAAACTAAATATGGGGTTAATTCCATGCAAAATTATCCTTTCTGTAGCATAAATCGCATGTGTAAAAAGAGATTATCATTACAACTTTTAACATTAAATGAAAAACAATTAGTGTAATAGCTGATCTACACTTATTAAAACAAAATAATGTGACTTGTTTTATTTAATTTGAAAAAAAATCAAGTTTAAAAATCTTTTAATCTCCTCTCAAATTGTGACTTACGCTTCAGGTGCATGGAATTAGCTATGGGACTCTACTCCAAATAAATAAATTGAAAATAAATTAAAGTTAATATAAATTTGTTTTAAAATAAATTGTTGATTGGAAATATATAACTTTTTAATGAATGCTTACTTAGTTTTCAGCTGGCAGAAACAACGGCACCAAATCAAATGTTATATTTTCCTGATGCCTAATTTATGTCAAAATTATGTAGTATTTTTGTATGACATCAATTATAAATGCAGGTACTATTAAAAAAAATTTCAAATATTTGGAAATTTGAAGGAGTGACGACGCTTTTTTCTCTATAATGAAACATTTGAAATTGGTGACTGAAGTGGTTTGTACACTCACCGATTCAATTTCACTCTAGGCGAGTTCGTTTTAATGAGGTTCGACTGTTTACCGAAACAGAATATTAGAATATTCGAAACCACTTCTACGAAGAGATTCGGTGTCTCAAAAGAATCATTTTAATAATGAGATTTCAAATTATTTCAGGAATTCTCGAAGGACAATCGAAGTGAGTCGGGGTTGTTGTTGTTTGTTCAAATTTGTAATTACGTTCAAAATTGCAATTGGAAGGTTGCTTAAATTATTTGAGTGATACTCATCTGTATACACGGGATATATATATTATTGTGTTTTCTTTAATTATTTTAGGGATAAGAAAATTGGCTTCAAAGTAAACTTGATTTCACTTCTTGATATTTAAATTAAAATTTTTAACTGAAATTTTTTTTATAAATATTTAACCCCCTGAAGGAAACCTCTTGACTGAAATGTAAACTTGCTTTCATTACTGACAGTAAAACTAAAATTTCATTTCGTTAAAGTTCTTAAAATTATATTTCTTGTAAATTTTGATATATATATATATATGAAAATTAATCTAAAGACCTAAAGCATGATTTTATAGTAAAAGTTTTAGTTAAAAATTTTATTTTAACAATGAAAACGGAAAAATCAATTGACTTCAGGTCTGTAGGGTATAAGTTAAATCCCTAATAAGAAAAACCTTTGGAAAAGTAAACAAGCGCCAATCTCATAAAAAAAATACCTGATGCATTTATTTTATAACAAAAAACAAGTCATTATGAAAGTTGTCGCTAATAAAGCTGTGATATACAAGAATGCCAATCTCTTATTTAAAACTTCTTGGACATTATAAATAGAATAATTTAAGTTTAGCTGCCATAAAAAAAAGTGCGCTGTTTGAGGTTGGCGTCCATCTTGTAATTACCCTCTATACCTTTATATAAATGTATTTATATCATATATTTGTTAAAGTTTTTTTTAAGTATCATTCGTTATTTTGATTATTTATTAATTTAAGTTCATTTGTGTGATTGAATATTTTTGTGGGGGATTAAGATGGACGCCAACCTCAAAAAGCGCAATTTTTTTTATGGCAGCGGTACTTTAATTATACTATTTATATTATCCAAGAATTTTTAAATAAGAGATTGGCATTCTTGTAAATCACAGCTTTTTTATCGACAACTTTCATAATGACTTGTTTTTTTGTTATAAAATTAAGGTACATACAACAGGTACATACAATAAATACAACAGGTATTTTTTTATAAGATTGGCGCTTGTTTACTTTTCCAAAGTTCTTTCTGTTAGGGATATCAGTATTTTTATTAAACTTATTTTATGAGATGCATTTTGCGGTAGGAAAGATTAACAAGAAAATGTTTCATGAACAATAACAAAAGATACAGAGACAATATGACTACAAAATAGACGACATGATTTCAATGTTTATGGAGAGTTGTATTACCACCAAAAACAAAAAAATACTATTTCTCACTTTTCATAAAAAAAGCGAAGTGTTTAAAAATTTGAATGTTCATATGAACCGAATCTGGCCACCAAATATGACTGTTTACATTTCTAGATCAAGAGCAATCATTCCACTCTCGTTGTTGATATATTTCCTTTAAATAAAATTGCCAAAAAGTTTAAATGACACATTCCGTTTATTAATTAGACATTTGTTTTCAATCTGTCTATTCAGATATTTGATTAATCATATAATTTAGAAGCTGTAACAATCCACCCAATAGTTCACGAGGTGACTAAAAGTCTTGTTCGTTGTGTTTTTAAGCTCTGACGCTCTTCGACGAAAATATACCAAACCTTGCCGCGTTTTCGGAGGTACGTGGCCGCTGAGATAGCTAGTTTTAGTTTATCGCACAACCATACCGCCAAAGGTAATATAGATTTTAATTAATTAAAAATGGAAAGAATTATTTTTGAAACTTCAATCTTACGTCAGAATATCAATTGGGGCATTCTTAATCGTTTAGTAAAAACCGCTTCCAGATTCATGGTCTAGTAATGGCTGTAGGTCTGAGCAAAAATTAGATCAAAATGAGTGCAAAACTGCTCGAAAGATTACATTTTCGTAAATTTCCATAATTTTTTTCTCCGCTGTTTTTTTTTCTAGAATAACCAAATTTTTTGTATGTAAAGTAATCTACAAAATCTCTCTACGGTATTATTTTTATTGTTCTACGAAGTTTAGTTTGCCTGATAGAAAATAAAATAGATTTCGGTTTTAACATAGCGAAATGTGCAGAGTATATATACTTAACTGCCCCCTTGGTGTTATTTTGAGATTGGGGGGCGGAACGATCGTTCCGTCTGAAATAAAAGTAAACTTAACTCAATTAAAATGTTTTGATTAATCGGAACAAATGCTATATAGTTAAACTAATGCTAACATAGCTTAACTAGGTATTACTTTTCAAATTTCAATAGAAATCTTTTATAATTGTGACAAAAAGAAATTTATCTCTTGAAACTCAAACCTTTACAAAACCATTTTTTCTGTTGCAATTTCAAATCAACTCAATCAAAATATATCCAAAAAAATTAAATTAAATTTAATGTCCCATTCATTTTTTTATCGAAACTTCAGACTAAAACCACCTTGACAAAAACTTTTGTATCTCACATAATAATTATTTCAAGTAATCCCCCAAACAACTCATATTTATTTAAATTTTCGAATGGAGCAAATACTTGTCAACGTTTCTTTATTTTTTTTTCAATTTTCGAACAAAGTTTAATTACTTTTGTCAAATATTGCTGTTCAAACGACTCCAAAGAAATTAAACAAGATCGGAATTGCTTTAACTTTAAACAAGTTATGAAAGATATAATTACTTTCGTACTTTTTAAATGTGTTGAAAGGTTTTCGCGAAGTGTGTTTTAATATTTGATTAAGAAATTGCTGTTTTCTTAAGCATCATAAAATAGCACTTTGATAAACAGATTTTATAGTTATCATGAGTATATTATCTAACTGTCAGTTTACCTAACTTATAACTGTTTTATTGACTACTGTTTTTATGACTAATATGGTTTTTAAATGTAAATATATTAACCGGTTTCTGAAATTTTCAAAATCTATTGAAAATGTGTTCGTTCATTTAACAAAAAATATTTCTAATTTGATTGCATATTAACAAACGTGTTCACAAAAATACCTACACAAATTTATTTTAGTTGTATTTAGTTTCTGTAACTTCTACATACCAATTGAAAAAAAGCAATAAAAATAAAATTTTAACATTAGGCGATTGTTATGTGATTTTATTTTAATTTTTAAATTTCTTCCTATTCGCAATCCATTTTTCAAAAAAATTGCAAAAGTACCTTATTACAATTTTTTTTAAAAATAGTTTTAATAAGACTTTCTTTAGGTCAAATGGCTTCAATACAAAAGTACACACGATAAGCAGTTTAAAAAACCACAAATATTGAAAAAATAGGTTTGAGGTTAGAAATTAAGAAAGTAGCTAAAGTCAATTAACCGAAGTAATTGACTTTTAAAAAAGCTTATAAAAGCTTAACTTAAAAAAGCAGCCCCGTTCAGAAAAGAAATATCTTGGAAGAAAGTAAAACGATGGCGCTTCGGTTTTTAAAAATGGGGAAGTTCAGCACTTTTAAGATTTTTGATTTTTTTGTTGAATTTTAGAAGAAAAAGTTCGTGTAAATTCAAATTCGTAAACGAAATTACGATTAAAAATGATTTACAGAGTTATAAAGCAAACAAAAACGTTAAATGACGTAAAAAACGTTAAACGTTAAAATGACGCAATCACAAACGGCTTTCCAGGCCTTAACTCCGCTGCTTTGGTCACGCGTGAAAAAAGCCAAAATTTGTGGAAGAAATTTGTTAAGATGTAGTATTAGTTCAATTTAAAATCCAAATGAATGTAATTTTTAGCTCAAAAATGTGTTAGTTTGAGCCCCAAACTAAAAATTTAACATTCGGGACGTGGGAAGGTAAGGAATTTTCTGCATTGTTTTTTGTCCTATAAATTTAAGTTTCTTTGCTTTAAAACACCGTTTTGCAATTATATAAGGACCAGTCTATTAGTATAATAAGAAAAAATTGAAAATAAATATTAATTTTTTTTAAAGTTATGCCCAAGGGACATAAAATTAAAAATTATGGTAGATTAATAGTTATTTAGTGACTTATAAAAATACTAACCCGGTAAAGTCATAACGGGCAGGTAAAAAGCACAGGGCCACAGAACCACTTTGGCACAAGCTATCATAAGATTTTCATCGTTTTTTGACGGACATTTGGGATCGCTGACTTTGATCCGCTGTAATTAAGTAAATATTGCTCAGACTGAAAGAAAAATTTTAGATTTCGTCGTTTCTCCACATTCTAATTTTTAAAAAAATGCTGAACTTCCTCATTGAATCAACATCACATGGTAATTTGAAAGAGAAGGAAATAACAATTAAAAATGTCCCGTACAACCAAGGTAAAGTGACGATGTTAACACCTTAACTGGCACCCTAATAAACTTGGTTCTTTCACAAGACCTAAAAATCCACATATTTGACGAACACATAAGTTCCGTGTACTTTGCGTGTCTTTTAAGGTATCCGCCTACGTTAAAATACCTATTTTTAATGAAATTCAATATAATTATTTTATTCTTTAACTTTATAGGCCAATTATTCTAGTTTCCAAAACTGTAAGAAGTTTAATTTTACGTCATCTAGAAACGAAATTATGATTATTTTAAAAATTGACAAAAGTAGTCGAATTCAACCGAAAGTCTTATTTCGAAACCGAAACTAACTTTTTAATTGCTTATATTTAATTAGTAATTGTTTATCTTAGTTCTTTTTATTAAATTTTAATTCATAAGATGTTATAGCAAAGCCACATTATTTAGGTTTCTTTGGTATCAAGTTTTGCTTTAGTAATCTGGCAATATAAATGATTGTTTGGTTACTTTTTCAAACACGATTGTTTGCAGAGTAGAAATTTCAGAACCCATTTCTGAGAAATGTAAATTTTGCTTTACAAACCTTCACTCAAAACATGATTTAATAAAAAGTTTTATAGATATCTTCAAAAAAAAAAAAATTCCCAGCATATTCAGCAAAATATTTTACAGGCAATGAACTAGAATCATACGTTTCTATATGTAATTTCATTTTTATAGCTGGTTTATCAAAGTAACAATTCTAAAAAAATGCAATTTTTAATGAAAAACCTGAGTATTGTGTTTCGACGAACAATAACTTTTCCCCTTTTTAATATATCTCTTAGATTTTAGTTCATTGTCTTTTGAATAATGGTGTTTTACTCCCTAATTTAACAACAAAATAGCTCAAATTTTATTACAAAGGAATTTTTATTCTAGTTTTTTTTCTTTTTATTTACATTTTATGCATATAAGTGTTAAAATATGTTTAAATGCTTAATAAATTACGTTTTTCAAAAAATTGTCTCGAACGTAGGCGGATACGTTAACGTTAACGTTTCATCCAATAGTTTTACACGGACTGATGTCATTTGTATCCTCATTGAATTAGGTTTGCACCTGCTACGAACCATCCCTTACCCAGTAACTTCACAATTACAATTATCTGCCTCGAAGCACATTCCTTCCTTCGTCCAATTTCCACCCACACCCATCACGGGAAAATGACTCCTTCGTTTCAATGGAGCCTCTACAGAAGCACATTTGAGATCTGAAATGGGGAGATATTAATATAGGGTCTTACATGCACATCGTAAAAAAATACTTTTGATTTTACTGATAAAAAAACCCCATTTATTTACAGAAAATATTGTTATTTTCTTTAAACAGCTTTTTTCTGTAAACAATACGTTGTTTAACGCAAAAACAGATTTTGCTGTTATTTACCAAGTAAAGTTTCCTAGGATGAAACCGCACAATGATTTGATTTTTTTTTCAAATACTGTGTCGAAATACCTCATTTGGGTTAGGCTGAAAATCTAAAGAACCTTGAATCGATCTCGAGTTTCGGCAGTCTATTATTTCCCGGTGGTATAGATTTATCCGTATTTGATTAGAGAACAGCATTTAGTAAACCAGAATCTTACTGTGCGACTTGAGACAAGGGGAAAATATAAGAGTGGATAGCAGCAAATAAAAACAAGAAGTTCTTAAAGAACTAAAATAGCCTACTTTCCTGTTACTTAAATACTTACTGAAATTCTAATCGGGAAACAACTAGATTCATAACAGTAAATTTCATCCACAATCGTTTCTACACTAGATTTACAAACATTAGAAAAAAATCGCTAAACACAGCATCCGGCTATAATTTAAACTTCTAAAAGCCAAATTAAACTATTTTCCTTAATATTCTTTCACAAATAACTTAATATTATTTATCGTCTGCTCGATATATTTGTAGTTTGAAGAATAATTAAATATTTATTAATAACAAAAATAATGAAACTTCTCCAAGCTGCATTAAAAAAATAAATTTTAATTAAAACTAAGCAGAATTGTATGCAAAAAGTATGCCTTGCCGCTTTCTTGGTAAACAATTAATGAACAATCAAAGAATCACATTGTGCTACATTTTATGACGTCATTCCAAAATGATTCATGAAAAAATTATTTTGCTTCGAATATTTTTAAATAAAGTTTCTCATGCCATTGTTGATTTGGCAACAGTGATTTAAATGACTCAAAATTGAATTTCAATGCTAATTCAATGGGAAATTCGCCGGCTGATTTATGTCCGTCCGGACGTACAGACAGGCGGACAAAAAGTATGAAAGTTGGGTCTCTGACGTCATAGCTTTCTAAAAAAAAAGATTTTTTAAGATCCGAATGATAGAACCGAGTTTGGAAGGGGGGTACGGACAGACAGACATCGACAGCATGTCAATACCTACTTTCATTTTTTTTTAATTTTTTAGATTTAAAAAAAAAGTAGGCTAAAAATTAATGTGGAATTAACTTTGTCTGGCTAGAAATATATTGTGAAGGGGTATTGATATGAGTGTAATGGTGTTAACCAAGTCAGAAAATAGTATGCAATTTGTAACTCAATTATTGAGGTTGGCACCTGGTACCAACCATCCTTCTCCCTTATTCCATCCCTAACTTATTCAGGATCATTCGGCTCGTAGCACCTTTCTCTTCCCCTTCCAATTTCCATCACCCCATTGTGTGAGGTTGCGTCCAAAACAATTACTTCTGTGTCTCAAAGGAGCCACTACCGATGTACATTTGAAACCTTGATTGGGAAGAAAATAATGTAGGAGGTCTTACATGCACACTGTAAAATAAATCTGTTAATTTTTTACAGAAAAGTACTTTTTTCTTAAACAGATTTTTTCTGTAAAAATATGCTTTTTCTTAAAATTTGCCCGTTAAAAAAATTTGCTTTACAATTATAAATTGTTTGTATAAAAGTGTATAGAATTTCCCTGTAAATGTTTCTGGCACACCAAATGAAAACTTTTTTCATTAAAAACAAAAGATTCTTTTTTTAAAATGTAGAAAGCTTCATACACTCATACATATACATATATATTTCGGCTTGTGTGCTTGATCAGAGACCCGCTTATAAAGCCTTCGTCAAGTAAGACAGACACAAAAGTAATTTTTTACTGACAAAGATATATACACCCAGGGCCAAGGCGGGAATCGAACCCATACCCGGTATAGTGCGCAGACTGTTAGCGTAAAGGTCTGCGATCAAACACATTAGGCCACCCGGGTCCCCACTAAATCCTGTACCTGTCTACACTCAGAAAAAAAACTTATGCTGAATTTCAATAAAAAAAAGTCTTTCGAACCCGCACCCGTTATCGAAAATCGAACCCGCACCTATTACAGCGCGCAGACTGCTAGCGTATTGGTCCAAACCACTCGGCCATCCGGGCCCCTGTAGGAAGCTTTTGTGATGACGATACGAGCATTCTGGTATTAACCAAATCATATTGGGTCAGAAAATAACATGCTATTTTGTAACCCAATTAGAGGCCCGGGTGGCAGTAAGAATAGGGTACTTGACTAAAATTTTTTTATTGGCTTAAAATATTCTTATGCCAAAAATATTAGACCCGTATTTTTTCTTTTTTTCAAATACCCCATAAAAAGGCAGAAAAATGAATTTTAAAATTAGGACGAAAAATCACTCCCGAAAACGCTTCCTGGCTGTCACGTGGTATCTGTGATGTCACTAGTGACTATAAACAAACTTTGAAACACCACATTGGAATCGAATTTAGGCAAATTTGAAATATCCGCTTCTGTAAAAAGCCTTACATTATCTCAATATTTATTATTTCAAGAGTAAATTAGATTAAATCAAGTTTAATCAGAAAACAAAAAACATCACGCTGGTTTGTTTATAGTTACTAGTGACGTCAGCTAAACCGTTGTGTTTGTGATCACGTGAAAAATGCCCTTTTAAAATGATTTTTTTAATGATTTAAAGATTTATTTCGCAAAAAAGTTATATGCCTTTGTTATTTTTGACTTTCAACTATAATTTAAATAATATTGGAAGGTATTTTGGCGATGCAGTCAAGTACCCTATTCTGTCTGTGTCTGTTTTACTTGACGAAAGTTTATAACCGGGTCTCTGATCAAGTCATAGATATCATAGTTAAAGTATTAGATTGACAGATCACGTGACCTCCAATGCTAACGACGGGACGCGCATGGAGGCCAAATAAGAGGGCAAAATGGCCAGTGTTGCTGCCACTTTAAGGAGAAAAATACTACGAAAAAATACCATTGAATTCTAAAATTACAAAAAAATATCGTAAAAATACTAGCTGCATTTTGGAATCTTTTTAGTGACTTTAAATCCTTTTCTAGTATTTGTTTTTGTAATTTTAGAATTAAATGGTATTTTTTCGTAGTATTTTTCTCTTTAAAGTGGCAGCAACACTGGTCAAAATTGCCCTCTTATTTTAGTCCTCATGCGCGTCATGCCGTTAGCATTGGAGGTCACGTGATCTGCCAATCTAATACTTTAACTATGATAACTATGGATCAAGCATACAAACTGGAAAATACATGTACCAACCTACTACCTACCTAACCCAATTATTGGGGTTGGCACCTGGTACCACCCATCCTTCTTCCTTATTCCAGATTTACAATTATTTGGCTCTAGGCACATTCCCTTCCCTTACAAATTTCCATCAGCCCATTGTGGGAGGTTGTGTCCCAAACAATTACTTCTCTGTCTCAAAGGAGCCACTACCGAAGCAACGTACTCCTGGAAGCCTACATAGTGAGAGAGAAATAAATATACGCACTTCAGCCCAAAAAGGGCGGATATCTTAATGATATTGTATGGGACATCGGCTGTTTTACTTCTAATGATGTGTGTAAAGGGGGAGGGGGTCTTGGACACAGGTTTCAATGGGGTTGTTGACCAGAAATATATTGATTGGAAACGGGGTTTGGACCAAACGGTTTGTGTAAATGTAAAAGATGTGATCAGTTAATGTTATTGAATTAGGCCGTCTGGCTGCAAGTGTTACACGCCATTTCGTACTATAATAGAACTCCAGCTATCTGAACTGAGACTATACGAAATCCAATGGGTTTGTTTCAGGTGACGTATTCCTTTCAGCTTTCATGTGATCGGTGCCCCGATTGGAGCTTTGTCTCCACATGACATTTATTCACTAATGAAAGCTCGAGAAATAATTGATTTACTTTCATCATTACTGTTGCATCTCAAAACCTTAAACACGCAAATTATATCATTCTGCTCCCAACCATTTATCCATCTTTACGTTTAAAATGTAATAGTGTTGCTCTTTCATGTAATTACAAGCTGTTTATCTTAAAATATTTTTTTTCTCTTATTTTCACCATACACACAGTAATCAAACTATACCCCCTTTTTGAACAAAATTTGGTTATCCAAATTTTTGATTATCCGAATGAGGTTAGGTCCAAATTGTTGATTGGAACTTGTTTTTATGTAGTAAAGTAACTGAAGAATGTTCGATTACTCTCTCTAAGTGAAAAAAATAAGAAGCTCCAAAAATGCACAACTAAAATCACAACACGACAATCCATCAACTTAAGCATCCTAGCTTGGCATGTTCATACATATTGCATCGCACGAAGAAATGTTTTTAATAATCGGAGCCCAAATGAAATCAGCGATTATTCAGAATTCAATATATATATATATAATATATATAATATATATATATATATATATATATATATATATATATATATATATATATATATAAATATATATATATATAATATATATATAATAATAATACATACATACATACATACATACATACATACATACATACATACATTAACATACATACATACATACATACATACATACATACATACATACATACATACATACATACTACATACATAACATACATACATACATACATACATACATACATACATACATACATACATACATACATACATACATACATCAACATACATACATACATACATACTACATACATACATACATACATACATACATACATACATACATACATACATACATACATACATACATACATACATACATACATACATACATACATACATACATACATACATACATACATACATACATACATACTACTACATACATACATACATACATACATACATACATACATACTACATACATACATACATACATACATACATACATACATACATACATACATACATACATACATACATACATACATAAATACATACATACATACATACATCATACATCATACATACATACTACATACTATACATACATACATATACATACATACATACATACATACATACATCATACTATATATATAATAATTGTAAAGGATTGATGGTACACTCTTAAAACAAAAGAGTGAAATCCACTCCTATAGGGGAAGTGCATTTTCGGCTCCGGAAAGGAGTGGAAATTAACTCAGACTGAGTTAAAACCGCTCGTTTTAAGAGTGTAGGACGTAGATTGTTTTCTTTTATTTCTTTTACCCACTTCGCAAAAAGAGTGAAATCCGCTCCTATAGGGGAAGTGCATTTTTGACACGGAAAGGAGTGGAAATTAACTCAGACTGAGTTAAAACCGCTCGTTTGTTTGAAGAGTGTATATCTTCCGTAATACGTAAATGGGGATAATTTGCATTGCAGAAATGATTTTTCAACTTAATCTACTACATTTTGTGATCTTTCAGTCTTTGGCAGTTAGGTAGGTAAATTAATCGTTTCCGGCTGTCTATTTCTAGCCTTCCTTTGAGGAGAGAATTAAGCCTTGTAATTTAGAACCGCTGCCAAGTGTCGAGATCGACATTTTGGTTTTAGTTGAATTAGCGCTTGGGGGGGGGGGATTTACTATTGGGTAGCTGATTTTATTAAAACACTCTACAAACTGTATACATATTGGATATCAAGCTTTATTATCTTTTAATAATATTAATAATAAAAATAAATTGCTTACATTTTTTAGAACATTTCCACCATGTGAGTTCGAGAAACATAGAATAATATTAAATATAATAAACTCATTTAGATATAAATACAAAACAAAAATCATTACGTTTGTAAAACCAAGTTTAATCTTTTTTTAATATAAAAGTATAAAACGCGAAACATAATTAGGACAAATGTATAATAAAAAGAATTAAAAAAAATTAAGGTAATAAATGCAATTTACTTCTCAAAAATTATTTACCAGAGTAATTGAAGAGTTTAGTGAAAGAACGGGATGGGTGAGATTTTTGAAGAAATTAAGATTTTTGAGTCAATGAACATATTACTAATTGTTTTCTTAAAGCAATTACGCATGTAGTAAAGATAGAAATTATTTTATGAAAACGAACAAGAAGTTTTTCATTTTTTGTAACAGTTAATACTGCAGACGGATGGACGTAAAAAAAACCCTTGAGAAATGCGTTTATAATATTTTCCTATTTTTAAAGATATAAATTTTCTTACAAAATAAAACGCATTTGGGTTTAAGCATATTTTAAAATATAAAAGAATTGTTGGAAATTAAGATAAAACTTATAACCTATGTTATAGATGAAGTCTTGTAAAAGCTGAAATAGGAGCATAAATTCGACTATTAGTGACAGTTTCCAAAAGCAAATCCCATGATCCCTCTTTATAAATTTTAACGACATTTTAAAATACGGATACTGTCAAAAATGCCAAGGTGAAACACGTAACAGGATATCCATTACTTTAACATATTCTGGCTTTTGGCATGTTTATAAAGGTTGAAATGCTTCAAAAATAACATTTCAAAAAAACTAGTGTACCGCGGAAAAAATCGATCGATTTTACTATCACAGTGCGATGGTAAATTTACCGCCATTACCTCTGTGCTGTGAATTTACGCATGATGTGAAATGTATTGTGTGTTATCGGCGAAACCGTTTGCATCACTAGCAGTGATACACCTTTTAAGTTGATATTTTCTACTATTTTTAATCATTAAAATTCATTAGTTTCAATGATCAATGATAAATTACTTTAACATATTCTGGCTTTTGGCATGTTTATAAATATTGAAATGCTTCAAAAATAACATTTTAAAAAACCTAGTGTACTGCAGAAAAAAATCGATCGATTTTACTATCACAGTGCGATGGTAAATTTACTTTCATTACTCTGTGCTGTGAATTTACGCATGATGTAAAATGTATTGTGTGTTATCGGCGAAACCGTTTGCATCACTAGCAGTGATACACCTTTTAAGTTGATATTTTCTACTACTTTTAATCAATAAAATTTATTAGTTTCAATGATCAATGATCCATTATTTTAACATATTCTGGCTTTTGGCATGTTTATAATTATTGAAATGCTTCAAAAATAACATTTAAAAAAAACTAGTGTACTGCAGAAAAAATCGATCGATTTTACTATCACAGTGCGATGGTAAATTTACCGCCATTACCTCTGTGCTGTGAATTTACGCATGATGGGAAATGTATTGTGTGTTATCGGCGAAACCGTTTGCATCACTAGCAGTGATACACCTTTTAAGTTGATATTTTCTACTACTTTTAATCATTAAAATTCATTAGTTTCAATGATCAATTACTTTAACATATTCTGGCTTTTGGCATGTTTATAAATATTGAAATGCTTCAAAAATAACATTTTAAAAAACCTAGTGTACTGCAGAAAAAAATCGATCGATTTTACTATGACAGTGCGATGGTAAATTTACTGCCATTACTCTGTGCTGTGAATTTACGCATGATGTGAAATGTATTGTGTGTTATCGGCGAAACTGTTTGCATCACTAGCAGTGATACACCTTTTAAGTTGATATTTTCTATTACTTTTAATCATTAAAATTCATTAGTTTCAATGATTAATTACTTTAACATATTCTGGCTTTTGGCATTTTTATAAATATTGAAATGCTTCAAAAATAACATTAAAAAAAACTAATGTACTGCAGAAAAAATCGATTGATTTTACTATCACATTGCGATGGTAAATTTACTGCCATTACTCTGTGCTGTGAATTTACTAATCATGGGGAATGTATTGTGTGTTATCGGCGAAACCGTTTGCATCACTAGCAGTGATACACCTTGTAGTTGATATTTTCTATTACTTTTAATCATTAAAATTCATTAGTTTCAATGATAAAGTCTCCCGTAAGCAAATATCAAGTCACTCTCATCTCATTTAATTCTTATAAAACAACTCATTTCTATTTTTAATATAAATTGTCCAAATAAACAAGTAGGTTTGTAACAGAATCTGTCACTTAACCCGCTTCCACACAACAGTTATGTTTAACAGGTAAAATGCGCCAAACACAGCATTAATTCTATATTAAACATTTACATGCTAAATTTGGCTAGTTTCATTTATTTTATTTCGAAAATTCAATAATTATTACTTATCGTTTTCAAAAATTAATTTATATTTCAAATAATAAATATGTAATATTTCTCGCTTTTAAATAGAATAAAAACATTTCATATCATCATACAAAGAATCCGTAGTGAAATATATTTTACGTCATTTCAAACTAATCAATTTCGCAAAAATAAATTTATTTTAATTTATTGTCTAAAAGAAGTTTCTCGAGCGATTGTTGCGAATGGCAATGATGATTAAATTCTAATAAAAATGGCTTCCTATGCTTTTGAAATGAGCATTTAATTGTGCAGTTTTTTTTAAATAATTAAAGTACTTCGAATTCGAATTCTTTTCTGAATTTTTCAATGTATTATAATTTCGGTGGGCTGAATTTTTTGACGTATCACACTTGTCCGTAGCATTTGTAGTTTGGGCTATGAAAATGGGTGACAGACGGACAGACAGGCAGACGGACTGAACGATTATAATACCTTCCACTTTTTACGTTATAAACGTGGTGTGGAAGCTAAAAATCTACAAAAAAAAAAAGAAATTAGATGCTTTAATATAGAGTATTTTTTTAACAAAATAATTTTATACTGAAAACAGGAATAAGTATTCTATAATTCTCCGACCACTAAAACTTATTTTAAATGTCAACCAAAATACAAGCACAGGATAAAACCAAACTTCCACTAAAACTCCTAGCACAACCCGAGAACGAGTAAATCACATTTTGAAAACCCTTCCCCCAATTCGTTTACGGAAAATTTATTTTTAGACTCAGAGAGAAACTGCCGTGGCTACTTTAAACATGGCTTTTTGGGTAAATGAAATGCCATTCACTGAACTTGATTCCCATAATAGAGGGGTGACCGTTCAGCGAGGGCCTTATGTGGTCTCTGTTAAATTATTTGTTTGAAATTAGTTTGAAACAATTGTAAGAGATTTTTTTTATGAAACACAATTGCTAATTGAAATTACTTTATATTTAAGACGTAATGTAGCATTATAACTGGGTTGTTCATTGTTTATTGAAATTGATTATAATTTCTAAAGGGAATTAAAATTATCAAAAAAAAAAAAAAAAAAACGTTACACTATTTATTTGAATTAGTTTGCAACAATCGTAAGATATTTTTTCTATAAATCGCAAATTTTTAATTGAAATTACTTTATATTTAAGAAGCAGTGTAGCATTATAATTGGGTTGTTCATTGTTTATTAAAATTTGTTGTAATTTCTGAAAGGATTTAAATGTAAAAAAAATGCAATATCAATAAAAACAAGAAGTTCATAAAGAACTAAAATAGCCTACTTTCCTTTTACTTAAATACTTACTGAAGTTATAATCGGGAAAAAAAAACTAGGTTCCTAAAGTAAATATCATCAACAGCCGTTTATACACTAGATTTATACACATTAGAAAAAAAAATCGAAACACAGCACCCAGCTATAATTTAAACTTCTAAAAGCCAAAATCAACTATTTTCCTTAATATTCTTTCGCAAATTAATTAAATATTATTTATCATCTGCTCGTGATTTATTTGTAGTTCAAAGAATAATTAAATATTTATTAATAACAAAAGTAATGAAACTACTCCGAACTGCATTAAAAAATAAGAAATGTAAATTAAAACTAAGCATAATTGCATGCAAAAGTATGCCTTGCCGCTTTCTTGGTAGATAAATAATGAATAATCAAAGAATCAAATTGTGCTACATTTTATGACGTCATTCCAAACTGATTCATGAAAATATTATTTTGCTTCAAATATGTTTAAATAAATAAAGTTTCTCATGCCAGTGTTGATTTGGCAACAGTGATTTAAATGACTCAAAATTCAATTTCAATGCTAATTCAATGGGAAATTCGCCGACAGATAGTAGATTTATGTCCGTCCGGACGTACAGACAGACGGACAAAAAGTATGAAAGTTGGGTATCTGAGGTCATAGCTTTCTAACAAAAAAAGAATTTTTAAGATCCGATGGATAGAACCGATTTTGGAAGGGGGGGGGGTACGGACAGACGGACGGACAGACAGACGGAAAGACAGACGGAAAGACAGACAGACAGATGGACATCAACGCATTAAATACATGATTTTAAATGACTAAAAATTGAGCATTTCAAGGGCTAATTCTAATAAAAATGCTCCTATGTATGAAGAGATTTATTGTGCAGTTATTAAATAATAAAGTATACGTTCGAATCGAATCTTTCTAACAAATATAAGAGGCTAATTTTTAGAGATCCATTTGGTAGCCTGATTTGGTAAAGGGTGCAGGGGGGGAGTTAACTACCGACACGACAAACGGGGAAGCTAACAACATCGAACAGAAAACAAGGAAATTAGCTGCTTTAATACTAAGTATTTTTACAAAATCAAAATCTGAAAACAGCTATATTCATATAATTCGCCGACCATAAATTTTAATGTCCAAGTAAAAGCACAGATACCAAACCCAAAAACCCAGCTAGGAGAGTAAGTACTGTTGGATACCCTTCTCAACGACAAAAAGATTTTTTTAGATCCGATGGAGAACCGTTATTTAAACATGGCTGTTGGTAAGAGACAAGGAAAAGGAGAAGCCATCACGAACAGACTATGACGGGTGACATCAGCGGCCATTTCAATCTAAATTATTTTAATAGTTGAAAATTGAAGATTTTTTTCATGAAAAATTGCCTAATGAAATTATTTATTCTCAGACGTAATGAGCAGACGGACATGTATGAAATTGATATCTAGGTCATTACATTTCAAAAAAAAAAAAAAAGAATTTTTAATGAATTAGTTGTGAACGATCGAAGATTTGTTTCTAGAAAAGACAAATTTTTAATGAAATACTTAGAAAGACAGCAGGCATAGCATTATATACTTTTTCATTGTTTTTAAAATTTTTCGAATTCAAAATTAAAATGAAAAAAGCTATCTAAAAAAACCGTTAAACTATTTATTTGAATTAGTTTGCAACAATTGTAAGATATTTTTTCTATAAATCGCAAATTTTTAATTGAAATTACTTTATATTTAAGAAGCAGTGTAGCATTATAATTGGGTTGTTCATTGTTTATTAAAATTGGTTGTAATTTCTGAAAGGAATTAAATGTTGAAAAAAATGCAATATCAATAAAAAAAACCGTTAAACTATTTATTTGAATTAGTTTGCAACAATCGTAAGATAGTTTTTCTATAAATCGCAAATTTTTAATTGAAATTACTTTATATTTAAGAAGCAGTGTAGCATTATAATTGGGCTGTTCATTGTTTATTAAAATTGGTTGTAATTTCTGAAAGGAATTAAATTTTAAAAAAAAAAAAACTGCAATATTTTTGTATTGTTTTTGTGGACTTTGTGGTTATTTATTAAATGAATTTAATTCGTTTTAGGCAACGAAAATTTCATGTGTTTATTTATAAGTGAAAAGCGGGTATTTTCCTGTCACTTGTATATGTGTGTGTGTGTTTCAAAAATACGACGCCCGTCGCCAATAGCCCTCGTGTAGCTCTAGTGCGACGATAATTCAAACTAAACTGTATATGTGTGTAAATATTGTCAGTGCAAGACATGTATTATGTTTTAAGGTGTCATCTAATGTGGCATGCAAATGTGTATTTCTCACTTAATCAGTAAAGTGTGTATTTCATACTTACTTAATTAATAATATCAGTTACAAAATCAATCAGTACTAACTATATCAGTTATAAATGTTACAGTTATTTTTTTTATCTCAGAGTTGCGAGTTTAAGCGATTTTAATGTTTGTCAATGGAATTCTAATGTTTAATTCTGATTGTGATTTTTTTTTCGGATTTCATTATTTGAACTATTGACGTTGGATAAAAAGGCTAATTATACTTTTAAATTTGGCTACAAAACAGGAAAAAAATCAGAAACGTTTCTGAATGAATGGGACAGTTACAATGCATGTAATTTTCAGAAACGTATGCGAGTATTTCGGAATTTTTTTTGGAATATTGAGAAACATTTTTGATCAAATAAAAAAATCTTTTCAAATTTTTCTACTTTTATCTAGTACATATAAGGGGAGTTGGGAGCCCAGTCGATCAAAGCGTTCGGCTTACATGTGAGTATAATTTTAGAAGCATCTTACTTTTGTTCTGAAGGCGTCATTTAAGAACCGATTTTTTGAAATTCAAGCCCAAACGGGTGTAGGAAGCCAAAACGTGAGCCGATTTCACCATAGGAATAACAGTGTTAAGTGTTGTAAGATTAGAATTTATATTTTTCATTTTCAATTTGAAAGAAATTTCAGCGGTTCAGCGTGAGCAAAAATTAAGTAGAAACATGTAAAAGCACGGGGGTTTAATTTGTAGAATTTTTATTTGAATATCATTATTTTATTCTATTTTTGATTTAATATTTTCATTTGATTTTATATTGCTGGATCAGATTTGCTAACAAGATTTTAAATATATTTTTGTCACGTGATTTTACCTGTTTACAATTAATTTGTGCTCACGCTGAGCCGCTGAATTTCTTTCGAAATTCGAAAATTGAAAATGAAAAATATAAATTAAAAGTTTATAACAACACTCAATGCTATTTCTAAGGAGAAATCGAATTACGTTTTGGCCTCCTACACCCGTATGGGATCGAAATTCGAAAAATAGCTTCTTAAATGACACCTTCAGAACAAAAGTAAGATGATCCTAAAATTTGGAATCTGTACGTCCAGTAGTTTTGGCTGGGTGTTGATACGTGAGTCATTTAGTCAGTCAGGACTTAGTCTGTTGCACTCTTAAAAATTTGTTTCGACCTTACACCAAAATTTGGTGAATTCCAGCTGCAACCAAAGTTTAGTGCTTGGTTTTACCATTTATTGGTGCTACCGCGGGCACGAAATTATGGCTCGGCATTGAACCAAAACTTGGTGCTACCGCGGGCACGAAATCTTGGTTCGACGTGGAACGAAAACTTGGTGCTACCGCGGGCACCAAATTTTGGTACGACGTTGAACCAAAACTTGGTGCTACCGCGGGCACGAAATCTTGGTTCGACGTGGAACGAAAACTTGGTGCTACCGCGGGCACCAAATTTTGGTACGACGTTGAACCAAAACTTGGTGCTACCGCGGGCACGAAATCTTGGTTCGACGTGGAACGAAAACTTGGTGCTACCGCGGGCACCAAATTTTGGTACGACGTTGAACCAAAACTTGGTGCTACCGCGGGCACGAATCTTGGTCGACTGGAACGAAAACTTGGTGCTAACCGCGGGCACCAAATTTTGTACGACGTTGAACCAAACTGGTGCCCGTGTAGCACTAATAAATGGTAAACTAAGCACCAATTTTAATTTAAGGTCGAACGAAAAATAAGATTTAACAACACTATTAACAAGTGATAAAGTTTTAAAATTTTTCCAATTTTAAAACTTTATCACTCTGTTAATAGTGTTGTTAAAGCTTATTTTTCCCCCTTAGAGTTTCATTGTGGTGAAAATATTATTTTTAAAATCAAAATTGCAAGATATTTTAAATAAAAAATTACATTATAAAAATTTATCAAGAAGCAAACTTAAGAATTTTCTTATATAAATGTATATTTTTTGCTTTTTGAACACATTTTTTAAAGCTGAATTTATTGATGATTATTGGTGACTTTTTTATATTAATATAGTTTTTCAAAAGTAACTTGTTTCAATGACTTAGTTATTTGGTATAACTTTAGTTATAAAATATATTTCTCTATCGCCCTTTCAAGAAGTGCACAAAGTTCAAAATTAACAAAAAACTTACACTATGTATATAAACTACTGTCGTATATTTCTCCCCGAAATTCTCCTCAACATAAATTTCTTCAATATTACATTATGCTTCAAATTTAATTATAATTTAAAAGAAAAAATACTTGCTGTACACATAGAAAGCAAAACAGTAACATCAAAACTTTATTTTTTTTAACATCTAATTACATATGTTAACTAGAGTAGGATGCATTTTTATTATCTTGATAATATTTGACAAAAACTAGTTTCTGCAAACGACAATAGTTGGTACTGCCTTAGTCCTGGAAAAAAAGAACACAATGATAACTCATCAACTGCAACTAGATTATGAACTACAAAAATATCATCAGGTTAATTTACACACTAAAACTAAACTCCTAGCCACAACAACCTGTTAGTGGGCCAAGGCTTGATGTGCCTATTTCAGCTTATACTTGACCAAGTGCTCTCTTGGGTGCTAAGCATAAGTCCCGGTATTTAGTTCCCAAGCAACTTGGTCCTTATTTTATCAACCCACTCAAGGGATGAAAGGATGGGTCACCCTCACCCAATATGGGACTCGATCCCAAGACCATCTGCATGGCACCTGCTTGGCGCCATTTCAAAAACTCTCCAACATGGCAATCTGCATAACTTAAGTGTTTTTTCTGTTGTCGGAATTCTTCACTTCGACACATTAACCCTAGTTCCACCGAATTGATTGTTAAAGCTATACTAGGGCTGCTGTGACAAAATAAACCAAACTTACCACACAACGGGGTAGTAGTGGCGGTGTAGCAATGCGGTACACATTTGTTTGGGCCTCTGGGCAGTTCTGTTTTCCCTAAAAAAACATTAGTATCCACCATGGGGCAGTATAGTAGGCCCCATAGAAAGCTTAAACACTATGTTTGGAGCACCGGGCCTTTTGTTTGGTTTCAGGCGACTTAGTTTAAGTTTGTTTTAAAACAATACAAGCTCAGAGCAATTTTAAAAACATCGTGGAAGAACTTTGAAATCAAATATGCACCATCCATAATAATAATGTTTATATAACTAAAAAACATTCCAAAAAACTTTCATGCACGTAACACCAGAGCCACTTACCCACACTGCCTATCGCCAGAAAATGCTGCATGACCACAAAGTATTTATCGCCCTCTAGAAATCCGCTTGGCGACAGAAGCACCATTGGATTATTATTAACCCATTTTCTTATATAATATATAAACAAACAAAACTTTATTTATAAAATTATTCTCAAGCACGTAAAACCAGAGCCACTTACCCACACTGCCTATCGCCATCGCCAGAAAATGCTGCATGACCACAAAAAGAATTTATCACCCTTCTAGAAATTCGCTTGGCGACAGAAGCACCATTGGATTATTATTAACCCATTTTCTTATATAATATAAACAAACAAAACTTTATTTATAAAATTATTCTTATGCACATAACACCAGAGCCACTTCTGCCTATCGCCAGCCTATACAACTAATATAATAAAACATTCCTGACAAATCAGAACGTTCGCCAACAAAATTTTAGAATTAAGATATATTCAAACCAAACTTACTATAGAAACTATAAATTACAATGCATCAGTACACAAATCCGGAACTTCAATAACGACAAGCAAAGAATAAACTTTAAGAAACCTAAAAAAAAAAAATGCTAACATTAACATTTTTCACCGGTCCAGCTACTAGGATTTTACCCAGCAGCATCACAAATCACAAAATTTTAATATCAAAGACATTCTAACAAATTTAACTTCATATGGCATGGTTTACATCAATCTTGTTGCTATAGCAACCCTGCGTTTACTTTTTCACGAACCCCAAAGTTGCCAAATAGCATTCCGGCCATAATCGCTAGCTGTTCCATTTTAACCAGCTCAGCTTTACAAATAACAAAATTTATCAACATTATTTTAATATTAGAGACATTTATGTTTTAATTCATTAAAGCATCATATGAAGCACTTAATAATACTGTAAACCTAAACACAATGCAACCATGCAAGGGTTAAGCCTATACAACTAATAAAATAAAACAGCTTACGAATCAGAACGTTCGCCAACAAAATTTTAGCATTAAGAGATATTCAAACCAAACTTACAATATAGATAGTACAAATGCATCAGTACATAAAACTTGAACTTCAATAACGATGAAGCAAAGAACAAACTTTACGAAACCTAAAAAAGAAACTTTATCAGTAATTTAATAGATTAATACGTGTCAGATTTTTAACAGAAATCACTATTTTAATGTTATTTCGAAAGATTATCTGATATTTTAAAGGGAAATCGCAATTCTACAAACATGCCATTACAACCAGCTCCATGACTTGAAAATAAGGAAATAGTTAGACCTTATATTTTTAAAATTACTAATTTTCCCTCAAGGTTAAGCTTATAGTTTATCAGTCCACAATGTATTTGCACAATAATAATTTTACTTTAAACGTAATGCAAGTAACGAAATTATCTGTGCTTACATAAGCCTTCTAAAACACTTCATTTCAAGTTTAAAAATCGAAATGTTTGGGGTAAAGCTGTTTGTGAAACGTGGAAGACAACACAGTGCGTTCATTAGTTATACATTTCATAAAAAAAATTAACTTACCTTAAATATTGTTGCTTGTATAATACGCTTGCTGAATAAAATATAAAAATTGCGGTTAGGGAAGCCAAAACAAAATGGCGGCTGTTGCTGTTGCCAACACTTTTTTAGTTTATCGAGGTAACTTGAACGGCTATGCTTGAACCAAGATTTGGTGCTTTTGCACATCGACCATTTTGGTTCAACCTCAGGACGCACCAAATTTTGGTGAAACTGGCAAAAAACCTTCAGCTTTCACCAAAATTTGGTACTACGTTGAACCGAAATTTTTTACAGTGTATATATACAGATTAATTTTTTGGCATTTCAAAATTTATTTTATTAAAAATATTAAGCATGATAATTTTTATTCTGCTAAAAGTGTTGTCAACAATATGTGTGTCAGTGGAAAAATCTTTATTTAAAGCATTGGTAACATCAATTGGAAACTGAATTAAATTTAGAATTTAATTTGTTGCACGGCAAAGAGTCAATTACTTACACTTAATGAAGGAATTTTTCTTATCAATTAAATTTATGTAAAGTTAAAGATATCCTCGCACCCCCTTGATATTATTATAATTACCGAAATATAATACAAACATAATTAAAGTGTTTATATTTGCAATATCAAACCGTGCGTGGCATACTGGAAAAAAGAAGTTTTTCTTGGAAAAATCGTCTGAAGTTTATCGTTGTCATTGCATTTCAGAATAAAAAAAAATTCAAATTATATCTATCTCAAATGTTTTTTTTATATATATTTAAGGTTTGTTTTTTTATTCGCTAGACCTTCTTATGATGTTTCCCATTTTGAGTGTCAACAGCTTTAGCGGTAATTGTTGTCGTTCTTGGCCCTGCTGGAATTCCATTCGTTTTGGTATTCTCGAAATTTAGTTTTGTACCAAATTTTCTTTCAGTAGAACTAATTTTTTTTCTCTGTTCGTTGAATTACGTTAAATTGCTGTCCCACAATTTCCCTCAATTTCCGCATAAAACAAATATCATCTAAGTTTTCAAACAAAATTGATATTTTGGTAATGCTTTGCATAGTTGAAGTTTAATCGAATTAAACCAATAAAACCAATAAATCGAATTAAAACCAATAAGAACAAGTAGCAAGAAAAAACTCTAAAATAGAACACAGCAGACGAAAAGACCGCTCATTTGAGAGTGTAACCAAAACAATAAATATAATCGCGGAAATGTTAGAAGGAAAACTGGAAAGTTACGTCATCTATAATAATAAAAGAAAGAGTCTGTCTGTCTGTTTGTCTGTGAGTCGTAAAAGACCTACATATACTGCCCTCAGAAATTCGAAATTTTTAATATAGACTCCGTTTAATACCAACGTGTGCACCTGAGGCTTAGTTTTTTCATATTTGTTCCATTTTTAGAGAAAATTCGAATTTTCTGAAATAAATACACCACTTTCGCTCAAATTCGATCATTTTATCTCTTTCGTGTTGCCATTCAAGAAAAGAAATTAAAATGAAGACAAAAATTAATTAAAATTGAAGTTGCTTTTATTTTCTTGCGATTACCTTCAGAAACTAAATTAATGATTTGAAAAATGATTGAACGTGCCAATGAGCTAATTTATTTTTTAAAAAAAACCAGAATGGAGGTTTTGACGTGAAATAACATTGTTATACATTTATGGTTAATTTTGAATTTATCAGGAAAATCGCGATGACAGTAAGTTCATATTAAGGACGATTTTTGTGATATGATGATGTGCATTTTGTAGTGATGTATTTTTATTTTGGAATTTTAAAGCAATATAAGTAACGGGATTTTATTCTTTATAATGAACGGGAACAAAGGCAAAGCATTATCCCATAGCAAATTAAATGACACATATACTTGGATCGATTTGATTCTTTTAGTCCGTGCGAAGATCAGGTATTTATTTGATAGTTTGAAATAAGCCAATTAAATGTTAACTGTGTTTCTGATCCATTTAGGGTTTGCTTTAATTGCTAGACGTTACAATTGCGAATAATTGATTTTTTTAAATTGAAAAGCCATATATGGTTCATAGACCACTTTTCAGCGCACATTAGAACATAAACAACCAAGTCCGACCGAAGATCCCAAAGAAATGCTTTAGAATTCCATTTTCTGTATTAAAGCAATTTATTCTCCACAAACGGTGTTTTTTATCACTCAATTTCATTACAAAAGACTCCCCATCATCCAAATTTAATCATTTGTGCACGAAATCATTTAAAGAGTGCCGATTAGGGAAATTTTAATTAATATCCCCCCTTTTGGGAAATCGCGAATTTTTTCAAAACCTTTTTTTTTCCATTATCAGAAATTTCCTTAATATATATCTCATTTGAGAGGTAATAGTTCGAATAAAAATGAATATTCAAAGTTTTGTAATAATGGAATTCTTTGTTGGCGGCTTATGTTTTGAGTGCGCATTTTTACTGGCTTTATCAACGATTTTATTAATTTTGTTCCAGACATTTAACGGGTTTATGAATGCCAATTAAGTATATTAGAAATAGAATACTATGGAACTGCAGGTTGTCTACATAGAAAAACGCATTTCCATGTTTTATATCTTTTAGTATTTTGTTGTCTTTGAAGGTTATTTTCAGTTACAAACATTGACTTTATAGTTTGAAAATGTATCAATGCAATGCTATAAAACAGGGATTGGAGTAACGCGTTACTTGTAACGCCGTTACTTGTAACAGTTACTTTTTTTAGGTAACGTCGGGTAACGCCGTTACATTTTTCAAAAAGTAACTGTAACTGTAACTTAGTTACTTTTAGCGGTAACGAAGTAACGAAAAATTGCGTTACTTTTCCGTTACTTTCCGAAGGCTGTCTGATGCTTATTTATAAATTCCACTCCTAAGAGAGAAGGGAACATTTCGCATTCCCGAAATCTGAGCTTTTCTTGGGAGGGAAAAAGCAAACTAGCATTGTCCACTTTGGCTGCTAACGGCAGCCAGAGTTGTGAAATTGTTTCGTTAATAATGATTTTCTTTGAAAAATGGTAAGATGGCTAAATTACAATTTTTCTCATAACTTGAAATTTCAAAAAGTAACTGTGAATCGTTACTTTTCGTACTAAGTAACTGTAACGTGTTACTTTTCATATTAAGTAACTGTAACGGTAACAGAGTTACTTTTTTTATTAAGTAACTGTAACTGTAACAGAGTTACTTTTTTAAAGTAACTTTCCAATCCCTGCTATAAAATATTGGTGATAATATTGCGACAGCGGTATAGAGGATACTGATATAATGCTTATAAGCGGAATTGCTGGACACAAAATTCCGCATATAAATAAAGCTGTGTATATAGGAGTGGTACACATTAAATCTATTGTGGTCCAAAGTCCTGACTCCACCAAAGATATCTTTAAAAGTTGCGTTGGGTGATACAGCGTTTTAGATATTTAGTTACGATATTTTAACAAATTAAGGTCCAGTGGCTTGGTGGTAGAGTTTCGCATTGCCATGTCACAGGTCCGGGGATCGAGTCCCGGATAGGGCGAGGTTGACTCACCCTTTCGTCTCTTAAGTGTGTCGATAAATTGAGGACCAGACATGCTTGGGAACTAAACAATGGGGGTTCCGCGTTGACCACCTAACCGGACCATATGCCTAGCACCCCAGAGCCCTTGGTCACGTAAGCTGAAGTGGGCACGGCAGGCCTTGACCCACTAACGGACTGTTGCGCCGAGGAGTTTTAGTTCAGTATTTTAACAAATTAACAGTCTAAATTAACTGACCATTTACCAGTCCAAATTAACTGACCATCACCACTCCTATATACACAGCTATATAAATAAAGCTGTGTATATAGGAGTGGTACACATTAAATCTATTGTGGTCCAAAGTCCTGACTCCACCAAAGATATCTTTAAAAGTTGCGTTGGGTGATACAGCGTTTTAGATATTTAGTTACGATATTTTAACAAATTAAGGTCCAGTGGCTTGGTGGTAGAGTTTCGCATTGCCATGTCACAGGTCCGGGGATCGAGTCCCGGATAGGGCGAGGTTGACTCACCCTTTCGTCTCTTAAGTGTGTCGATAAATTGAGGACCAGACATGCTTGGGAACTAAACAATGGGGGTTCCGCGTTGACCACCTAACCGGACCATATGCCTAGCACCCCAGAGCCCTTGGTCACGTAAGCTGAAGTGGGCACGGCAGGCCTTGACCCACTAACGGACTGTTGCGCCGAGGAGTTTTAGTTCAGTATTTTAACAAATTAACAGTCTAAATTAACTGACCATTTACATAATAACTTTATGGTACCTTTTCTTCTGGCAGCAGATCCAATTATAGCCACTTAACGTGACTTAAGGGGGAATGGGCGCGCTGGACCGGGGGTCTCCAAAGCAAAGTGCATCAGTGTTAATCCTATGGAGAAAAAATATTTTCTCTGCCACATTTCTCCGGCTGTATTGAATATTTTTGCAAGCGGATTTTTTTTTGTGATAAATGTAGCTGACTTACAGGTCCAGACCTTCCCACGTTTTGAAATTGGTTCGAATATTTTTTTAAATTTTCAATAAATAATTTTACACAAAATATTCGAAGCCATTTCAAAAAGTGGGAAGATAGAGACCTGTAAGTTATCTACATTTATTATTTAAAAAAAAAACTGTTTGTAAAAATATTCAATACAGCCGGAGAAATGTGGCAGAGAAAATACTTTTTTTCCATTGGATTAACACTGAGGCACTTGAGTTTGGAGACCCGCGATTCAGCGCGCTCATTCCCCCTGAAGCGTTCAGTTATACTTTTTATTGGCAGGTTTTGGGATTCCAAGTCCTAGTTAAGTAAGAAGTTTTCAATATTGACTAAATCGCACATTTAAAATATTCAAATAAAAAACTCCTGGTGTTTAACATTAACGTAATTATAACCTTTGGCATTTAATTGTATGACATTTTAACATGCTTTTAGCTTTAATGTTTGTATAAATAATAGTATACTCATCATAAAATAAACTAGTAACATCATAAACTAAAATAAACCTTATTGCGAAGAACAAGAAATAAAAAAAATTGCTTTAACATTTCAATAAATAATTATTGTTATGCAAATTTGAATAGTTAATAATACGACATTATTGTTAAAATTTAATAAAATTATTAATATCGGGATTTATTTTATTAGACAATAGCATTTATGGTTAAAATGACCACACATTTAATTACATTGATAAGAATTTCATTAGATATATTGAAACGTGACGTATATTTACTAACAAATCCTTCCTCGAATCCAACATGTCAAAGAATAAGTATTACATTTTCCTCCGATATTAATATTTAGCATAAAGTTCAACGAAATAATACACTATAAGACGAAAATATTCGAAACGTGAGGAGAAATATTCTGTAAATAGCTTTCGAATATACCGAACGTGACTTTTGGAAATATGAGGAGATTTTCATTCGGGTATATTGCGACCTAAACTAGCTGAAAAGACCTATTTTACCCAATAAATGGTGGCAATTATTGCTTGAAGTTAATGTTAATGTTTAGTTTGAATTGTTGACTTTTACCATGTGTGTAATTTTGTCTCAGTCAGTACAATTCTAGGGTTTAGAATATAAAAGAGCTAAATTCCAAACCAGGAGAAATTGAAAAATGTGGTTATTGGTATAGCCGTGCAATGCCGGGTTTATAAAGCTAGTAAAAAAAGGTACTTTTTCATTTCGCGGGTCAAATCTCGCCAAACGATAAAGTCGCCAAAAAATGCACACCCACCGATTAATAATTGTATAATGTAATAATTCTTAATAAATAATAGTAAAACGTAATTAATAATTGTGTTTTAAATTTAATAATTCTGTTGTATTAAATTTAATGAATAATTCTTTTGCCGGTAGAAAATTCCGTTTGTCGCCAAAGATTCCATTTGGCGAGATTTGCGCCCGCGTAATGGAAAAGTACCAAAAAATATAAATTTTTTATGGTAGGAAACTTAAGATAAATATGTTTACTCTTACTATATATATTTATTTATGCTAAATTTGTTTTAAGAACACTTTGATATGCATTCTATTATTAAAATACTATACATAATTTTGTTGCAAACCGACCACTTAAGTAGTAAATTAGTACTTAAGTATAAGTAGAGTAGTTATAACCACGATAGTTATTTTGTTATAAATAATTTTCAACCTTTTATCAGCACACGCAAAATATATATTTTTTTAGTTGAACTACGGGCTGCTATCATCCACCATGCCTGAAAAAATCTGTTTTGACTCATTTTTATACCTCAACAAGTCTGTGTTTATTCTTATTTTCTTCTAAGAATACAAACATATCTGTTCAGAATTTTTTTTTACTGAAGTCACTCTCGTGATAGCTAACTGAATGTGTGCCAATATCACATTAGCACAAGGATATGGTAATATTCATTGTCAGGGTTATAAACTTGTCATGAATTCGCCTGATTGGCGATATGATTCATTGTACATTTTAAAATCTGGAGGTTTAATCTTTTCATCGTTTTGTTTGATAAGATTTTTATTGTCTCGTAATGACTCTGAGCGATTACTTCATATTTTGGTTTGCTTTACGAATTTTTACAGTGTATTCTTGGTAGCTTATGGTTAGAGATACTAATAAATATTCTATAAAGAATTCTATGCATTTCAAAGGTCCCTTTTATATAAAAAAGTAACATTTATATTATGTTTTGACCAAATTACTTTAAATAAATAAGCATATACTTCACATTTTGTGACGTTTTACAAATATTTCTAACTAAAACTTTTAGGGTTACGTTATCAAGGTATGTTAAGCAACAAAATTATTTGTAACTAATAAAATTCCATTAATGTTCTCCGAATTATAGTACTCAAGTTATTTGTACTATACACTTGATCAAGTAATTTGCAAAATATAACTTTTCTATACGTAGTCATACAATTAAATTAAGCACCATTTCTAACAAAAGCAATTCCACAAATTTCTAGAAAGTCAACAACGTCGTAAACTCTATAACTTTCTACAGTAAAGTGTGGCAACTTTTACCTAAGCGTCGGAAAAATATTTATTCTTAATTTCTTATAATACATTCCATGCTAGAGCCAAAGTCACCACCAACGAACTCGAACAATGTCCTGAATTTTAAATACATTCAATTTCAAAACTAACATTATTTCTCTTTAATTTTTTTCAATTTCCTAACAAATAAACTTATTAATTACTAGAAAATTTATACCCCTTCTTCGCACGGACTAACAGAATATCAAATCAATCCAAGTATATGTGACATTTAATTTGCTATAAGATAATAAGCTTTGCCTTTGTTCCCGTTCATTATAAAGAATAAAATCCCGTTACTTATATTGCTTTAAAATTCCAAAATAAAAATACATCACTATAAAATGCACATCCTCATATCACAAAAATTTTCCTCAATATGAACTTACTGTCATCGCAATTTTCCTGATAAATTCAAAATTAACCATAATTGTGTAACAATGTTATTTCACGTCAAAACCTCCATTCTGGGTTTAAAAAAAAACATCTAAGCTCATTGGCACGTTCAATTATTTTTCAAATCATTAATTTAGCTTCTGAAGGTAATGGCAAGAAAATAAAAGAAATTTCAATTTTAATTTATTTTTGTGTTCATTTTAATTTCTTCTATCGAATGGCAACACGAAAGGGAAAAAATGATCAGATTTGAGCGAAAGTGGCGTATTTTTTTCAGAAAATTAGAATTTTCTCTAAAAATGGAAAAAATATGAAAAAACTAAGCCTCAGGTGCACACTTTGGTATTAAACGGAATCTATCTTAAAAATTTCGAATTTCTGAGGGCAGTATAAGTAGGTCTTTTATGATCCACAAACATCAGACACACAGACAGACACTTTCTTTTATTATTATAGATTTTTGTAATCATTGTTGTGTGTCTCATTTTCTTTTTAAACATCCCATTATAAAAGTACAGTTCTTCGATAGTATAATCCGAGTCAAAATTCATTCAAAACGACAGAATTGCAAATAATTGCAAATTTCGAATGAAAACGACAAACTTTGAAAGTATTAATCTCGGAAACTACTGGGTCTAAAGAGACAGTTCTAGTATCATATTGTAGCAAATTTAGTGTTCTTTAAAAAATATTTAAAGAAAGAGTTTTCAAAAACTAGTCCTTTAGGGTTATATTCGCCAAAATTTGTGAAAACACCGATTTTTTCGATTTTTGTCAAAGTTGTTTTCGGCGCTCGAGGTCACAAACTTGGATTATTCATTAAGCCAATATCATAAACAAGTCTGCAAAAAATCAGAACTACCGTATTTGACGCATACTTTCAGGCGACAAAGTTACTGGACTATTTTTCTCTATTTAGTCAAAAAATTAATTTATTAAAGGACATTATAATATAAACCCGTCACATGTCTTTTAAATTAAGCACAAAATTATTTTTTCAACAAAGCCTCTTTTTTAGAACAGATAGTCATCACAAGAATTTGAAAAATACCTCTTGGCGACAATTGGTGTTTTAAATCCCGACAACCCTGCTCGCAATGTACATTAAGTCCCCCACTTTCATCCCTGGCAGCAATGCCGTTAAGGGTAATGAGAACTGAACCTCATGATAAAGTTTTAATGGGCACCCATTGGCTTCATCAACGACGTGTGTGTAGTATACTGAGCATCTAATAGTGAAAGTGCAGGTAGTTAGGGGCCAAGATGAATCGCACAATTAATTGGTGAGAAAGGCTTTTGGTGAGTTATTGCTGCATTTTGCTTAAAAAAATTTCATGGTGTTGTGTTGTTGATTTGTTTAGAAAATTAGTGTTCATAGGAATCAGATAAAATGTTTGTACTGTTAAATAGCGCTGTCAAAAGAGGAAAACGAATTGAATCGTTAAACCACTTTTGAACATGCTTATCAAGCTTTTTGTCCCTTTCAATAGAATTTACATGATAAAAAAAGAAGTTCTAAAAGAACTAAAGTAGCCGACCTTCCTGTTACTTAAATACTCACTGAAATGTTTCGAATAAAACAAGCATACTGGTCACTGCAACTGTCACCTAGAACTGCTTCAACACAAGATTCATGCACCTCAGAAAACAACCCACTTAATTCGGCCATTTAGTATAATTTGCACTTTCACAAGCCAAATATGGCTATTTTCATGAATTTTCTAATGGAAATACGGACAGATAAACATAATTATTCTTAATGTCAATACCTAATTTTCTATCTTTTAAAAAATAATTAAAAAAGGGAAGCAGGCTAAAAATACAGCTAACTGAAAATGAAGAATATTTCCATGAATAAAAGCATTTTGAAACCGTATTTGAAATTTTTTAAAAAGAATAATATTCAAAGTTTAAATATTTTTTTTTCTATTTACCTTGTGTAGCTCTAATGCGACGTAAAATATTTTAAGGTTTTCAAGTAACAGTAACGGATACAATAAAGTGTAAAATGGTACGTAGTCTAAAAAATAGTTTTTTCTGACCAAGCCAGCTAAACTAAAACAAAATTTGAATAAATGACTATTCCGAGACATAAGCCTCAAACTTTTGTAAATTCGATGACAATCAGGGGTCATGTTAAAAGTAAAAATGCAAAATTATAACCATTTAGTTATTGTAAATAATATATATTGAATTTTATATATCGATTTTTTTACATAAAAATTCGATACTAATTTAAATGAATCAAAACTATCCAATTAATTTTAGTGTCTGATCTTGAAACCTCGCCAATATTTTCGCCAAACCCACGTGACTTGGGAAATGATATTTTCCTCCGTATCAACTTACCAATTGCACAGTCTACCCTTATCTAAAATCTTTAGTTTTCCCACAAACCATTTAGACATTTTTCTAGTTTCAATCTCGCGGTTGCGTTGGGTGCCTGTGGTTCTAAATTATGGCGCCCGTCGCCAGTAGCCCTCGTGTAGCTCTAGTGCGACGATATTTCAAACTAAAGTAAACTAAACTAGTTTCAATCTCCAATGACATAGGGGCCAGATCCCCAAAAATGTTCAAAAATGACATTTCAATGTTTTGAGTGTTTCCTAAAAGCCCTAGGCCTAGGTTACGAAAGAGCCCTAGGTCACGAAAGCTGAAATGGGCACGGCAGGCCTTGGCCCAGTAATGGGCTGTTACGCCGAGGAGTTTTAGTATTTTAGTAGCTCTATAGAGCGACATTATTCAACCAAATTAAAGTGGAGATCAACATATTGTTTTCTCGGGGAGGGGGGGGGGCGTATTACCGTATTTAAAGACCGTATTAAAGAAAGATTACCGCAATTAAAGAGAGCTGCTCCTACCTCTATGCTTTAAACTCGTATATCTTATATTTTCGAAAACCAAAGCTGCTTGTTACTCTTACGCGCGCGTCAAGTTTTCTTTTAGTATATTTAATATCGTATACCTAAAATTATTATTTTTATTGAACGTTTTTTATTGCTTGGAATGATAACACGTGTATGGAGCAATAAAATTTTTACGTGTTTGTTTTATTTTTTATTACTACTATCCATTTATTACTTTCCATTATTATAAGTGACAAAGTTCTATTTGGTTTAAGACTATCCATTTCTTTTTAAAAATGGATCGTCTTACATCATGTACAACTAAACCGAAAACTGACATTGCAAAAAAAGGATTCCTTTTTCGATTTTCGTGTCTAAATATCTTGTCTCCTGATTAGTTCGTATATTATAATAATTCACTGTTATTGATATAGCTTATAGTTTGGAAACTTCCTTTTGCGTACAAAATAAAAACATAGAAAAATAAAGCAGTTAGTATAGTTTTATGACTGTCCAAATATAACGTTCGCTTATTTGGGGGTCTCAATTATTTCGAGAAAGGCCGAAATTTTTAGATATTTTTATTACATTTATATTTGACTGGCAAACGGTTGTTTCAACAAAGTAGACAAATTAATCCAGTTTGGATTAAAAAAAAAACTAATAGTTTATGCATACTTAGAATTTAATTATAGCAAATACGTTTTTTGTAAGAATATATGTTCTTTAATTTCATTCTGTTAATTTTTTATGTTATTTTTATGAAATGTTTAAAAGAAGCCTTTTAAATTATTTTTAATAAAAACGGATTAACCAAGACCGATTTATAAGAAGAAAAGATTAATTTTTTCACTCCAGTATTAAATAAATGCTTTAAATTTTATAAAAGTATCCAATAAGGGCAAAGTTGTATTATTTTTGTAAACATTTAACTTGATTTTACTTTTACTGGAAGTTCCATTAGAACAGTTAAAAAATATATTTGTTACAGTGTTGCCACATAAATGTTAGACATGTCATATAAACATAAGATATAATTACTTCCTAGTTCGCAGAAAAATTTGCGTGGGTAAAGACTTAATACTCTACGTATTTTGTCGATTTTAATCTCCTTTCTGTTGCCATAACAAAAAAAACTTATCATCAATATAACAAGTGGTTTACATATTATCTTCCACACTACGTTTATAACGTAAAAAGTGGAAGGTATTATAATCGTTCAACCCGCCCGTTCGGTCGTCACCCACTTTCATAGACGAAACTACAAATTCTACAAGCAAGTGTGATACGTTAAAAAAAATTCAACGCATCGAAAGGACAAGGCATTGAAAATCTCAGAAAAAAATCGAATTTATAGTACTTCAATTATTGAAAATTCTGCAAAATTTAATGCTTATTTAAAAAGCAATAAGAAGCCATTTTTATTAGAATTAAATCAACATTACCATTCACAACATTCGCTCGAGAAACTATTTATTTTAAATAATAAATTAAAGGAAATTTATTTTTCGATATAAATCAGTTTGAAATGATGTATATATATTTCACAAAGCGATTCTTTGATTGTATGTTGATATGAAATGTTTTGCTTCTATTTGAAAGCAGTAAATACTACATATTTATTCTTTGAATTATAAATTAATTTAGCAAACGATAATTATTGAATTTTATCGGAGAATTATTGAATTGTCGAAGAAAAATAAATGAATTTTGCCAAATTTAGCATGTAAATGTTCAATATATTATACTGTGTTTGGCGCCTGTTTTTCCTGTTGAACACAAAAGTTGTGTAGAAGCGGGCAATGTGACAGATTTTGTTACAAACCTACTTGTTTTTATTTATAAGGCTGATACATACAACTTTCGTTTCCCATAAGTTCCTTTAACACTGTAACTGAGTGATTTTTAAAAGGTGTTTTTTTTCATTTTTCTTAACCCGTTGACCCTTAACGTTATTCTTGTGATGGCTGTTTTTATATATTCGCTTGTTCTTTCATGTTAACTCTTATTTTAGCTAAATAGCAATTTAAAAACGGTGTAATATTACTTTTGTGATTGATACTTTCACAGATTTGTACGAAATATTGATTTCAACAGTTTATACTTATATATAGATTCGTATAAATTATTAATTTTAATATTTTGATACAGATTTGTGTAACATATTATTTTAACTATTTAATGCATTCGTAGATTTGTATGAAATGTTTATTTGAACAAATTGACACGTTTACAGGTTTGCATGAAATATTATGGCAGAAAACAATGATACTTGATAAAATATATGCTTTAATTTCAGCAATTGATACTTTTCTTTCTGCAAATTTTCTTTCTACAATTTTTCATTTCAACCTAAAAAATGATACTTTTATTTCAACATATCACAATTTCCATTTAATAATTGATTCTTTTAGTTCAACAAATGGATACGTTTACAGATTTGTATTAACTGACATTTGTAAGAAAATTGATACTCGATACAATTTATATTTTCATTCCAGCACTTTGAACTTATATTTCATATATTGATACATTTATTTCAACAATCAAACTTTCATTTAACAATTTATTCTTTCATTCAAGAACAATTGATACCTTCATTATTGATACTTTCATTTTTACAATTTATAGCTTTGTTTCAACAATAAATATATTCATTCAAACTACTGGTACCTTAATTTTAACAATTGATACCTTCCATTTCAACAATTGATACTTTCATTTTTACAATTAATAGATTTGTTTCAACAATAAATATATTCATTCAAACTACTGATACTTTAATTTTAGCAATTGATACCTTCCATTTCAACAATTGATACTTTCATTTTTACAATTTATAGCTTTGTTTCAACAATAAATATATTCATTCAAACTACTGGTACCTTAATTTTAACAATTGATACCTTCCATTTCAACAATTGATACTTTCATTTTTACAATTTATAGCTTTGTTTCAACAATAAATATATTCATTCAAACTACTGATACCTCAATTTTAGCAATTGATACCTTCCATTTCAACAATTGATGCTTTCATTTTAACAATTTATGGCTTTGTTTCAACAATAAATATATTCATTCAAAAAATTAAACTTTCATTTTTTTTGTAATTTCATTGAAACAATTGTGAAACAATTTTATTTTAAAAATTAATACTTTTATTTCAGCAATTTGATACTTTCTTAAATTAGTATTAAAATAATAATTAAAACACTTTTGTCTGTTAATTTACTTGCTCTAATTGATATTTTTTGTTTTCAATAATTCGATACTTTAAAGTCAACAATTCCATACTTTCAGTTCAACAATTTGATATTTTCATAGATTTGTTTGAAATATATATTAGTTCATGTCTGTTATTTATTTGATATAATTGATACTTTTATTTCTTCAATTTTATACTTATATTTGAGATATTTGATACTTTTTCACTCAGAAGAAACTTGTGCTCAAACAGCACAAGTGGAATACAAGTATTGCGTAAAACTGGCAACTTTACAGCATTGCGATGCTTCAATACAAGAATTGTGTTGATGACAATTGAAGAAAAATTGGTGTTGCTCCAAGACATCTGACGATCGCTAAAGGAGACAATTATTCTATAAAAGCGCGATTGACAAAAAACTGCAAACGATATAGTTTTCTGAAATATGTTAATAAAAAAAATTAAAATTCATTTTAAGGAACCGCAAAATATCTTTTTAAAGCGTTAGTATAGTTATTTATCCGAAATATGTAAGAGCAGATGCTGAACTACATTTCGAAAGAATACATGCGTGCGTGCTCCCCTTCAATGCAAATTTTATGCTAACCATGCATTATTATTTGGTCGCACCACAACGCTGTAAAAACTGAGAGAAAAAAAATTTGTTTATTGAAAGTCAGCACAAGTTCATTCTGCGTGCATGGGATTAGTATCAAATATGAATTTTAACAATTTGATACTTTCATGGGACTAAAATGGAAATATTATTTTCCACAATTTGATACTTTCATGGGACTTGAATGAAATATTATTTTCCACAATTTGATACGTTCATGGGACTTGAATGAAATATTAAATTCAACAATTTGATATTTTCATGGATTTGTATCAAATATGAATTTCAACAATTTGATACTTTCATGGGACCTAAATGAAATATTAAATTCAAAAATTTGAAACTTTCATAGGACTTGAATGAAATATTATTTTCCACAATTTGATACTTTCATGGGACTTGAATGAAATTTTAAATTCAACTATTTGATACTTTCATGGATTTGTATCAAATATGAATTTCAACAATTTGATACTTTCATGGATTTGTATGATATATGAATTTCAACAATTTGATACTTTCATGGATTTTTATCAAATATGAATTTCAACAATTTGATTCTTTCATGGATTTGTATGATATATGAATTTCAACAATTTGATTCCTTCATGGATTTGTATCAATATGAATTTCAACAACTTGATACTTTCATGGGATTTGTATGAAACATTAAGCTCAACAATTTGATATTTTTGTGGGACTTGTGTGTGTGAATGATATATTAAATTCAACAATTTGATACATTCATGGATTTGTATCAAATATTAATAACAACAATTTTATTTCACAACAGCCGCTCCGAATGCCCTCGTGTGCGAGAAGCAGCATCAGCATCGGCCGCCGCCATGCGTGAAGAGGACGCTCCGTGCTGCCCCCTGGTGCCATGAGGAGCGATGAAGACGCCCTCTCGCCCGAACGCCCCCCTCAGCACATCTGTGTGGTGAGTGACGGAGCACGCTAAATCCATTTCCTATTTATACTGCCGTGACCACATAAACCATTTTGAACCTGAAAATCATCAGTCTTTTGGTATGCTTTCTTTTAGGTTAGAGTTATTGAGTTCTTACAACAATGGTTCAAGCCATTAGTTTAGATACTGCAGTTTAAATGCCCACGGAAGTTGGTTGGTTAGTAGACATATATTCAGGTTTGTGTGCTTGGTCAGAGACCCGCTTATAAACCTTCGTCAAGTAAGACAGACACACACAACACACACATAAGTGACACATGCTGCCATCTATCGCCACCTCCACAATTTAGACATGTCCCTGAAGGGGAGGGAAATAGTCTCCAGGGGACCTGTACCCGTGGGAAACTGCGTCATGACCGCCCACAGGACTTTCGGACCCACAGATTTAACGAGCACGTACTCCGCATATACTCGGTGGTGGGTCTTCAGTGGTATCGGGACTCGATTGCGGGACCTTCCGATTCCGAGAACAAGGCCTTAACCACTAGGCTATCCACGGCCCCCACGGAAGTATAGTTAGGATATTGTACGTTTCCAGCTGTCTATTTCTAGTATCAATGGGACTTTAATACGGTACTCCTTGTAATTTAGAGCTATGGTCAAATGACGAAGTCTATACCTGAGTGGGCACCCAAAGCAAACTAGTGGCGCCATCATGCGCTGGTTCGGTACTTTATCCATCTTCTATTTAGAGTCTCAGCAATACGATTGAAAATTTAAAAATGTGAAATCTTTAGTCAATACCCAGTGCTCTTAGGTCAAAAATAATTTATATTTAAGAAAATTAACAAAAACCAACACTTGTTTTGCGGGTTTTTGTCTTTTTCAAAGAAAGTAATTTAATTTGAGATACACAAAGAAGAAAAAAACGTTAAACAAAATTCTTGTCTAAGCCGATTAAAGAATCTTTACAAGCGTTCCTTCAAATAATTTCTCATTAAAAAGTTTTCCAAAACTATTTAGTCACTCTTTTCAATAAAAGTGTCAGATTTTGCACCATAATTCATAGCTTGTGGCCTTAGTAAATTAAGTCTTAGTAGCTATTACATAGTTAAGTTTATTTTCGTAAAATCAATAATATATTTTAACTTTCTCGTTGTTTTTAGTTTGAACCGCTGAAAAGTTTTCTTGGATCCACTTTAAAAAAATAATTTATAATCTAAAAGAAGGCAACATATTTTCTCAAATTTGATAGTTCTTTTATTATTATTTTGTTTTTTGACTACTTAGTCCCCTAATATAAAGTATTGTATTGCTCTAAAGTTGGGAACATTTTTAAAATAGTTAATTACCAAGTAATATAGTTCATGAAAAATTACATTTTTAGTAGAACGATGTAATTTTTTTTGCTACAGACGTTTTTTTATACGGAAATATTGTTGTGACATTAAATAATTTAAATATACTCTAACAACAACTAATGTTTCCAAAAAATAAAATACACATTAGTCGAATCCATTTTGAAATGTATTATTGCCCATTAAATCTAATCAACAGAAAATAAATGGGTTTACAATAACTAAACAAATTATAATGGAATTTTTATTTAATTTGGAGGGGAGATGCTTGTATACCGGGGTCCGGATATTTTCAAATCTCCATCAATCTGCAATAGAGCTGATATAAAGTTACAAACTTTATATCAGCTGAATTGGCTGATATCATTGCATAAGTTACTTCTGATTGAAACTACTTTATATACATCTATAATAATAAAAATGAAGTTTTGTGTGTGTGTATGTATGTTCCTTATAGACTCACAAACTAGACATTTGTTTGACTCGCAACTTAGCACAAATGCGTAGTTCATACTTAGGTTATGATTTTTGAACTTTCAGGTTTCAAAATGTTCTATTTTTGGAAAAAAAATCGAATTTTCTGAAAAAACTACACCACTTTGGCTCAAATCCGATAATTTTTTTTTACTTTCCTGATGCCATCTGCTGAAAAAATTAAATAAAACTTTTACGAAAATAATTAAAATTGAAAATGTTTATTTTATTCAGTTGCCATTACCTTCAGAAACTAAATTCATTATTTGAAAAATAGTTGACACGTTGCAAGTGACGCAATTCCGTTCAGACTCCATTCCCGGATTTTATTGTGGGTTTAGGCTATGATTTCTTCATTGATAATTCTGTTGATTGCAAATATGTATATTTAAGCGATTTCCGAGAATTATAACCATGATGGTTGTTCAAGGCCATCGTACTAGAGCTGCAAATTAGGGTTTTATATTTTCATTTTTTCGCCAAATACGTTGCCGAACTCACCAAATGTTTACCTAAACGCGCCAAATGAGCAAAACATTTTTTTTTAAAATTTACAATCGGTTAGTTGTTCGAAGGTCTTCGTGCTAGAGCTGTATAATAAGTTTGTCTGTAGCTATGTATATCTCTTTTCTCGCTAAATTCTTACCAAAAAACGCGGCAAAAAGAGCTAAAAGGTTTTATATGTTTATGAAGGAAATTACGATGACTTTTTAGTGTGCATTTTATAGGGTAGTTTTTGTTTTAGATTTTTAAGGTGATATAAGTAACATGATTTTTTACTTTTTAATGAGCGGGAACAATAACATAAGTTTATTATCCTATAATGGATTAAATTGTACATATACTTGGATGAATTACAACTTTTTTTTAGTCCGTGCGAAGAACGGGTATTTATTTGCTAGTAAAAAAAAAATAATAAATTTAGAAAATTTGATAACAATAACAACATTTTAGAATTGACCTAGTGGGTACAATACTAGCATTATACCTAAGTTCAGCAGCTTTCAGATTTGGGTCCATGCTCTAAAATTTCTTTTTAACGCATTAATAAGTAAAAATCAAATATAAAAGCTTGGTTTTCATGGAACAGATATAAGTACAGGGTGAGGCAAATAAAACCGGCCCCAACGTGGGGATAAGAATACGACAGAAATGTTGTCAAGTCAAGACCCAATACAAAAACAGGTTTGCTAACATGAAGCCATTTATCGCTTCAATATTAAGCCCAAACAAACGCTTGGCGACTTATTTGCCGGCAACTACGCTATGGTTGGAAAAGCTAGTTGAAATGAAATATAAACAAGGTTTGTAGAGCTGATCAAAAAAGTTTCCACTAGTGATCATTTCGGTTGTTATCTATCGTTAAGAATCGGTCCTTTTTGTTAATGCAAAACATTCTAAATTGATTGCAAGACCCAGAATCTGGTGTTCAGACCCGTTTCAGAATGTTTTTGAACTTGTTGACAGCAGATCGTTGATCGTTGCCTAGTACTCTTTTTTTGCACTTTTACACATTTAAGTTCTTGAACAAACAACTGGTCACATTTTTTCCATGAATTCGTTTTAATATAATTTTCTACAATGAACACTCTCTGCTGTACAGTGAGTTTCATCTTCACCTGTAAATTGATCAACTTACACTCACACAGTCGCAACTCACACTGACGCACTACGATCTGAACTGGCCAATAGTCCATGAGTAGCTCTAATGTGATGCTAATCCAATCCAACTAATGCAAAAACAGGTTTGTCAAGTGAAACCATTACACGTTTGAATTATCTTTTATTTCCACTTGAAAGCTTTCAGGCGGCTTCAAGAGATTTCAACGTATTCCTATCTCTAGACCGGGGCCGGTTTTATTTGCCTCACCCTGTATAACCTTAGGCTACTAACAGGCATAGATATTTATCTAAGACAGATATGTTTGTATTTGTAGGATTAAGTTGGTCAGTGACATCATCGACTATACACTGTTAAAAATTAGGCACTTTGTTTCACCAAAAATATGGTTCCTAGTAGCTGCAACGGCTGGGTGGTAAGGTAAGGTAATCGTTTCCAGTTGCCTATTTCTAGCCTCCTTCAGGAGCTTTAACACAGCAATAACGCCTCGTAATTTAGAACCTGGTCAAGTGACGAGGTCGACACCTGAGCGGGACCCAACGGAACTTCGAGCGACATCGTACGCTAACGCCGCGGGACTTTGGACTCCAACAGATTTAACGAGCACGTCTGTCCCTGTTGTACTCGGGCCCATCCGTGATGAGGATTTTCTACTATTTCCAGCACAAATTTTCCAGCAAAGGTCAAATGTCAATCAAAATTAAATTTCAAATCTTAGGATTGAAACTTTTGACACTGTTAAAAATTAGGCACTTATTGTTTCACCAACATAGGGTTCCTAGTAGCTGCAACGGCTGGGTGGTGAAGCGTTAAACCATATTTTTGGTATTCGGTTGAACCATTTCTCAGGTTTTTGTTTCCAAATCCAGAAAAATGGTTCAACCAAACACCGAAAAAAGGTGAAACATTTCACCACACAGCCGTTGCAGCTACTAGGAACCAATATCATGGTGAAACCAAGCACAAAATGTTTAACAGAGTACGACTTTAAATTATAGTAACTTACTAAACTCTAATAAAATTCAATTTTCTACCAAAAGAAGTTCAGCATGAAAAAAGAAAATAATTTATAAACTTAAAGCACCGAATTGCTGCTTTTATATCGATTTTTCATGCAAAAAAATCCTAGGGGTTGAGATTTACCCCGAATTGTTGTTTAAAAATAAAAATAAAGTTTGTATTTAAAGGTGTTTATTTACTAACTCGTAAGCAACGAAATATTAACGATTTAAAAGTTTTTTTTGGGGGGAAATTATTCAAAATCATCATTTGAGGAACTAATGCCGTATGATCTGCATGTATTGCCATTCTAATCCGACAAAAAATCAGTTTAGGCAATTTCGATAAAATTTATTTACCATGTTCTTGAATAATCCCCTTTTTAGCGAATGACAGGTGAATTGATTATTAAACCAAACTGTTTTTTACTCGTCAAATGGAGGTCTTGAGAGTCTTAGTTAATGATTTGTCTTACATATCTTCATGTCCCGTATCAAATTTATCCTATAATGCTGACGTATCTTCAAATGATCGTATAGTTAAACAAGAAGTTCTTAAAGAACTAAAATTGTCTACTTTCCTGTTACTTAAATACTTACTGAAATTCTAATCGGGAAACAACTAGGTTCTTAACAGTAAATATCATCAACAAACGTTTCTACACTAGATTTATACACATTAGAAAAAAAATCGCTAAACACAGCATCCCTATAACATAAACTTCTAAAAGCCAAAATCAACTATTTTCCTTAATATTCTTTCACAAATTAACTTAATATTATTTGTCGTCTGCTCGATTTTTTTGTAAGTCGAAGAATAATTAAATATTTATTAATAACAAAAGTAATGAAACCACTCTAAAGTGCATTAAAAAAATACGAAATGTAAATTAAAAATAAGCATAATTGTACGCAAAAAATATGCCTTGCCGTTTTCTTGGTAAACAATTAATGAACAATCAAAGAATCCCATTGTCCTACATTTTATGACGTTATTCCAAACTGATTCATAAGAAAATTATTTTACTTCAAATATTTTTAAATAAATAAAGCTTCTCGTGAAATTGTTGATTTGGCAACAGTGATTTAAATGACTCAAAATTGAATTCCAATGCTAATTCAATAGGAAATTCGCCGACAGATAGTAATTTATGTCCGTCCGGACGTACAGACAGGCGTACACAAAGTATGAAAGTTGGGTTTCTGAGGTCATAGCTTTCTAACAAAAAAAGAATGTTTAAGATCAGACGTAGAGAACCGATTTTGGAAAGGGGGTAAGGACAGAGAGACGGACATCGACAGCATGTCAATACTCATGTTTTAAAAATCTATCAAATTAAAAAAAAAAAGTAGACTAAAAAAATCAATCAGAAACAATTTATGTGAATGATGAAAGTTAATTCTATAATGATTTAATGTCCTTCAGTCGTGAGTGCATTAGTTGTCATCGTTGAGTGTCCACGCACATGTTCTTTCGACTCAACTAGAGTTCAAAATTATTTGGGATGTGTTAAAACTCGCTTTTAAATTAGAAACAGGTCGCCGGAAGCAATGTCAAACCAAAGGAAACATTTGTAACTTATTGCTAAAGGAAGACCTGACTGATTCAACTAGCAAGTGATTAAACACCAACTAAAAATAACGGAGTTTTTTTCTAACCCCTAATTACCTAATCATTGCTATTTTCTCGCTTCGTTAAAGGGACCCCGCCAAAAGGCTCGCCAATCTATAATTATCTCCTTAAATACATCGGGAAGGGTCACTCACTTATCGATCGCCAACTTGTGAAAGGGTGGCGCCAAAAAGAAACAACGTCGAGGTCATTTTGAGATATGGATCTAGAATCCTGATTGACTTTCGATCGGGGGAGCTTACTGGTGTTTTAGCTTCCACACTACGTTTATAACGTAAAAAGTGGAAGGTATTATAATCGTCCAGTCCGTCCGTCTGTCACCCACTTGCATAGCCCAAACTACAAATGCTACTGACAAGTATGATATGTCAAAAAATTCATCTCATCGAAATTATAAGACATTGAAAATTTCAGAAAAAATTTGAATGAGAAGTATTTCAACTATTTAAAAAAAACTGCAACATTAATGCTCATTTAAAAAGCATAAGAAGCCATTTTTATTAGAATTAAATGAAGACGAAGAGCATAGTGGAAGAACGTGCAAAGTGACATTTTTGGTAAAATTTAGAGTTTTGTTGTAATTAACACATTATTCCATCCTTTAAATATAACAAGCTTTCCTTTTTTCATAAACTTAAAGTTAAGTATATTTTTTTACCATTTGCAAGCTTCGTTTTTAACGGATTTAGGTACAAACGAAAAACTTCGTTTCAATCGTTTTCTCGTTTTGACTTTTTTGTCACTTAGCACGTTCTTCCACTAAGCTCTTCAAATCACCACTGCCATTCACAACAATCGCTCGAGAAACTTTATTTGTTTGAATTAATAAATTAAAAGAAATTTATTTTTGGCAACATAAATCACTTTGAAATGACGTCAAATATATTTCACAAAAGAGATTCTTTTTTTGTATATTGATATGGAATGTTTTGCTTCTCTTTAAAAGTGAAGAATATTACATATTTATTCTTTGAAATATAAATTAATTTAGCAAACGATAATAAATAATTATTAAATTTTCGAAATAAAATAAAAGAAAATGGCCAAATTTAAGCGTGTAAATGTTTAATATAGAATTAATACTGTGTTTGGCGTCTGTTTTCCTGTTGAACACAACTGTTGTGTGGAAGCGGTTAAATGAAAGATTTTGTTAAAGCCCTACTTGTTTACGCATGAAAAAGTTCAGGAAAATTTCGCCACTTGACTACTGTTCTAAATTACGACGTGTACTTGACTGTGTTAAAGTGTGAGAAAGTTAAAGATATTTTTATAGCAATAAAAATGATATTTTTTATCAGTTTAATTGCTAAAAATATAATATACTTAATTTTTTAGCGAATCCAGCCATTTGTATTTTGCACTTCTCAGGTCTTGAGTGGCAACAGAAATGCTGAATGAAAATATAAAAAATTCGATTCTCGATTGTGAATCAATGTCATTGGGAACAGAGCACTAATCGTAGGGAAGCACAGAAATGAAAGCGAGAAGGAACACGTCACATTAAACAAGTCTTTTAGTTTTCTATTTTAATAAACTTTAGAATCTATATATTTACTTATATTGCATAGCTCGCGAATTTTTCACTTTATATTTTTGACTGTTTTTAGCTTCCACACTACGTTTATAACGTAAAAAGTGTTAGCTTCCACACTACGTTTATAACGTAAAAATGGAAGGTTTTATAATCGTTCAGTCCGTCTGTCTGTCCGTCCGTCTGTCTGTCTGTCACCCACTTTCACAGAAAGAACCACAAGTTCCACAGACAAGTGGGATACGTCATTTTAAAGCAAAAAATCAGATTAGGCTACATTCCAAATTTCATTAAAAAATTTAAATTAGAAGTTTATTTAAAATGTAAATAACTAAAAAAAAATTATATACATTGATATAACATGAAAATTCTATTTTTATTCATATTTTCACTGTTGTCATCCACAAGTCCCACAGACAAGTGGGATACGTCATTTTGAAGCAAAAAATCAGATTAGGCTACATGCCAAATTTCATTAAAAAATTTAAACTAGAAGCTTATTTAAATAACTAAAAATTTAATCTACATTGAAATAACATGCAAATTCCATTTTTATTCAGTATTTTCACTGTTGCCAATTCGTTAAACGTACGAGAAACTTTTGTTAAAATAAAAATACACTTTTGAAATAATATTTATTTATGTGATATAATTCGGTTTGGATTGTTGTATTATCACAATAGAGTTCTTTTAATGGTTCTATATATATATATGTATGAAGAAGGATGCATAGAGAATTCTAACTTGGCATAAAAAAAATATGCTAAGTTTCGCTTTTATTTTTAAAGCATCAATTGTACAAATTATATATTTTTTGAACTGTAAATTAATTTAACAAACTATAAATAAGTGAATTTTCGGAAGAAATGTAAATGGGAAATTGTGGCGACAAAATATTTATTAAAAAAGATTACATCATTATTCTTCGAACTTCAAACTAATTTAGCAAACGATAAAGTCTAATTATAAATCTGAGAAAGAAGATTAATGAAAATAGTTAATTTTGGCGTTTAAAACTTTGAAATACAAATAGCTAAAGGCCCTGTTTTTATTAGAATTAAATCACATTTGCTATTCGCAACAATCGCTCGAGAAACTTTAATTCTTTTAGACAATAAATTAAAATAAATTTATTTTTGCGACATCGATCAGTTTGAAATGACGTCAAATATATTTCACTACGGAATCCTTGTATGTTGATATGAAATGTTTTCATTCTATTTAAAAGCGAGGAATATGACATATTTATTCTTTAAAATATAAATTAGTTTTTGCAAACGATAAGTAATAATTATTGAATTTTCGAAATAAAATAAATGAAACTAGCCAAATTTAGCTTGTAAATGTTAAATATAGAATTAATGTTGTGTTTGGCGCGTTTTTTCCTGTTAAACACAAATATGTGGAAGCGAGTTAAGTGACAGATTCTGTTACAAACCTACTTGTTAATTATCACTTTGAAAACTCTTAGCTATTAAGTTTATTAGCTTGTTTAGGTTTTGTAAATCTATTTTACTTTTTCTATTTATACATCGTTAGTTTTTTTTGCAGAAAAACAAATTATTTTCGAGAGTGCAATCGCAGTAGCAATAATTAAATACTAGTTTTAACTAAACAAACGTATATTTTCTTTAATCTAACAAAATGCACTCATTTTTCGTGCACCTCAAATGAGCATTAAATTGAGCAATTTGGTGAATCCAATATATTTCTTTTAAATAACAGACTTAGTTTACAATAAACACGATTTAATAAGATACTAAAATTCAATAATTACACACGTTTTTAGATAGTATTTTTTAAGAATAGAATTACAAATTTAGCGGCAATTATATTTTAGGTAGTACAAGTGTGTAAGAGACAGGTCAAATTTTCAATTACATACATTTCAATTCATACATAGCAACATAAATTTGAAACTCTTTGACTACATCAAAAGAAACGTCAGTTTATTATCTCAACATTTTGACAACACACTATTTTTCTAGCTCCTATAGTCTTACCTTACGACGAGAAAACATATTAAAAATTTACAGAGTATTTGTGTAGGGACTTAGTAGAAAACAATTTAGTTAAGAAGGCTTATTGAAGAAATAGACCCCTTGTCCACATCGTTTAAAGTAAAGCAACCTTTCTTTTTTCAGTAAAAAAAGTCTTTCGGTAAAAACATTCTGAACTAAAAGCGACCTTAAATGATTTACGGTTCCGTAAGGAATACTTTTTGTATATTAAAAAAGGAGTAACATTTTTTATTGCCTCGAGAGAATTGAACTGAAAAATGTTTTCTTACATATTTAAAAGTGCGTTTATAAAGCGTAGTACGGCATACTTTCTTTAAAGCACAATCTGTCTTTTGATCTTTATGGATATTTTTTTTTTGTTTTTATTCTCAGTCTTCATAACAATGCATATAATTAAATGATCTGGATTTTTGTTTTTATCCCTAGTTGTTCAATAGTAACTAATAGTAATAATAGTAATTAATTTTGAAATAACTTAAATAACTAAATTTAACAATTAAACATTGATTTGATAAAACGTTGAAGTTTTGTAATAAAGCTGTTTTAAATGTTATTTAACAACAGTTTAAGTTGCTGGATACTTCTGGAGTTTCTGCAAAAAAAAAAAATTGTGTTTTAAGTACGAGAAAAATAATACTATCTCATAATTTGAATATCCTAAAAGTTAAAGCTACTTATTTGTTTGCATTTGAAAAAGTTTTCAAGAAATAAAAAAATAATTACTTGTTTTACGAGGTCAAACCACGAGTATATACCAAAAATTGAATAGAGGAACCAGGGACATATGACCTAACTTGTAGTTTTTGACTTGTAACTTTTAAAAAACACTATTTATGGATGTGCAAATGCAGTTAATTTATGCTTTAATAAGTATTACACAATATATATTAGTATTTTTCTGTAGTATTAACTGCAATAGCAGTAAAATATAAATTATTTAAAGCATTAGTTTTGGGTCTTGTATCCCAATGCATAGGGATACATGACCCACCCATTAGGGATACGTGACCCTACCCAAAAATTTGGTTGTAAGACTTAAAATTATTTTTAAAAAATTACCTAATAACAAAACTAATATCATATTGTTGTTGTTGTTGTCGTGTCCATGTTGTGTGCAAAAACTAGATGGATCCGAAGCTGTCGTAGACAGCTTTCGCTATTTCCTCTGCATCTTCGGAGAGAATTAAAATTTCTGGGTCTTCAAAGCCAATCCTGAAGAGCCTGGCTTGAATTGCTGGGCAGCCAAATATATGCTGCGGGGACAGTTGGACACCAGGACAGTTTGGGCAGTTTGTGGAGAAGCTTCTTTGTCCTTCCGTTGAGATTTTCATTCCTTTTAAATGTTTTGTTCGTAGTCTGGCTATTATTGAAGATATTGTACGGTTACAATTTAGAGCAGGGATGGAATATTTAAAATTATTTTTGATAAGTCTACGGCTGGCAACTGCATTGGCGTCAACGAGAGTTATGAGGTTAGATGATTGGGGGCAAGCTCTTGATTCTTTGGCAAGCTCATCGGCTTTTTCATTTCCAAGGATGTTAACATGAGCTGGTATCCACTGTAACGTGCAGGTTTTCTTGGCTGCGAAGACTTAGTTGATGGATAGGATTATTTCATGGCTGATTTGGCACTTGCCCTTCTGAATGGCCTGCAGGGAAGATCTTGAATCAGAAAGGATGGTAATGCCGCTGGATCTGTGGATGCTTTTGGACAGGAAAATCTCCAACGCACTCTTGATGGCAACGAGTTCGCATGTATAGTTGGAGGCAATTTTCCCTACAGGAATTTTGTGACACTCATTTTCATCGCCTGGACCCGTTAAGAAAACTCCTGCACCTCCTCCATCAAGATTTGAATCGGAGGAGCCATCTGTGTAGGCTAATACTAAATTTTGGGCTTTGGTGGTGAGTTCATTGATGGTATGGACGCCTTTTTCTTTAATTATCGAGACCGGTTCTTTTTTGGTGCAGGGTCGTAGGAGGTTTAGGTTTACGATTGTCTGCGGGTGAAGGTGCAAAGTATGAATAGGTTCTTTCGGAATTTCAAGTGACTTATGCTGGAGGTTGATATCTTTCCTGATTTCCAGATCATGCTGTAGGGTTGAGGATCTTTTAAGCCTGGATTTTTCGCTCCATGCTTTGAAAGTTATATTGGAAATGTGGTTTTCAGGTAGGCTCCGTATGTTATTTGTGAATTTAATTGTGGATAATTTTCTTCTGTTTTCCAAAGGAGTTAGGCCGCATTCCTTTTCAGCTTTGATGTTATTCGTTGATGAGACAGCTCCAATGATGATTTTTGATGCCCTGTACTGTATCCTGTCGATCTTTTCTCTTGCAGTGGGCATAGCTGGTGCCCAGATGGGTGCAGCGTATTCAAGAATGGGCCTGACTATGGAGGTATATGTATTAAGAAGGGTCTTTGGATTTGATCCCCAGGATCCACCGCACAGTCTCTTAAGGATGTTAAGCTTTTTTAGTGCTTTATTTGAGACATGATTGAGGTGTTGCGAGAATCTGAGCTCTGCGTCAAGAGTGAGTCCAAGGTATCGTGGATTAGAAGTTTGTTTGATTTCCGAGCCAAAGAGCTTGATGGAAGGATGGAAGGAGCGTCGATTTTTCCTGTCAGTTGAGAAAATACAAAGGTTTGTTTTATCTGGATTAATAGTGAGCTTAAGCTCTTTTGACCACGTTTCAATGCCCTGCATGCATTCATTTAGGGCTGTTTGGGAAGTCTCCAAGTCTTTATGTGTATGCCATACTGCGATGTCATCGGCATAACAGGCCACTTTGACTTCATTGCTTAAGTGGTGGTCGATCGTATTCATGTACAGGAGGAAAAGCAGTGGGCTAAGCACGGAGCCTTGGGGAACTCCTGCCTTCGTATGGTGAGTGTGTGAAAAGGTGCCATTTACTTTGACTTTGAAGCTTCTTTTCCTGAGGAAATCATTTATCCAGATCAGAGCGTTTGATGATATGCCTGTTGCATGGATTATGTTGATCAGTTTTTGTCTCCATACTCTGTCGAAAGCTGCAGAGAGATCTAGGAGGACCATAGTTGTTTTCTTTTGCGGCTTTTCTTGAAACCCATCAATCACAGATTGGCAGAGGTAAAACAGCTGGTCGACGGTACTGTGCTTTGCTCTGTATGCGGTTTGGTAGAAATGCAAGACATTGTTCTGTGTGATCCACCTCATCAACCTTGAGTGTATAATGCGCTCCATGAGTTTGCAGAGGATGCAGGTTAATGAGATGGGTCGGTAATTTTTGCGGTTGGTAGCGTCTTTTCCTGGCTTGAGGATGGGAATAATGACAGAGTTCTTCCAGATCTTGGGAAGCTTGCCTGAGCGCCAAGAGATGTTGAAGATGTTTAGCAAGAGTCTTTTAGCATTTTCCCCAAGGCGAATTATCATTTGGCCAAAGATGAGGTCAGGTCCAGGTGATTTTTTAGGATCGAGGCATTGAATAGCAGAATTAAGTTCCTCAACAGTAAAGTCAGATGTGAAAATGCCATTTTCAGTGTTCTTCCTGTTGCTCTTAATGATCGATTTATATTTTTTGTAGATCTTCTTGTCTTCTGCGGAGAATTCTAGTTTACTCGAGTCTTCATAGTGCTTTGCAAGCAGATTTGCTGTTTCTTTGTTTGTTCTAGCAGTTGACCCATTTGTGGTGATGACATTTGATTGCGGGCTGTCCTGTGTTGTGATGTTGGAGTTATTTAGGACCTTGATCAAGTTCCAATACTGGGACGCTCCTTTTCTTGGGTCAAGACTGCTGCAGAGTTCACTCCATTTTTCTTGTTTGCTATCAGAAATGGCTTCTTCTACTCTATGACTAGCTTCGATGAGCTTGCATCTTAGCTGCTCGCTGTTGTTGTTCTGGAGCTCTTTGCAAAGTTGGTCCCTCTCTTGGATAAGTTCTTCGATGTTATTGTCCCTCCAGAAAGGAAACCAGTCATTTCTTCTCTTTCCTCTGGGAATATGATGTCCTGCTGCTTTTTGAATCCGGTTAGTGAAGAGGGATAGGAGTTCGTCTAGGTCACCGTGATCGATAGACTCAGAGCAAAGGCCTTCAAGTTCCTGGGTAAACTCGAACCAGTTTGCTTTGCGGAAATTCCAAGAGCGTTTTGTTTGCTGGGAGGGTTCTTGGTTCATTGTGAAGTTTGTAACAATTGGATAGTGATCACTGATGGCAGAATCGAGCACTTTCCAGTGTGTTTTACCTGTTGATGGGTGGCTAATGGCAGTGATATCAATTGCAGATGCTGTGCCATTTGTTCTGGAAACGTAAGTATTTTCTCCTGTGTTAAGAATAGTAAGATTTAGGTCGTCAACGAGGTCTTCTATTTGGATTCCCTTAGAATCAAGCAGTCTGCTGCCCCAAGAGGGGCTTTTAGCGTTGAGGTCTCCCAGAATAATTTTCGTCTCAGCCCTCGAGGAGGCAAGGTCTTGCAGCAGGTCAGTATTAATTGGTGAGGTATCTGGATGGTAAGCATTTACCACGGTAATCGTGTGTTTTGGGAGAAGAATATTTATTGCTTGAGCTTCTGTACTGCTGTCAGTTGGAGGGGCAGAAGCAACTTCGATGTACTTAATTTCTGGTGTCTTGATTAGGAAAGCAAGTCCTCCACCATTGCCTGTGTTCCTATCTTTTCTGATGGTGGTGTACCCTTTGATTTTGAGACACAGTTTTGGGTTCAGTTTTGTTTCTTGCAGGCATGCGACATGAATATTATTGGTATTAAAGATATCAGAGAGTTCGGCCACTTTCCTCTGAGTGCCGTTTATGTTGAGTTGCAGAAAATTCACTGTCCTCGTAGCTGATTTCTCGACGTGGCCCCGGACTGCAGGTCTCGTCGCGTCGGCTGCCCCGGACGCGGTAGCATTAAGACTAGGGATCGATATTGCACAATTCATGGAAGGTGGGGTTGCCAGAGCCTCGGGAGGTTGGACTTCTACCTGTTGGTCCGCGGGAGCTATTTTATTTCACTCCTACCACCCAATGGAAACCATTGGAGGCGTTCCCCTATCCGCCGCCTGGGGACGCGCTCTCTAGGGGTTACAGGCTCCCCCGAGAGTCATATTATAAAGTTTATATATATTTATAGTATTTTCAGACAAAATTATTAGTTTTTATTTTTATCCCATTAGTTGTGCTTATACTAACGAAATAATTAAATTTAAAAGTAAATTCTGGTCGAAATACAAATCTGGGGCTTCTTTTATTTTGCAGATAAAACACAGGTGGTTGAAGAATCGCTACTATTGAATCAATATTAACTTGAGATGTATTGTCTATTTCAGGCCATTTAAAACATTTTCCATCGATTCTTTATGCATATTGAATTGTAAGTTCGTTAAAAAAAATCCCTTGTACAGCTGGGGAAAAAAAACGATCCACCCTTCGTTTTTCGGCTGCTATTGGTCAAGGAATTTTGTGAAAGGTGTCATTTTTCAGGAAATAGCTTAAGGAATTAAGAACTGGCAACCAAAATTGTATAAGGGGTCGTCTACATATTAAAATGAGTACCAACTTTGAAAATTCCAATGGCAATACGCAATTTTTTTTACATAAAAATGTTCAGCACCTTCAAAATACCCCATGTATAAAAAAGAATTATTTGTTTTGCATTATTTGCCGAGATATTAAAGCATTAATTTTGAACGCGATTAGGGGGAAATCTCCAAATTGAAAAAGTTAATATTTAGGGTGTCTTTTCGAAACGACAAGCTAAAAAAAGGGTTACCATAATCTCGCCAAAGGATGCTAGAATTAAACCTCCTTCACTAATATTGTGATTTTTTTAATGTTTTTACCTTTTTTTTTTAAATTTTTGATTTTAAAATTCAGAAATAGGGTAGACGAGAAAAAGTTTTAAATTTGATGAAAAAACTTGTGTGATTTGTTTTTGGAAGATTAAGAAGTATATAATGAAAAAAAAAATTTGGTTTAATTCATTTTATTTGTGGAGGTATGAATAAAAGTTTGTGAAACTTTTTTAACATTATGGGCGTTCAACTTTGAATGCTTATATCTCAACTAATAAAGCAAATTAATAAATTTTCTTTTGGATCTGGGGTATTTTGAAAATGATAAACATTTCTATATTAAAAAAATTGGGTGTTGCCATTGGAAGTTTCAAAGTTGGTACTCAATTTAATATGTAGACGACCCCTTATACAATTTTGGTTTCCAGTTCCCAATTCCTTACGCTATTTCCTGAAAAATGACACCTTTCACAAAATTCCTTGACCAATAGCAGCCGAAAAACGAAGGGTGGACCTTTTTTTTTCCCCCAGCTGTACCTTCCCAACAAACCTTATACTCTGTTAAGAACCCAGTCATTTACTTTTGGCTCTCCCGTGATTTTTTAAAAAAATTACTTGGTCTACTTCTGTCTACTTTTGTGTTGTTTACTTGGGACACATACCCCCAATTGGCTTAGGTCATTTATCCCTAGTTGCACTTTTTTTTGTTTAACCCCAAAACAAAGTCATTTGCGAATAATTACATTAGCACTATTATGCACGTAACTGTAGCTAATAGCATGAACTAAACAAGTAACTAATTGAAAAAATATTTCATTTAAACCAAAAAATTTAGACCGAAAAACCTTACGGACTCAAAAATTTACTTTCAGTGCATGAAAACGTATTTCTTCGCATAACTAAACACATACGCAATGATTCAGCTCGTTTTTTTCACCTTGTGATCAGCTGGCTGAAAGGAATAAAGTGATGCCACTTTCAACTCACAAAACTTTTCCATTGCTGAGAAAAAGGCATTGGGTCATGTATCCTTATGGGTCAAATGTCCCCAGTTCCCCCTACATCAAAATTAAATTGAATAAAACTAAAGTGTTGCACTTTCATACCTTATTCAAGACAATTACAATTTTATATGCATATTGAGCATATAAGAAAGATGAAAGAAAAAAAATTCTAGCAAGAATTATCATCTAAACGCAACTCGCTGCATGTATTATAAAATTCAGAACGTTTTACAAAATGTCCACCACTTTAATCAACTAATTTAATGTAATCCCCAATTAAGACCAAGTGACGGTTTACGATTAAGGCTTCTAATAAGGGCTTCTTCGTTAATATAATTGCAGAATCGGTGGAGATGACACAATTTATGAACTCGGGGTTTTAGTACTCCTCTGAAGCATAATTTAGCGAAAATGACGCGATGCTTTGAAGTTGAGAAAATACACGCTCGCAGAGTTATAAATTTCAGATGCTTTTAGTGTGAATTATTTATATAAAGGAGAGATGGTTAATGCCAGAGAAACGTGGGGATCTAACTTAATTTAGTACCCGAATTCGAAGGAAGAAAACGTACTAATCTTTATGAATATTTAATTATTTGAATGCATTCAATTTTAACCGTTGTGATTTACTTGAAAAGAGATATGCATTCCATTTATAAGAACTGCGATACGTTTTTAACATTAAAATTTCTAGAAATTTTGATCGCTTTGTCCGTCAGTCCATCAAACACTTTCACAACTCAATCCAAAAATATCGCAGACTAATCTGAGTCATATATTAGCTTAGTATAAGGACAAATGTCAATCAAAATTAAATTTCAATCTTAGGATTGAAACTTTTACACTGTTAAAAATTAGGCACTTTGTTTCACCAAAAATATGGTTCCTAGTAGCTGCAACGGCTGTGTGGTGAAACGTTAAACCATATTTTTGGTATTCGGTTGAACCATTTCTTAGGTTTTTGTTTCCAAATCCAGAAAAATGGTTCAACCAAACACCGAAAAAAAAGGTGAAACATTTCACCACACAGCCGTTGCAGCTACTAGGAACCAATATCATGGTGAAAGGAACCAATATCATGGCGAAAGGAACCAATATCATGGTGAAAGGAACCAATATCATGGTGAAACCAAGCACAAATTTTTTAACAGTGTAGACTGTTTTTAAACCAACACTACTATTGGAAGTATTTATATGCCTTCTATATGTTTTCAAACATGTTTTTTCATTAGAGATTTTATTATTTCAACTAAAAATTCGTAAATAATGGTTTGAATAGAAAATAAAATAAAAAACTTAAACATTTGATTTTTAATAAAACCTTATATGGTCGTATTATAATAAAAGAAACTATGAGTTTTATATTTTAACAATTCCAATAAAGAACACGTTGTAATATTAAAATCCAAAAAGATTATTCAGTTGAGTTATTCAAAATTAAACGTTTTATTTTAACATGCATATTTGTAGGTAGCAAATTGATGAATGACTTTTTTTCTCAAAACACTGGAGCCAAGGACACATTTAGTACGTTTTTCTCGAAAAGTTTATACTGGAACCTTAAAATTTATTTACTGGACATATCCCGACAGCCAGAATTCCGACAAGCCAAAATCCCGGCAAGCCAAAATCCCGACAAGCCCAAACCCGACAAGCCAAAATCTCGACAAGCCGAAATCCCGAATGAGTCACAATCCCGAATGGGTCGAAATCACGAAAATAGATTTTTGTCCATTTCTCGATTTTTTTTAATATAGAGATTTTTTAATATAGAGATATTTTTTTTTAAATATTAGAGATAATTTATTTATTTAGTTATTTAGTCAGTTAGTTAGTCACTTAGTTAGTCAGTCAGTAAATTAGTTAATCAGTCAGTTAGTCAGTTAGTTAGTCAGTCCGTTAGCTAGTTAGTCAGTAAGTTAGTTAGTCAGTCAGTCTGTTAGTTAGATAGTCAGTTAGTCAGTGAGTTAGTTAGTCTGTCCGTTAGTTAGTCAGTCAGTTAGTTAGTCAATTAGTCAGTTAGTTAGTCAGTCACTTCGTTAGTTAGTCCAGACTGACTAACTTAGTCTAGCTTACTGTCAATTAGTTAGTCAGTGAACTGACTGAATCACTGACTAACTGGCTGACTAACTGACTTACTACTAACTTACTGACTGACTAACTAACTAACTAACTAACTAACTAACTAACTGACTAACTAACTAACTAACTGACTGACTGACTGACTGACTAACTGACCGACTGACTAACTAACCGACTGACTGACTAACTAACGGACTGACTGACTAAATAAGTAACTAATAATAACTAAATAAGTAAATAAATAAATAAGTAATCTCTAATATATATATTTTTTAAATCGAGAAATGGACAAAAATCTATTTTTTCGGGATTTCGACCCATTCGGGATTATGGCCTTTCGGGATTTCGGCGTTCGAGATTCTGGCTTGTCGGTATTTTGGCTTTCGGGATTGTGTCCGGAACCTCGACTCACTTTATCGGTAATATAAACCACATATTACAAAACGAGAGTTACGATCTTGAACCGATATTTAAGGAAAGCAAAATAAAATTACGCAGAATGATTTGGCAATTATTTTTAACTAAGGCAGTGTGCACTAATTATTTTAAATAATCAATGTGGTAACAAAGAAATATACTAAACACCGAATTCCAATAATATTTTCGGGTATTTAATTTTTAATGTAAAACACACTCAAAAATTTGGGGTTGCTATTCATATTTTATTTTTTCTTATTTAAATTTAAATAAAAAAATAATAATAATGAAAAATTGATGAAAAAACTTGTGTGATTTGTTTTTGGAAGATTAAGAAGTATATAATGAAAAAAAAATTTGGTTTAATTCATTTTATTTGTGGAGGTATTTGTGAAACTTTTTTAACATTATGGGCGTTCAACTTTGAATGCTTATATCTCAACTAATAAAGCAAATTAATAAATTTTCTTTTGGATCTGGGGTATTTTGAAAATGATAAACATTTTTATATTTAAAAAATTGGGTGTTGCCATTGGAAGTTTCAAAGTTGGAACTCAATTTAATATGTAGACGACCCCTTATACAATTTTGGTTGCCAGTTCCCAATTCCTTACGCTATTTCCTGAAAAATGACACCTTTCACAAAATTCCTTGACCAATAGCAGCCGAAAAACGAAGGGTGGATCGTTTTTTTTCCCCAGCTGTACCTTCCCAACAAACCTTATACTCTGTTAAGAACCCAGTCATTTACTTTTGGCTCTCCCGTGATTTTTTAAAAAAATTACTTGGTCTACTTCTGTCTACTTTTGTGTTGTTTACTTGGGACACATATCCCCAATTGGCTTAGGTCATTTATCCCTAGTTACACTTTTTTTGTTTAACCCCAAAACAAGGTCATTTGCGAATAATTACATTAGCACTATTATGCACGTAATTGTAGCTAATAGCATGAACTAAACAAGTAACTAATTGAAAAAATCTTTCATTTAAACCTAAATATGTAGACCGAAAAACCTTACGGACTCAAAGATTTACTTTCAGTGCATGAAAACGTATTTCTTCGCATAACTAAACACATACGCAATGATTCAGCTCGTTTTTTTCACCTTGTGATCAGCTGGCTGAAAGGAATAAAGTGATGCCACTTTCAACTCACAAAACTTTTCCGTTGCTGAGAAAAAGGCATTGGGTCATGTATCCTTATGGGTCAAATGTCCCCAGTTCCCCCTACATCAAAATTAAATTGAATAAAACTAAAGTGTTGCATTTTCATACTTTATTCAAGACAATTACAACTTTATATGCATATTGAGCATATAAGAAAGTTGAAAGAAAAAAAAAATTCTAGCAAGAATTATCATCTAAACGCAACTCGCTGCATGTATTATAAAATTCAGAACGTTTTACAAAATGTCCACCACTTTAATCAACTAATTTAATGTAATCCCCAATTAAGACCAAGTGACGGTTTACGATTAAGGCTTCTAATAAGGGCTTCTTCGTTAATATAATTGCAGAATCGGTGGAGATGACACAATTTATGAACTCGGGGTTTTAGTACTCCTCTGAAGCATAATTTAGCGAAAATGACGCGATGCTTTGAAGTTGAGAAAATACACGCTCGCAGAGTTATAAATTTCAGATGCTTTTAGTGTGAATTATTTATATAAAGGAGAGATGGTTAATGCCAGAGAAACGTGGGGATCTAACTTAATTTAGTACCCGAATTCGAAGGAAGAAAACGTACTAATCTTTATGAATATTTAATTATTTGAATGCATTCAATTTTAACCGTTGTGATTTACTTGAAAAGAGATATGCATTCCATTTATAAGAACTGCGTTACGTTTTTAACATTAAAATTTCTAGAAATTTTGATCGCTTTGTCCGTCAGTCCATCAAACACTTTCACAACTCAATCCAAAAATATCGCAGACTAATCTGAGTCATATAGTAGCTTAGCATAAGGACAAATGTCAATCAAAATTAAATTTCAATCTTAGGATTGAAACTTTTACACTGTTAAAAATTAGGCACTTTGATTCACCAAAAATATGGTTCCTAGTAGCTGCAACGGCTGTGTGGTGCAACGTTAAACCATATTTTTGGTATTCGATTGAACCATTTCTCAGGTTTTTGTTTCCAAATCCAGAAAAATGGTTCAACCAAACACCGAAAAAAAGGTGAAACATTTCACCACACAGCCGTTGCAGCTACTAGGAACCAATATCATGATGAAAGGAACCAATATCATGATGAAACCAAGCACAAATTTTTTAACAGTGTAGACTGTTTTTAAACCAACACTACTATTGGAAGTATTTATATGCCTTTTATATTCTTTCAAACATGTTTCTTCATTGGAGATTTTATTATTTCAACTAAAAATTCGTAAATAATGGTTTGAATAGAAAATAAAATAAAAAACTTAAACATTTGATTTTTAATAAAACCTTATATGGTCGTATTATAATAAAAGAAACTATGAGTTTTATATTTTAACAATTCCAATAAAGAACACGTTGTAATATTAAAATCCAAAAAGATTATTCAGTTGAGTTATTCAAAATTAAACGTTTTATTTTAACATGCATATTTGTAGGTAGCAAATTGATGAATGACTTTTTTTCTCAAAACACTGGAGCCAAGGACACATTTAGTACGTTTTTCTCGAAAAGTTTATACTGGAACCTTAAAATTTCTGGTGAATCATATCTTTTATCTCTGCAGTCCATCCCAAATATAGCTTCAAACGTGAGACTGAGAAAAAAGCAATGGTGAACAATCGATTACACAATAGCTAGTCGAAGAAAAATCTTTAGGAGGAGAGGAGAAAAACTCAGATGTGGTGTTGTAGGTAACAAGATTTTGTAAAGAACAGATGTATTGCGACCTGTAAGTTTGCATTCAAGTGAAGAATGTTTAAATATATATTTTCTAAAAATGATGTACTTCCTAGTGTTTCGTAAAAATAATACAAAGTGTTCCTTAAAAATAATGCAATCGACAAAATTTCTGCAACTTTTAAGGGGACGCGGTACCCAAAAAACTAAATCCAGTACTTTTATTGCTAGCATTCAAATTAAACTATTTTTACAAAGAACTAACATTCAATAAACATATACGAAAAAATAATAAATACTAAAACGTAAGTTTTTTAAAAAATTAAAAAATTTAAAAATTTTAACGTTTTTTCAAAATGCTACTCTTCCTACAATTTAAAGAATTTTGTATTGGATTTTTTTTCAAAATGTTCCCACAACATCTATTAATAAAAGTTGGTATGGATATTGAGCTATCAGTTAAACAAAAAAAGTTATGTAGCTTTATGTATAAAAATGGCTAAAAAATAAGATTTTTTGTAAATTTTCACCTTCAGCATTTTTAAAAATATATATATTCACACTAGACCTTATCCCATACTAACTTTTGTTAAAAGCATATGTTTCAACACAGGAAAAAAAATTTGGAGCTCTACATTAATTTACCTAAAAGCCTTAGGGTTTTAACCATTCACAAGCTGAAAAAATTAAAATTAAAAAAAATCAACATAAAATTTCAAAAACCATTTTACCAAACCACTATATCATTTTCAATAAACCTCCACCATTATTAATTATTCCTTCTTTTTTTGCAATATCCTTAGCTCACAACATTCGATCATGTTTAATTATTTTCTGGGCAGCCTTAAATTTTGGGTAATGCGTCCCCTTAAGTTGACATTTTCTGATTTACAGTCATTGTCGCTATCCATTTTAACTCAATGTCATTACAGTCAGGGCCGGATTTAAAGATTTGCCGCCTGTAGGCTACGATCGATTTGCCGCCCCTGTCACAATATTCTCCCCCTTTAACTAAGGGTTTTTTCTATTCCTGTGATGCAGTGATTTTTAAAATGAATGCGTTCTTCGATTAAATCGGAATCTACACTCTTAAAACAAACGAGCGGTTTTAACTCAGTCTGAGTTAATTTCCACTCCTTTCCGTGCCGAAAATGCACTTCTCCTATAGGAGTGAATTTCACTCTTTTTCGTAGTGGGTAAAAGAAATAAAAGAAAACAATCTGCGTCCTACACTCTTAAAACGAGCGGTTTTAACTCAGTCTGAGTTAATTTCCACTCCTTTCCGGTGCCGAAAATGCACTTCTCCTATAGGAGTGAATTTCACTCTTTTGTTTTAAGAGTGTAGATAATTTGAATAGTTGTATTTAACTGGTGGCCTTGTTTCTTATTAAACCATTAGTAATTATATAAGACTATTAAATAATTGTGTTAAGAAGTAGAACCTCCCTTGGTACTCATTGTACGCAACGTTTTTTTTTCTTCAATTTACGGCTCATTGCGGTTTACGTATAATGTAAATTATTTGTTTTCTTTATTATAAAAGATGCTAATATTTTTAAGAATATTTGTTATGCTAAATACCGCTTTAATTGGTCTTAAAATTTGCCGTCCCTAAAAATTTGCTGCTCTAGGCTACAGCCTACTTAGCCTATTTAGAAATCCGGCCCTGTACAGTTCTTGACTTCAAAAAATAATCTTAGACCTCTTCGCTCCAGAGGTACACATACCTTTGTAGAATTCACTCCACAACTTCGTTTTACAAATTACTTTATATTAACTTTTAGATTGGTTGGTAGACATATATATTCAGGTTTGTGTGCTTGGTCAGCGACCCGCTTATAAACCTTCGTCAAGTAAGACAGACACAACAGACAACACACACACACACACATAAGTGGATCCATCTAATTTTTTAGAGACAGAGGCCAACTAGAGGATCCCCAGAATTGGCTTGTTACCCCCAGAGGTATTGATTTGGTATGGGAACTTAGAGGACTTTCGGACCCAACAGATTTAACGAGCACGTACTCCGCATATACTCGGTAGGTCTTCAGTGGTACCGGGACTCGATCGCAGGACCTTCCGATCCCGAGACCGAGACGCTGACCACTAGGCTCACTACGGACCGACTTTTAGATTATAAACTATAATGTTCAAGCTTTCCAAAAATACTGATACCAGAGCAGCTGATTTATTAGTTGTATCGATGACATACCAAGAGGGTCAAGTACATTGCGATGAGGCCCGGATGGCCGAGTGGTTTGGGCAGTCTGCGCAGTCTGCGCGCTGTAACGGGTGCGGGTTCGTTTCCCGCCTTCGCCCTGGATGTATATTCCTTTCTCTGTGACAGTAAAAAATTCTTTCTGTGTCTGTCTTACATGACGAAGGCTTCATAAGCGGGTCTCTAATCAAGCACACAAGCCGGAATATATGTACCTACCCCTAACCTACCCTACCTACATTGCGATAGGCCTTTCAAAAAACAAGTTTTTCATACGTTAATTTTTGTGATTTAACGATTAAAAAAAGTTATAAGTTATTAACCACAAAATACTGACAGAGATTGTTTATTCATAACACTAAAAAAAAATATTGAAGGACAAAAATTTTGGAATCCTAACTTTTGAATAAATTATAACAATAATGTTTTCGAAACATTTTGTGTTAAAAATAGTTAAAATTCAATTTTTAAACTTTTAAAAATGCAAGCATGAAGAATTTAAGGTCATAAAATTGTTTCAGAATCAATTTTATTTTACCATGTTTTTCATATGTTCATTTAACTAAAGCAAATATTATTTAATTCTTCACAAGACATGATTATTCCATCTAATGATACAAAAAGAAAATATAACTTAATAGAAAAATGTCTGGAGAATTTAATAAAATTTATCCGAAATAATTGCGAGTTTAAGGGGATACGGAAACCAAAAATTGGTCAAAATATTGATTTTTCAGTTTTAACTTCGAATTATTTACAATATATTTATGAACATTTACTGAAAGTTTCATAATTATATATTTTGTAGAAAAAACGTTATTAAATATTTTCTGGAGTCATTCCTATAAGTTTGAATACGTATTTCGTCTGCTTGCATTTTTTTTCTCTGTTTCGCGTTTTTCAATTCTTATGTTTAATAATTCAATAAGGCTTTTTTGCTAATTAAGTTAGAATTTCGAAATTTTTAACCTGTGTTCTTATATATATGGTGCACAAAATTGTGCATGGAATAAGGTCTACTATGTATTTTTTTTTAATATTGAATTCAATAATTTGTAATTTTTTGTGATTTTCAGTATAAATGCATGTTGCTTTTTAACTGTAGCTCACATTTTGAAATCCATGCACAGTTCTTGAACAAATAGTAATAAAAACAAACTATAAAAGTTTAGTGGAGTTATTCTTAAAATTGAAAGAGGAGTAGCGTTTTAAAAAAGTTCAAAATTTTGACGTTTTGGTAAAATAAATGAAAAACTACTTGTAGATATTTGTTTTTATTGCTAGAAAATGTTTATTTAAAGTGAACATTATATAAAACCACTATAATTTACAATTTTATGTTATTATTTCTAGAAATAATGTTTTGGGTACCGTATCCCCTTAACTTAGTGAGAAAAAAATCGCAAGCTGATGATTCCGAACGGAATCATTGGGAGTGAAAGGGTTAAGAGCAGTTTTAAAATTATAGTCAATTCCACATCCATATAATTTCGATATGCAGTCCCTGGACAAATTATTAGACGCACTGTGTTTTTTTAGTAATTTTATGTTTCTTAATAGTTTTTATGCAATAATGGTATATTTAAACTACAATATTATTGATTTTTATTTAAAAGAATTGTTGTAAACTACATATTTGTATCTATTTTAAGATAATTATGATTAAGATTCATTTATATTAATTATTTATTATAAGATTATTTATGTGTGGAATCATCCTCCTCAAATTCAGGAGACAGTGCAGTCTTGCATTAATAGCATGCCGCGCAGAATTAAAGCTTTGATAGCGGCTAAAGGTGACTCAACTAAATATTGACTTTTAATAACATTAATTTCACTTTTCTTTAAAACTTAATAAACTTATGCTTTTCTAAATGAATGCTGTTTTATTTATGTCAAATAAATCGGTAATTGATTGGATAATATAAAGATAAAAAACAAATTAATTTAAAATAATAAAACTGTACAATATCACCCGGTAATTAATATTTTGCATGAAATCTTGCAGTGCGTCTAATAATTTGTCCAGGGATTGTATGTCCGCATACTTCAGCAATGGGAAAACTAGTATAAAAGCCGCCGTTTTCTTTGTCTTACCCATCTCTCTTTTTCCCAGGAGAGGGCATCTGAGCAAACAAAGCAAAACACCGGGGAGAGTGGGCAGGAAGAAAATTTTTAGCACATGGCTCGTGTCAGGGGAAAAAGGGCTGCAAATCTTTCGCCCAGACCGTCTGTTTGCCCCGCCACATGATGAGGAAAGCGAGAATTCTCTGGAGGTATTTTTCAGGGGAATTCGGGAAATGGGTCAATGTAGGAATGTTAAAAGTAGATGAATGGGTTGGGAAATGCATTGTAAAATCATACTTTCTTAAACTAAAACTCATCGGCGCAACAGCCCGTTAGTGTGACAAGGTGTTTATTTCAGCTTACGTGACCAAGGGCTCTCTGCTAGCTATTGTGAGGTTTCAGTTGGTTGGTTGGTTGGTTGACATATATATTCAGGTTTGTGTGCTTGGTCAGCGACCCGCTTATAAACCTTCGTCAAGTAAGACAGACACAACAGACAACACACACACATAAGTGGATCCATCTAATTTTTAGAGACAGAGGCCAACTAGAGGATCCCCAGAATGGCTTGTCACCCCCAGAGGTATTGATTTGGTATGGGAACTTAGAGGACTTTCGGACCCAACAGATTTAACGAGCACGTACTCCGCATATACTCGGTAGGTCTTCAGTGGTACCGGGACTCGATCGCAGGACCTTCCGATCCCGAGACCGAGACGCTGACCACTAGGCTCACTACGGCCCAGGTATTGTGAGGTTTCAGTTACCTTGAGGGATTTCCTCGTAGTTCTGTGCTCCATGGTCTGCTCCTGTGCTTGCATAAACCAACCTCAGTGCGGCACATTGACTGTAATCATCTGTGTTCCATAGCGCAACTGCGTAGCATAAAACCTACCTCCGTGCGGCGTGCCTCGTGATCTGAATCTGGCAGCAGCGATATAGAGTGTGTGGGACTGGATGCTACTAATTTTAACTTGTTACTTTGGGCCGTAGTGAGCCTAGTGGTCAGCGTCTCGGTCTCGGGATCGGAAGGTCCTGCGATCGAGTCCCGGTACCACTGAGACCTACGAGTATATGCGAGTACGTGCTTCGTTAAATCTGTGGGTCCGAAAGTCCTCTAAGTTCCATACAAATCAATACCTCTGGGGTGACAACATCTGGATGTTTCTGTCCTAAAAATGGTCTACTTACTCGTCTGTTGTGTCTGTCTTACTTTGACGAATTATAAGCGGTCTACAGAAATACTGAATATATATGTCTAACTTGTTACTTTTTTTCCTGAGTTCTTGTCTGGATTTTAAATGTTCTTAATAAATAGATTACTTTTACCTCTTCGATGATTCTTCCATAAAATCTAAACTCGTCACAGTATATATATATCCTGTTTAGGTGGCCAACCTCACGCAGAACCCCCATTGTTTTGTTCCCAAGCATGCATGATGATGTATTCGGAAAGCGATAATTCTTTAGTCTTTAGAGGTATTTTTCACGGGAATTCTGGAAATAGGTCGATGTAGCAAAAAAAAAGGCCCAATTTATTATTGTATAGTTACTGTGCAGTTTACATGCTCACAGAAGAATATACCTTAGGTGCCCTCGTCACTTGAACAAGTGCGCTGAAAGGGTCTTAGCGCTTATTGACAAGCAAAATTTAAAGCATAGATCGTAGAAAATCTATGCTTTTTTTTTTGTTATTGCTTTAAAAAAAAATATAGAATATGTTATTTTGTTTCTTTTGTATGGTATCCCAAAAGTCTATAAGTTAATCTATAAGTCTATTAAGTTTATTCAAGCAGTTCAATAATTTCACGTTACGTTAAATTTAGTTCGCTTTCAATCCATCCCGTCATTGTCAACATTGACAGCTAAGGTCGTTCCAAGTAGATGAATGAGCTGGAAATGCATTGTAAAGTCATACGTAGCTATGGTTTGGTTTATTAGAGTGATACGGCTTTTAGAATTTGAACCACTTTTCACTCTTTCAACTTTCTTGTTATTGATAGAAAAAAAATTATTTTAGAAAAATTATTCAGAACTCGACTTCTTAGATACCATATCTTTAAATCGACGAACCTTTATTTTCCCATAGAGGTATTTATTAAAGAAACGTTACCTCATTAATAAAACATGATATTCATAGTCAACAGATCTTTAATCCATCTACTTTATTCCCTGTCACCAGACTTTTAAGGGGACGCGGTACCCAAAATTTAGGGCTGCCCAGAAAATAATTAAACATGCTCGAATGCTGTGAGCTAAGGATATTGCAAAAAAGAAGGATTCTTTTATAATGGTGGAGGTTAATTGAAAATGATATAGGGGTTTGGTAAAATGGTTTTTGAAATTTAATTTTATGTTGATTTTTTTTTAATTTTTAATTTTTTCAGCTTGTGAATGGTTAAAACCCTAAGGCTTTTAGGTAAATTAATGTAGAGCTCCAAATTTTTTTTCCTGTGTTGAAACATATGCTTTTAACAAAAGTTGGTATGGGATAAGGTCTAGTGTGAATAGATTTTTTAAAAAAAATTATGAAGGTGAAAATTTAAAAAAAATCTTATTTTTTGGTCATTTTTATACATAAAGCTACATAACTTTTTTTTGTTTAACTGATAGCTCAATATCCATACCAACTTTTATTAATAGATGTTGTGGGAACATTTTGAAAAAAAATCTATTACAAAAATCTTTAAATTGTAGGAGGAGTAGCATTTTGAAAAAACGTAAAAAAATTTAAATTAAAAAAAAAAAACTTACGTTTTAATAAGTATAATTTTTTCGTATATGTTTATTGAATGTTAGTTCTTTCTAAAAATAGTTTAATTTGAATGCTAGCGATAAAAAATACTGGATTTAATTTTTGGGTACTGCGTCCCCCCTTAACCAAGAGACTTTATTCCCTATCCTACTCATAAGGACTCAAATCCAGTGGGTATATTACCTGTCCCTATCAAGCCTATAATCGATTCACCATATTCCCTGACACCAGATATTTAACAATAGCCCTCTAGTAGCTCTAGTGCGACGATAATTCAAACCTAACCTAACCAGATATTTAATACAGCAATATTATTCACTGTTTCGAAACCTCTAATCCATTAACATTATTCCACGCACAGGCCTTATTCCTATGAATGTTTGGGGCCCGGGTGGCCTAGTGGTTAAGATCACAGACCATTACGCTAACATTGCACACTGTACAGGGTCCGGGCTCGATTCCCACGTTCGCCCTGGGTGTAATTTCTCTATGTCAGTAAAATTCGTTCTGTGTCTTACTTGACGAAGGTTTATCAGCGGGTCTCTGATCAAGCACACAAGCCGGAAATACATGTAACAACCAACCAAACCAATCCTGTGAATTTATTTTCTTTCACCATTGCCTATCATTATTCTCGTGCAACTTTATTCCCTTTCACCAGGCCTTACCATCAAGCGACACTTGTCTCCTTATCCTTAGATATCATTTTGCTCCAACAGTCCTTTCACTCGAGGACTTTTTTTTTTGCTCTGTCCAGAGTCACCATACCTTTATAACCCTTGTCACAAAATCTTTAAATCTACTTTATTCCCAAATACCACACAGTCCCTAGACAAATTATTAGGAGCACTGCAAGATTTCATGTATCAATCAGTGATGAACAAAATACCTTTAGAAGGACATTTGTGTTCCTAAACTTAAACTATTGAATAGAAAATACTAACTGCTATACTTAATACATATATCGACATCTTTTTTAATGATATGGCATTCTTTGGTATGTTTTCATCATTACTAAAAAAATACAGTACGTTAAATAATTTGTCCAGGGACTGTATATCTAATACGGCACTTTTATTCCTAACACCAGACTGCTAACTGAGAAATTTTTATTACCTAACATCACTGCTTCTATCCCAGCGACTTTTAATCTCTAACACCTGAAGCCCACCCGATACTCTTGGTGGACTACAGGTCTTGGGGCTACTGATGGTATAGCAAATGATTATGAACTAATAAATGGAATGAATGGAGGAACAGTAAGGCTTATTAGGCGCTCAAGTAACATAGTTTAAGCCCATTCACACTGCCAAACACTTGAATCCGTGCAACTGCACTCGTTAACTTGTGATCTGGTTTTTCGAGTTCCACAAAAAATTTTCTCGCAATTGGCAGTTTCACTTTGTAACAACTTCGCCCTTCGAATGCAGAGTCCGCTTCCACTTGCATCATCGAATTTTGTTACGAACCTCAGTTATAAGACAATTCGAGGTTTTGCCGCTATTTATAGCTCCTTTAATGCGCAGATTTGCATTTATTAAAGGGAAGGAAAGTTGGCGTCTTACAAATTAAACTTAACAACCTGGCCGAAGCTAGTTCGCCACAATGTGACCAAACAAGTACTGAATTCTGATTGGTACGTACATGCAACTGAATTTTGTGCTCGCTGAAAAAATTCACGACTGAGTTTAATTTAAACATGGTGTCCTATGGAGTTGCAAGTATGTGACAGTGTGAATGCTTAAGAAGATACTTCCACCCTCGGAATTGTAACTCGTGTAATTTTTGCTTTTCTTAATGGGCTGCGGCATTTGACCAGCTTTTTAAATTACGAGGCGTTATTGACTGTGTTAAAGCTCCAAATTGAGGCTAGAAATAGGCAGCCACAGACCATTACATTACATCAATGGGCTTGTTTCACGGGGGATCTGGTAACAGCTGAGCGGTACTTTTTTTCATTTTTCTCGAATTACTTTTGCCTTGGTATTCCAAATTGAGTTTTCTAAGAATAAGTTATTTTAGTTGTGTTTTTTTTTAAATTACAACTTCTTGCTGTGCTGTTGGTTGCTTTAATCATTTATCAAGGAAAACTTGCATTGACAGAAGTTAGAATTTTAAAAATATAACAACTAAAATATTCTTATAGAAAACTCAATTTGGAATACCAAAGCAAAAGTAATTCAAGAAAAATGAAAACAAGACCGTAGAGCTGTTGCCAGATCCCACGTGAAACAAGCCCTGGCTATTTAATTTAAACAGTGAATATATTATTTATATATTTACTGAAATATATGTTAACTATTGTTATAATATTTTAATGTATGATAAAAAAAAAATTAAAGTAAATATGCAAACAGAAATAACCACAACACATTGAAAACGAATTTTAAAGCTTTAATTTACAATTCCAAATTTTACTTTGTAAAATTATTTTTTTTATATTACAAATTATACATATCAATTAACTTCAGGCATAAATATGACACATATCAATTTAACTGTTCTAAATATTACCAGAATATTTTTTTCAGCAGAAAGAAATTAGTAATAATGGGACTGCATTTTAAAATAATAAGTATGTAGATAAATTTACAATTAATTATTGAATTTGAAAGACAATAAAGTATTTACAAGTTTTGAATTAAGTGTTTACGAGTTTTGAAATGATATAGTTTTTCTTTCAATGGCTTTTCTGTGTTCAAAAACCTGAATATTTCCTTTGCTTATTATTTTATAACAGAGCCAATTATAGTTTGTATAATATCAGACCATACAAGAAGCTAGAAATAATGTTATTACAAATAAACTGTTTGATTATAAAATGTTTTTTTTTCTCAAATAAATTAAAGTTAGCTTCTAGAGCAAATAAAAATAACTTGATTTCTCTAAATCCAATGATTAAGGTAAAAAATATGAATAATTTACAGTCTACAAGATCTATAAAGGAAAAAAAGGCATAATTTCTCATAAATGTATCAAAACTTTTTTTAATCATTAGTTAGTGTATTGCAGGCACTTTTGTAATCGCAGACCTATACAATGTAATGAAATAAATACAAAATATCTGTTTTTTTAAATAACATAAGTGAGATATATTTTAAAAATAACAACCAAATAAAAAAAATAACAACCCATCCAAAACAGTTAACTAAAAAAACATCGGTTTACAACATCTCAATTCGAGAAGAACATCATAAAGCCAATATATATCTGTTAAGTATTTTTATATTAAGTTCTTAGTAAATCATAGCAAAATTTAATTAGTAGGTAACTACACTGTGAGTCACCTTTTTTACTCAGAGTAATATATTTAAAAATAAATTTATATAGAGAGAGAGGCATGCAAGTAATTCAAGGAATAATTGGCAAAGTAGGTGTACTTCAGTAGGTGTTTCAACAAATCTGGTGGTATTTGGCCCTTTGTAGATAGAGGTTATGGAATGAGTTTTCGCACAAGTAAGCTCGTCTATTTCTTCATCCTATGTAGAAAAGGCTTTTTTTAAAAAACATCACATCAAAATTATGAATAAAACCACAATTTTTTTAAAACGCTCATTAACCGAAGCGATTAATTTACAATATATATTGTTAGACATTAAATTTTAATAGCCAAGATGGAAAATTATTTTTTAGTGAAATGAAATAGTAAGTATTTAATCAATAAGTGCCTATTGTATAGAAATATCAGCTCTAACTATTGAACAAGTTTTTTTTTTATTTAAAGAATAATTAGGTACTGAAAAACACAACATGTGGCATTAATTAAAAAGTACAGTTTAATGAATTTTGATAAAGGTAATGGCAAATTATTTTTGAAAACTGTAAATTTATTCCGCCTGATAAATTTATTTTTTTAGGATTAGAAATTCCTACAAATATGGTGGTAACTGGTCCTTCATAAAGATATATAGAAGGGATTATTAGGGATATTTAGAAATGGCGATTGCAAAATCTCTAGGAGAGCATTATTAATGAGTTTTTTTCAGTGGATGAAAAGGCCCACTCAGAGATATGGTCGACACAAACTCAGGCACTGTTATACAAATAGTTAGGTTCCAACTCAAACAAATCGTTTCGCCCAAGCAAGTCCGTCCATTTTTTCATTCTGAAAAATTAGTCATTTAACAACAAGCAACAGTTATTCAAACAGTCAAAATATCACTGTTTTAAAACATGGCAAAAAATAATGATTGATTCCAAAGCAAATTGTTTATTTATAGATGATTTGAATTACAATTTAAAAACAATAAAATAGAGAAAAGTAACTAACCAACTTTTGAAAATAACTAGTGAATAGATTAATTTTGAACTCAATACACCAATTGTGCGCGCACACACACATGCGTCAATTGAAAAGGTATGAATAGCACTGTGTTTAAATTTAATAAACTAGACAATTTGATATTTTTTTTTATAAAAGAAGTGGCAAATATACATGTTTTAGTATTCAAAAATAGTCTTAATACAAATTAAATGTATTTTAAAAAATACCAATCGCAGGGAACAAAATTATAATAAATATGCTTCTTTTGTTTAAAAAATTATTAAAAAAGAAATAGTGACATGTAACGACTAATATACCTGAAGCAAATGAAGTGATCTTTAGTAGAAAGCATCCCCAAAACATGAATATTTTATTCCTTTTGATGAAGGAATAACTGGTCATTTGTTTAAAGGTTAGTTAGGTTAGTTAGAATTACCGTCGCACTAGAGCTACACGAGGGCTATTGGCGACGGGCGTCATAATTTAGAACAACAAACAAGTGGACGAGCCGATACCCGAGTAGGCACCCAACACAACCGTTAAGGACGGCATTATACGCAGCATTTGGGACTTTGGATCATATTTAATGTGCACTCCCTCCACATGGGGACATTTTAAGCTGCACGGGCCGTTTATAGGTCGGTAGTTAGGTCATTTGTTTTTAAAACATAGTTTTAAAAACTAACAACAATATTATAACTCAATATACATCTTTATTTAATGAAGGTACACGACAGAAAAGTGTAACTCAGATAGTAGTCTAATAACGTTTAATTACTTTAAACAAAAAAATAATTACCGAAGACTGAAATAACCAGATGCTTTAGCTATGTTAAGCTACATATATCGAAACTTTTCAATACAAAAATGACAAATCATTCTTTAGTTATCGAGCATTTAACGCTGATGAAAGAAAACTTACAAGAATATTAGAATGAATAAAATATTTAAAACACTTACCTATCAATATCCTTGGGAACATAAAATAAAAATTACATAAAAAATTGTGTTTTGACGAGAAAAAAATATAACAACAAACATGTCTAAAGGCCTCTCTCGAATCGCAATTTTCTTCTCCTCCGCCACCTTTTCAAAATAGCGCGCTCCAAGTTTGCGCATAATTAGTACAAGTTGCGCGCGCACCTTGGAGTCGCGCGCAGTTTTCAACCAGTCACGTGTCTAGTTCGAAGTTTAAGCACTGGGTGGTTGGTCACGTGACTCTCTGAAAAAAAAAGTTCCGATTGAGATGTCTGTTTACACTGAATGGTTGGTTGGTTGGTAGACATGTATATTCAGGTTTATGTGCTTGGTCAGCGACCCGCTTATAAACCTTCGTCAAGTAAGACAGACACAACAGACAACACACACACAAAAGTGGATCCATCTAATTTTTAGAGACAGAGGCCAACTAGAGGATCCCCAGAATTGGCTTGTCACCCCCAGAGGTATTGATTTGGTATGGGAACTTAGAGGACTTTCGGACCCAACAGATTTAACGAGCACGTACTCCGCATATACTCGGTAGGTCTTCAGTGGTACCGAGACTCGATCGCAGGACCTTCCGATCCCGAGACCGAGACGCTGACCACTAGGCTCACTACGGCCCCCACTGATTGTCTGTGGTAGTAGCTAGAGGAGGATTCTCTTGTTGCAGTTACTAGTTAACTGAGGGTGAATTTTAAAGAATAGTTTTTCACGTCCATTAGAGTGAGGTTGGCTGCTGAGAGATGTCATATGCACTCAAAGGGCAATGAGACATGTGGCACTAACACAGCGATTTTTTTTTTTTTGCAAAAAAAAAAACTGTGCCCCTAAAGCTCTCCGTACAAGGGATCAGGGACAGGGCATCTGAACTTTCGCCAAACATCGCCACTCTCCCTCCAAGACCTTACCGAAAGCATTTTCACTTGTCAGAGATTGGTTATGTGTGCCCGCGCGAACGTCAAACCAATAATAGGGTACATGACAGTATCACTAAAATACCTTCCAATATTAATTAAATTATAGTTTGAACCCAAATATAACAAACGTATATATTTTTTTGCAAAAAAAAATCTTTAAATAATTAATAAAAATCATTTTCAAGTGGCTTTTTTTCATCGGTACGTCACGTGATCACAAACACGTCGATTTTGCCGACGTCACTAGTATGTATAAGCAAACCGGTGTGATGTTTTTTTTGTTTGTAATTAAACTGATTATAATCAAACTTACGATTAAAATAAGAATTATATAGATAATGGGTGAAGGTTTTACAGAAGCGGATAGTTCAAATTTGCTTAAAGTAGATTCCAAAATGGTGTTTCAAAGTTTGTTTATAGTTACTAGTGACATCATAGATAACACGTGACAGCCACAAAGCGTTTTCGGGAGTGATTTTTCGTCCTAATTTTAAAATTCATTTTTTCCCCTTTTTATGGGGTATTTGAAAAAAAATAAAAAAAAATACGGGTCTAATATTTTTGGCATAAGAATATTTTAAGCCAATAAATTTTTTTTAGTCAAGTACCCTATTGGCGAGTGCAAATGGTTTTGGTAACGTCTTGCAGGATTAGTGGGGATATTTGGCGACGGTTCACGTGTTTCATCACTGGTCCTGTCATTTTGTGTATCCTAGCTTAACCCAGATCTGACTTAAGTCTCCTAACGCTCAAGTTGCACATGAGGCCATGCAAGCAAAGCCTTCCATCCCCTCCGGTCAAGCGCTGCATCCCCTTGCGATCCCCCAACTTGACCAACCAAAACTGTTTCTTTCCTTTATCGACATCATCTGACGCCAGTTTCGTTTGGGGGTCGACCCCTTTTCCTCTTTCCATCAGGTGCCAAGTACGGGAAATACGAGTTGGGTCTGATGGGCGCATTAGTAGTATGTGTTCTACCCACAGCCATCTTCTTTTCCTTATTATTGTGGATGTAGGTTCACTATTGGATTTCTCGTATATTTCATAGTTTGTTATTTTGTTTGGCCAGTATATTTTAAATATTCTCTTTGAATTTTCTTAGGTACTGTGTTTGAAAAGTTACTTAAGACTGTCAGTCCCATAGAGCTAATGCAATTTTTTTGAAATCCCAACTTTTGCAAAAGAATTGCTTTGCCATGTTGTCCCGTTTTCACCCCCAGGCATGGGAATCATCATAACATCAATTTAAACCAAAATTGAAAATAAAATATAATCCGGTTATTCAATTATTGATTGCTAAAGTTTTAAAATAGTGTCGCCATCTGCTGTACATTTTTTGCATTTTAAAACTTCAAAAATACATAATTAAATACCTAGATAACATTTTCGTCTCAATTTTGTTTTAAAATGATGTTATAATGATTTCCTTTACTTTGGAAAAAAGGGCTAACATGGCAAAGCAATATTTCTCCGGAAGTTGTGATTCCAAAACTAATGCTCTATGGGATATATCCGCTCTATGGGACTGACAATCCCCCTTAACCCAGCAAATTTGTTTCATTTTCTTGTAGGAAGACGAGGAGTCGGGTGTGCGGTCGTCGTGCGGTGGCTGCGGCTCTTCTCCGTCCCTCCTGGGCAGCCTCGCCTCATCGACCGGCGATCTATCCGGCGACTCCCTGGAACAGCGGCTGGAGCGAGCAGTGCGACAGAACGACGCACATCTCGTCCGACGACTGCTCGACAGGGACCGCTCTTCCGCAGGCTCCATCACAGAGTCGGAGCACGCCGCGGCCCCGCAGACAGGGTGAGTGACATTTAAAAATTCTTATCGACGACTGATTGGAAATGTCCGCTCGGTCGAGCATCAATCGATTAGTTTTAGCAATGAGCTCGATTAAATCCAAGTCAATTGTCCTCCGGTATGTTTTAACCCAAGTTCCCCATACCGGCATATCGCAGCTTCGCAGCAGTTAAATAGCATATCTGTAGTAAGATTTTTTTTTAAAAAAACCGTTCTTTAACTTCCAAGAATTGTTCAGGTTTATAAACGATACAACTTTGGTATTTAACCAAATTATTCGTGAAGTTTCTTGTACAACGCTGTTCGACAGAGCCCGAGCATTCCGCAAGGTCCACTGCAGTGTTTGAGCACGCTACCGCCAGACAGACAGGGTGAAAGGCACCACTGAATTTGTTTTAAAAACAACTCTTTCTATGGAAAACTCTTCAAAAATGTCTGCTCAGCCTAGCACCGATAACTTAATTGCAGTAATAAGCTTGATTAAAAAAAATAATTGCTATTTGAAGAATGCTTGTTCATAATAGTTTTTGTTAATAAGAATTAGTTTATGACATTTTTTAACCAGTATTATTTGTTCATTGAACAAACAACTAAAACTTTTAAATTTTCAATATTCACAACAAAACATTCTTTGTCTGCAACCAGAAACGAGCCAACCATCTTCGCCAACGCGCTCCATCTGGCGGTCGAATGCAACGCCCTCGATGTGGCTCGACTCCTGCTCAAGTACGGCCTTGATCCCAACGAGCCTGGAGGGACATCGCCCGGGGAGACATCGTACCGACGTGGTAGCGCCTCCAACTTCCTGTCGCCCGCAGTCACGTTCAAGGCCCTGCCCAAGAAGTACTTGCATTCACGACAGTGCCTCGAGTCAAACCTCAAGATTGTGTTCAAGAGTATTACCTATGATGAATATTATACCAGGGTAACGTGAATTTGCTTATAATAATACACTGTTAAAAAATTTGTGCTTGGTTTCACCATGATATTGGTTTCTAGTAGCTGCAACGGCTGTATGGTGAAACGTTCCACCATATTTTTGGTATTCGGCTGAACCATTTCTCAGGTTTTTGTTTTCAAATCCAGAAAAATGGTTCAACCAAACACCGAAAAAAAGGTGAAACATTTTACCAAACAGGCGTTGCAGCTACTAGGAACCAATATCATGGTGAAAGGAACCAATATCATGGGGAAACCAAGCACAAATTTTTTAACAGTGTAATTCTAATAATAATAACTTTATTAATATCAAGCAAGAAAAAACATGTGAATAAATAGAAAAAATCATATTAGCTGCTTAGGGGAGCATTCCCGTTCAAGCAACCTAAAACTTTAAATTCGATAAAAGTTTATAACAAGTATTATGTCGAAAGAGTTGAAGAGTACAGGGGAATAACCCTTTCATTGCGTAGGAATCTGTCTGCATCAGATTGCTTGGCGAAGGTAGTGAGTCATCGCTTAAACTGGTTTGACGAAAACAGTTTTTCCCTGGTTCTTATCGCGAGGCGCACGGGTTTACTATCAGGCCAGAAACAGGCTAGCTTCACGCCAGAAATAGTCTGACACCTGAACCGCGGAAAAAAAACAAAATAGAAACTGGTTTCCGATCGTCACTACTCGCCAAGCCAACGTTTATATGGACAGATTCCCTGTCGATGAAGGGATTTTTCCCCTATACTCTTTAGTTGTAAGTTTTGTCGGTTCAGAGACAAAACCACGAATGTGCAAAAACACAAGGATTTAAAAACCATCTTTTGTTTTCGGTTATACCGGAAAAACTGATTAAGTAGATGAACCTTTTTTGTTTAAATAAAGGAAAGGTTTTCTAATTATGCTTTAATCTGTTTTTAGCAACGGTTTAACTGGTTAAAAAACGAAAATGAGAGAACCATTCTTTTTTAAATAAAACTCACATCTTATAAATATTACGCATTTCGTGGATTTGCTTTTAATATTTTTTTTTCCTTCAAACAATATTTCATTGCTCCAAAACCGTCATTAAGATTTTCTAAACATCCTACTAAATAGTTCTCATTTTATATAGGCGTTTGGAATCGAAACTTTATTTTTATCCAACTAACCGGGATTTGCATTGCACTAGCATTTTTTAAGTCTTTTATTATTTAATTAATCATTTACTGGCTACCTACATAACTGAAAAAAGTTAAAAGTACATTTTAAAGTAAACTATATTTAACGATACATGATTTGGGAATCAGGGAGCGATTACTGAAACAATGTTTAAGCTTAATCGCAGAACCCAATGTACGACACTGCCATGTCGCTTCGATAATTTGCCTATTTTTTAATTTTAAGTTTCACGTTCCTTTTAGCTTGATGTATGTACCAAAGATTACAAACATCCCGTGTCCACTTCATGGTATAAAGACAAGTTTCTTCAACTTATATACTACAATATATGTTGTAATCTAAATGACTGATAGTAATACAGAGGTAGTAATTCAGCGCCATCTAGCGAGGATGTTATCGGAGGTTGCGTTTTCGGCGCGGCGGGCCGCTACAATGTACCTAAATTAAGTTGTTGATTTAGTAAACCAGTTGGGCCGGGATAGCCTGGTTGGTAGAGCATTGGACTGGCCTCCATTAGGTTGCGAATTCAAGCCCTGCCGGCCGAAGACTCCCGACTACGCTAATGGTGACTGGTGCACGTTTAAGTCCGTAGTGGTCACAAAGTCCTTCAAGTTCCCATACCAAATCAATACCTCTGGGGGTGATTCTGGGAGCCAATTCTGGGATCCTCTGCTTAGAATATTTCTTAAAAAATTAGGTGAATTCACTTACGGTCAGTAGTGTGCCTTCTATCGCTTTGCTTTCGAACCTTGGGGGGAACCTGAGTAGTAGATCCAACAGAGACAGCGTGGTAGTAGTGCAGCTCGCTATCACGTTGCTGTCGAACTAGGAACACGTGTAGTCATTGAGCTAGAAGAAACGTGGAGTAAGGTGTGTGATTCACTGAACAGGGCAGCAAACGAGCCGGTTCAATAACGAAACGCGGAGAAATACACGGCACTGCAGCAGAAACGAACCGGGCAGAAAACCTAGAAACTTGCCTATTTCGCTATTGGGTTCGTCTTCGCTGGTTCTTAGTTAGTGATCCACATGGTTATTTTTTTAAAAAAGTTGGAATTTAAAGTTAAAGAAAGTTAATTTCTTTCGAACTAAAAATGTTCAAATACATTTAGGAGCCCAAGTCAATATGATAGAGGGGTCTCATGCAAGTGTAGGGAAAATAGTCCTTTTCTGCCCTGTTCGCTCAAAAGGGTGTGAGTGGGTTTTCGGCTCGCTGACACCGCACTCCAGTTTCCCTTCTAGATCAATGCGTGTAGTAGACTTGAACGCGGAACTTACGAAGTAGGCTTGAACGGGAGAAGCATGGCAGGGGTGTTACCCTCTGGTGGTTCCCTCCGTGCCGCATGACTATGCAATGGGCTCTTCGGTAGAGGGTGACCCCTACTCCGCATCAATTCAGTGATTCGGGATTGGTATAAATGCCTCAAAGGCAGAGGTGCCTGAACCCTCGAAATACCCTCCCAAAAAAAGACACTGCAAAACCATTTATTCCATATAAAACGGCGCTTACTTTGCCATATATTTCCAGGAAGTACTGTACGCTCTGGGACCCCTATTCTTGGCCGTGGCCATAGGGAACGCCACCATGGTGCATCTACTACTCAAGTACGGAGCTTCCCCGAATGTACAGGACAGGCACGGGGTCTCGCCCCTTCACTTGGCCACGTGTCAGCACAGGGTCCCTTGGTCCTGCATCAGATTGTTGTTGGAAAGAGGTGCTAGAATAGGGGCGCAGAGCAACCAAGGTGTCAGCCCATCCCAACTGCTAGACTCGGATTTGCAGCTGATGCAGCGGTCGCTGGTAGAAGACGCCTTCAGGTAAGCTTAAAAACTTCTTTGACCCTTTAAGGGGGAATGGGCGCGCTGGACCGGGGGTCTCCAAGGCAAAGTGCATCAGTTTTAATCCTATGGAGAAAAAAATAGTTTCTCTGCCACATTTCTCCGGCTGTATTGAATATTTTTGCAAGCGGATTTTTTTTGTGTGATAAATGTAGCTGACTTACAAGTCCCGACTTTCCCACTTTTTGGAATTGATTCGAATTTTCTTTTTAATTTTCACTAAACAATTTCACTCAAAATATTCGAAGCAATTTCAAAAAGTGGGAAGATAGAGACCTGTAAGTTATCTACATTAAATTTATTATTAAAAAAAAAACGTTTGTAAAAATATTCAATACAGCCGGGGAAATTTGGCAGAGAAAATAGTTTTTTCCCCATTGGATTAACACTGAGGCACTTGAGTTTGGAGACCCTCGATCCAGCGCGCCCATTCCCCCTTAAGGGTCTGATAATTTTAAAGAAAGTGGTTATAAAAGTGCCTATTTCAATATTATTAGTGCGTTACCTACAGGACGATACAGCCATTGGGGTTTTGATTGTTGAATTTAAGTTAGTTTTAATCTTAATGGCACGTTAAATTTGAACACTCCACTAATTGGCGTTTCAATTAGTGGATTCATGTCGGGTTTGAGCGTTACTAATGAACATATCGGAAATATCACGGGAGAGAGAAGGAGAGGGTACAAAAAGTACAATAATTGTTATTAGTTTATGAATTCTGCTTTTGGTAAACTAATATGAATAATTTATTTCTAAAGACATTTTTTTAAAGAATATTTTCTTCATTAAGCATTTTTAGTTAGAATCCTATGCAACTTCTTTATTAATTGAACGACAATAAATGCATATACGTTTGAAGAGAGGCTCTATAATTGCGGCGTAAAGTTCATTACAGTTGCTAGACTTAGGATCTGGAGGTAATTTATCGGTAGCTCTTGAAAGGGCGCTTCCAGATGATAAAGAAGTATTTTCCCAAGCTACAACGATAGATAATATTAGACTCTTGATCATACACACGATTGTGCTTTTGCAGTTTCTTGCATTTTAACTTAGCTGGTTCACCTAAAGTATGTTTAACTCTGGACAAGAAATGACTGCTAGTACGGCATGAAATTATCTAAACTGTATCGACGCGAAGCATAGGAAACGTCTTTGTTATTGACGTAACTGCCAATAATGCATGGTCAGAATTTGTTTTATACCAGTGCATGGCGTCATCTGTGGAACTAGGGAGATGCCCTTTTTTCGACAGCATATTTGAAGGTTTAATAAACCTTTCTGAATCCACCTCTTCTTCGCAACACAATCTTCATGATTGTCCATGCATAAGACACTCACATTATGGCATTGATAACAAACTGGTGTTATTATATATCGAATTCTATCTCCTATAAAACTCTGGGAAGGGATTATTTTGGGATGCCCACAGAAAGATCGCCAGTAGATGGCGCTGCTGATTCCTACAAGTAAAAAAACTGTAGTAAAAACAAAATAGTGTAGTTAAAAACAAATACATTAGTATTAAAGCTGAAATAATTCATCTCCACCATGGGGAACCTTTTGGTAGACTATGGGTTACCGAAACCACTACAAATGTATTTTCTTATTCAACCTTTCAGCTGCTTTCTGGCCCATCCCGTGTCAAGAATAGAAGGTGAGGAGTCTTTCCTGAGCACTGGCACCAGCTTCCGCAACTACTTCCTGCTGCGGCGGTTCCAGGACGGAGGAGGCGGGCCCAAGGTCACCTCCAGGCAGTCCTCCAAATGCAAAGACGTGGAGGAGGAGACATCGTACCACGAGTCGCTTCCGAGGAATAGCCTGGAGAACAGCTCGTACACGGAGGACGAGGGGTCGGACGTGGTAAGATTCGGCCATTGGAAAGCATGTATGAAGAGTAGAGGAGAAAAACCCCTTCGTTGCATAGTATTCAGTCTAAGTTATTTGTCTGGATGGTGCAGGCTACCAGCTTACGGCTGTACTCTTAAGAGCAGTCTTATATTTATAGTCACTTCCACATCTATATGTTGAGTATAGGGGAAGAACCCCTTCGTTCTATAGTAGCCTGTCTGCATCAGGTGTGTTTGGCGATAGCAAGTCATCGCCTAAACTGGTGTGAAGAAAGCAGTTTTGTGCCTTGGTTCTTATCACGCGGCGAACTGGTTACCTAGCTCTATGATCCAAATTAACGCCAGACAAATAGTCTGACGCTTGAACTGCGGAAGAAGACTCAAGGGAAAAACCATAGAGCTAGGAAGGAGAACAGACAGGTCCTTATATATGCGCAGTAGCGCACAAATGAAGCAGGCTAGAGCGGTGCATATTGGGATACCTCGGTGCCAGTATGTTAAGCGCAGTAGCTCGAAAAACCTGACAGCCCTGTTTCAAATCATCTCAATTGGAGGGGCCCTCTACAGAGTGGTGCATCTTGGGATACCTCGGTGTCAGAATGTTATGCGCAGTAGCTCGAAAAACCTGACAGCCCTGCTTCAATTTCTCTCAACTGGTGGACCTCTCTACACCTCCTTCCTACCTCTATGGGAAAAACCGGTTTCCAATCGCCACTCTCGCCAAGCTGATTTCAATAGGGACAGATTCCTTGTCCATAAATTGGTTTTTTTTCCTGTACTCTTCATATATGTTAACCTCTGACTGATGTGAGTAGGTCCAGACTAAGGAAAAGTAATTTCAGTAGAGGTGTAGTAATTTTATTCCACAAGGTTCAATAACTGTCTGTCACTTGATTTTAAAAGTATTTAGTGATTAATACTTTTGCCAATGCCTTAAAATATGTTACTTTCTCTTAATCTTTTCTATACTAAGATTCTCTATGCTAAGACATCACCTCTTAGTGAATATTAACTGTAAATGTCCGCTGAACCTAACATCGACCGATGGATGAATTTTAGCAACGAATCTGATCGCAACCTGATTGGATAGGTCACACAATTACACTTACAGCTGTACTATAATTCTTGAATAAAATATAAACCAAGACCTTCAATATACGGAGTAAGACTTTACATTAGATTCATTTAGTACGTAGAGCTTGTATTTCATATGATAATAGTTGTGCAGTATAATCCTAGTGATTCCAAGTTTCTTTTCAGCTAGATTGCGCGGAACAAAGACGATGTAGCAGTACAAAATCAAAAGGAAAAACGCGGACACCAAGTAAGACTGTGTTTTCTTATTTCGTATTAATATTTATATTTTAATAACAACACATTAAAAATTAAATGACTTTACTATTTGAAAGTTTAAATAATGGTAATTTTGTATAAGGTTAAGTTAGAATGGTATATTGTTATAAGGTTAAGTTAGAATGGTATATTGTTATAAGGTTAAGTTAGAATGGTATATTGTTATAAGGTTAAGTTAGAATGGTATATTGTTATAAAGTGAAATTGAATTATATAGTTTTTTCTATAAGTTAAAAACAGAAAATTATACATTTATAATACATCAAAGTCGATTTTTTTTTTATCTCAAAGGAGGGTTAGGGGGTAGGTACATATATATTCCGGCTTGTGTGCTTGATCAGAGACCCGCTTATATAAGCCTTCGCCAAGTAAGACAGACACAGAAAGAATTTTTACTGTCACAGAGAAAGGAAAGTACACCCAGGGCAAAGGCGGGAATCGAGCCCGCACCCGTTACAGCCTGCAAACTGCTAGCGTAATGATCCAAACCACACGGCCATCCGGGCCCCATCTCAAAGAAAGATCTCGGCGAGAATTTATGGTACATTAGCTTATTTAGCCCATTTTCAATCAATGATTTTCCTATGTCTCTCTTATGAAATTGTAACTTTAAAGACTATTCACCCAACGCTGATACCTGATTGTGACAAACTTGTAACCAGATTATCTTGAAAACACGAAACTATTTCACTGTCTGCTCCAGATAGGCACTTCATCCAAAATTCTGTTATTATTACTAGGTTCGTTCGAAATATTTGTATTTTAATAGTTTCACTTTCCTAAAAAGTTACCATATAAATGTAGTTACACGTTTGGAAACAGACGAAGAAAAATAAAGAAAAATTTGAAAAAATAATACCATAAATATTTGATAATTATAAATTTTCATTGATTTAAAACTTTTATTAGTGGATCTACGGAATTCCAGTCTGGTGCAAAGTTAACCCCCCTCCCCCCCAAAAAAAAAACTCAAGAGTGAAAAGTGTACGTGTTTTGTTACTTTTAATTTTAACTAACTTTGATAAAACCAATACCACAAATATATATCGTGGCATTATTTTCTTCTCTCTACATCCATATATTTTTCTAAATGGACTGTATCCATATGAAGAGTACAGGGGGAAAACCCTTCATTGCCTAAGAATCTTCCCGCATTCTGATCTGCTTGGCAGAAATTGGCGACAGAAAACCGGTCTCTCTCTCTCTTGCTTCTTCTATCACGGTACAACCGTGGGACTCGTGTCCACTGACTCTCCAGTGAATCAGGGTTGTCGCGGGAGAAAAATGAAGTGACAAACCGGTTTCCTTACATCATTTTAGGCGATGACTCGCTATTGTCGCCAAAGAGATCGATCTGATGCAGACAGATTGCTATGCAATTAATTGGGTTTTCCCCTGTACTCTTCATATACTCTTTAAAATGGACTGTATTCATACATTCTTTAAAATGGGCTACATCTATATTTAATTTAAATCGTTTTCTCGCAGGCGAGCCTAGCGAGACACGCGTGTCCCGTGCCGAGGTGAACCTTCACGTGCTCACCAAGATGGCGAGCAACGACGAGTGCCTGCTCGCTCTGCTCACCCACTTCCATCTCCATCTGCCCGCCATCATAGAGCTCACGGACAACGTGGCAGGGCAGCGACTGCACAGACCGCTGGCGCTGTTCCTTGAGCAAGCACTCAAGGTAACTGTTATTTAATTGTACAGAGGAGAAACAACTTCATTGCATAGGAATCTGTCTGCATCAGGCCTCTTTGGCAACGATAGCGAGTCATCGCCTGAACTGGTGGAAGGAAGGAAGGTGGTAAGGAAACCGGTTACTCACTTTGATTTTCTCTCGCCTCACCCCTGATTCACGCCAGAGATCAGTGGACACGAGTCACACGTTTGTATCGCGAAAGAAGAATCAAGAGAGAAATCGGTTTCCTGTCGCTATTGTCTGCCAAGCACACTAGAATACGGAATAATTCCTATGCAATGAAATTGTTTTTCTCTGTACTCATCATTTTTAAATATTTTAAAATCAAATTGGTATTTCAATTAAGAGGGATTGTCAGTCCCATAGAGCTAATGCATTAGTTTTGAAATTACAACTTCCACAGAATTATTGCTTTGGACATGTAAGCCCTTTTTCCCCAGATATGGGAATCAACGTAACATCGAAATGAAACAAATTTGAAAAGAAAATTTTATCTAGTTATTTAATTATATATATTTAAAGTTTTAAAATGCCAAATATATACAGCAGATGGCGACACTATTTTGAAACTTTATCACTTAATAATTAAATAACCGGATGTTATTTTTCTTTTCAATTTTGTTTTAAATTGATGTTATGATAATTAACATGCCTGGTGATAATGGGATAACATGGCAAAACAATTCTTTTACAAAAGTTGTGATTTCAAAACTAATGCATTAGTTCTATGGGACAGGCAGACCATCTTAATCAGACAATAAGTCATTTTTCCATGGACTATACATTTTCGGTAAAATTCTTAGGGAATAAATTCACTTCGAACAGAACTTCTTTTAGTTCTGGTTAGGTTAGGTTGTACGTTTTCCGGCTGTCTATTTCTACTCTCCATAAACTCTAGTATCTTGAGCGTCCATCTTGGTCAACCAACTATTCCTAGAGCCAGCGCTCAAGGTAACTGTTATTATAAAATATTTTATAATCAGAAATATGTATTTCTATTAAGGGGAGTCGGATGGTACTATTTCTCCCATGTTAATTTACCTAACTTTAGGAACATTTTTCTCGGGAACTATATGAGATATTGCTATATGGAGTGGAACTATATGGATTGCCAGAAATTCGCTTTTACTTTTTTTCAATTTGTCGAAGTTTTTGCTATCTTAAAATAACCGCACTTTCCCGATTTCATAAACGCGGGAATCTCCCGATTTAAGAATCACCGTAGATCTTCTGATTTTAGAATCGCGAAAGTTTGCTGATTTCAGTTTCGCCGAAGATTGTTCACTTTATAATCGCCGTAGATTTCTGAGTCTGATTTTTTTTTGTGAACAAATGAGAATTGCCGTATTATAGAAATTTTTGGTTTGGCTTAGGGACGGTCGGTTAACAGAAAGTTCCGGATAAACGGGGGACGGATAATCGAGGTTCTACTGTACTATTTTTTAATCAGAATTGGCATTAATGCATGGCTTGAAGGGAATGCTTTTACCGAGTTATGTTGTGTATTCAAAAAGAGTAGAAGAATTCAAAAAGAATCTACTGCTATTAAAGACTGCTAAAAGTTAGTAAACCTATGGGTTTACTAATTTAAAGGTATGGAAAAACCTTTCTGTCACTCTGGCGTATTAGATAAATTTTTTATCGGAGAATATGATTGAGATTAACTAACGAATGTAAATTTTTTATGCAAATCCTTCTGTACATAAGCATAAATGATTTTATTCCCTATGTTTAAAATAATTAAATACAGACAATGAACTTTTTTTAATATTTTAAAAAGTTTTGGCATCTGCTTACAACATGATAGTTAATCGAAGTCTTGAGTATAATAATTCTGGCTATCTTGAGACTTCCCATTGAAAATGACTGGTCAATTTTGTAACACCTTTTAACTCACAATTCGAGATCCTAGTAGAGAAGAACGGGTTCTGTGACATTTTTGAAAAAAATTGAGATTTTTAAGTCAATGAATGCAATGAAGTCAATCTCTTTTAAAGACAACAAGTTCACCTTTTACATAAACTTTAAGTTAAAGATAAGTATTTACTGTTTTCAAGTACCGTTTTTAACGTATTTAAGTGTAAATGAAAACCTTTAAAGCTCATTTTCTCCTTTTAGCTTCCACATTACGTTTATAACGTAAGAAGTGGAGGGTAAAAAAAAGGTTCAGTTGATCGTCTGTCTCTCTGTCCGTACCACTTTCATAACCCAAACTACAAATGCTACAGGCAAGTGTGGTGTGTCAAAAAAATTCAGCGTATCGAAATAAGAAGACATTGAAAATATCAGAAAAAATATACTTCATTTATTTTTTAAAAAAACCTGCAAAATTTAATGCCCATTTAAAAAGCAGAAGCCATTTTTTTTAGCAATAAATCATCATTGCCATTCTCAACAATCACTCGAGAAACTTTATTTCTTTTAAATAATAAATTCAGAGAAATTTATTTTTGCGACATCCATCAGTTTGATATGACATCAAATATATTTCACAAAAGAGATTCTTTGATTGTATGTTGATATGAAATGTTTTTCTTCTATCTAAAAGCAAGGAATATTTTATATTTATTCTTTGAAATGTAAATTAATTTAGCAAACGATATGAAATAATTATTGAATTTCCGAAATAAAATAAATAAAACTAGCCAAATTTAGCCTGGAAATGTTTAATATCGAATTAATACTGCGTTTGTCGCCTTTTTTCCTGTTGAACACAAATGTTGTGCGGAAACGGGCTGAGTGACAGATTCTGTTACAAACCTACTTTTGTTTGTCACAGAGCCCCTTCTAAAACTAAGCTTTTCAATTAGACCAATAATTTAATTTTAAATATATTCTTTATTTGCAGACTACGTACGCGTCCTTCCGGTCCACCCCACAAGCACTGACCCTTCTCCTACGCGTAGGCGTAGGCTGCCTGCGCGCGGGTCAGTCACTCCAGTACTCGGGCCTACTACTACTCAACAAGTTGGTGGACTCCCTGGTGGTGCACGAGGGCTGTAACGGTGCTAGCAGCGAAGATGTATTGGCGGGACCTTCGTGCACCCAGCTTCTGGTCAATGCACTCAACAATGGGATAACATTGCAGAAAAGGGGTTTGGGCATACGACTGCACTGCACGCCTAGCCACAGGTGGGTGATGAACCAGTACAGCCATTTTTAGGTTGTTTTCATTAATTTACCACTTAAAAAGCGCGCGCGAATCTGATAGGAGAACCCTAAAGCCCTCGTTTGCAAGGACTGAAGACGCGCGTATAGGCGCTAGAAAGCTCCCTGCTGCACAATATCTCAGCGTTTTATCTTCTCTTGGGTGGTTTGTTAGAATTCCCGTCTAGCGAGACGTCCTCATCTAGTGCATGCGTAATAAGCGAAGGCTACTGTTGTCCCTTCCGAAAAGGTAGATACTTCGGCCATTTCGCACGTTTTGGACGGTCTAATCAAACCATGACTGATTCAAATTTTATGAACGCCGAGATCAAAGTTATTGGGCTGTGGGGAGCCTAGTGGTCAGCGTCTCGGTCTCGAGATCGGAAGGTCCCGCGATCGAGTCCCGGTACCACTGAAGACCCCCCGAGTATATGCGGAGTACGTGCTCGTTAAATCTGTTGGGTCCGAAAGTCCTGTGGTCGGTCATTGCGCAGTTTACCACGGGTACAGGTCCCTGAAGACTATTTCCCTCCCTTTGAGGAACATGTCTAAATTGGGGAGGTGGCGATAGATGGTAGCATCTGTCATATATGTGTGTATGTCGTGCCGTCCTTCTTGACGAAGTTTATAAGCGGTCTTTGTGACCAAGCACACAAACCTGAATATATATCTACCAACTAACTAGGTAGATAGGTACTTCGGCCATTTCGCACGTTTTGGACGCTCTTATCAAACCATGACTGATTCAAATTTTATGAACGCCGAGATCAAAGTTATTTATGACTTAGCGGTCACGTCACAACTAGGGCCAATAAGAAAGCAGGAAATTGGGACGCACAGCTCAGTGGCCGATTTTATGTTCATACAAACCAGGGCTTTTCTCCCCTTCAGGAACATGTCTAAATTGTGGAGGTGGCGATAGATGGCAGCATCTGTCTTGTATGTGAGTGTATGTCGTGTCCGTCCTTCTTGACGAAGGTTTATAAGCGGGTCTTTGTGACCAAGCACACAAGCTTGAAAATATATGTCTACCAACCAAACAACCAACCAGGGCTTTAGTAAAATTACTTCAATTTATCCTATGTTATGAATGCAATAAGACTTACATTGATTGCTTATCTCTTATTTGATTTGTGGGGTGGGAGCCAGTCGGTAGGCACTCGCCTAGCATGCAAGGTCCCAGGTTGGTCGGCATCGCCGAAATAACTGCCGACTATAAACGGCCGTGCAGCCAAATGTCCGACGAATAATACCCGTGTAAGGTAGTGCACGTTAAATATCCTTCAAGTCCTAACGCTGCGTACGATGTCGCCCTTAACGGTTGCGTTGGTGCCTATTCATGTGTCGGCTCGTCACTGACTATGGTTCTAAAATACGACGCCGTCGCCAATAGCCTCGTGTAGCTCTAGTGCGACGATAATTCAAACTAACCTGATTGTGTCGATAAACTTGCAATTTTACATAAAATATGCATAATGGCTGTTTGTGTTTCCATTTTTTAAATGGCAAATTTCAAATGTTTCATTAATTAAGGCCTATTATTCATTATTCCCGATTTGTAAAAAAAACACTGACCACGGTCATGGCGTGTTCGCTTTCACAAGATGTGAAACTGCAGCTAAGGCGCCGTAGAATTGTGTTTATGGTATCAGCTGCAAAAAAAAACGCTGAATGCTCTGTAAATATGCAGCAGTATTTTTAAAGACTTTTTACAGTGTTATTATATTTTCCCATCGCTAAAATCCTGATTGAATGAATTGTTGAGGATAAAATTATTCTTGTACCTAAAAATTTACTAAAATACAGGAGATAAAATACAAAAGATTATAAGGACTCGATTTTTTATAAGTTGGAACATGATGACATTTTTTTCATTATATTTGAATTGTAGACCAAATTTCTTAGCAATTATATATTTTAACGTTTAACTCTAATCTAACCTAAATTAAAAAATATAAACTTTGAAAAGAAAAACTTTCACCAGTGAATTTGAGAAATACGCTAGAATTTTGCGTTGGTTTATAATGCGCATTCCTAAAAATCGAATATTTTTTAATAGCATAACAGTATTTTTAAAGTGAATTATCATACTCGGCATAAAAAATACACCCAATCTTCTTGATAAAACAACTGGCACAATGAAGGGCTTCCTTTTTTGACTAGCTATTTCTTACCAACATATTTTTAAGATAATAACATTCATTCATTACCATTCACTGAATAACATTAGGTAGTACTATTTTTAGCAAGTATTACTATCATCCAATACAATCAATTCGTTTCATTCAATACAAATTGTAGTCAAAAATGTTCCATTCGGGTGAAGCCACACACAGACCGCAGTTCAGAGCCCCGGTCATTCTATTTTCTAAATTTAGAAACGACCTAGCAGTCGTGAGGTTTCTGTTTACTATCTCAAACGTCATTACAAACACAAACATCACTCTGTCTCGCTGAAGCCTAACTCCTGTGTTATTTCGATTAACATGTGTTGATTAAAAAAAAGGCCTCAATTGTTTTTAATTCCATATCGAGTGACTACGTAACAATTGGATTTTTTGTGTATGATTATTTAACTGTCCACAACCAATATCTCAGACCAAACTAAAAATTCCATTGATGTAAATGTTCCATGCGCTTGTTTCACGTGGGATCTGGCAACAGATCTGCGGTCTTGTTTTAATTTTTCTCGAATTACTTTTGCCTTGGTATTCCAAATTGAGTTTTCTAATAATATTTTAGTTGTTATTTTTTTTAAAATTCCAACTTCTTTCAATGCAAGTTTTCCTTGATAAATAATTAAAACAACCAACAGCACAACAAGAAGTTGTAATTTTAAAAAAATAACAACTAAAATAACTTATTCTTAGAAATCTCAATTTCGAATATCAACAAAAGTAATTCGAGAAAAATGAAAACAAGACCGCAGAGCTGATGCCAGATCCCACGTGAAACAAGCCCATTGATACACGGTGTACAAAATCAGAGAAAAACAAAAAGCAACCATTTCATATTTCTGCTGAAAATATTGAATACAATAATCTGAAAAATAATAGTAGATATATTTTGTAAATTTTATAATGTAAATATTATAACACAGCATTACCAAAACAACTACCGATTTTTTTTATATACTTTTTATTTAGCTAATGTGGTGAAAAGTTTTAATTGAAATCTCATCCTGTGAAAACAAGTCAGCACTTTTGGCCTTTATTTTTATTCCTCAGAGGGTAAAAATATTAGATCATGTTAGGCATACTCCTCTTTTATCCCCATAAACTTGTATCTGTCTCATCTTTGGCACCCTCTAAATCCCAGAGAAACTGTCGAAAAGGGATTTACAAGGAAAAGGAGCTCAATCTCCAACGAAGCGGAAAAAAATAGAGATAGAACTGATTCAGCTGTGGAGGTGGGAATAAAGAGGAAGGGCAGCGTACACAGAAAACTCTGCAAAAGCCAGTTTGCAAATGAAGCCATTTATCTATTCAGCAATTCATCCAAACAAAGAGTTGGCTAATAATTTGGCGTCAACGACATAACTGAAGTTCAGTAGAACTCCACTTATCCGAAGCAATTGGATCATAATCAAATTTAGAAAATCATATATTCGTGGAAATCATATATTCGTATATGGAGTGATTCGGGAAGAATAAGGGTATATTTCAATCAATTATTACCAATAGGATACTCGACTAAATTTTTTTATTGGCTTAAAATATTCTTATGCCAAAAATATTAGATCCGTATTTTTTTCTTTTTTTCAAACACCCCATAAAAAGAGGGGGAAACGAATTTTAAAATTAGGACGAAAAATCACTCCCGAAAACGCTTTGTGGCTGTCACGTGGTATCTATGATGTCGCTAGTGACTATAAACAAACTTTGAAACATCATTTTGGAATCTACTTTAAGCAAATTTGAACTATCCGCTTCTGTTTAACCTCCACCCATTATCTATATAATTCTTATTTTAATAGTAAGTTAGATTAAAACCAGTTTAATTACAAACAAAAAAACATTACACTGGTTTCTTTATATATACTAGTGACGTCAGCCGAATCGACGTGTTTGTGATCACGTGACGTACCGATGAAAAATGAGCCATATGAAAATGATTTTTACTAATTATTTAAAGATTTATTTTTCAAAAAAATATATACGTTTGCTATTTTTGGGTTCAAACTATAATTAATTTAATATTGGAAGGTATTTTAGCGATACTGTCAAGTACCCTATTACTTAAGGTATTGTTGGGCTGTGAGATCATGTAATTCCAGTTTCGATTGTCATCAACCAACACCAAAGTGTAAGATACCGTTTGGCTGTTTGAGTTATTTTTTGTGATAGTTTTTATATTAGCTTGTGATGGGGAATGTTGGTTTCTTTTACAAGCCATGGTGAATGATAGATATTTAAAGTTTCAGCAATATATATTCAAAAGATAGTTACATTAACAATCAATAAGTTCATGATATAAATTCAGCTACTCCCCACCCAATTTGTTACTGTTCTTTTCTGTAGAATGCCATGCCTAATATATATTTTTTTAGGTCGGTGAAAAAAATAGTTAATAGGCATGACATCCAACAAGGACTAACAGTAACAGATAAAGCGAGTGGAATTTTTTCTAAAATTAGAGTTCATATAATTATTGTTCTACTGTAAATCACTGTGAGCCACTGCAATATACAGCTGATTAAAAATTCCTAAAGAACAAAATTAGACATAAGTTAGTGGTGGGGTTTGATTGTATTTATCCTATCATTTTGGCGACTTTCAGGCAGCTTTTTATCGCGCCAAGCATCTCCATTTTATTCTTGACCTCCCTTGGATGCAGCTCTTCAAAAGAGCATTTGGGATTTTGTCATGGGAGAAAAAATCGCTTCTCCGGATTAGTTTTCGTGGAACTGAGATGGGAATGAGAAAGAAAAGAAGGAATTGTTGGTTTTAAGAGTTGTTTAAGTTTGTAACAAGAACGGCGTTCGTTTAGCACTGACCAACAACAGTTCGTTAACTTTAACACTTAAGGGTCTGCAAGATTTTCGAGCAACGCAAACTACTTTTTTAAATTATAAATACAATTTTACTAAACTTTAAAATTTATAAAGTAAAGAAGACTGAAAGTCCCTTACTACAAAAAATAATATAATCTGAAAATAATACCCAATAAGCTAAAATAGCCTACTTCCTTGAAACTCTAATACCCACTGAATTTTTTCTAGAAAAACAAGTATAGGTTTGTAACAGTAATTCGTACCTTGAACCGCTTCCACACAGTGGCGCACTCAGAAAATAATTATAGGGGTCCCTGGGCTAACCAACGGAAAACTTTTCAAAAATTCCTTAGAATAACCTGTATTTTAAGGCATTACTTTAAGTTTATTTTAGCTCTTTGAATGCAAGTTTTGAGTAGGGACTATAGAAATGAATGATAAAACCCAGCAGATAAAATAAGATTTTAGGGTTTTATTTTGACAAAATCTTTTTATATCAGCTGTCTTACAAAACACAATTGAGTCTTTTTTGGGTCTTCGTCAGTGTGGATAATACACTGTCTGTGTCAACTGGAATTTTCCTATGGATATTAAGATTGGCTAAGCCATTTAGCCTACTCTTATTGACCTACCTACTCTTATTGTACCTGAATGAAAATAACTAAAATTAGTTATTTTCATTCATTTTTTTTAGCAAAATCAGTTAATATTCTTTTAAGTTTTCTAAACTTAATTACATTTCAAATAATTATGCAAAATTGCTTAGGTCACATGCTATTATAATTTCCGGCAACAATTTACTATGAAAAAAAAGTAGGAAAACAGCTAAAAATTATACGTATGTTTGTACTAAATGTTATTTTAAGTTGAAAGTTTCAATTTAAATCTTATGCAAGGAAATCAATTTCCCGCTTTCTTTCAATTTGTTCATTTGGTGAGATATCTCAAAAATACTTTAAAAAAAATTTATATCAATATATTTTTCAGAAATCTCCTAATACCAGACAATATTGATACTTAATTACATACACAGTATATATATCCCGATAGCAAACTGCGGCCTTTCAAATTTTTTCGTGTCATTTTGCTGTTTTCAAAAACCCAAAATTAAAATATTTTTTTAAGAAACCTTTAAAAAACAAAAACATGACACTGAAAAACCAAAATTTCTCAAACAAAACTTTTTTCTTAAATTTATTTTGGTAAAGGATAATTATATACGTCAAATAAGTCGACAGGGAAACTTCGGAGAAATTAAAGATCTTTTATTAAGAGTTCTTCATCAGGAGAAAGTTAATTTGTCGTCTGCAGCCGACGAGAGAGTGTGATCGAATGCTCACAAAAATGGTGAAAAATCTCGAGCTCTGCTTCACTGACCAATCAGAGCCATGAGAAAGTTTGAAGTTCAAATTTAAAAATGTGATGACTAAACAGTTTCTGTGGGAACGATTGATCTAAGTGACTGTTTGTCGCCGACAGGGTGTGGTTGGGATGTTAAAGTACTATGTGATATTAAGGATATATGAAAAAGATAATTTAAGTTATTAAGTTTAATTGGGGTACAAAATATAAAATTTTGAGGGAGTTAAATTGAGGGGGTTAAGTTATATGTCATATATTATATATTATTATTACTACATAAACAATAACTCAATCGCATAGTTAAATAAATTGAATATAATTTTTTCACAAATAGAGATAAATTAATGACTAGGAAGAGAATTACGAATCTTAACTTTTACAATAGTATGTCTTGCTTTTATACAACAGTAAGAGTTTAAAAAGCAACGTTTAAAACGCGAATGAAAAGTTAAAGGGTCTTTCAAAAAAAAAGCATACAGCTGTTTCGAGACTTAAACGAAGTCCTCTCTTCAGTGCATAAAAACAGTATTTCTGTCGTTTTTAGTTTTTATGGTATGGCAACATTGGTTTTCAAATTCTTTTTGTTTTATAGTGGCGCGTTAGTATTTTCTGTATCCTTCATTCATCGTTTTTATGAAGTCCCGAAACGGCTGCATGGTTTTTTTTACGATTTTTTAACTTTTCATTTGCGTTTTATACGTTGTATTTACAAATTTTATTAATAACACAAAGGTTTTTGTACTTGTTTATATTACAGTAGCATCCAAACTCTTAAATCTTAAAATGGGTTTACCTGTTTAGGTATATCTTTAACATCTTTTGAATAATGAATTTAATTCTGAAATTGATTATTTCTCCTAATAGTGTTATAATAAATTAAGGATCATCTAATGCTATGATTATTTGTGGCGCTACCATTTTTGTATTAAGAAAATAAAGGTACACTTCATGATTTTATTTACTGTTAAAATCAAGCATGGAAAATTTGTTAGTTGCATATTGCAATCGATACATCGATACATTCTAACAATCGATATAACAATCGAAACCTTTTTTTTGCAATCCAACTTTTCTAAAGCTGTTTTTCTTTTAATTTATGAAAAATTTAATTTTATATTGTTAAATACTTGTAAGTGTTAAGGATTCAAGAGTAAGGATACAAGGAGTATTTTAAATGTCCTTATCCCCCCTCCCCAAAGAAAAAGGGATTCGGCCCACAAAGGTACTAAAATTTCTCAAAAATTAAATTTTTACCTTTTTAATTGAAAAAGTTGCCGTCCACTTAGAGATGCAAGTACCAATATATAATTAATGTATGTTAGGGCATTGTACCGTGCCTGAATGTTGGCATAATATATTTAAAAATTCGAAGTTAAATATTATTTTTAATTATTTTCAGCTAATATTTTGTAGTAGTTTACCAAGTAGTTAACATATAACAGGTTTACACACAATTTCCTAGTCTTAGATCATTGAAAAATAAGCTTCTTATTATACGGTACCAATTTTAGCTTCCACACTACGTTTATAACATAAAAAGTGGTAGGTATTATAATCGTTCAGTCCGTCTGTCTGTCTTTCACTAACTTTCACATAACAAACCGTAAGTCTCACAAACAAGTGGGATACGTCATCTTAAAGCAAAAAATTAGATTAGGCTACATTAAAAATTTCATTAAAAATTTTAAATTAGAAGTTTATTTAAAATTTAAATAACTAAAAATTTAATCTACATTGAAATAACTAAAAATTTAATCTACATTGAAATAACATAAAATTCATTAATTATCAATATTTATACTAAAATTTATCTACATTGAAAAACTAAATTTAACTACATTAAATAACTGAATTATTTTTATTCAATATTTTACACTGATTTGAAACGTTACGAGAAACTTTATTTAAAATAAATAAAAACTTGAGATTATTTATGTGTTATATAATTTTGTTTGGATTGTTGTAATACACAATAGAGTTCTTTCGATGGTTCATTATATATGTATGAAGAAAGATGCATAGATAATTCTAACTTGGCATAAAAAAATATTGCTTTTATTTTTAAAGCATCAATTGTACTAATTATATATTTTTCGAACTGTACATTTAATTTAACAAACTATAAATAACTGAATTTTCGAAAGAAATGTAAATGGGAAATTGTGGCGGCACACGAAAATATTTATTAAAAAAGATTACATCATTATTCTTCGAATTTAGCAAACGATAAAGTCTAATTATTAAATCTGAGAAAGAAGATTTATGAAAATAGTTAATTTTGGCGTTTAAAAGTTTGAATTACAACTGGCTAAAGGCCCTGTTTGGCGAATTTCTTTCTGAGGTGTATAAATAGTTTGTTTCCTGCTGAGCACAAATGTTGTGTGGAACCAATTTAAGTGCAGATTCTGTAAAAAACCTACTTGTTTTAGTATCAAAAACTTCTTAACAGCTTCTAAAAGTGCCTCTACTGAGGGCCATAAACTGATTTTGCAATAAAAAATTCAATAAAAACATTCTTGAGATGAAACTTCTGTCCATTGAATTTGTCTTGGGTGATATATGGCTGCGGTATTAGGTGCAAGTATTAGATTCATCCCTTGATTAAGGTTGATATTTACGTTGAACAAGGACCTTTTTGCAAGGAGCCTCATAATTTGAAACTTCTATCTCACAGACAAAAAATGTCATCTGGTGTACCAGAAAAATACCATATAATTTACAGAGAAATTGGTTTAATGTACAGTCCCTGGACAAATTATTAGACGCACTGCAAGATTTCATGTAAAATATTAATTACCGGGTGATATTGTACCGTTTTATTATTTTTAATTAATTTGTTTTTTATTTTTATATTATCCAATCAATTACCGATTTATTTGACAAAAATAAAACAGCATTCATTTAGAAAAGCATAAGTTTATTAAGTTTTAAAGAAAAGTGAAATTAATGTTAGTAAAAGTCAATATTTAGTTGAGCCACCTTTTGCCGCTATCAAAGCTTTAATTCTGTGCGGCATGCTATCAATGCAAGACTGTACTGTCTCCTGCATTTGAGGAGGAGGATTCCACACATAAATAATCTTTTCTAGGAGCTGGACTTTGTTGGTAATCACATCTTTAGCCACTTCTCTTTTCATCCGCCCCCACACATTTGTAGTCTGCAACAATTCTTTTAAATAAAAATCAATAATATTGTAGTTTAAATATACCATTATTGCATAAAAACTCTTAAGAAACATAAAATTACTAAAAAAATACAGTGCGTCGAATAATTTGTCCAGGGACTGTATACTAACAATTTGTAATTTTAATGCAGAAAAGCTCTTTTTAACAAGCAAATTGTAAATAAAAAGAAAATGCTGCTTCCGGGAAATCCGATCATCGCAGTGGCAAGTGAGGAGACCGACTACAATATTACAGAGGAAACGAACCCGGGATCGTTCCACTGATCTTTAGATCTTCAGTCCAATGTTCTCCCAACTGAGCTATTTTGGCACACGGAATTTCAACAAACAATTAAAATGCTTGTGTGGTTGCAGTCTATTACTCTTCACGTGGTTTAAAACGGAACCCCCCTTTTTTTTAAACTTTCAAACGGCGAATAAAATGCTTAAAAGAAATAACGATATTCTTCTGTAAATATATAGTTTTTTTCTGTAAAATTAACATATTTTTTTTGCAATGCAATAAAATAACGAGGCCGGTAACAGAGCTGTCCATATATATGGCGTTATTGATAAATAGGAAATATTTTTTTTTGTCTATCGTTATACGTTTGTAGAATGGCCTGACCAGGACAGAACCTGCGAATGAGGCGGGGAACTAAAAAGTTAATGTAATTTATTTTTTAAATAACAGACTCATACTACATCTATTCTTCGAAAATACCTTCCACGTTCGTGAGAATTGGGAATAGCGATTCCAGATGCGAAGACACAACGAAAGAAATTTAGGCTACATGAAACGCCCCTCGCTGATTCTTGTAAACGCTTCAAAAGATTTTTTTACACTCGCAAAACCTGTTGGAAAAGCTCCCTTAAATACTAAAATACTCGGTAAAGAACTTAATGGAGACTATATAGTTATGGCTATATCTTGGGGGGGGGCTCTTGTTTTATTGAATATATAAATAATATATATAAATATTTTTTTTATTGATACGTAATTAAGGGCTGGGGAGCGCAGTCGATTAAAGCGTTCGCCTTGCATGTGGAAGGTCCCTGGTTCGTGTCCGGGTGTAGCCAAAATAACAGCCGCCTATAAACGGCCCGTGCAGCCAAAAATGTCCGACGAATAATACTCCTTGTAGAGGAAATGCACGTTAAATATCCTTCAAAGTCCCAACACTGCGTACGATGTCGTCATTAACAGTTGCGTTGGGTGCCTACTCAGGTGTCGGCTCGTCAATTTACTGTGGTTCTAAATTACGACGCCCGTCGCTAATAGCCCTCGTGTAGCTCTAGTGCGACGATAATTCAAACTTACTTTACCTTACCATATATATATAATTTATTGATGATACGCAGTGCATATGGGACTGAAGGACGTTGACTCTGGAATTTAATTGCTTAAAGCAATGGCAACAGTTTAAAAATACATCAGGTACTTCTGATTGAAAGTGGTTTAGATTTTTTTTAAAGCTATTTATGCACTTAGTTTGAACAATTTGGAGAGGGTTGCATTTAAATGTTTTCATTCCGGAAACCTTCTTAATGCTGCGTACGATATCTCCCTTAACGGTTGCGTTGGGTGCCTACTCAGGTGTCAGCTCGTCACTTGACTGTGGTTCCAAATTACGACGCCCGTCGCCAATAGCCCTCGTGTTGCTTTAGTGCGACGATAATTCAAACTAACCTAACCTATCCAGAAACCTTCTCAGGAGAAAATTGCTGAACAATTGCCTAGTGTTTGAAATTTTTACAACACACGGAATATTAATTGCCATTAAAGAAATATCAATTAATATTAATTGGTTTATTATTTAAATAGTTGTAGTAATTTAACTGGTAATATTATATGCCAACTGTTTTAAAAACAACATTTTATGAACGATATTTTGACGATTTTTATATTTATCATCAAATTTTCGTTATTTCACGAATTTCATTTACAAAAAAAACTATCTTTAAACAATGATGGAAAATTTATGTTTTCATGTTAGATATAAAACAGTTACGAAGCATCTTCCTTAATGTACAACAGATGAACGAAAACGTGATCAGTTATTATATAATTTTTATTTAATTTTTTCAGTTCTGCGGTACTTAAATCCTTAAGGCTTTTAATAAAATAAGCTCTAGCTGTATAGTTCTCATATTTTCCCTGCATTAGTAATATGTATTGAAGAAAAACTGTGGTTTGAACAAGGTCAGCTTCGTTGAGTTTTTTAAAAACAATTTTAAAAATTGAAAATCCAAAATTAATGATTATTTTCTGCATTTGTATACATAAGCTTTTACTAAATATTTGGTCTTTATGCTGAAATCTCCCTAAAGTTTAATGACAAACCATAAAAAAACAGGGATTTTATTAATTTTCAAATTTCCACATTTGTTAGGAAGAGTAGAATTTCGGAAAATTCTTTTCATTCAAATATATTTTTCTTTGCGCAGATGTTTAGTTTATCATAAATGCAAAAGAACTCAGTAAAATAAATAAACCTGTCATAAACTTTACCTAAAAATTACAATAATTTGAATTTTGTAGTTGAAAAGATTCAAAATAATATTTTGTTCGTGTTTCCTTCAAGCCGTTCACCTTCTTCAACAAACTCCATCTCTACCCGGTAATAAATCAATATGGGGGGTAGGGTAGGGTTTGTTCATATATATTTCCGGCTTGTTTACTTGATTAGAGATCCGCTTATAAACCTTCGACAAGTAAGACAGACACATGCAGAATTTTTACTGACACAGAGAAAGAAGGTACACCCAGGGCGAAGGCGGGAATCGAACCCGCACCCGTTACAGCGTGCAGACTGTTAGCGTAATCAGCTGCAATCAAACCCACTAGGTCATCTGGGCTCCTCTATAACAAGCCTCGATATAACTTGGGTGTTTATATAGTTCAACACTTTTTCTGCGGGTACGTTTCGGTATACTTCGTGGTTGGTTTATGGCATCTAACCCCTAATGTCTCTACCCCGGTACCAAATCCAACGCTCTATCCATTAGGCTTCTACGGCTGGATTCTATTTGTATATTCCGGCTTGTGCGCTAGATCAGAGACCCGCTTCGTCAAGTAAGACAGACACAAATACAAGCTGTGAAGAAATACACAAAATCCAAGGCCTCACTGAAGAAGAGCAAGATCAACTTGTGGATCCGTCCAGCTGCAGTACAATGAAAAACATTTGAATCGGTGATAAAAAATACAGACTTCTAGGCATCAGCACGCCAGGACCACAAGAAACTAGGAGATAAGGCAATGAAAAAGATCCTTCCATTTGCAACCACATATCAGTGTTTTAACAAGCATTTTCTTCCATGTGTTTCATGAAAAACAAATATAGGAGTCGGCTCGACATGTGTGTATTCGGATTTCAGAGTGAAAGTTTCAAGTTTGGAACTTAATATTTCAGAAATAATGGGCTCAAAGGACATATTTAACTCATCTCATTAAGAACTGAAAATTAAAACTAACTGTATACTGATGGAGTACTCTGTTGTATCTGTAAAAAACGTATAAAATATAAAAAATCTCTTAATTTGCTCTCACTTTTTAATTTTAGGATTAGGAATTAATGGGGGGTCGTTGTCACAATAGCGGCTCGAAGAGGGGGTCCGTGAGAAAATTTTGTTGGGAACCACTGCACTAGGCCATCCCTACCCAATAATAAATCGATATTTTCCCGATGCAAAAGCTCAAAATCAGCACATAAAAATGCCATCAGCGAAAAGCGCTCTAAAAATAAATATTTGCGTGTTCCTGTTGTGCTATAACTTCGCGTGCATCCGACCTATTAATCCATGACGTCTTCGCGACGTAATAATGAAGTTTAAAACGGAACCCTATGCACATTAGAAAAGAGATGGGGTTTTAAAAGCATTTTATAATGGTGTAATGGTTTTCGTCTTTGTTTTACTTTCCTTGGACTGTTTTAAGTTCTTATTTGGAAAAGATTAAACTATGCTCCCTTTATCTAAAGCTATATATATGCTTCCATTGTAAAATTTAAAAAACGAGTTATTCAGAAATTATTTAATTTTTTTTTAAATGTAGAATTTTAATCAATGTGTGTTTGGATTATCCACAACTCAACAAAAACATATAAATTATAGATACAAAAAAAGTATTTAAATTAAAACTTTTTTTTCCAGTAAAAATTATTTGTTCGGCCTTTTTTCAAAACTATTCTTTTACAGTTGTAAAAATATTTTCATTTTTCTATGTTTCTACTATGTTTCTTTAAAAAATGAATACAAAAAAGAGAAAAAATTCAGACGCCCTTCGCCAATAGCACTCGTGTAGCTCTAGAGCGACGATGTTCAAATTTGGGAAGTGGGGCTATGGCGCAGCTATTGACAAGGCTAAAGGAAGAAAATTACTTTTTTACAATATTTCTACACTACAACATTGTAACAGTTAGACTTCACATTTTAACTACCAAAGATCAGCCATTAAAAGCATGTGTTGAAGTGGAGAAAAGAATTGTTGTTTTGGAGAATCCAAAGTAAGTTAAAAGTGCATTTCTTTTTACACTTTTAAAAAGTATTAAATGAAAACTTTTCATGAATTAAACTATAGTTTTAGGTAGAAGGCATATCAGAGATTACGATATTTTATGTCAAATACTGTGGGGAAATACACGCGGTTCTGTGTTGGATCGTTTATAAATAATAACTCGGTGGAGTCTAGTGGGACAGAAACTGTGGGGTCAAATGGGACACGAATAAACCTAGCTTTGTATGCTTCTCTTGAACAATCTTTATAAATCATTCAGTCAAGTTGCCAAAAACTTTTTTAAACTTTAATTTTAAACTTTTTGAACTTTTTTCATCGTATAATAAGTGAAAAATTAAGTCGCTTTATAGGTTATATATTTTACAACCAGTAAATTCATAAATTCTATCTGAAAAGGCTTAGTGATAGAAATAAAAGTGAGCTTGGTGAAAGTAAATGATTTAGTGTTGGTAAAATTTACTAGAAAGCAAATTATTCTTTATTACGTTGGAAATTGATTTCTGAAATAGAAAACGATGAACTCCTGATAAGCTATTTCAAGATAAAGACGGTCTTTTTAAATTCATGTACCCTGAGAAAAATGACAAATTTGGAATAAATTTTAGAAGATTTAATTACAAAACTAACCTTTCCAGCGATTGAACAAACATTTATAGGAGCATTTTCGATTTAAGTTTAAACTTTGATGTTTTATCTTTCAATGGGGTCTTAAACAAATAAAATTTCATTTTGTATACATTATGTAAATGGTGTTTGCTTTAAAACTTTATTTTATGCTCATTGTCTGATTCCTTTTCCATTTTTTGAAATTTTAATTAGGGCAACATTTGCCATGTCCCATTAGCCCTGCACCCTTTCACATTAGTCCTCACATATGGGGTAATGGGACACTTACATGTTTGTTTAAAATGATTAGCAACTAAAATATGGTAATGCTTTAAAATCTCTCGAATCACTTTTTAAGTAAACGAATGTCCAGTTTACGAGCCTGTAAAAAAAGAAATTAAAATTCGTGTATATTTGCTGAAATATAGAGGTTAATAAAAATTTGTCCCATTAGCCCGCACTCTCCCCTAAACTAAACTAAACGAAACTATTAAATTAATAATTTTATTTTCGGCTTTAAGAGAATCTTTAAACAAAAGAACTCTTCTGACTTCTTAAAATTTACTGGGAAAAAGCAATCAAAAAATTATATTGAAATTTTTTAAATGTGGTATTTTAATAAGTGTGTGTTTAAGCTATGCACACACTACAACTAAACAAAAACATATAAATTATAGAAAAAAGCACTAAAATGTTTTTTAAGTAAAAACTTAATTAATTGTTTGGTGTTTTTATTTCAAAACCCTGCTTATCCTGTAGTTTTAAGAATATTTAAATGCCTCTTTAACATGATCTTTTTACAAAGTAACACAAAACTGATTTTATTATTATTTTGATATTTTTTAGCTTTGAAATTTTTTAAAGAAAAAAATAAACACTTTGGCTCTTGTTCTAACCACAGTTCTGCTAACATTAGATTGAAAGGAAAGGCACGTAGACTTTATATAGCCACACTACAAGAGAAATTGAAAAGAGCTGTAGCTTTTTTTTCGAAAAGTTTTAAGAATTTGTGTGTCACCCGAAATGAAAAATAGAGGCAATGGAAAATTGAATCGACTGCTTTTATTCTTTTAACTTTATGCTAGATTATAACTCAGAAAATGCTTTATTAGGTTTTTCTCCCACTTAATATGTAATTATACAACTTTTAATCGCTATTCAAGAAAAGTAACTTAAATTCATAATGTGCTCTATTAATTGTAAAGTTGATTTTTGTTAATATCTCTATACTGTGTCCCTGTAATGCAGCTTTTTTAGTTTTAGTTTGAATTATCGTCGCACTAGAGCTACACGAAGGCTATTGGCGACGGGCGTCGTATTTTAGAACCACAGTCAAGTGACGAGCCGACACCTGAGTTGGCACCCAACGCAACCGTTAAGAGCGACATCGTACGCAGCGTTGGGACTTTGGAGCTTATTTTAACGTGCACTCCCTCTACACGGGGTATTATTCGTCGGACATTTTTGGCTGCACGGCCGTTTATAGGTCGGCAGTTATTTTGGCGATGCCCGGACCCGAACCTGGGACCTTTCACATGCTAGGCGAGCGCCTAAGCGACTGGGCTCCCCAGCCCCTTTAATGCAGCCAACGGTATGCTTTGTAATTTTTGAAAGAGGGACTTATTCAATACTGACAAACAATTCATTGGAGTCAATCTCTCTCTTTTTTTAACGTTCACTAAAAGTTTCTTATAATTTTTGTATTTATTGTTTTATCTTTTTTTGTATTGTTGTTAGGCTATGTCCTGACTACGCCACAAAGGCAACAAATGCCACAAAGGCAACAAAAATTGGCGACTTGGCAGAGTCAGACCCCATGCTATTGCATCGCTTGGCGCTCTTGGCAGTCGCCAAATTTTGTTGCTTTTGTTGCCTTTGTGGCGTTTGATGTCGTAGTGAGGACATAGCCTTATAAAAACTCATTATACTAATTACTGCTTATCAAACTCAACTAAATAAGCGTAATTTTTCAATTAAAAAAATGTATAGCTATGATCTCTTCAATCGCCGATTCCCAAGATAAAATAAAACAGGTGGTAACTTTTTGGTTTTGTATTTTTTTTTAAATACTACACTGTTAAAAAATTTGTGCTTGGTTTCACCATGATATTGGTTCCTAGTAGATGCAACGGCTGTGTGGTGAAATGTTTCACCTTTTTTTTTTGGTGTTTGGTTGAACCATTTTTCTAGATTTGGAAACAAAAACCTGAGAAATGGTTCAACCGAATACCAAAAATATGGTTTAACGTTTCACCACACAGCCGTTGCAGCTACTAGGAACCATATTTTTGGTGAAACAAAGTGCCTAATTTTTAACAGTGTACAAGGTTTGTGTAACAATATGCAAGAAAATAATTGCGTTGATAATACTGCATTTTCAGCTTATTCTAAAAACTGGCGTTTTGTATAATCCATTGAGTTCAACAGCCATTGAGTTCAACAATTTTTTCTGTATATATAAGGATCATGCAAGACTAATTTATTATCACACTAATAAAGTGTTGTGGTTTGTGAGTTGTGCATGTTAAATCTATCCCGTGGTCCAATACCAAAGTTACATCTATTAAGTGACTTTGCGTGTGTCCGCCTTTGGAGAAAAGCGCAGTTTAAAATTAAGGAGCAAGTCGCAAATTGCACGTGTGTGGTAATCAGGAATTATTCAACTAAATAAACAAATTAGCCTATTTTAAATACAACGTGAAGGTGGAATCGGCTAAAATGAAAATAATAAGTGTTAAAAATAACCCAGGAATTTGTGGACAAGTACTAGTTTCTCTTTTAAAAAATAATAATAACTAATAAATTCTATGTGCATTCAAAATCTATTTAAATTTCCAAGTTGTATAACGTTTCGATTTTTCTTTCACAGATGGCGCGACTGTAGCTACCACTGTTTGCAAATTTTAAGCGGAAGGGCCTTACTGTACTGCTGCCATCTAGCGGCAGTGCAAGCAAAACTCATGGAAGAAGCTCATTTGAAAATTTTGGTCTCTGCCCTCGATTCGACTCATGATCCAGTTAGTGCAATTTTTTTTTACTTTTCTTATTATTCCTACTATAATAATAATAATACTAATAATAATAATAATGATAATAATAATAATAAATTAAATGCATGTAATAATATGATTTAAGAGTAAAATAATAAAGTTTTTATAAAATACATCAATGATTTCTTGGAAAGTTTGGTGCAAAAACATTTTTAGCCTACTTTTTTTTTAATTCGAAAGAATTTAAAAACTGAAAAAGTAGGTATTGACATGCGATCGATGTACGTCTGTCTGCCTGTCCGTTCCAAAATCTTTTCTATTATTCGCATCTTAAAAATTCTTTTTTTTTTGTTAGAAAGCTATGACCTCAGAGACCCAACTGTCATACTTTTTGTCCGCCTGTCTGTACGTCCGGACGGACATAAATCTATTATCTGTCGTCGAATTTCCCATTGAATTAGCATTGCAATTTTGAGTCATTTAAATCACTTTTGCCAAATCAACAATGGCAAGAGAAACTTTATTTAAAAATATTTGAAGCAAATTAATTTTCATGAATCATTTTGGAATTACGTCATAAAATGTAGCACAATGTGATTCTTTGATTGTTCATTAATTGTTTACCAAGAAAGCGGCAAGGCATATTTTTTGCATAGTTAGCTGCTTAGTTTTAATTTACATTTCTTTTTTTAATGCAGTTTGGAGTAGCTTCATTATTTTTGTTATTAATAAATATTTAAGTAGAACTACAAATAAATCAAGCACACGATAAATAATATTAAGTGATTTGTGAAAGAATATTAAGGAAAATAGTTGATTTTGGCTTTTAGAAGTTTAAATTATAGCTGGAAGCTGTGTTTAGCGATTTTTTTTCCTAATGTGTGTAAATCTGGTGTAGAAACGATTGTTGATGATATTTACTGTTATGAACCTAGTTGTTTCCCGATTAGAATTTCCGTAAGTATTTAAGTAACAGGAAAGTAGGCTATTTCAGTTCTTTAAGAACTTTTTGTTTTTACGTAAATTTGAAAGTTATTATAAAAATTTACTAATAGGAATACCTACATACCATTCGCAATTATTTGGATACAAACGGCTCTAATTCTCTGAGCAGCCTTTAAAATTCCATCGTAAATATGTTTTGTTGTTGTCAACTTTCAATTTTAAAATATTAATCTATCCTATTATCTTATGTTTCAATAGAATGTACAAGTATACTGTATACATGAATATTGCAAGAGCTTCAAGTGTCGACTCGTTTTTATTTTGTGGGTCAATTTCGTTTAAGACGAAACACTGTGCAATAGATACGTGGATTATTTGCAATATCTTCGTAATGTAAATAATGAGCATTTTGAAAAACTAAATAAAGGAAAAGTGTTGTTTCCCTTTAAAAAGTGAATAGCATACAGCGCTCTCTATTTTGGTTTGGAACTTTATTTTTTTATTTCATTTATTCATTTATTCATTCATCTATTCATCCATTTATTTGTTCATTTATTTGTTCATTTATTTATTCATTTATTTATTCATTCATTTATTAATTCATTCATTTATTTAAAAACAAAATACACGCACGTCAGATAAAAGAATCGAATAACAGTGGTGCAAAAATAAACAGAAAAATACAACGACAAATACCCCAATTTCTATTTTAAAAAAACATGTATTTTTTTTATCTAGCAACTTCTCTGCCTCGTGCTGCAAGCCGTGTGCCAGCTATCACTGGAGCCCAGCCACCACCGTGTTCTGCTCGCATCCGGCCTCCCGGACTCGCTCACCCAATTGCTGCTGCCCTCTGACGAGTGGTACTACACCAACCACTCGACTCGGTACGCCCGGTACGTCAAGCACCACTCGGCCCGGACACTGGTCTACCTCGGCCAGGAGATGCACGTCAAGGTGGACCTGTTCGCCGCAGCAGGTGAGGATTCAAAAACTGAAGCCGAAATTAAACTGAAACGCTTCGAAATCGCGGACGTTAGCTCTGCAAATACGATCGATTTAAGCTCCACCCTGCGAACGCTCTCAAAAACCAGTATTTAGTTTCCCTAACCATGCGTATTCGTTCTCAAGGGCGTGTCATTTGTGCAAACGATAAGAGTGAAGTTGACCAAGAAATAATTCGAGAAATCTCTGAAAATCTCTGAATTTCGCCAAACGATTAGGAACGAGTCTTTATCCAACAGATATTTGCTGATAAACTGTTTTACCGACAAATATAATAATTTTCTCTGGACAGCTAAATATATAATTATTCCTGGTTTTCTTTTTACTTGTAGAAAAATATGATGCCTGACGTTTTTCATAGATATTGAGTGTCAAAAAAGTAAACAAACAGTTCGCGCGCGACTGCTCGTGTGGTGTTTGATGCCAATTGTGACTTGACATTATTTGCGCGCGAAGGATTTGTTCCAGTTCAACTAGGAAACGCACAAAATTTACGAAACTCCACCTATTCGCAGGCGAATTGTTCACATGGCGTTTCAGTTCAATTTCGGCTATAGTTAACAAATCAGCACGAACATACGCAATGCACTTGGGTGGAGTCTTAAGAATGTTATCCAATCAACTCACGGCCAACTTCAATAACAAGGCCAGAGAAGCTCTCCCAAACATGAGCGTAGACGGAAATTTTGACGTCACTGTTCCCAGTGCCGAAGATCGAGAAACTAGTTCGGACGCATTCGGAACCCAAAAAATGTGGTCATCCGTGAACGAGTGGTTCCGAACAGGTTTCGAGACAGATTGTCTTCATCTTCGGAACAAACGTCACTCGGAACTATGACGTCAAAATTTCCGTCCCCGAGCTTGTTTGGGAAAGCTTCTTCGGCCTCAGTAGTTGAGTAGGCCGTGATCAACTGTGAAATAGGCATAACCTCCTACATAATAATGCCTTGCGAATTTGAGAAATAACACGAGTTTACATGCTGTCAGGAAGCAGTTTTGCCAGTAGCGCCATCTGTTTATGCTAATGCCTACTTTCAACCATTTGAGTTAATGGTGAGAATTAATTATCCATTGAGACGGAGAAGTAGTGGCGTTACTTGATGAGCATACAAATAACCACGTGGAATCAGTAGAGTTGAACTCGTCGTCTGGTTGCGCCATCTAACGAGCCTTCCTACTATTGATTGAATTCAGAAAGCATTATTGTGTAGGAGGCTATGGATGTAGGTGGAGTTATTGTTTTAAAATTAAATGTTGAATGGGTGGAGGCAGTAAAGTTTCTCGAAACATTTTGTAAAAATAGCATAAAAAATAGCTGCATTACTTTTTAGTGATTTTATAATAAAAAAAATACGTGAAACGTTTTTCTAGTATTTCTATTACATGTATATATATATATATATATATATATAATATATATATATATATATATATATATATATATATATATATATATATATATATATATATATATATATATATATATATATATATATATATATATATATATATATATATATATATATATATATATATATATATATATATATATATATATATATATATATATACACACACACACACACACACACACACACACACACACATATACATACTGTAGTGAAAGTCTGTAGTGAAGTGACTTTCTCAAAAAGAACAATATTTTCGTAATGACTGACTTTAATAATTTAACTGTAGTGAATTGAAGAATGTATAAAATTCGTAGTTGCCTTTTCGACCGATTGCCAGAACTTGCTAAGATTGTGACTGTTTAACATCGTTTGTGCTAGATCTTACAGAATTCTACCGTTTTGACTTGTACGTTTGTGGTTTGTCCTAAATAAAAATGTCTCGTCCTAAGAGCAGTTCTTCAAACACAAAATAGTACAGTCTGAGACTCCTCCCTTCACGGAGGAAAACTTTTCTCGAAGAGGAAAGTTTTCTGCACAGTCACTCGTTCAAAGTCTTAAGTACACATTTCAAGGTCAATGTCCTACTAGTACCTACTTAACTGAACTCTAGTGCCTGTACTAAGTAGATATAAGTTATATTAATTAAATTCTACAATACATTATATATGTTAACAAGAAAAGATATAGAATATAGTTTACAAAATCATGTTTATGAAATACGAATAATAAGGCTGTCAGCATTTTGATGAAGTTTCCTTCTGACTTAGATAGCCGAGCATTTAAGAAAACCACTCCCAAAATTTCTGACGATTCAAAAGAGTTTGAGTTTTGTATCGGAGGAAGCCTAGGTATATTTCTTCTTAGAATTCTTGCAAGCATATCAAATTATGTTTTCTGCTGGGTTAAGGTACGGTTGGAGCATGTTTATGTGGTACACATGACTTTCGTTTTTCTCAGGAAACTTTACAACATAGTTCGTGTCTGACAGTTGTTGTATAACAGTTCCAGGTCCCACGCACGTTTGATTTAGAAACACATTTGGTTTAGAAGCACGCCTACGCTCGATTGGTTTAGAAGTTTCTACCACCAACACCTCGTCACCAAGGACTAACTGTCGCTTTTTGTCAGACCGAATCTCTTGTTTCTTTTTGGCTTCTTTCCTGAAGTATGAATCCTGATTGTTCAGTACATATCTAGACTTAGAGCTTGAGTTACTTCTAGCCTCTTGAGAGTATGATTTCAGTTCTTCACTTTTTGGTTGCTCTTCAATAAGTTCTTTTGGAGATAAACTCATAAGTCCGAGCTCCGAATGTAGGGAATCTGCCATAGGCAAAATCTCCTCTTCCTCCGTCTGCTCTTCAAGCCTTTCCTGATCAGGCACATCTTCCGGATCCATTTGTTGCATTTCTGGGCTTTGAGACTTATCTTCGGAAATTTTCTTTTGAGCTCTATCTTGAACTGCATTCACCTGGTGAATCTTGGCAAACTCATTCTGCTTGACTTCTTTAAGCATTGCAGCTGTTTTGTTGCCCAACAGATACATTCCTTTGTCTAATGAGTTTCTAAGAACAGCAGCTTTAGTAACTATATGGCCTAAGTCACATCTTAGTTCTACCTCGGCTAAAGGCAAGCATTTCATATCCTCTTCTAATGGACTTTTGATCCACACATTCTCGTTTGTATACATCGTGGGCTTGACATACTTCTGGCAAATCAAGTCAACGGTCGAGCCGGTATCCCGGAGTATTGGCATTTCCACTCCATTTACCTTCCCTCGACTAATATATGGCGCCAGACCTTCTTCATATCTAGAAGTAACATTAGAGGCCACATATTCAACTTTCTTCAATTTATCACACTGAGGTCTCAGGTGCGAAGGCGACCCACACTCATAGCAGCGATGTTGACGTCTTCTTTCGAACTCCTCTTCGTTGCTCTTTTCCACAGGTGGATCTTTTTTTCCCCACTTGTTTTTCTTCACTTCCTCTGCAGGTTCCTTGAATTGATAACCCTCATTATCATTTGTCTGCGATTTATTTGTCTTCTGTGGGTATTCTTTCTTTCTAAAACTCTCTCTAATGCTCTCATACTCATCTATGGTTTCTGCCAATTCGTAGGGAGTCTTCATTTTTATCCATCTATCTAGAAAATGTTCTCTAATATCATCTGGAACCCGGAATTTTATTTGTTCGGTTATCAACAAATCTTTTAGCTGTTGAAACGTAGATATTTCTAAATCTTCAACCCACTCTGTGAAATAGCAAGACAACTCATGAGCGTAATTTCTCCACGATTTTTCGGGAGTTTTCCGATAGCGATAAAAGCACTGCTTAAGTTTTTCACTGTTTAGCTTATATCTTTTTAAGATGAGGCTCTTTACAAATTCATAGTTATTTGCGTTTTCAGGTGGTTCTCTTGCCAAAAGATTAGATATTTCAGCAGGTAGCACACCTAACACCTTTTCTCCTTAGCCAACCTTTCTTGTCTATCATTATCTTCTTTCCTATCTTCTCTATCTTTCTCTTCTTTCCTAATTCTATCTTCTCTCTCTTTCTCTTCTTGTCGCAATTTTTCTTCTTTCTCTTCTTGTCGCAATTTTTCTTCTTTCTCTTCTTGTCGCAATTTTTCTTCTTTCTCCTCTTTCTCCCGCTTCAGTCGGTCTTCGATAATACGTTCCAATAAAATTTTGACTTCTTTTTCGTCATAGAATTTACTCTTCAAGATCATTTGTTTTATCTCCGGAACCACACTGGAAGGCGGAACTGCTTCCCCTAATTCCTCGCAGACTACTATCAAGTCCTGTTTTCTACCCTTAACTAAGAAAGCCATTTCCCAATTCAAATGGTAACTTATCAAAATGCTTTCAGTAAACTATTTTTATTTATTTTTTAAGAAATTCAATTCAGCTAAAATATAACTACAAAGAAAGTACTAGATTTATTTTTCAAATAATATTTAGCATTCTTATAACTGACAATATTTATGTCTTACAAAAATAGCTTTCTCCAACGAAGCCAGAAATTCCAAATATATTTTAAATGAATTATATCGTGCAGCAATCACGTGCCATTAATTAAATAAATTTTTAAAAGAACAACCAACTAGTAAATCCTTTTACTTTTATTTAGATAAAGTTTCGATAAATTAAACTCTATGTTGGCAACGACAACAATGCTCACGTGATTAATGCAGAATTCTACAAATTCTAAATATTCCGAAATTTAAAATAACGGAAACTTTTATTTCCTAAATGTATTCTATCAACACTTTAAATAAATTTTATTACAGATTATTTTATATCTGCAACCAGAATTGCATTAAAAAATATACAGAATTAAATCCTCAACTGACAATATTGACATCGCTTTCAATGAACGACTGTGTTAAATCGGTAAATACAACCGCAAGACAGTACACACTTCAAATTCAGCTATTATCTTAATTAAAATACAATAATAAGATAACGAACTTCAATTTAAGTTATATATTAAGATTTAAATCGTACAATTAAACATTTGTTCTAGTTCTCAATGTATCACTTAAACACACTAATTGCAACTGCTAGACACAAGTTATACAGAATTCTACAACAAATAAAGCTTAACTTTTGTTAACTTTAAATATGATAATTTTATCAAAAAATTTAATTTTACTTATTTTATAAGAATATCAGGCACTAGATTCAAGTTAGGTACTTACAAACTTTACATCTCCCTGATCGAAGCAACGTTTTTCGTTGTTCGTCTTCGTCCAAATTAGCGGGAATATCATTCTAATCCCAAAAGCGCTGCCACCAGTCTCAGACTGTACTATTTTGTGTTTGAAGAACTGTTCTTAGGACGAGACATTTTTATTTAGGACAAACCACAAACGTAAAAGTCAAAACGGTAGAATTCTGTAAGATCTAGCACAAACGATGTTAAACAGTCACAATCTTAGCAAGTTCTGGAAATCGGTCGAAAAGGCAACTACGAATTTTATACATTCTTCAATTCACTACAGTTCAATTATTAAAGTCAGTCATTACGAAAATATTGTTCTTTTTGAGAAAGTCACTTCACTACAGACTTTCACTACAATACATATATATATATATTATATATTTTTGTAATTAATTTGTAAATGGTATTTTTTCGATGACGCCTAGTACTTTTCTCCCAAAGTAGTGGCAACACTGGCATGTTTGACATCATATTCTTGGCTCCATGCGTGCCCGCCGCTGCAATTGGAGGTCACGTGACCTGCCACTCTAATACTTTTACTATGATCTCTATGGTCTAAACATATAGATGGCACAGTGCATTGGAATATGAACGGAATCGAAAAGATTATCCGATTAAATGAAAATAGGTGCAGTCTAAGATGATTATAAAATCAACTGCCAGATGAGTGAAGTCATTAAATGTTAGGGCAAATAGGTGCAGTCAACAAAGGATCATCTGTTCATTATTGACATATATTGCAATGTGCGCACGAAAAGTAGTGACGCAACTAGTTTTCCGACTGCACCCAAACACATGTTATTTTTTAAACCAGAGACGTCACCTTATTTAGGGGGCAATAACTTACTTTTAGTTGTGTAGACTGAAAAATGGACATTGAGAAACATTACTACTTAAATCACTTAGTTTGGTTTGAGGTTTTTACTTTTTTTGCTGGCCTATATGGTCCGTCACAATTATTAAATAAAAATCAAATAGCAGTAGTTTTAACATTAACTTTACCCCCAAGCCCATATTAACAAATTACAAATACTTCTTTTATGTGATATGTGTTTTTAATAATAAAAATATATTTTAACTTAATGTAGTTTTCATGTCACAAATGCAACATTTCATTTTCTTCCTCCCACATAAAAATATTCTATAAATATTAAATCTATCTTAGCAAAAATCAAAAACTTTATCCATTCAAAATAACCGACTCCCTGGTGATCCACACAATACACTAAAGAACTCTCACATTCGAAACTGTTTGCTCTTCGCAGACGATTCTTCAGTGCCAAACGATTCTCCCGAAGACGATTACATTCGAAGAACGTCCCTCACCCCCACCACCAAAGTATCTGCCTCCCTGGAGACCATAACTCTTCGAATGCTGAAAGACATCCAGGTAACAACTATTTTTTCCCGTTTCTTTTTATGGTGTTCTATCACACAGTTGAAGAGCTTAGTGGAAGAATGTGCTAAGTGACATTTTTGAAAAGAATTGAGATTTTTGTGTCAATGAACATATTATTCCGTCCTTTAAAGATAACAGTTTCTTCTTTTTCATAAACTTAAAGTTTAGTATATTTTTTACGGTTTGAAAATACCGTTTTTAACAGATCCGAGTGCAAACTAAAAACTTTAAAGCCCATTTTCTCGTTTTCACCATTTTGTCACTTAGCACGTTTTTACACTAGCGCTTTAGTTACGAAGAAGATGGAGATGTGCTTTGGCGCGAATTAAAGTGCCAGAAAGTCGCCAAGCAACGCTTGTAAGCCCAAACAAACCTCTCACTCAACGTTAGTTCATTGTAAAACCAAAAAAAAACACATATATTTATTTATTTAACCCTTTCACTTATAAAACGGCCCAGGCGGCCAACCATCTAAGGATTCGATAATGATATTCCTATCACATATTACGCGTAAACAAAAATCCTGCTTAGCGAAAGTGTTAAAAGGCGTAGATTGAAAATCAAAAAATGTTTGTTTGCGCAGTTGTAGGCTGTTAGCACACGAGAACTGAATTTACACCAAGATGGTAGTAATTCCTTTTACAAGTAAGAAAAATCCGTTGTAATTATAGTAATATAGAAATTGTATATATATTTTACTCCTAAAACGGCTCAGGCTTTCGTACAACTAAGGATTCGACAATGATATTCCTATCACATATTACGCGGAAATGAAAATTTTGCTTAGCGAAAGTGTTAATAGAGAGTCAACACGTCGCCAAGTCGATGACTAAACCTATATACAAGCCTAGGAGGATACAAGCTCCACTTTAGAATAGCGCCAAATTATTTGACGAGAGCATTTGTTTGGGCTTACTACCAAGCGATCGATGACTTCAAATGGCAAACCGGTTTTCGCATTGTCTTTTGCACGCCAGCATCACTGTCTTCTTTTTAACTCTATGTGATCTACATTTTTTCGGAATCGTTGCCATCGACTGAAATAATTCTGTTATTTTATTCCAGAAGAAGATGCGAATGGCGGACCCCTGGGACACCCTCAAACGCGGTGAGGATTTCGATTGGTTTTTGTTTGTTGTTAAGTCCCGGTAGCGAAATGTATACTTTTAAGGTTTAAAATTGGAATATGTTTTTGATAAACGGAAAATTTGAATTATTTTAGTGGTATTTCATTTATTGGGGACCAATTTTTGGTTCAACATTGAATCAAAAAGTGGTGGATGAAAATTCAAATTTCGGGTCAAAGTTGAACCATAACTTAGTATTTACCATTGATTTTAATTTTTCACCAGGTATGAGAACCATCAGTCAAAACTAACAATTTTGAAGTTAAAAAATTATCTGGTTATTTAATTATTAATTCATAACGAACAAAAATAGTGTCACTAGCAGTAGAAAATTTTGGGGCATTTTAAAACTTCCAAAAATTAATTATTAAACAAACAAATGACATTTTTCCCTCAATTTTGTTTTACTTTAAAGGGCTAACATTGCAAATTAATACTTTTACAGTAGTTGGGTTTTCAAAATTAATGCAATAGGTATATGGGACTGCGCATCCTTCTTAAAAAACATTATAAAATTTTCGAAAACCAAATTAACCTCCCCAATGTTAACCCATGGATAAATTGGATTGATTGTTTCAGGGCCGGATTTAAAGATTTGCCGCCCCTGTTACAATGTTAATTCTCCCCCTTCGCGGAAAGGTAGCTGGTTAGCTGAAAAATAGGGTGGTATGTGCTGTTTAAAATAGATGCACATATTAGAATCATCTATGTACCTTTACACACTAAATCGGAAGCGAAATAGGCGAATTTTTTTTAAATTTTCTAATATTTTTCTTTCAACTTCGAAATCCGGGAGAAGGGTGTGCAATTGCCCTCGCACCGACCATGTTTGCTACGAAATATTAGTACTATATATACGTTTACGGTTTATACATTAATGGTAAATTATTTGTTTTCTTTCTAAAAAATATTCGTATCTTTAAAATATGTTTTGTGCCGAATGCCGCTTTAATAGGTCGTAAAATTTGACGCCCCAAAAAATTCGCCACTCTATGCTACAGCCTACATAGCCTATTTAGAATTCCGGCTCTGGATTGTTTCATAACTACCATCCACACTTTTTACCTATTGTTTTCTTCTTGGTATACTTAGGTATTGATAAACACCACTTTTTTAAAATTGTCTCTCAATTAATTAGAACGCTTTTTTAAAGCTGACAAGCAAAACGATATTTTACAGTGGATAAAAATAATTTTCAAAAACAATATCAAGAATTTTGATGCACATAGACTTGAAACTTATCAATACCAAAGTATACCAACAAATTTGAAAGCAATAAATAAACAATTGTGAATGCTAGCCATACAATACTCTATCGAATTTCGCCTTAGGTTAACATTGATGGAGTTGGTTTTGTTTTTTGAAATTCATGTCCTTAAGAGGGATTGTCAGTGCCATAGAGTTAATGCATTAGTTTTGGAATCTCAACTTCCTCAGAAATATTGCTTTGCCATGTTAGCCCTTTTACCCCACGTAGGGAAATCACCATAAAATCGAAATGAAACAAATTTGAAACGAAAACGTTATCTAGTTATTTAATTATATATTTTTGATGTTTAAAAATGCCAAAAATATACAGCACTAATTTAAAACTTTGTCAATTAATAATTAAATAACCGGATGTTATTTTCTTTTGAATTTTGTTTTAAATGGACGTTTTGATGATTCCCATACCTGGTGAAAATGGGATAACATGGCAAAGCAATACTTCTGCGGATGTTGTGATTCCATAACTAACGCATTAGCTCTATGGGACTGACAGTTCCTCTTAAACATTTGATTTTTTTTCTAGGCCCTTCTATAGACGAGGACAGCTACGCCTTCTATCTGCGGGCTCTACCCATGTTCTCTCACCCCGTTATCCTGCTGCGCCTCCTCAAGCACCGGCTCCTCTCCTCCCTGCGGCACCGAAGCGGCGGAAGCCCCTCCTCAAGGTCCCGCGCCTCATCCGCCGGCAATGAGGAGGCGCTCCTCCTACCACCTCCGGCACCTCCTCAAGGTATGGGAAACATTCAAATGACATAGTAGAATCTACGAGGGTTGTTTTTTTTTGTCAACCTTCGATGGGTTGTAAAGAAAACACAGGTCAATATACAATAAAAAGATTTTATTACCAAAAGTAATGTAGAAAACAGCTTATTTCTCTACATAATCACCTTGACGATTAAGACATTTGTCATGTCTGTGAACAATTGCTTTGAAATACCATCTTCATAAAATGTAGCCGCCAATGATTGGAAGGGAATTGTGACGGTTTCTTTGAGCTCCGCGTCAATTTTTTTCTGTCCTCCAAGCCACTTCTAATCGATAATTCACTTATGGTGAACCTTCGAGTTTCCCTAACCGCTTGGTCAACTCGCTGAACAATGTCGTCTGTAGCGACAGACTAGCTTTCTTGACCCCCCTTCTTCATGAACATCAGTTTGGCCACCTTTAAATTTTCTACACCATTCACGAACAACGCCATTACTCATAAAGGTGTATCCATACAGAAGACTCATTCTTCGATGAATTTCCGTTGCAGTGTTTCCTTCTGTCTGCGAGAAACGAATAACAGCTCGCAATTCTCACTTAGTGGCTACATTTTATGAATAATAGGGTATTGCAAAGCTTGTTCACAGATATGACAAATGCCTTAATCGTCAAGGTGATTATGTGGAGAAATAAAGCTGTATTGTACATTACTTTTGGTAATAAAATCTTTTTTGTATATTGACCCGTCTTTTCTTTACAGCCCATCGAAGGTTGAAAAAAAACACTTGTATCTTAAATTTGATTCAAGCAATGAGCACAGAACCCACTTCAGTCGTAAAAAAATGCAAAAAAATATTTATTTAACCCATTAGCGATGATTGGCAAGAAAATTTTCCACCAGGAAATAAGCTCTCTGCTTAAGTTTATAAAACTAAACAAAATATAAGAAAATGAATCCCACAGTCCCAAATAATGTAGAAGGACAAATTAAGGTACTCGAAAAACGAATTTAAAAATCTTAACGCTAACGTTTTTATTCGGAAACGGTATTCACAAAGTCGTCGTTAATGAGTTAAAACAAATTAAAAAGGCAAGATGATTGTTGAGTGCAAGAACTACGTTAGTCTGTTGAGTAGTTACGTATAAACATGACGTCTTTTGATGTCTTCAGTTACCTTTTCATTGCTGAACATGCAACTGAAATGGTTTCTGCATGACTCACCGATTCAATATCAACATGTACTCAAATAGTTCTATAGTAGGGTAGAGGAACGACTCGTACTGAGCTGTCATCGGCAGCCATGGCTCGCTACGGAGCCCGAATAGAGTGGCAAAAGTGCTAGTTAATTTATAATTTTGATACTGAGAAAGGAAGTACACCCAGAGCAAAGGCGGGAATCGAACCCGCACCTGTTACAGCGCGCGCACTGCTAACGTTATGGCTTGCGATCCAGACCACTCGGCCATCGGCCCCACATGCCACCCTATATTGTCTCCGTGTTGGTCCATGGTGCTTAGCCAGGTTCAGTCTTTTTTAAAAATCACGTCAGCGCCGTTGAGAATTTATTTGAAGTTAATAGAATATTTGAATGTTGATGTAGTTTTTGCTTCACTAGTGTAAATCCCTGGTTGGTTGGTTGACATATATTTTCAGGCTTGTGTGCTTGCCAGAACCCGCTTATAAACCTTCGCAAGAGGACGGACACGCATACACACACATCAAGACAGTCGCCGTGAATTCTATGACATCAAATAGAATTCTGAAGGGTGTAGTTTTGCTTCCAGGGATCTGTAACATGGTAAACGGCAATATCGAATAACAAGGACTTTTTGGACCCAACAGATTAAGTAGCAACGTATTCCTGCATCAACTGAGTAGACATCTGTCACTGAATCAGTGTTAACTGGTGGCTCGACATGGGGACTTCGTTCTTTGAGACCGAGACGCTATTTCATCTAGGTCCCTCACAGCCCCAACAAATCACTGATTATTAAAATTATCAAACCGCTACAATATGTCAGCAAAATAAACGAAAGAGTTTTTTGCTACATTATTAGAGCAAGTCATTTTTCTTCAACTAATTACATTACCAAACGATAAAAAGCCATCATTCTACTTGTTTCACGTGACGTGTCACTCCGCTTTCGACCTGAATTTCATTCAGTGTTTCTTAGTGGCGGTTGGACGAGAAATGCGAATGTTCTCCTACGTTTATTTATAATCAAAATCGAGTCTTAAATTTTTTCATTCATTGCGAAAGGTTATCGCAAGCTTATTTAGGTACAATCGATTGAATTTTTAAGAACAATCAAATCCCTTACAAATTTGATTTCGATCGTAGAAAAGCTAGAAAACGCCGATGAGCCTTGCCGAGGTCTAGAGATTCTATACGGAGACATTGAAAAAAAAAACATCTATTTGGATTATATAACGTATGATTCAAAACGATCATATTCCTTCCTTTAATAAGCTCGAATACGGACATGGGGCCGGATGGCGGTGGTTGACATTACGTAACAGTCTGCCGCTGTCGGTTGCGGTTCGATTCCGCTTCGCCTGGGATTAGTTATCATCCCTTTCTTGACAGTAAAAAAATCTTCTTTTCTGTCTTACTTGACGAAGCTCAAACGTAATAATCAACAACCGATCATTTATTCCTCCCCTTAACCCCCTCCCACGGGCAACATTCAGGCGGTTACATGTATTGCCCCCTTAAAAGAATTAATATAAATGTGTATTCCTCATCAGGAGGTGTCTCATCCCTGCACGTGGCGGAGAGGCGATCTCCGGCCAAGTTGTCCTTCCTCACTCCATTAGTAATTCCGCCGCAGCACAACGAGAGAGAAACGGGCGGGAGGCACAGCGACTGCTCGTCCGCCTCGCCATCGCCTTCATTCAAGACCAAGCGAGCATTCAGGTAAAAGATACAGATTACAAGTTGAACTCTAATTAGCCGAATATATTGGAAAAATTGCATTATCCGATTTTAGCTTCCACACTACGTTCATAACGTAAAAAGTGGAAGGTATTATAATCGTTCAGTCCGTCCGTCTGTCCGTCACCCCCTTTCATACCCAAACTATAAATGCTACGGACAAGTGTGATGCGTCAAAAAATTCAGCGCATCGAAATTAGAATACATTGAAAATCTCAGAAAAGAATTTGAATTCGAAGTACTTGAATTATTGAAAAAACTGCAAAATTGAATGCTCATTTAAAAAAGCATAGGAAGCCATTTTTATTAGAATTAAATCACCATTGCCATTCGCAACAATCGCTCGAGAAAATTTAATTCTTTTAGACAATAAATTCAAATAAATTTATTTTTGCGACATCGATCAGTTTAAAATAACGTCAAATATATTTCACTACGAGATTCTTTGTACGTTGATATGAAATGTTTTAATTCTATTTAAAAGCGAGGAATATTACATATTTATTCTTTGAAATATAAATTAATTTTTGCAAACGATAAGTAATAATTATTGAATTTTCGAAATAAAATAAATGAAACTAGCCAAATTTAGCGTGTAAAAGCTCAATATAGAATATTAATGCTGTGTTTCTCGCCTTTTTACCTGTTAAACACAAATGTTGTGTGGAAGCGGGTTAAGTGACAGATTCTGTAACAAACCTACTTGTTTTTACGAAATAAAGGCAATTTTTTTAATTTATAATCTTGTATCTGGATCGGATAATTTCTTTTAACTCGAAGGATTATATAGATCCACGGAAAATAGCCCCCGTGGGATCGGAGGGTCTCAGTGATCAGCTGTTCAACACTGTTTTTAGATATGCCAATTTGTAAGTGTATAAATATTTTGAAAGTCGAAATAGTATTTAAATAAAAACAAAGGTATAAATTAATTGAATAAGCAAAACATTTACAGTTTAAATATATCGATGAATGAATGTATGGAGTAGATTACTTTAAGAAAATCAGTTGAATTTTACAGTTTAAAATCGTCAGAGGTGCCTAAAATTTTAAAGCCATAATGTACATAGTATTATTATATGTTGACCATAATTCTTATTGTGAAAAACTCACAATGTTTGGTCGCCGCTTACTCTTGGCAGTGTTGAATAATCCAAAATTCGGCGTTCGTGCCTACTTGGAGGGTGAACCTTTCAATGTATAACGATTTTGCCAAGGCTTCTGGATTAGGATAGAAATGAATGAAAACATACGAGGGTACATTGATATATTTAGCATACATATATTTGAATTTTATTCATTGAAGGGAAAATAAAATTGATTTACCAAACTCTACTATTGAAAATAGTACTATTCTGTACAACAACTAAGTTTCAACTTGAGTTTTTACTTTCAAGTAATAGGGTAAAATTCGGCTACCATGTAACGATTACAAAAATTTTAGCTCCATGTTTCATCGACAACAAACAACAATTAAAACATTTTAACCTTATTTTTAGGTTTTGCAGCCTTCGACGAAAGAAATCAAATACACCGGAAAACAACGTGTTTACTTCTTGTCACAGTGATACAAGCGAAGCCGACATCGTAGCATTTCAAAGAGAACTCCAAAACTTACCTACGCATCGCAAAAAAGTAAGAACCTTTGCCATATTTTAGTTCTTTGAACTCTTAACTCTTGCTCCAGCCATCTACGAGACCTTAAAATAAACAATTTGTTTGCGTTGTCGGTTGGTAGGTTTTTAGACATATATTTTCAGGCTTGTGTTCTTGGTCACAAAGACCCGCTTATAAACCATCGTCAAGAAGGACGGACACGACATACACACACATATATGACAGATGCTGCCATCTATCGCCACCTCCACAATTTAGACATGTCCCTGAAGGGGGAGGGAAATAGTCTCCAGGGACCTGTACCCGTGGGAAACTGCGCAATGACCGCCCACAGGACTTTCGGACCCAACAGATTTAACGAGCACGTACTCCGCATATACTCGACAAACACAAACATCCATGCCTTACCGGGATTCGAACCCGAACCCAGAGGCTCCAAAGGCTAGCTCTCTAACCGTTGCGCCGCCGGGTCGGCGTTTGCGCTGTCATCTATGATATTTTCAATAATCTTATTGTTGGTGCTGCCGTCTGATTTCAAAAGGAGTTCATTTGTTAGTACTGTTATTAAACTAAAGCTTGATGCTGCCATCAATGATGTTTAAAATAACAATTTTATTGATGCAGGATTTATAAACAGATTTTCATCTCCATTTCTAATCTACAGACGTAATTACAATTAACCTTTACGCTATATTATTTATAATTGGATTCACACTCTTCCCCTTAATTGCGTGGTGCTGCCATGTATAAGTGTATTTCTAACTGACAGTTTTTTTAGCGCTGCCATCTATAATGTTTGAAATTTCAGTTTTGTTTGTGTTACCATCGATGATTTAATTAAACAGTTTGTTTGCTGCCATTTATGAGATTGTTATCGCCTATTTTTTTCAGACCATTTAAAACTCCTAAAGTTCATTTTGTTAAATTGTGCATCATGCCATCCGTTAAATTTAAAGTTACAATTATTGTTGTGCTGGCATCTATGATATTTTCAGTCGCAATTTTGTTGGAGCTGCAACTAATGCGATTTTCAATAGCAATTTTCTTAGTGCTGCCATCTATGACGTATTCAGTAGTAATATTGGTGGTGCTGCCATCTATAATATTTTCAGTAGCATTTGTGTTGGTGCTATCAACTATAATATTTTCAGTAATAATTTTTTGGTGCTGCCACCTACACAATTTTCAGTAACAATTTTGTTGGCACTGCCGTCTATAATGTTTTCAGTAGCAATTTTGTTGGTGTTGCCATCTATGAGATTAACAGTAGCAATTTTTTTAGTGCTGCCATCTATGAGATTTTCAGTTGCAATTTTATTGGTGTTGCCGTCTATGACATGTCTATAAGCAATTTTATTGTTATCTTTAAGCAATTTTATTTGTACTACCATCTCCGAGATATTCAGTAACAATTTTATTGATGCTTCCCTGCATAATTTCAAAAGTAATAAATTTGATTTGCATCTGTGAGATTTTAAATAACAATTTAATTAATGCACATTACATCCACTAACCATATTATCTCATTTCTACCCTTTCTCAGCCCCACGAAGAAGTCCTCCGTCCGCGATCGTGTTCCGTGCCTCGAGTCCATCTCGACCCCTCACCTCTAATTCGCAGCGCCACCACCGAGGGCTCTTACAACCTCGGGGGCGACTGGGCGCCCCCAAAGAGTGACCCTCCCCCTGAAGAGAAAGCAACTTTACGTCTTTTGCTGGAGTGGGGGCGACTCAGTCCGCACGATCTCGTTCCCGACTCCAGGAAGGAGTTGGAGGAGTTCCTGGATGCATTAGGGATCATAGGAGAAGCTTACAGGAGGTGGGCTCAAGATATAAGGGACGCATTCGGAATTAAAGTAAGTTTGTTAATCATAATTTCATAATCATGTTTGGAATCATAATTTTTTTACTTGATTTTATCGGTAGAAATAACCTTTGAATAAAGAATACATAAACGGTTCAACCATACTTCCTTTAAACGTGTTTAATTTACGTCGAATCGGTGAGTCAAAAACAGGTTGTTCAGTTCTATTTCCGAACTATTCTAAATGATTGAGCTGATTCTAAACTGCGGTATTAAAAAAAAGAGTGTCGAGTGTCGCACGGACCCACTATAAAAAAATACTGAGCCCTGCCTCTGTGATTGGAGTGAAGAGTGTACAATAACGTTAAAATACCGCCGTTAGCGCGAATCATACACACAAGACCTCCAAAAATTGATTGGCACAGGGCGTTGGTTTTCTAAACGATGACAAACGAGAGTGTATAAATACTGAAAATTAATAAGTTGTCTTATCTGATGATTGTTATCGGAAATTCTTAAGTTCTCTATGAAGGTGATTCTTGAAGGAACTTAGTTTATTGAGAAAGTTTATTTTGATTATAAGGGACTTGGCCAGCGTCTCCAATATTTAAAAATAGACACTTACGAAAAGCTCTTAGTTTCAACTGTCTTGTATAAGTACCGTTTTAATAACTAACAAGAAGTTCATAAAGAACTAAAATAGCCTACTTTCCTGTTACTTAAATACTTACTGAAGTTCTAATCGGGGAAAAAAACTAGGTTCCTAAAGTAAATATCATCAACAGCCGTTTCTACACTAGATTTACACACATTAGAAAAAAAAAATCGAAACACACAACCCAGCTATAATTTAAACTTCTAAAAGCCAAAATCAACTATTTTCCTTAATATTCTTTCGTAAATTAATTAAATATTATTTATCATCTGCTCGTGATTTATTTGTAGTTCGAAGAATAATTAAATATTTATTAATAACAAATGTAATGAAACTACTCCGAACTGCATTAAAAAATAAGAAATGTAAATTAAAACTAAGCATAACTGCATGCAAAAGTATGCCTTGCCGCTTTCTTGGTAGATAATTAATGAATAATCAAAGAATCAAATTGTGCTACATTTTATGACGTCATTCCAAACTGATTCATAATTTCAAAAGTAATAAATTGATTTTGATCTGTGAGATTTTAAATAACAATTTAATTAGCACACATCACTACCATATATCTCATTTTACTCCTTCTCAGCCACGAAGAAGTCTCCGTCCGCGATCGTGTTCCGTGCCTCGAGTCCAATCTCGACCCGCAAAATCTAATTCGCATGCGACACCACCGAGGGCTCTTACACCCTAGGGTCGACTGGGGCCCCCAAGAGTGACCCTCCCCCTGAAGAGAAAGCACTTACGTCTTTGCTGGAGTGGGGGCGACTCATCCGCCATCTCGTTCCCGACTCCAGAGGAGTTGGAGGGTTCCTGGATGCATTAGGGATCATGAGAGCTTAAGGAGTGGCTCAGATATAAGGGACGCATTCGGAATTAAAGTAGTTGTAATCATATTCATAATCATTTTGGATCATAATTTTTACTTGTTTATCGTAGAAAAACCTTGAATAAGATACATAACGTCAACATACTCCTTTAAACGTGTTTAATTTACGTGACGTGTCAAAAAAGTTTCAGTTATTTCCGAACTATTCAAATGATTGAGCGATCTAAACTGCGGTATTAAAAAAAAAAGTGTCGAGTGTCGAGGACCCACTATAAAAAAAAACTGGCCCTCCTCTGTGATTGGAGTGAAGAGTGTCAATACGTTAAATACCGCCGTTACGCGAATCATAACACAAGACCCCAAAAATTGATTGGCACAGGCGTTGGTTTTCTAACGATGACAACGGAGGTATAATACTGAAATAAAAGTGTCTTATCTGATGTTGTTATCGAAATCTTAAGTTCTCTAGAGGTGATTCTGAAGGAATTAGTTTATGAAAAGTTTATTTTGATTTAAGGGACTGCCAGGTCTCCAATATTAAATAGAACTTACGAAAATATTATTTTGACTTCAATATGTTTAAATAAATAAAGTTTCTCATGCCATTGTTGATTTGGACAACAGTGATTTAAATGCACTCAAAATTGAATTTCAATGCTAATTCAATGGGAAATTCGCCGAAAGATAGTAGATTTATTTCCGTCCGGACGTACAGACAGACAGACAAAAAGTATGGAAGTTGGGTATCTGTGTCATAGCTTTCTAACAAAAAGAATTTTTAAGATCCGATGGATAGAACCGATTTTGGAAGGGGGGTGACGGACAGACGGACATCGACCGCATGTCAATACCTACTTTTTCATTTTTTTTAATTCTTTCGAATTAAAAAAAGAAAAGTAGGCTAAAAATGTAACAGTTATGTTAAAGTAACGTGTGTAAATAGTGTTTATAACTTCAACTTTTAACAGCAAATGAAAAAAAATGCGGAATAGCTAACACTTATTAAAACTAAATAATGTAACGTGCTTTATTTAACTTGATTTATTTTTCAAAATTAACAAGGTTGTATAAGCTCCTCTTAAATTGCGACTTGCCCTGCAGTTACATAAAATCTACTATTTATCCATTTTAATTCATTGAACTTCGTTAATTAAATATGTATCCATTGCAATTTTATTTATGTACTGCAAGATTATTTCAATTTTGGGAGCCCTACTCCTGTCAATGTTCTTCTTATCCAACACAAAGAAAAGTTTTTAAACACTAGCAAAAAAATCCATTTCAATGCAGGATCGTGCTACTCGTGCTTCTAGTTGTAATAAAAACTCGATGTTTTGCATAAAATATTGAATTTCTCTATTTCGTCACAACAATAGGGCTTATTTATTTTTATTTCAATGCAACGTAAACATATCCATTCATTCATTGCGCTTCCCGGGAGACAAGCAAAAAACCGCGATATAACGAGCTACTTGATAAATATTATGCTTTTGATGTATTTATGCACCAAACAAAGTTTTTAAACTAAAGCACATTATGTATTTGAAAGAAAAAACTAAATATCTAAAAAAAAGCAAAAATTTAAGAAGGACTTATTTTTAATTACTATAATCATTACTTATTATTGCACAGGTAATACTATAATATTTCACTCATTTTCTAGTAAACAAAGACGACGACATACGAACAGACAAAACGGACATCGACCGCATTTCAATACCTACGTGATTTAAATGACTCAAAATTGAATTTCATGCTAATTCAATGGAATTTCGCGACATAGTAATTTCTGTCCGTCCGGACGTAAACAGACGAAACAAGCATGAAAGTTGGTAATCTGAGTCATAGCTTCTAACAAAAAAAGAATTTTAATCCGAATGATAGAATGATTTTGAAGGGGTACGCAGACAGACAGACGACGACATCGACCGCATGTTAAATACTCTTTCATTTTTTTATTCTTCGAATTAAAAAAAGAAAAGTAGCTAAAATCATATAAAGTTACTGCTTAATTTTCTCGAAACCTGGTTCAGAAATATCAACGAACGAAAGTTTATTAACTGCATCTCACTAATATTAGAGGAATTTATCCACCAAAATATTAGAATCGATTTTAAGGAAAGTACATATTGATAAGTTTATATAGAGTTGCTTGAAAAAGTTCAGCATAGGGCTACAAAAAGGATTAAGGGTCTATCTGGTATTGATTATGATAACAGATTAAGATCTTCAAACATGTATTCCCTGGAAAACAGGAGAGCTAGGGGTGATTTAATACAGTTATTCAAGTTCATAAAACAGGGAGACATGGAGGGCTTAGGTTTTACCTTAAATAGCCGGACCAGAGGACATGATCAGAAATTCAATAAATCTAACTTTTAGAAGGGAGGTAAGAAAACATTTTTATTTTACAATAGAGTTGTCAATGAATGGAATGCTTTACCAGATTATGTTGTGCATTCGAAGAGAGTAGAAGATTTTAAGAAAAACTTGACGGTCATTGGAAACTGGGAATGTATTAGATTTATTTTGGACCAACCTTGCTGGGCCTCTGGCCTGTTGTTGGTCGACAATTTTTGTATTTGATAAAAAATAAGACGGGGAAAAATTGGGAGACATAATACAAGGCGCGATACATCCGAATGCGCGATGTAACGAGGCGCGATATAGCGAGGGGTTACTATACTGGATTTTTTCCTGCAACTTTCCTCCTCAAATATTTATTTATTTATTTTCCATTTCAGGAGAATGAGCCGGATTCTGAAGAGCAGCAGGCAGAGTCCATTCGACGAGAATACGAAACGGTAAGTTGAAAAAAAAAGAAACTTCTCTTTACTAAATCGCGACGATTCTGAAATTACCCTTTCTTATTTATCGCTAGGATGAAAACCTCCACTGTGTTTGTGGCAAAAAGGGAATGTTGTTATTTTATACCTGCTGTGTCTATCAAATTGTCGTTGGGAACTGCAGCATTTTTCACCAATAAAGGGGTTAAAATCTATCCAATATTTAATTATATTTTATATGGATTTTATTTTCAGTTTAGGAAAAAAAAACTATTTTATAAATAAATAATTAAACTTTCGTCTACAATTTTTAGGACAATATTTAAAAATGGAGCACATTTTGTTTTTCAATTAGAGCAAATGTTAACACAAAATGTGTCAGAAATCGTATTTGTCGAAAGAAGTTAGGAAGTAAAAAAATCCCTGAGATTAAAAACATTTTTGCTGAATATTTTTGCTGGAGATGTTATTAGTGTTATGTCAAAATTTTATTAGTATATTCGAGTCCAAAATTTTTTTACGTACAATTGTTTTGTATACTTCCTAGAGTAACAGTCTTAATATCAAGCATTTTTATTGAAAACAAATGTTACAACGTGGAATTTGAATTGCAAATGTGTAGAACAGAACCTTTAGTGTGTTTAAGAAATTCATGAAAAAAAATTGTGTTTTTTGAGGCAACAGATCTTATGAACAAATCTTAAAAAATTCTGACAGTTACCAACGTAAAAATACAGCAGTGCCGACTTACAACTTGGGCCAGGCACAAGCATTGGGCCCGAGAAACATTGATGTATGAAAACGATTTTTTTTTCATTTTAAAAAACGAATAAAAACTTTATCATATAATAGCAGAAGCATTTCTTTTTACAACATTTTTTAATACATACATAAGATATGAATCAGATACCTAATGTATAGTCAAATATTTTTCTACAACATAATTTTTATTCACTGACAGCTGAGGCAGTTATTTATAATTGACAAGGAATAAAAAAATTTGCTTTGCGTATAAAAATTAATGTACTTGGTCAATATTATGTTATTATTTTTTTCTTGTGAAACTATTTTTCCCTCCAATATTTCCCTTTAAGAAAATTTGGGCCCTGCACTGCCCCTTGCCCTCAGAAATCAGCTCGATACAGTTCCGCCAAAAGCAGCCAAAAAATAAATATATTTTAAGTAAGCATTTTGCTTCCGTAATCAACAAAAATAAAAAGTATCAAAAAAATCTCAAAATAATTCTTATACATAATTCAGATACTTATGAAAGAACCTCAAGAAAAATAAGTTTACAATATTAAAGTTTTTAAACAGCCGAGGAAAAAAGCTACTTACTACTCTTTGAAAAGAGCTAATACAAAACTTTGATATTGAAAAGAAACCCCAAAATAAAAAAAAATCTATCTCCTAAGAAACCATTTCTTCTAAGCGCCGACAGAGACAATCTCCTCCAAACTACATGTACTTCTCACTTCTCGCGCCAAACACCATTTGTTGATACACAAAATATTCCATCAACAAGATCAACAAGAAAGAACGTAATGGAAACTCGAAAAAAATGGATGGAGAATAAATGCATCCATTTGAGAATTTTGCCGTAACAAAAGAATCGTTTCTGTTCGAAAACGACTCTCAAGAAATGAAAGGGTTTGGAACGTTGCCGCACTGTACGCGGAAAAGTGACCTATCGCACAAATATGACTTTTCGAGTTGTAAATGCTATAATATTCCAAATTTAAATAACTGGCGATTAAAGCAAAAATTAAATCAATTGGTAGAATAGTTGGAATGCAGTAAGCGAATCGTTATTTTTTTCTATAATGCAAGCAATGGGAAAAATAAACTTCAGACGATTTTTCTGAAAAACTAGTATTTTTGCGATAGGTCTTTTTTCCGCGTTCAGTTCAGCGCGTTGGGTGCTCATTGGTTGGCTGGGGAAATGGTCGCCGCGGCGCCAAACTCTGTCAAGTTGGCGGGCTGGGTTGGCGAGTCATTTTTCCGATGAAAGTTCTACGAAAGAGTTCGGAGATTCTTAACCTCCCATGGTAAGTTTAGATATTGATAAAAAATTAAATGAAATTCCGAATTTTTGAGTATTTTGCTCGTGGAGGAATAAGAAAATTGGCCTTTGCATGAACTTTTTTTCGCTACATGTGATTAAAGTTCAATAGATAAATTAGTTTTGCAGAAAATTTTGCTTGTGAATTGTTTTTTTTTTGTAAGAAATGGTTTTAAACGACTCTTCTACAAAAGTTGAGTGTCTAAAAATTTGCAAACCTTTTCAAATGGATGCCTTAAACATTATGAGTTACTATGACATAGTCAATTACTCAATCAATAATACTTTTGCGTGTAATTATATTTGCCATTACATTCAAACCTGAATATAAATTTCAATTCAGGATCCTTGTCGAAAATTCGGCAATGAAACGTTTTAATGTAACTCATTTGTTGTTTAAATGACTATTGCAAAAGACTTTGGATATGTAAACAAAATTATACTAAAATAATTTTATCTTTTTAATTTTTTTTTCCTCTTCAAAAATTAATGACGTCATTATTAAGGATACTTTATTTTTTTTAAATATCCCAAAGCACTGATTTTCATCTTTTTTTAATTTTATAACAAAGTAAATTTTAATAAAATAAAATCGTTGAATTATGCTAAATATTGTCTTGCATTTTATTTAAAGGCGACTTAAACCTTACGCACCTAAATTCTAAGTAAAATTATTATACTATTTTGTAATTTTAGCAACAAAAAAAATTGTAAGAAGAAAATGCATTTAATCTTAACACATGAACTTTTCGATAAACTTAAACGAATTTTAATTTTTTTCATATTGGTTCAAGGTATATAGCTTAAGAGTTTCGATAACCATTCTTGTATAACGAGTTATTAATTTTTAAAACTTTTTTAAATGATTGAAATCATTAACAATATAAAATTTTAATTCCATAGTCCATAGGGTTTTCAAATAAACACTTTAAGACTTACATTTAAAATCATAATAAGTTTGGAAAATTCAGTTATATCAATCTTTTTTTGCAAGACTCTTTGCACTAGTTCAGATAAGGTCAAGACAAGGTAATTTTTGTCAGACAAGGTAATTTTTGTCAGCTCATCCGATACCATCTTGTTATTAATTTAAAACTTATCAAAAAAAAATTCGGATAAAATTCATCATTGTTTCAATCGATACACAATCTAATAATGATATTTGTGCGTGGCCGAAATGAGAAACCTTTTGTAAGTTGAAAAAAAATCTTTTAAATTTGAGTGTTTATTTTAACTCAAAAACTTTGTTTTCTATAGACATGAACAAAATCATAAATCAACCTAGAGCATGTTAAACATTAGCTAAACACCTATTTTTTTCTTAAGTATTTTTAAGTAAAAGCATAAGAACTTTTTAACTAAATATTCAATAATTCCCATAGAGTTGTCAAATTCCTTTATTTACGAATACACGTTTAAATTCCTAAAATTTTTAGTTACATTTGGTACCATAAAATTTAAATAATTTTAGATAACTTACACTTTCAACAATAAGTTTAAAGTTAACTGATTTAAAATAAATTAATGCTCTCCTTGCTTTTGATACATTTGGATCAAAATCAAATTTGAGTAGTGTACTGTATTATTTAGAAAAGATGGTTTTACTGGCATTTAAGTATTTAATGTTGTAGAAATAAAAATATATGTATATTAGACCTTGTGAATTAGGGGTGTTTTTGCTAGTTTCCTAAAAAAACGTGGACACATTATTTAAATGTGTACATTAAATATTCTAAAAACGTGGACACATTATTGAAATGTGTACATTAAATATTCTAAAAACGTAGACACATTATTTAAATATGTAGATTAAATATTCTAAAACGTAGACACATTATTTAAATGTGTACATTAAATATTCTAAAAACGTAGACACATTATTGAAATGTGTACATTAAATATTCTAAAAACGTAGACACATTATTTAAATATGTAGATTAAATATTCTAAAACGTAGACACATTATTTAAATGTGTACATTAAATATTCTAAAAACGTAGACACGTTATTTAAATGTGTACACTGTACATTAAATATTCTAAAAACGTGGACACATTATTTAAATGTGTACATTAAATATTCTAAAAACGTAGACACATTATTTAAATGTGTACATTAAATATTCTAAAAACGTAGACACATTATTTAAATGTGTACATTAAATATTCTATAATACAATTATACGCATTAAACATATTGTTTTGTATTTTTTTATATGTTAAAATATTTCTCCGTATCTGTATTGATCATTATAAGAATTTCGTTCGTACTTACATCAAAATACTTCTCTTAAGAGTTATAGCAATAAAAATACCCTTTAAGTACCTCTTTACATTTTATATCACAAATTTTTAACACTCTAAATAGTGATACTATGCATGGAATGTGTTTTGTGTTATATCACCATCAGATAACAAAAAAGTCTTCCGACTATAAACATACACATCGGAAGATTCATCCACAACTGATGTTTACATATTTTTAAGGACACGTGAATAATAAAGAAATATTTGGACAATTTGTTTGTTTCACGAGGGATCTGGCAACAGCTCCGCGGTCTTGTTTTCATTTTTTTTTAAGTACTTTTGCCACCAGTTGTTATTTTTTTAAAATTCCAACTTCTTTCAATGCAAGTTTCTCGTTATAAATGATTAAAACAACCAACAGCACAGCAAGAAGTTGTAATTTTAAAAAATAACAACTAAAATAACTTATTCTTAGAAAACTCAATTTCGAATATCAACAAAAGTAATTCGAGAAAAATGAAAACAAGACCGCAGAGCTGTTGCCAGATCCCTCGTGAAACAAGCCCATTGTTTTAAAAAAAAATTAACGCACAAAAACAATTTAGTAGTAAACTTTTGAGTTTTACAACAACAAATTTAAATAATTTTTACTATGTTAGTTAAGAAGTATATTAATATTTGATTTAGAATTTTTTACCTTTAGAAAAGTGTGCAATGACCTTTATCCGATAGAAAAGATTAATGTGCCAAATTTTGCCAAGATTGGAATAACATTATAGATTTTTACCTTTTGTGATGGATAAAAGTATTTGATTTTTATATAGATAACTAAACTGTTCTTAATTTTAACGTCACTCAGTATTTATTTTTTAACTCTTAAAAAGTCGTCACTTTATGTTTACTTTATCTGCGACATATTTCAATTGAAGGAAAAAAAATCTATAGAAAAATTATCAAGACATTTTTTTACATTTATTTTAATTAACTAACACTCTTAACAAGTTATAAAGTGTCAAACTCGTCCAACGAGAATTTTTATCAGTTTCTTGACTCACAATAGGTTTTTAATTTTTAAAAATTTTACACTAATACTTAAGCTGTTATTTTACCTCATAACTAACCCAAATTAGGAGATAAGCACTCAGACAAAAACCAATTTGAAAACGTGTAAGATATTGTAAACATCGCTGATCGATATCTAATTTTTGTAAGCGAGGTCTTGTTTATCTAATATGCTACAGCAGAACCTTTTAGTTCGTTTTTGATCCAGAAAAACAATCACTTAAAAAAAGGCTTAGAATATTTTTATGATAGTTTTTTTCTTTTAATTTTGATTGTAATTCTTAAATTAAAGAACATAGTATTTTGATGGTATAATCTCGACTTTCAGGTTTTCCAGAATTAAAAAAAAAATTATATATGATGATTTCATTAAACTTTCGCAAATCAAAGTATAGAGGATTCTTTTTACTCCCCTCTACTATAGTAAGATATTTTTTTTTATGTTTTCACCACATGAGTTTAAATTTAATTTTCAAACTTATTAATTAATTTTTGTTTTTATTTATATTAAAATTAGATTTCGGATGTTAATTTATTTTTTAAAGTCTTTTAAACACTTTACATTAATTAATGAAATTTATTAATCAAAATATATAAGTGCCCTAACAGCCATGTGACGAGTATGTGACGAAAAGCCATATCACATACAAGTCACTGAAGATCGCTGTGATGTAACATTCAAAGTCACTTTTTGTCACATAGAAGTTGAATGTCCGCTTTTGTTACGTATCTTCTACGTAACATGGGTATGGATGATATCGCAGCAATGTCGCATTGTGACTGGGATTTAGATGACATCACTGCGATATCACATACAAGTCACTGAAGATCGCTGTGATGTAACATTCAAAGTCACTTTTTGTCACATAGAAGTTGAATGTCCGCTTTTGTTACGTATCTTCTACGTAACATGGGTATGGATGATATCGCAGCAATGTCGCATTGTGACTGGGATTTAGATGACATCACTGCGATATCACATACAAGTCACTGAAGATCGCTGTGATGTAACATTCAAAGTCACTTTTTGTCACATAGAAGTTGAATGTCCGCTTTTGTTACGTATCTTCTACGTAACATGGGTATGGATGATATCGCAGCAATGTCGCATTGTGACTGGGATTTCGATGACATCACTGCGATATCACATACAAGTCACTGAAGATCGCTGTGATGTCGCATTCAAAGTCACTTTTTGTCACATAGAAGTTGAATGTCCGCTTTTGTTACGTATCTTCTACGTAACATGGGTATGGATGATATCGCAGCAATGTCGCATTGTGACTGGGATTTAGATGACATCACTGCGATATCACATACAAGTCACTGAAGATCGCTGTGATGTACACATTCAAAGTCACTTTTGCACATAGAAGTTGAATGTCCGCATTTGTTCACGTATCTTCTACGTTAACATGGGTATGGATGATATCGCAGCAATGTCGCATTAGTGACTGGGATTTAGATACATCACTGCGATATCACATACAAGTCACAATATGATGTCACTGCAAGATCGCATAGTGACATCCTTTTAATATCGCATACCAGTCACATTGTGACGGCGACATACGCGATATCACTGTGATGTCACATACTTGTCACATTGCGACTGTGACCTAGAGTGACAAAAAATTACGTTGCAGCGACGTAACTGTGACCAACCTGGCTGTTAGGGATGTTACTGACCCGTCTAAGGACCACCTCATACGGGTTTATATGACTTATGCTACAGATTATTAGGCCAGTGGTCGGCAACTTTTTCCATTATAAGGAACAAAATATTAGTTTTCGAGACATTTTGGTGACGTTGCGGTCCATACGATTTTTTTCGGGGAAAAGGGGATTTTACTTTTCTACTTATGCTTACTTAAAAGTATTTATGGTTACAATATTTAATGAAAGTACATATTATAGAAAAGTTGTTTGAAATATACATTGCAACAAATTCCTGGTTCCCATATTTTCTCTCTATATTAAAAAAAAAGTAAGCTCTTTTAAAGCGTACGGAGCCATAACAGGATGAAGTATTGATGTTACAAGTCCAAAAATTTTCTGGAATGTGTCTCTCCCTTATACCTCGATGCGTTTTTTTTTTATTTTTTCTAATTTCCAATTTGTGTTTTAATCAAAAATAAAAATTAGTCTCTCTCTATGTTAAAGTATAGGCTTTTAAAGCGTACGGAGCCATAACAGGATGAAGTATTGATGTTACAAGTCCAAAATTTTTCTGGAATGTGTCTCTCCCTTATACCTCGATGCTTTTTTTTATTTTTTCTAATTTCCAATTTGTTTTTTAATTAAAAATAAAAATTAGTCTCTCTCTATGTTAAAGTATAGGCTTTTAAAGCGTGCGGAGCCATAACAGGATGAAATATTGATGTTGCAAGTCCAAAGTTTTTGTCTTTATGTATCTCTCCATGGTCTACTCAACTTTAAGGTCACAAAAGCTCTTTGGCGTCACGCCATCCGACCGGTTCGAAATGTAAGCCATTTCAAATAAAAAGTACGAAACCTATTTGCGCACGGCCAATTATATATACTTATCTGGTAGCGAACAGGTTTTGTTTCTCTCTTTCGGAACAGCCAACAACCTGAACCTGAAACAAATTTCAACAAAAAAAATTTTGGTTGAAAAGTTTAAGAAGAAAAAAATAACTAATTTCAATTAACTATATTTTGTATTTTTAAAAGGCCGAAATAAAAATTATCGGAAATATGCTTTGCATAAAAAAAATAATAAAAAATAAAGCTGGACTCATAGTTCAAGTGCCAAAAAATTGAGCTTTTAAAATGCTGTTTACATAGGCGTTAATCCCATATTCTAATTTTACGAAATGTTGTATTTTAAAGTTAAAGGAATCAGATGATTTACATTATTACCAAATTTTTCGCATAATAAAGGGTGGATTATTTTAAACCCAATGTCAAGAAAAAATTTCCACATAATTGTTTGGATGTGTAAGAAGTTTGTTTAAAGATAAATATTATTAAATCAAGGACACGAAGAGATTCTCAACTTCCTTAAAGGAGTCAAAGGAAAATTAGTTTTTTTTTTAAGTTATAGATGAAATCTTGGAAAAGAGTTTAGTTTGTGGAGTAGTAGTTTTTTTAAAGCTGTAAAAATCTCTTCACCAAAAGTTTTGGCACCATATGTCCCCAAACAGTTTTGGGTCCAAATGTGTGTCTTAGCATGGCGGTAACCGAGGCTGGATTGTAAAATATGCATAAGTCTGTGCAAAGAAGTAGGGTTGGAAAAATTACGTTCACCAACGAGCACAGCGAGGCGGCCGCCCCCTGCTCGCTATCGCTCGCCAACCAATGGGAATTGCGCAGCAATTTCCTTAGGTTGGAGAGCGATAGCGAGAAGGGGGCGTAGCCCCCTATTATTGATTTAAAAAATACGTTCAAGATCTTTATTGTAAATAAAATGTAATTTTTACGATTATTAAAAAAATTTTAGTTAACTTTTTTTTACCTTTTAACTTTTTTTTAAAACTTTTTTTTTACCATATGTTATTGAAAAAAAGCTGAAAATATCCCTCTATATTACCGAGGCGCGACCTAATTTTGTCATAGATACAGACCTGGATTGTAAAATATGCATAGGCCTGTGCAAAGTTGGGTTGGAAAAGTTACGTTCACCAGCGAGCCGGCCGCGAAGCCGGGCGAAGGGAGGTTGGCGCGCGATAGCGAGCAGGGGTCGGAGCCTCCTAGTAATTTAACAAAAAAATATGAAGCTTAAATATGTTTTCTTAATAAAAATATAGACTGGGCCATATATATCCAAATGGGTAAAATTGTTGGAAGATTAAACTATTTCGGCACGATTGAAGATTTTACAAATTACGATTTATAACTTCCTTCCATCTCTATAATTTATCTATCATTGCAATAACTGTTTATATAAGTCATTTAAACTTCAATTGTATTTTTAATTCGGTAAAAATATATAATTGATCATCATCAAAATAAATACTCGGAAAATATTTATTCACACAACAAATGCTTAAAGTTAAACTTATAAAAACGGGAGACATTATTTACCAAAGTTTTAAAAAAGTTTATACTTTGACGAGAAAAATAATAAGTTTAATGTTTGGGCGATAAGACACCTCCCTCACACTATATGAGATTTCGCATATTGCACCCCCCCCCCTGATCTATTGATATTTTTCAAAAATTCGAATTTTCTCATTTGATCCCTTTTTGGTGAATTTCATAAAGTATTTTAAAGCTTCAACATTTTGAAACATGGTTCGGAAAGCCACGATAAATATTATCATGTAAGATTTTGCCCATTTAAGTGGACAAACATATTTTAGAGGAATTTAACTATATTTTTGCACAATTTTACGTTGATTTTATGGAGGGAAAAATTACGTGATATTTGACGAGACTAACTGTCCGAATAAAGATCCTTGAAGGGAGAGTCACTGATTTGTTGAATTGGGACTTAATTTTGCGTTGTTACATTTCTTTGCAGCTGGAATATGTTCTATCCGGCTGAATTTCCATTCCCCCAAGGTGTCCAGTTCTCAGTCTTATTAGGACTTTAGCAAGTGATTTGAGTGTTGTCAGGGCCTGATCTGCCATTAGGCCTGTTAGGCCGAGCCTTGGATCCATAAAATTTAGAGGTTACTAAATATTAAATATTAGTTTCTATTATGCTAAATGCTGTTGATTATCTGAATTTCTGTAACTTTTAAAAAAACCTGCCCCCCCCCCCCCCCCTAAACGCATCACGTAATTTATGAAAGCCCCAAACATCATTTACCTCATTTAAAAAAGTTTTACTTTACACACTTGTTGCATTAATAACTGTCGAATCTTTTAGTGTGACAAAACCCGTGAACAGATTTTGTTAAACGCTTCTTTTTACGATTATCACGGGTCGTTGTTTTGATCGCTGCCAACAAGCGGCGTAATCACGTGCCAGTGGCGTCTCACCGGACCCACGCCCCTTAAAAGGCGAAAAAGCGGCAGAAGAGGCTGCTTTGTGTTGCTCCTCGGCTAAAAGCCGGAAGAAGGCCCTTGAAAACATATCGGCGGCCCTTGCACAGAACAAGTGGTGTATCGACAATAATACAAATCTCCAGGATGATAGTAAGAAGTTTAGCTCTTCTATTTAATTATAGAAAGAAGTTCTGAAAATTATTTGCCCTCGTGTTGCTTTAAGAGGGATTGTCAGTACCATAGAGCTAATGCATAAGTTTTTGCTACTGTATTTCGAACACGAAAAGTCATATTTATTAGATACGCCACTTTTCCTATGCGTGCGATATGAAGAGAAAAAGGGTAGAAAAATGATTGTGTGCCTAGCCACTCGCTGTATGCGTGGAATAACATTTGTTGTGGGGTGATTACGCGGTGTTGTGTAACGGAGAGCACCACGCTGGTGTGTTGTAGCAAACAAATGGTGTTTAATAGCTCTGGGTTGAACTGTGGGTTGAGGCGCCATTTTTTGGAGGTTGCCCTCTCTTGTCTCTTTAAATCCTTCCAATGTAAAGGATGGCTGAGAAATGTTGGCCTTTCGACCAGGAGATATTTTGTTGTTGTTGACTTATTCTTTTTGACCCAGTCGCAGGCTAGACCAAGTCCACGATCTTGAAAGTCTTCATGAAATCAAAGGCTAGAAATGGACTACAGAACACTCTTAAAACAAATGAGCGGTTTTAACTAAGTCTGAGTTAATTTCCACTCCTTTCCTTCCCCTATAGGAGTGGATTTCACTCTTTTGTTTCAACAGTGTAGAGAACAATTTTTTCCAGACCAAGACAGTGTAAAATGTGATCGGGAGAAGCAGAGTTACACTTTGTGCACATTAAATAGGTCTTTCGCCCATGTTCAAAAGAGAGACACCTGATGTGTCCACTTATGGCTCTATTACTCTATTACTTCTTATGGTAAGTGCACCACTAGGAGCCTGTCTATTATACCAAGAGGTGGGACGTAAGGTTGTTCCATAGTTGTTGGTTAGTGGTTCTGATCTTGGAGCAAATCTCAGAGAAGGTCAAAAATGGACAAAGATTCAGTCAGTTAACGAAGGAGAAATGTTGTTTTCTTGTGCATATAGAAACTGGTACGTGACTATATATAAATAAGTGGCACTGGTTCCTAACAATTAATAAGACCGGCTTGGTCGGTTGCTTCGACGCGTTCGCATGTTTGGTACTAAATTTTCTCTTAGAATTTAATTATTTAGTTATTAACTCAACCGCAGCTCAACGCATAGCGAAGCAACCCGCGCACGGTTCCTTACCTCGTTGTTTCTAGGAGGGGAGTGGTGTGGCGGTTCACCACACACGCAACCTCAAAATGCCATTAACAACTAGGTGGCGCTGATTTACAGCCACGTTCCTACCACTATTCCAGATTACAACGTTAATAGTAATATATAAGCCGAGGTAACTCATCTCCACCTTGAGGATCCTTTTGGTAGAATGTGGGTTACTAAGGCCGCTACATGTATATAGAAATTAAGTCAAATAAGGCGCAGTCCGCACAGCTATCTAAAGGCTATTGTCCGAATAAAGATCCTTGAAGGGAGATTTGAGTCACTGATTTGTTGAATTGGGACTTAATTTTGCGTTGTTACATTTTTTGCAGCTGGGATAAGTTCTATCCGTCTGAATTTTCATTCCCCCAAGGTGTCCAGTTCTCAGTCTTATTAGGATTTTAGCAAGTGATTTGAGTGTTGTCAGGACCTGATCTGCTATTAGGCCGAGCCTTTGATCCCCTAAATTTAGGGGTTACTAAATATTAGTTTCTATTATGCTAAATGCTGTTGATTATCGGAATTTCTGTGATGAATTTTTTTTTCTTAAAATGAGTGTCATGACACATCATGACACTCCACGATAAGATACATCGGCCAACTAGAACCATCAACCAGAACCAACTAGGAACATCCTTCCTACGAGCAATTAAGCAAAACATTTTGCCTATAAGGGACCTCCAAAATTTGCTGTGCCCATAATCTGAGTTTTCCAAGATCAGGCCCTTGCTTGTTGTTATATCACAGGTCTACACTGTTAAAAATTTTGTGCTTGGTTTCACCATGATATTTTTCCTAGTAGCTGCAACGGATGAATGGTGAAACGTTCCACCCTATTTTTGGTATTCGGTTGAACCATTTCTTAGGTTTTTGTTTCCAAATCCAGAAAAATGGTTCAACCAAACACCGAAAAAAAGGTGAAACATTTCACCATACAGCCGTTGCAGCTACTAGGAACCAATATCATGGTGCAAGGAACCAATATCATGGTGAAACCTAGCACAACATTTTTAACAGTGTAGTGCTTCAGCTTGATGGTTGTCTCCTTGAATTTTGGTTTAGCCATTGCATTAATGTCATTGAGGTGAAATGATAATTCATTGAGGTCTCTCTCATCCTTTGCCAGTAGCATAATTCCCTTCAATACCGGCGAGTGCGGGTAACCATTGTAGAATAATTTGTAAGGGAAATTACATTTAGATATATGGATGTAAAAAAGGTTTATTGTTTTGTATCTAATAAAATACCCGGGAAAAAATGCAATTTTCCTTGTATCCGAGAATAGTTTATTTTAAAACATCAACTTAATATTTAATGCCTTTTTCAAATGTATATCAATACAATGGTCAAAAAATAATTATTGTTTATAGACCTATTATTTTCGTAGAAATACAAAAGCGAGTAAAAGACATGTACTAATACTTTACCAAAGGTATTTTATCCAAGCAATGCCCAATGTTTTCAACGTTTTACCCAATCAAACAACAATTATAATCCATTTCTCATATTACGTCCCATGGTTTGATAGTAAACAAACGCTTCTACACTGCTCAAAACAATTAGGGGAGCACCTTGCATACTTTTGTTAACCCTTTCAGTTCCAACGTTTTATTTTTTTATTCTGAAAATCTAAAATTTGTGAAATAGATTCATTATGTATCCAGAATGATATGGTAAAAACAGGGGAAAAAATCCTAATTTTTTAACTAAAGTTTAAGGGGAAAAATTACAATCATAACTTTTGAATAAATTATAACAACAATTTTTTCAGAACTTTATTTGTTGAAAAAAAGTTAAAATCAATTTTTAAACATCTAAGAACGCAAGCGTGAAGAATTTAGGGTCAATGTATTTCATAAAATTTTTAGGAATTAATTTTATTTTACCATTTTTTCACATTTCCATTTAATTAAATTAAACATTATTTAATTCTTCAAAAGACATGATTCTTCCATCTAACGATAAATAAGTGCAAGCTCAACTTAGTGAGAAAAAAAATCGCAAGCTGATGATTCCAAATGGAATCATTAAGGGTGAAAGGGTTTAAACCATGAATTCCCCAAATTCTTTTGAGCAGTGTATTTCCAAAAAGAAAACATTTCATAATCATTTTTTGTTGGAGGATTTTAATCATAAAATATATATTTAGCTTAACAGATGAGTGACATTAAATACACATTTAGCGTCACATCATTCGCTATAATAAAACAACTGGAATTAACACAAAGCCCAACATCAAAACAACCCAAATCCACAAATTAGATGCGCTTACATTACCAACACCCAAGATTTGTTCCCATATCTCAAAACAACTTATTGTGATTGTCATCCCCAATACTTTATATGTTGTCATAGGACTGTTTAGGTTTTAAAAGTTACTGAAATTACCTTATAGGGCACATACAGTCCCTGGACAAATTATTAGACGCACTGCAAGATTTCATGTAAAATATTAATTACCATTACATGTGTTGCCATATGTTAAAAATAAATACAAATATGTAGTCTACAACAATTCTTTTAAATAATAATCAATAATATTGTAGTTTAAATATACCATTATTGCACAAAAACTCTTAAGAAACATAAAATTACTAAAAAAAATACAGTGCGTCTAATAATTTGTCCAGTGGCTGTAATTACCTATAAATGTATGAATTAATTTAGTGGTAATTGAAAGTCGTGTTGTATAACACGCTCCTAGTTTTAAAAACAACCCGACGTGACAATACATTAAAGCTAACTATACCTCATTCACTATAATAAAACAACTAGAATTAACACCATATTTTTTTACCAACACAAAGCCCAACATCAAAACAATACAAATCCGCAAATTAGATGCACATACCAAGATTTGTTCCCATATCTCAAAACAACTTATTGTGATTGTCATCCCCAATACTTTCATCCTCGGTGATGAGACCATAAAGTTAAGAAGAAGATGGAGATGCTGTCTTAAAAAAACCGGTTTGCCAAGTGAAACCATCGATCGCTCTGTTGTAAGCTTAATTATTTAAAAAACTGCAAAATTTAATGCTCATTTAAAAAGCCTAGGAAACCATTTTTATTAGAATTAAATCACCATTGCCATCGCAACAATCGCTCGAGAAACTTTAATTCTTCTCCACAATAAATTAAAATAAATTTATTTTTGCGACATCAATCAGTTTGAAATGGCGTCAAATATATTTCACTCTGAGATTCTTTATACGTTGATATGAAATGTTTTAATTCTATTTAAAAGCGAGGAATATTATATATTTATTCCTTGAAATATAACTTAATTTTTGCAAACGTTAAGAATAATTATGCGGTTGTTTCACGGAGGATCTGGCAATAGCTCTGCGGTTTTGTTTTCATGTCTCTCAAATTACTTTTGTTGATATTCGAAATTGAGTTTTCTAAGAAGTTATTTTAGTTGTTATTTTTTAAAATTACAATTTCTTGCTGTGCTGTTGGTTGTTTTAATCATTTATCAAGGAAAACTTGCATTGTATGAAGTTGGAAGTTTAAAAAATTAACAACTAAAATATTCTCTTCGAAAACTTACTCCCGAATACCAAAACATAACTAATTCGAGAGACATGAAAACAAAACAGCAGAACTTTTCAGATCCTCCGTGAAACATCACCATTCAATTTTCGAAATAAAATAAATGAAACTAGCCAAATTTCTTTATTCAATATTTTCACTGTTGCCATTTCGTTAAACGTACGAGAAATTTATTTAAAATAAAAATAACAACTTTTGAAAGAATATTTATTTATGTGATATAATTCAGTTTGGATTGTTGTAATATCACAATAGAGTTCTTTTGATGGTTCATTATATATGTATGAAAAAAGATGCATAAAAAAATTCTAATGCAAAGTTTCGCTTTTATTTTTAACGCATCAATTTTATTAATTTATTTTTGGAACTGTAAACTGGTGGCTACTAAAAGATATTTATTAAAAAATATATCATTATTCTTCGAACTTCAAAAAAAATTAGCAAACGATAAAGATTAATAATTAAATCTGCAAAAGAAGATTTTAAAGAAAATAGTTAATTTTGGAATTACAACTAGCTAAAGGCGCTGTTTGGCGAATTTCTTTCTGTGGTGTATAGATAGGGTTTCCTGTTGAGCACAAATGTTGTGTGGAAGCGGTTTAAGTGACAGATTCTGTAACAAACCAACTTGTTTTATTTTTAATCAACGCTTTTTTGACACTTTCGCCGAGCAGGATTTTTGTTTCTGCGTAATATGTGATTGGATTATCATTATCGAATCCTTAGTTGTACGGCCGAATGAGCCTTTTTAGACGTAAAATTTTTAAAGAACAAAATTAGACGTTTTACATTGAACTAACTTTGAGTGAGCACGCTGTTTGGGCTTACCAGCATTACTTGGCGACTTTCTGACGGCTTCAGTTCATTTCGCGCCAAGCATCTCCATCGTCTTCTGAACTTTACGGATGAGACGCCCCATTAGCCTGATGCCGTCAAAAAGAGACGTCAAAATACTTCCAGCACGCAAAATGGGGATTTGAGAGATGTTTTGACGTCCTGCACGAAAAGCCGGGGCGTCAGTTAAATGTCGCCGGATTGAAATTGATGGGGATATTTTTAGCGGATCAATTTCTGTAATTTCATAACAGAAAACGCAACCGAATGTGATCTGAAGAATAAGAAATGCGTTACTTAATATTTTAAGATGTTTTTCCATTAAAGACTCAACGGTCTAGGCCATTCATCATATTCGAAAACATTTCGGTTTTATTTACTTACGTCGTGCTATTTAACGTGTATTTTCTTGCCAACTCACTATGTTTTATTAACGTGAATAAAAAACATATATGAAAACATAGTGCTGAGATGTGCTGAATATCACAGTTCTCGTTCAAGCAATTCTAATGTTATAATTTTCCTCTACATTTGGACTTTTAAAGTATACAAAAAAATGCTTTTTTTATGGTCGTTCAATTCAGTTCTTAAAATGTACCAAAACTGATTAATTTTCCATAAAGTCCTTAAGTTAAATATTTGCAAATAGGTGTAGTTGTGAGGCAATAAAGAATTGGAGTAAAGGAGTGGTGTAGCTAAGAAATAAGCTTAGAAATTCCTCCGATAACTTGTTCCTCTGGCCTGAATGTCGCTGGTGTTCTATAAATGTATTAAGGGGCGTTTTAAACGTGAATAATATTTCTACTTTTGACTTCAATCTGTCCAGAGATAGGGTGGCGCTTTACTTGTAACCGAGTTGTCGTGACGCTTTACTTGTAACTTTAAGATTGTAGGCTCGATTAGCGCCTCACACATAACCATTCCTTAATTTCAAAAGTGCGAAAATTTAAGAGAAGAAAACCATATTTTCAGCTGGAGTTTGCCTTATTTAGTACAGAAAATTTCTGTCAAATTTACAATTGAAGAGTACAGGGGAAAAACCGCTTAATTTCGTTAAAAACTTTCCTCTCATGCCTCTTTGGCGATGAAAGCGAGTCATCGCCTAAACTGGTGTGAGGAAATCGGTTACTCACTTAGTTTTTCTCTCGCGGCAACCCTGATTTACGCCAGAGATCAGCGGACACGAGTCACGTTTTACCGCGAAAGAAGTACCGAAAGGAAAACTGGTTTTCTGTCGCCAATGTCCGCCAAGCAGATACAATTACGGCACTACTTCTAATAAATAAAGCGGTTCTTCCCCTGTACTCTTCAATTTTCCTATATTTACAGTATTTTTAACTCCTTTAAGTCCTATTTAAGTCCTATCATCCTACCCCTCCACCGTTTAAGTCCTGTTTATTAGGTACTACACTTGCGTGCCATAATGAGAGAAAGAAGGGGGAAATGTTTGTATGCCTAGCCACACGCTGTCAGTGCCAGCCTTACGCTGTTGTGCCTTTAACTCAGCTGCCAGTTTAAAACCACAAATTTTGACAGGATTTTTTTTGTTTTGCTCAGTGTGACTTTTGATAAATACTTATTAACATGAACCCTTTATCTACTGATGGTACTTATAAGTAGCACTTACAAGCCGCTGCTTCACTTTTCATTGCTCAATTTGGAGAAAGCGGGGAAAGATGGAACTTTTTGATTGATATGCTCGGTTTTAGCACATTTAAATCTATAAAGGTAAAGTTAATTCGTCCTATAACTTTTACTTAAGTTATCCTGCGCCAACTCGTAATGCGCATGACGGTACATGTAAATACAACTTAAAAGGCCGTTGTTTTGCTTTTCAATGTTCGTTTGAGGGAAAATAGATGGTTGTGGGCTTTTATTAATGCAGTATGCGGTTTCAACAAATAAAAGACTAAAAAGGTAAATTATATTCATTCAACCAAATGTCATTGGTATTCAGTGTAATTTATCTATAATAATAAAAGAAAGAGTCTGTCTGTCTGTGTGTGTGTCTGTTATCGGATCGTAAAAGACCTACTTATACTGCCCACAGGAATTCGAAATTTTAAAGATAGATTCCCTTTAATACTAACGTGTGCACCTGAGGCTTAGTTTTTTCATATTTGTTCCATTTTTAGAGAAAATTCGAATTTTCTGAAAAAAATACACCACTTTCGCTCAAATCCGATCATTTTTTCTCTTTCCTGATGCCATCGGCTGAAAAAATTAAATAAAACTTTTAACGAAAACATTTAAAATTCAAAATGTTTATTTTTTATTCTTTTGCCATTACGTCCAGAAACTAAATTCATTATTTGAAAAATAATGGACACGTTTCAAGTGACGTAATTCCGCCAGTCTTCATTCCCGGATTTTAATATGGGTTTTTATGATTTTTTTCATTGATTTTTCTGTTGACTGCTTATGCATATTTAAGCAATAAATGTATATTTTAAGCTATTATGACTATGATGGTTAATAAAGGCATCGCAAGAGCTATAGTTTGTATGTCTTAATTTTCGCCAAGACTTTTGCCAAACTCGCTCAAATATTAACTAAAATTCGCCAAATAGGCATTTCTTTTATAAATAACTTATAAGATGTCGTTTTCGAAGGTACATTGTGAGCTGTAAAATGGGTGTGGGTAGCTATATCATTTTCTGCCAATTTGTCAAAACGCGCAAAGAGCAAAAGGTTTTATGTATTTATGGGGAATTGTGATGGAAATTTATGGTGCATTTTAACGTTATTTCTTTGGAATTTTAAGGCAATGAACGGGATTTTATAATTTATAATAGTCGGAAAAATAATAGTTGTGATCTATAACAGGTTATATACACATATTTGGAATCTATAATATTTTTATTCCGTGGAAGAAACGGTATCAAATTTGTAGTCTATAATAATAAAAGAAAGAGTCTGTGTGTGTGTCTGTGTGTTTGTTTTCGGATCGTAAAAGAACTACTTATACTGCCCTCAGAAATACGAAATTTTCAAGATAGATTCCCTTTAATACCAACGTGTGCACCTGAGGCTTAGATTTTTCATATTTGTTCAATTTTTAGAGAAAATTCGAATTTTCTGAAAAAAATACACCACTTTCGCTCAAATCCGATCATTTTTTCTCTTTCCTGATGCCATCGGCTGAAAAAATTAAATAAAACTTTTAAAATTCAAAATGTTTATTTTATTCTTTTGCCATTACTTTAAGAAACTAAATTCATTATTTGAAAAATAATTGACATGTTTCAAGTGACGTAATTCCGCCAGTCTTCATTCCCGTATTTTATTGTGGGTTTATTTGATGCTTCTTTCATTGATTTTTCTGTTGACTGCATGTATGCATATTTAAGCAATAAATGTATAGTTAAGCTATTACTGAACTATGATGGTTAATAAAGGCCATCGCACTAGAGCTATTAGTGTTTTATGTCTTTATTTTTTCGCCAAATACGTTGCCAACTCGCCAAATTATTAACTAAAATTCGCCAAATATGCAATTTCTTTTATAAATAATTTATAAGCTGGTCGGTTCGAAGGTCATTGTGTTAGAGCTTTATAATGGGTGTGGGTAGCTATATCTATTTTCTCGCCAAATTATTTCCCAAAACGCGCCAAATGAGCTAAAAGGTTTTATTTATTTATGAGGGAATTGTGATGACATTTATGAGTGCATTTTATAGCGTATTTTTCATTTCGGAATTTTAAGGCAATGAAACGGGATTTTATAATTTATAACGAGCGGAAACAATAATAAGTTTATGATCCTATAACAGGGTATATGGCACCCATATTTGGAATCTATTTGATATTTATTTATTCCGTGCGAAGAACGGGTATAAGTTTGCTAGTTAATTATAAGTAAAAAGGAGGAAAAACGAATATAAATTCAGGACACAAAGTGAATGAATTTTACGCCCCAATTATTTTTTACCGTTTTATATTCTAATGAACTGCAATGGCTATCATTAAAATATTCAAAGAAAAAAATATTAAAACTTAATTTGGGGCATAAAGGGTCAAGTTATTGTTTAAGAATTATTGAAGATTGTGAACACAGCAGTTTACTAGATTCATTGTGTTATTGTTGTGCAGCTGCAGCGTCTGGTGGTGAGCGGCGACCTCCCGTGCTCGAAAGAAGAGGCTGCGCTGCTGGCGGGAGTGCAGCTGCGCATCGAGGAGACCTGGCCGTCCTCCCTCCACAACCAGGAGAGACTCAGGACAATCTCAGAGGACGCCAAGGTACTCTCAAGGATTTCTAAAATTAGGGTAACGAGTACAGTGATTGGCCCCCTCGCAGTGATTGGCCTTCTCATTCATTATTGAAAATTATAAGATGTTAAAGATGTTAAAGCCCAAAATGTTGTTGCCAACATGACAAACGTTAATGGCGGGAATTTAAAAAACCTTTGTCACACCTATTTTGGGCTTTAACATCTTTTTATTTTCAATAATGAATGAGGGGGCCAATCACAGTGAGGGGTCCAATCACTGTACTCGTTACCCTACATACTTTCTTGTTACTTTAAGATGGATGAATGTTTGGGTTTAATGGCGCAAGGGCATCAAAGGCCATACTGCGCCAAACACTATTTTTTTCTAATTATAATAATAAAATGGTACATATGCTGTTAAAACTGAAGGTTAAACTTGTCACCCCAAGGGTGAATGGTGATGAACCCGTCAGTGGACCCCTATGTATGCCGGATGGCACCCATAGGCGATTCCCAAGCCCAAGATTCATCGACCCAAGGAGATTCAAACCCGTGAGGTGCCAAATAGGATAGCCTTTCCAAACCGGGGTGAAATATGGCACCCATTTGTCACCTTCCCTTTTAAAAGTGTAAAAGAGACACAGAACATTTAAAAACGGTTAGACATCTAAATAAAACAATAAGTTCTTATATTCAAAAGTTTAAAATAAATCACGAAAATATCAGACATGACATTTAAAAAAAAAACATGTAAATCAAACTATAAAATCCAATATCCACTAAAAAGGAAAACAAAGCATGATATGGGGGGAGGGGGAGAATACAATGTAATGTATAGATGGGTGTAACATGTTCAAATGCTTAAGCCTCCTCAGTGTGAAAGCTGAACAATCAACTAAAATAACCTTAACAACTAAAAAACAAAAATAACCTACATTCCTGTTACTTTAATACCCCCAGAAATTTTCAGGGCTTTGGTATTCATTTTTGTCTTATATTTTGTTTCTTTAGACAAAATTAAACCAGTGCATGCGTGCATGCACTCTAGCTACTAGGCCAGCTAATCTAGATTTGTTCTTAATGTAAGTTTTAAAACTGTACATACCGTGTTACAAAATTTTATGTTGAAATATACGGGTTTTTTTTGTGTATGCCTGGTTTTAGCTAAATTAAACTCCAACGTCAGTACATATTCTTCTATCTTGTATTACATGCTGATATTAAACAGCTTACAGAAAAGATAGATTGGAATTAACAATAAATTTTTACTAAAACAATTTTTTTTTTTAATTTACACCTGACGTCAAGGACCTATCATGCAGGTTCTTTTTAAAAAACCCTATTTGGTAAAAATTCTTCAAGTTTATAGTAGACCATTTACAAACTTTAGCAAGTAGTGTATCAGTGATGTTTTTTTTAACGGAGCACCAGTTACCGTAGTTGAAATTTGGGTCAGTGTTACCTTAACGTCTTTTTAATGGACTTTTGATACCCAAAGGTTCAATGATGGTTTGTTATGATTATTGAAAAGTGAGAGGTCATGGTTAAAAGTTATAAAATTCATTTTTACATTTCCCGATTTGAATTTAATTAAAAGCAAATAGGGAATAGCATGATGACCGCGGACTCAAACCAAAGTGACTAGTGGTAATCAGCAATTGAAAAAAAGATTTTTAAGCATCCATTTACCGCTGTATTGAATATTTGCAAACGGAGCGTTTAAAAGACGACAGTACGACAGACTACGAAAGAAACTCGAACATAGAATCAAACAGTTTTCGACATTACGCATTTCAACAGTGATTTAAATTGATCAAATGAATTTCATGCATTCAATGGGAAATTCAGCCGACAGAAAGATTTATGTCGATCGGACAATTTAAAGAGTGGAAGTTGTCGGGACTGGTTAAGTCAGCTACATTTATCCGATGAATTAAAAGCCTATAATACAAGGCGGAAGAGCTATCGACCGCGGATTCATACTCATAGTTCAGTGATTCTTTCCGAATGAAAAAACGTACTAAATTTTCTAAGCCCACTTTTCCGGCTGTATTGAATATTTTGCAACGGTTTTTTAATGGTGAATGTAGATAACTACAATCTCTAATAACTTTTCGAATGCTTCGAATATTTTGTGTAAAATATTATGAAATTAAAAAAATATTCGAACCAATTTAAAAGAGTGGGATTGTCGGGACTTGTAAGTCAGCTACATTTATCGCATAAAAACCGTTTTTAAAATATTCAATTACAGCCGGAGAAATGTGGCTTAGAAAATATTTTTTCCTCCATTGGATTAACACTGAGGCACTTTGATGCTAAGGAGACCCGAGGTAGTGGGTTCATTCCCATTTAAAACAGTTAAGTGATACATTATGGTTTTATCAAAGCATTTTTGTTTAATATTCCAAAAAATAAATAATAAAGTTACTTGTTAGGCATGGAGACGCATGTAATGATGACTATGATACGACTGTTGTAAAAACACCTGTTTTGCACGTAATTAAAAGCTACACTCTTAAAACAAAAGAGTGAAATCCACTCCTATAGAGGAAGTGCATTTTCGGCACCGGAAAGGAGTGGAAATTAACTCAGACTGAGTTAAAACCGCTCGTTTTAAGAGTGTAGGACGTAGATTGTTTTCTTTTATTGCTTTAACCCACTCCGAAAAAAAAATGAAATCCACTCTTTTAGGGGAAGTGCATTTTCGGCACCGGAAAGGAGTGGAAATTAACTCAGACTGAGTTAAAACCGCTCGTTTGTTTTAAGAGTGTACTTTTTTTCAAATGCAACATTTTTGCTTTTTTTTCCCTTTTGAGAACAAATAGTTTTATCTATTGCATTTTATATTGTTTCTTTATATCTTACTTTTCATTGTACAAAATTTTATGTGTCTTTGTATCAGAAGACGAATAGTAACCAATTCGATGCACTCACTTTTAACCTTGCTTAACGTAATTTTTTTAAAGAGGTTTTAGGATTAAAGAATTACACTTAGTGAAAAATTATGCGAGAAATTGTATTTGATTTAGAAAAAAAATTAACTTGTAAGTGTATAGTAGAACTTAATTTTCCGATTCCATTAGTACCTCTTCCCATTTGGAAATTAAAAAATTCATACAGTCAGTTTGCTTTTCCAAAAAAATGCCTATTATAATTAAATAATACATTTGTTTTGAAAATCAGAGGAAACCTTCTTTTGACAGAAATGAGCTTTTAATTAAATGAAATAGCATCATTTTCATATGTAGAGATTCATCGCCAATAGCCGCCGTGTAGCGCCAATGCGCTTATTTCATACAAACCAATTCACGTATTGGGCGAAGGGATGGATGAATAGAATGGAGAATAATTTGTGGTTGGGTTAGATGTGCTTTGAAGCAATGAAACAGATAAATATATTTAGTTGAACGTTAATCAACAAATCTTAAAACAATAACATAAGGTTAAACACAATTCTATGACAAATAATCAGCTATTATAGAAGAACGTTTGAGTAGTCAAATGCAAAAAAATATCATATTCCTTGTATTTATATACAGGAGTATTTAGTCATTTCAGCATTTCAGCTGCGTCGGTCGATTTGCATATGAAGAGTACAGGGGAAGGGGCCCCTTCATCGACTGGGAATCTGTGCGTATTGAGGTCTGCTTGGCGAAAGTGGCTCCCTTGGAAACCGGTTTCTCCCTCTTCTGCGGTTCAAGCGTCAGACTAGTGCCTGGCGTAAATCTCGATCATAGAGATAGTAAACCCATGTGCCGCGCGATAAGAACCAAAGCAAAACTGGTTTCTTCACACCAGTTAAGGCGATGACTCGCTACCACCCTGTCTGACTAGCTACCTTTTTCCAAGCAGAACTGATGCAGGCAGACTACTATGCAAAGAAGGAGTTCTTCCCCTGTACTCCTTATATATCCTCGGCAACTGGAATCTGGTTTGGAGTAGTCAGGAGCCCGGTAGCTCTTGTACTATCAATTATACCATTATATTTCGTATAGTAATTGCTACTGTATGTTAACATACAACGCACGTTCCTCTCAGGAGAGCCCTTCAGAATGCACCTCCAACGAAGAGCAACGCCTCAGCACCTTCAACAGTGCGGTGTCCAAGAGCACCGCGCTTCTCCGCACCTGGATGGGTGGCACCTCATCTTCCGGCACCTCCAACGGTGCCGCGAAGGAGAAAGAGAAAGAAAAGGAAGGAGCAGGGGGCAGCCTGGACAGCAGTGTCCTGGAGGACTGCGTCGCACCCATGTACAGGAACGCGAAGAACATGGGAAAGGCTATAAAGGTAAAAGATTTTTTCCCCAACAGGGCTGCTTTATTGATGGTCAATCCTTTGCAGACTCGGCATATCTCCCAGAACTGAGAGCCATTCTTTTGTGGCACCATCTTGGCGCTCAGCTTGTGACGCTCAGATTACAAAGGATCATAGCTCTTTGTGGATGTTAAAGCATACCAAAATTTTAATTGGCCGATATGAGACTCAAATCTTTTACATGCCACATAATCATATGACCGAGGGCTTATGAAGCGGACACGTACTACCTCTCAGCCACTGAGCCGTTAAAGGTAAAAGACAAATCGGGTCATTTTACACGCAACTGTTTTGGCATTTTTTTTGCTGCACTTACAATCTAATGATCAGCAGTGTGGCAAATCTTAACCCCTCATAAGTGACTGTTGAAACATCGTATTTAGGGATTTATCAACGACGTAACACTATTTGTACTGAAATGAGTGGGTAAACTGCAGTAACCACAACACTACTTCAACAACAACAAAAAATGTCGTTGATAAAAATCAGAAGTACGATATTTTTCCCGTCGCTTGCGAAACCTTCAATTGACTTAAAATTGCCACTGTGGATATTTTTGCACCGTAAGAACACCTCATTAGACTTAAATAAAAGGGATGTAAACCAGGGCCGGATTTAAAGATTTGCCGCTTGTAGGCTAGATTGATTTGCCGCACCTATAATATTCTCACCCTTCGGGGAAAGGTAGCTGGTTAGCTGCATAATAGGGTGATATGTGCTATTTTAAATAGATACACATATTAGAATCATCTATGTACCTTTACACACTGAATCGAAAGTGAAATGGGCAAATTTTTTAACTGTTCTGCTATTTTTCTTTCAACTTCGAAATCCGGGAAGAGGGGGTGCAATTGCCCTCACAGCGACCGTGTTTGCTACGAAATATTAGTACTATATATACGTTTAAGGTTTACGCATTAATGTAAATTATTTGTTTTCTTTCTTAAAAATATTCGTATTTTTATAATAATTTTTTTATGCCGAATGCCGCTTTAATTGGTCGTAAAATTTGCCGCCCCAAAAAATTCGCCGCTCTAGGCTACAGCCTACTTAGCCTATTTAGAAATCCGGCCCTGATGCAAACACAAACATATGTATCCTTTAGTGCTTAACCTTGGTATATTTTCCCCATCTGTACATCCATTCACAAAAAAACCCTCACAAAACTCACCACGGGTTTTTGTTTACATTTGCAGGAGCAGAAACGTAAGCTGTTTCATTCCCGAGTGTACGAGAACGAGATCCACCTGAAGAAATTGTACATACAGAACTGTAAAAGACTGCCTGCCTATGGGTGCAGGGTGTACCAAGTCAAAGAGAGGACCAAAAAGAAGGTGAGTTGTTTCATGGCTACTTGTTATGGTTCTTTTTTTGTATTTAGACATATTTCTCTGTGAAAGGGGACAGTGTTATCTTGAATAAGAAAACTTGTGTATCTTTTTCTATTTGGCACGGCACCTCTATTAAAGGGAAGTGTGAACTGCGACACACAAGTTCAGTATTCACTTAGCTATACCAATAATATATATTGAGCCAAGGGGTAGATGTTTTTGTACTAGGGGATCGACTTATATCGAGCGAAGTTTTAGATTTTTTGTACATGTTTCTCAATATCCTTACATTAAACATTTTTTTTTATCTTGTCTGACAGGCCCAGACACAGTAAGATAAACAGCAACAACAAGAATTGACCAAAATGAGCCTATGATATCTAATGTACAAAAGTTTTGGTGATATTTGGTGTATGGATAGAATATCATTAACCTAGAATGTGTTGTTGTTCTGGTTTGGATATGTTCTGGTTTCACTTTGCTGAATTTTCATTCCTCCAAGGTGTCCAGTTACAAGTTTTCAGCGTAGAATGTGCCAATGTACGTGAAGAGTACAGGGGAAAAACAAGTTCATTGCATAGGAATCTGTATGCATCAGAGGCCTCTTGGGCAACAATAGCGAGTCATCGCCTAAACTGGTGTAAGGAAACCGGTTACTCACTTTGTTTTTCTCTCGCGGCAACCCTGATGCATGCCAGATATCAGTGGACACAAGTCACACGTTTGTATCGCAAAAGGAGAACCGAGAGAGCAACCAGTTTCCTGTCGCCAATGTCCACTAAGCACACCAGAATACGGGAAGATTCCTGTGCAATGAAGTTGTTTTTCCCTTGTACTCCTTACTTATATAAAGTTTACACGATTTTTGCTCGCTAGGTGAACCGCCTCCTTGGAATCGGGGTGGAGAAGTGCGTGCTGCTGGACAGCAAGTCCCTGCTCCCTACAAAATCTCAACCAACAAGGGACCTGGAGCAATGGAGGGCGGGAGGTGGGCGGGGCCACGACCACGTGGTGCTGGAGTTCCGGGCCACCAAGTGGGCGTTCATCGCGGCCTCAAGCTCCGCTCTCCGGTCCATATCCTCGGAGCTGTGGGAGGTGATGCAAGATCTCGACGCGAGGTTCCTGGATGACGTGTTGATCACCTCCACCAAAGACATCGATGACGGTGAGTTTGTAATCTGTGATTGGATTACGTTTTAGGCTCCGCCCACTTGCAAGTGCATCGCGCCATCTATGATGGTGCTGTAAGGTAAACTACCGACAGTGCGGGTTTTAAATATATTATTAATATCGGTCAATTTTGGAACATCGGAAATCGACTACTAATCTAATATGAACGTATAATTAGGAATAGAGTTAGATAATTTGATTCTTAAACCAAGTTACTGAGAAATCCACAAACTGCAGCCTTCAAGACTGTTTATTACCTCAAAGCTGGCGCTGTAATAATTAATTGGCTCTTATGTATGTAATATATTTAGGTATAATATATTGCAGGGTTAGTTTTAAAATTCACTATTCTTGAGCTTCTTTTAGGGGACACTGACTCCACCTGCATCTAAATTGACACAAAATTTTAATGTAACCTATTCTTCCCAATTTTTCTTCAATTTAAAATGTTATGCGATTGTGCGACTTTATTCAGATACCTTGAATTGACTTTTATTACATAAAAATCTGAAGTAGAATGAAGGGAACCAATGATTTAAAGTAGTCTGCACTCTGCAACGTTCTAAGAGATGACATGCGAGAATAATACACAGTACACAACACAATCGTTTATGAAAACTTAACAAAAAGACAAACGAAACTACTTTGCTATTGTGCTCTGAGATTTATATTTCCCATTCATTGTTCTGTGAATGATTAAATTTATATGACATTTTTTTTTTGAAACTCAATGGACAAAGATGTAAACGGTCAATCAACATTTGTGTTTTAATGTAATGCAATAAACTTACTACCTTGGTCGTAGGTTGAAAACATAGATTTTATAAAAAAGGGTTTTGTATGCATAGATATTTCCTTTATTTAAAACACTCTATGATTGACTAGGAAGTTCAATATTGAACAGGGCCGGATTTAAAGATTTGCCGCTTGTAGGCTACGATTGATTTGCCGCCCCTGTCACAATATTCTCCCCCTTCGGGGAAAGGTAGCTGGTTAGCTGCAAAATAGGGTGGTATGTGCCGCTTAAAATAGATACACATATTAGAATCATCTATGTATACCTTTACACGCTAAATCGAAAGCGAAATATTCGATTTTTTTTTAAACTGTTCGACTATTTTCCTTTCAATTTCGAAATCCGGGAGGAGTGGTGCAATTGCCCTCGCAGCTACCATGTTTGCTACTAAATATTAGTATTATACATATATTTACGGTTTACGCATTAATGTAAATTATTAGTTTTCTTTCTTGAAATTATTCGTATCTTTATAATAATATTTTTATGCCGAATGCTGCTTTGATTGGTCGTAAAATTTGCCGCCCAAAAAAATTCGCCGCTCTAGGCTACAGCCTACTTAGCCTATTTAGAAATCCGGCCCTGATATAGAATGAGGGTTTGAGAACAAAATTCGTCTTAAGGAATTTTGTAAGTGCGCTTTAGTTACTATATATTCAGACTCAAAACGTCTATTTCTTCAACCATTAACCATTATTTTATGCCTGACGTAATTGAGTTACAAGGTTAACACAAATGAATGCACCTTGATGGAGTAAGTTTACATACGTTTTCAAAAACACAATTTGTATTTAATTTTAAGACGTCTTTATCTGTCGACATGTTGTTTCATGAATCTTCACTTTTTTAACAATCCACATTTTTTTGATAAACCACTTGAACCGTTAAACGTGAAAAAAGGTCAAATGACATTTTCGAAAGTTATCAGGAGAGACGGAATAACGTTTGGTTTAACCAATAACTTTTTTAAGCAAAAACTGCGGTTGCAGTGTCTCTGAAATTTGTTTCTGGAATCGTTATTATTACCATTGTATTTATTTACATATACTTATTACCGAAGGCTCATGAACCAAATCTATTGACTCAATTGTCATTTTTCTGATGTCCCACAAACATTTATTTCATTAACTAAACATTATCTACCATTATCTTCCGCCAGAGATCCGAAAGTCCGTTGTCCAGAAGCAAGGACCGGAACGCTGCTCCCTCTACCGGAAGGAACTGGAATCTCTCCAGACGGTGCTTCATTTTCCTGAGGTTGTGGCTCTGCAGCTGACGTCTACTGAACAAGATCTTTTCTATAAAGTTCCACCTCTACACTATGTGCGACAGGTTACGCTACACTTGGGAAAAGGAGACCCAGCTGAAAATGCGGTCAGGGGTCTCGTCAAGAGGTTTCAGGAGGTAATTGCAGATGTATCCTAAATGCAAGTTTGTCAGAGCATCAGGATATAATATTTGTCCTTGTTGTTGCGGGCCTCCAGCCCATAACTTGAAAGCAGGAGGGGTTCAGTAGCTTCAAAGGCTGTAAGCCCCGGTGAGAGTGGAAGTCTAACTTCAGCTCCGAATTGACGCCACCTCCTCAATTTAGACACGTCTCTGGAAGGGAGGGGCATTTTCTCTAGACAACCTGCACCTATGGTACTACACCATAACCACCCATGGAACTTTCAGACCCACAGATTTAACGAGTACGTTTCCCTCATGTACTCGGGACAAGACAAGTATCCATGCCAAATCTGGGATTTAAACCCGGGCCCACTCGCCTGACAAGAAAGGGTCGAAACGACCTTACCGGCTGGGCGACAATAATATTTGTTTGAGTTCACAATTAACTGGTAATTTTGCTTAGTATAGCTGAGTTATTTTGTACTACGCTAGATGAAATCCTAACATCCAAAATTATTTAAAACAAGACAACTTGGGGAGGACTACAGTTCTCAATACAAATCGAAATAGTTATGAGTAGTTTGACGCCACAAATTTGATAGATTTATATGTAGTTTTCCAATTGTAACCAAAAGGTGCAAACAGCTTATATCTGCTTTCGATTGCTCTAAGCATTAAGTACTCACATTAAAGCGAATCGAGTTTCTGCACACTACCGTTCATTTTTAATTAGAGACAAACTCCCTATGTTTTGTTCACACACTTCTTTGGCCATGAGAATCGTCTAGTTTCTAAACCAGGCAGGTGAACATTTCACTTAAATGACTTTTACATTGTTAGTTAGTTTAAATTGTCGTCGCACGAGAGCTATGCCAGGGCTTTAGGCAACGGGCGTCGTAATTTAGAACCAAGGTCAAGTGAATAGCCGACACCAGAATGGCACCCAACGTAAATTGTAAACTTTTTTTATGCTTAGTAAAGTTAACTGCATCATGTGTCTTGGGGTTTCATCGCAAAAGTGATTTGTTTCTATTGTCTACTTAAATGAAACAGTAGGCGATCCATATATTAGAACTAAAAACATTCTTATTATAACCAAAATAGCTCATTTCGTCCCATGCCTCTCATTTTTGAAATTCGTTCCAGGTGAGCTCCTGGGTGACGCATCTGATTGTGTCCCAGCCAACACACGAAGACAGGAAGGCCGTTCTCTCGTGTATCCTGAGAGTGGCCACCACGTGCTGGAACCTCAACAATTTCAACACAGCCATGGAGATACTGGCGGGACTCAAGTGAGTAGCTTATCTAACACTTTTATGGTTAAGAACGTAAAAAAAAAACCTAATTTAGTATGACACGGCAGACCCTAAGAGTTCTATAATAGGGTAGAGGAACGACTCGTACTGAGCTGTCATCGGCAGTCATGGCTCACTACGGAGCCCGAATAGAGTGGCAAAAGTGCTAGTTAATTTATAATTTTGATACTGAGAAAGGAAGTACACCCAGGGCAAAGGCGGGAATCGAACCCGCACCTGTTACAGCGCGCGGACTGCTAGCGTTATGGCCTGCGATCCAAACCACTAGGCCATCGGGCCCCACATGCCACCCTATATTGTCTCCGTGTTGGTCCATGGTGCTGTTGCCAGGTTCAGTCTCTACCCTACTATAGAACTCTTTGGGAAGACCATGAGACCAAGGCATGCAATTCCAATACCTTTCCTGCTAATGGGCATGTGGCTGTTCACCCCACATGCAACCTCAAAATATCATCCACGCTAGGTGACGCTGATTTTTACCACTGCGTTCTTACCCGCAACTAGTTAACAACGAAAACAATAGTATAAAATGCCGAAGGAACTTATATCCACATAGAGGATCCTTTTGGTAGACACTACAAGCCGCTACAGGACTTATGGTTAAGATTACAGTACTTTAAATGGTTAACTGGAAGGGCCACGTCTACAGTGACAGCACAGTTACCTCTGCCGTTGTCTTAAAATCCACAAACAAACCATCCGGAAGCTAATTCCTCTAAACTAATATTTCCACGCCTACAGTGACGCTAAACATACAGTCCCTGGGCAAATTATTAGACGTACTGTATTTTTTAGTAATGATGAAAACATAACAAAGAATGCCATATCATTAAAAAAGATGTCGCTATATGTATTCAGTATAGCAGATAGTATTTTCTATTCAATAGCTTAAGTTTCGGAACACAAATGACCTTCTAAAGGTATTTTGTTCATCATTGATTGATACATGAAATCTTGCAGTGCGTCTAATAATTTGTCCAGGGACTGTAGGTCAAGTCTTCCATTCCATAAACAGACCACTCTCCGATCCGTTCAAATTATCTATTCAGTATAGCATGGCAACTCATGAATACCAAGGACTGTTATTCCAATACCACTCTACCAATGGCCCTTATGACTAAGAACATAGTACTCCAAATTGAGATGCAAATAAAGATTTTGGAAAAACTAAACGCACCGTTTATTATGTCACAGGTATGCCGAAGAAAGCTACATATGTTTCAGAAAGGGTACTATACAAAGTTGAAGACTATAAAACAGGAAAACACCAATAACTGAATGAATCCTTAACAGTGACGCAGAGTGATCGAAAAGAAAGGATATCCGTCATGTGACTTGGTGCCAAGTTACGTGACTATGTAGGGACACTGGTTACATCACATTGCCTTGTTATGTGACTAGAGCCATTATCGCTTTCTTATGCTAAGTGTATACGAGCGAGAAAAGTTGCACGTCGCTACTGCGAGAAAATTGCAGGGCTGTGTACACGCGCAAGATTGCATTTTTCGAGAGAATCGCTGTAGTTTTCTCTCTCGTGTACACCAACCTTTATCGCAGAAAAATTTTAGTACATTTTGGGGATAGAAAATATTTGTTGATATAAGTTGCAGAGTAGCGTTTTTGCACAACTCGACTATAAATACCATAGTCGTTACACTGACAGCATTCTAGTAATTTTTTTTACCCTTTCGCTACAGTTTGCTTTTGTTTGAGAGCGCAATAGTTTGTTTTCTACGACACGTACACGGGGAATTTTATAAAGAGAGAAGAAAATAATCAAAAACAGATTAAAATGCCCAAAGGTGTCCCAATGTGCTTTCTTTTCTTCACTAATTATGAATAATCATGTTCACGGAAGATGAATTTTTATTTTCAAATAATACTAAATTTCGCTGGCGATCAATGCTTTAATGCTTGGGCCAAAATTGTCCTAATGTTGGATTGTGATATAAACTTCAACAGCATTTATAAATACCCTGAAATTTCAAATTATCATTGAGTCGTTTTTGATAAACCCACATTCTTCTTAAAAAGGATCAATCAATATATATTAAAGGCTTCCGAAAACTTTCTAACATCGGGCGTGACTCATATCCTACAACAATTTTTCTTCATCCAAATGGTATGATGGTTGTCTTTGGGCATTTGCCAATGTTTGGGATAGAATTCTATCTGAGTGGGTCTGTACGAGTATGATAGATGATGTTTTACGATATACCTTGGTGAAAAAGCGATTCACTTTTATCGACAAATAAAATTTGATTAGGCAGTTGGTTATTAAAAGTGTTCCATCTTAAGAATTCGTTGAAAATTCTCCGAAAATAGTACAACATCAACAATTAATGCCATTATTTTATATTTTTGGGGACTTTTCTGATAATGGCCCTAACTCGTCCTCAAAGTGTTTTATGAAATTACCGGACCCAATTTAACCAAATTTCTCCTTGGGAGAGAAAGTATTGAAGTTTATGCTATAAAATATAAACGTCCCTTAAATATTTATTTCTTGTTTCGTGTTAGAGGGGGTTATATAATACACTTAAGAATTGAAGTTTATTCGAGCGTTGGACAATACTTGATTTTGATTTCAAATATTGAAATTGAGGTAATTTCGCTAGATCAAACCTACCTTTACACTATTATGATTTTCCTGTTATTATTTTACTTTATTTTAAGAAGGATAATTCTCATTGTTTTTTAAATTTTGATTGACTTTAAATAGCTCAAAGATCATTCTTAGACCGTCTCATTTACCCATGTAAGGAAATTCACGTTTAATTCCCCTGCCGTGGGAAGGTAACCTGCAGTAACCCACTACAATGATTTGGACCCCTTCAAGTAATCAGTCTCGTAGTATGCTTTCTTTAAAGTTAGAGTTATTGCAGAATGATTAGAGCAATGGTCAAAGTAATTGGTCTAGATACTGCAGTTTACCTGTCTATCCTACCTGTTTATCTGTCCTATTGTAGTTTTCCTGCCAGTCCTATTAAATAAAGTCATTACTTCTCCTTAAACATTAGACTGTTAATTCAATGTGCTGTATAGTAATTGAAGTTCTCATGCTACAGATCAGAAAAGCTGAAGCCCTTCTGGCTTTCCTTACCTGAGCGTGACCACATAGCCTGCCTGGACATGCTTGGAGCAGCCCTTCTCAGCCCAAGACTAAGCCCTGAATACTGCGGGGCTGTCGAGAAGGCCCTTTCGTCGCCAAGGGCCCGGGTTCTGCCCTTCTTTGGCACATTCCTCAGAGAACTTAAGGACGTCCTCAGAGGGATTCCCTCACTGGTTGTGGTCGCGCCAAAGGACGCCAAGTTGCAAGTAAGTAGATCTTAGAATTTTAACCTCTACTAAGAGATAAGTAAATTGGAGGAAGTGTACAGCGTACACTCTTAGAACTGCGCCTCCTAAATAAGAGGCACATTGTGAACTTTTTTGCCTCTTAAAATTAAGCGGTACATTGTGCCACCTACAATTAGGAGGCCTCCTAATACGTGCTGCATTTGAAATTAAGAGGCACAGTGTTTTTAAATTTAGATTTATGTGCCCCTTTATATTTTCTCCATTCGGTGTTAAAAATGTAAATAGCCTAAATATATGATTAATGCTTGACACATCTTTAAAATTACATCTTTACTACATCTTTATCCCATTTTTAAAAGTGAAAAAAGTTTTTGAACGGTGATAGTCTGATAGTAAAAGATAATAAAAAACGTAATGAAGTATGAAGTTTGCCACAGAATATAAACAAATATAATATGGTTCAACTACAGTCACAGTTAAATGATGATGCCACAAACAAATCACTAATCTTATAATTAGTTATTTTCATAATTAAAAATATTAATATAAATGTTTACTTTAACTGCTGTTCGAGGAAAAAATCCGCCATTAAACGTTAGACGATTCAGCTGTTATTGCGCATGCGCATTCTTGAGTTCAAGGTTCGCTTGTGCCTGCTAAACGTCTCGGTGAATTTTATGAGGCACTTTACGGGGCACATCTATCATGGTGCCGTTTAAGGGATTTGGTCGTACAGCTGTGCCTGTTATTTTGTTGTGCCTTTTAAATATAAAAGGTACCTTGGCAAGGTACCGCTTATATTCATGTAATAGGAGGCACAATGCGTTTGTGCCTTATATTTATGAGTTACAGTTTTAAGAGTGTAAACTTGTTTACACTGAATTAGTTCAAAGTTTAAATTTTTAACTTAAAATGTATTTAATTTTGGCTTTACAAAACTACAATTCTGTGGCAGAAGATAGTAAATCACTCTTTTATACTTAATTTTTTTAAATTTAGTTAAATTAAACTATTAACAATATTTTTTAAAAATCATGTGTGTTGCTGAAAAACCTGACATTTAGGTGGCGGGTTTATACGTCTGTATCCCTCAGAGGATTTAATAGGTTATGGGACTTATTTAGAGAATACTTTCAGCTTTGCTCATGATACATGACAAGATTCATGTAGAAGACAACTTTGATTAGTGCCGCAAATAGTTTATTCAGTAGTAATTTATGTGTTTCGGTGGGAACAAAAGAGGCCCATCTTCTTCGGAATGGTACACAACTCAGACTGTTTTGTGTACCATTCTGAAGAAGGTGTTACCACTGAGACAGGTAAATTTCCACTGAATAAACTATTCACGAATTATTTAGTTTTATTTCATATTAGGTAATTGAAAGTAAAAAATATACACCGCTCTTCTTAAATAACTGATGGTACTTGATGGTTTTCGATTGTAGTTGGCTTTCAAAAGGTTTTACAACTACGGAGCTGTTTCAAATTTTTTTTACCACCATTAAAGTTATATACGTTTCTAAACCTTTTAAAATGTCTTTCGTTGCAGTTCATTTCGGACAACTACGGCGAGGACCACTTCTTCTCTCGGATCGGCGTCGGCGGTCTCATCAACATGGAGAAGATCCACCATACCCACCGGGTCCTGGACGAGATACAGGTGTTCCACGACCACGAACAGGCTCGGGCCAGGCTCGAGAACGAAGACGCACAGCTAGAGACCTCTTGCAGGTAAGATAAGCAAAGCGGTACCAGAAAAAATGCAGTCGCTATAAACCATTGATGACAACAACGCTCCACAACGTAACTGAATACCTGCCACCGCTTCGCCAGCACGTTACGTTGACAAGAAACTGGAAACCTCGTGAACTTACTCAACTCCACTCAGACGCTTCATGGAACTTTCATGTTATATAGCCTCTTTATGATTCCTCACAAAATCAATTGCACGTTCCTCTTCTAATGGCCTTTTGGTTTGTTTCTTCCACCACTCTTTCAGCTTTCACTGTTTTGCGCCAAACTTCTTCAGCAGACAACAGACAACAACATTGACTTCAACGTTTTCCTAACTCACTCGATGGCGAATCACATTAGCGGACGTATAGAGCTGCCGTACTACGCTTTGTAGGAAACCGCACTGTGGCGGTTACCACACGCACGCAACCTCAATCAATCATCCACTCGCTAGAGGGCGCAGATTTACCTCTGCGTTCCTACCAGTATCCTGAATAACATCGGAAATAGTAGTATATAAACCGAGGTAACTCATCTCCACCTTGAGGATCCTTTTGGTAGACTGTGGGTTACTGAGGCCGCTACTGTGGAGTGGGTGACAATCACGTCCGGGTCACCACTGTAGCGGCCTCGGTAACCCACAGTCTACCAAAAGGATCTTCAAGGTGGAGATGAGTTACCTCGGCTTATATACTACTATTTCCGATGTTATTCAGGATACTGGTAGGAACACAGAGGTAAATCTGCGCCCTCTAGCGAGTGGATGATTGATTGAGGTTGCGTGCGTGTGGTAACCGCCATACCAATGGGACACATCAATGGGAGTAGTTTATATGATGTCACTCACCGTACTTGACTAGTCGCAAGATACCGTTACCGCTTCTCTAGAAAACTAAGGCTTAAAATATTGACACTGCACTAAAATGAAAAGTATAGAGTAAAATCGTCACAATTTTTCCGTGATATTAAAAGTTTATTTTCTTAGAGTAGAGGCTTAGTCCCATGTACCGTAGACCGAAAGAATTAATTTTGAAATTATAATTTCTCTGAAGGTAGTGCTTTAAAATTTTTAACAATGTCTTATCAGGTATAGAAATCGTAATGACACTAAATTAAAAGAACTTGCCAAGAGCCTGATTTTGACTAATTTATTTACATAGAGGAAGATCATTATCCTCATTTTTAGCTTTTGTGCTTGAATTCCCATCTCTTTGCCTTCTAGCGCAAAAAGATGTGTCGGACAAAGTCTAAGCTTTACACTTACATTCCGCCCTTTTATCCACGCTGAACCTTACTATTCCAAAAAAACTAATCCGCGTTCATTTACAGGGACGACGACACTCTTCCCTCCTCCATCAAGGCAGAGAACGAATCACCAGAAACCACCGAAGATGACTCACTATACGAGGTGCAGTGCAGCGGCCCTTTCTCCAGCCTCTTTCCAGTGGACCCTAAATCCGAGGGCCGGCAGCTACTGCAGTTCTTGCACCACGGCTGCACGTGTGTACACTGGGACGAGGACGCGTCCAGATCGGCCGTGGTGTTCTTGAGGCTGGAGAGGAACAACGGAACCATCACTTGGGCTAGGCCGCCCTGGAGCACACTTAAAGGTAAGGGATGATTGAATTATTAATATTTGTATTGAATTATATGATTGAATTATGAATATTAAATATTGAAGTATATGATTTAATTATGAATATTAAATATTGAATTATGAATATTAAATATTGAATTATATGATTGAATTATGAATAATAAATTGTATTATTTAATTGATTTAGAACAATATATTGAATTATTTTATTGAATTGTGAATTATATAATTGAATTATGAATATTACATATTGAATTATAAATATTACATATTGAATTATGAATATTACATATTGAATTATGAATATTACATATTGAATTATGAATATTACATATTGAATTATGAATGATAAAATGAATTATGAAAAATACATCGAATTATTTTATTGAATTATGAAAAATACATCGAATTATTTTATTGAATTATGAATTATTTATTGAATTATGAATGTTACAAAGAATATTATATTGAAAAGCCAGTACATTTCATTTGAAGGGTGCAAGCAATAAAGTCGCCAAAAATGTAAACCATCGCCAAAAAAATACTTCCAATGGTAACCTTTAACTGTATATGGAGTGGTTCTTTAACTGTGTATACAGTGTTTCATCGTAAAAATTTCCGTTTGGCGAGATTTGTGCCAGTAAAATGGAAAAAGTACAGAAGTGCCTACACCTTAAGTTAACCCTTTAACTTCCAGGCTTAATTTCTCGATTAGAGCCTATAGAATAGGCTAACACAACTGTTGATGCAGTTGCAGCTGTTTACTGTAATATGAACGATGTACGCAATGTAAGTTCTGGCCGATGATGATCGAATTTATTAGACGTAAGCTGCGTACGACGTGGTAGTGAAGAGGTTAAAATACGTTTTATCCTGCCGAGTTAAATTTTGAAAACAAAATTTATTTATACAATTTATAGTTTGCTTGCTGTATTAACTATTTATCTGCTTTTTAGCTTCCACACTACGTTTATAACGTAAAAGTGGAAGGTATTGTAATCGTCCAGATGCGTCTGTCCATCTAACACTCACTTTCATAGCCCAAACTACAAATGCTAAAGGCAAGTGTGATACGTCAAACAATTCAGCGCATCGAAATTAGGAGACATTAAAAATCTAAAAAAAAATTCGAGTTTGAAGTACTTCAAAGATTAAAAAAAACTGCAAAAATTAATGCTCATTTAAAAATCATAAGAAGCCATTTTTATTAGAATTAAATCACCATTGCCATTTGCAACAATCACTCGATAATAAATGATAAATTGACAGAAATCTATTTTTGAGACATCTATCAGTTTGAAATGACGTCAAATATATTTCACCAAGAGATTCTTTGTATGTTGTTATGAAATGTTTTAGTTCTATTTAAAAGCGAGGAATATTATATATTTATTCTTTGAAATATAAGTTAATTTAGCAAACGATAAGAAATAATTATTGAATTTTTGGAATAAAATACATGAAACTAGCCAAATTTTGCGTGTAAATGTTTAATATAGAATTAAAATACTGTGTTTGGCGCCTTTTTTTATGTTCAACACAAATGTTGTATGGAAGCGTTCTGAGGGACAGATTCTGTAACAAACCTACTTCTTTCCCTATGCAGGCAGTGCGCCGGTCGACTACAACCTCATCAGCTCAGACTACGACCCAGTATCTCCCGGATTCCTGCTGCGTTACGAAACGTCGGACGTCGCGTACGCCGCCATCGAAGAGGGATACCTGGAGCTCAGCAGCGTCAAGGGCATCGCTATGACGCCGTGCGACGCCACGCCCGTCACGAGACGTCATGGACTGCCGGACGACGCCGACAGGGCCTGTCTTAGGCTGCACTACGGGACGTGCCTATCGGACAACAGGTGAGGAATGGGATTGTTTATATAGTATAAACACGTTTTTCCGAACACGGATAATTCGAATTACTATGTACCCCTTCACTTTCAGGCTTAATTTCTAGAGTAAGAGCCTCCTGTTGACCAGGCTAGCAAAGCTTTTCTTCGAACAATTAATCAGCTGCAGCTGTTTACTGTAGAGTATACGTTCTGATGATGACGTCTTTGATGATCGAATTTAGAGGACGTATGCTTGGCAGTGAAGGGGCTAATTTGAAACATTGCGTGTTTAGTCTTAGATTGTATTTATCAATAGTGATTTCAACTAAGTTGAATTCTTCTTAAGGTAGGTAGGTAGGTTTGAATTATCGTCGCACTATAGCTACACGAGGGCTATTGGCGACGGGCGTCGTAATTTAGAACCACAGTCAGGTGACGAGCCGACACCTGAATAGGCACCCAACGCAACCGTAGAATTCCTCTTAAGACAAACTAGTTTTGTAGGTCTCTTTGGTTTAAAATTTGCAGGGTTCAACCCACGTAAGCTTAAAGGGGGGGGGGGCAATGGGTTGTATTTCGGTAATTCGTTCCCCCCATGCACTGGAAACCAACAATACTGACATGGTTTTTCCCAGTTTCCCTCCTACATGGTCTCAACTCCTTTACTACCAGGAAGCGCGCCGTTAACTCTACAGTGTAAACAGCTTCAGCAACAGCTTTCCTAGCCTGGTATATGGGCTCATACTTGAGAGTTGTTGAGTTGAATTGAAATATTGTCGCACTAGAGCTAAACCAGAGCTATTGGAGGCTCACTCAAGAAATTAAGCCTACCGAAAAGGTTTCGTTCTGAGTATGAAAAAAGAAGGAAATGCAAACATTGCGTATAAATCCTTTCACTTTTAAACTATTTGTACAACTCGTCAGGTATCTGGAGTTGCTGGCCCCTTCCGCAATCATGAAGCTGTGGCTGCAAGGTCTACAGTTCGCGATTGGCGAGCTCCAGAAACAAAAGATGCTGAGTGATAGGCGGATCGCGTGGCTCAAGGAGAAGTACCTCCACCTGTACTTCGAAGATCTCGTCTGCTGCGGACCCACCCCTGCCGACGCCATACAGGTACGAATGAAAACCTCACTGTTAAAACGGAAGGTGACAAATGGGGGCATTTTTCACCCCTGGGTGAAAATACGGTCCCATTTGACACCTCAAGGCTTTGAATCGCCTTGGGGGTAAATATTGGGCTTGTGAATCGCCTAGGGGTGCCATTCCGACGCTCTGACAGGACACCGCCATTCACTCCTGGGGTTGCCAAGTGTCACTTTCAGTTTTAACAGACTTCGCTGTAGCAAACTCTCAAAGGAATGACTAAGGAAATTGCTATAAATTATGGGATTGCTTGTACGTCATTGAGCTAGAAGGAAAACTGGAGTGAGGTGTGTGATTCACTGAACAGGGCAGCAAACGAGCCGGTCCTATGACGAAACGCGGAGGAATACACAGCACTGCAGCAGAAACGAACCGGGCACCCGGGCAGAAAACCTAGAAACTTGCCTATTTCGCTATTGGGTTAGTCTTCGCTGGTTCTTAGTAAGTGATCCACATGGTTATTTCTTAAAAAATTTGGAATTTAAAGTTAAAGAAAGTTAATTTCTTTCGAACTAAAAATGTTAAAATACATTTAGGATCCCAAGTCAATATGATAGAGGGGTCTCATACAAGCATTGCATACAAGTGTAGGGAAAATAGTCCATTTATGCCCGGTTCGCTCAAAAGGTTTGAGTGGGTTTTCGGCTCGCTGACACTTCACTCCAGTTTTCATTCTAGCTCAATGTTGTACGTACATAGAATACACCCCAATCAGCACATAGCTGGGTCTGCTAGAGAACCTATCATTAACCCCTTGAAGATCTAATAATTTTCAAGAAAATGGTAGTAAAAATGGGATTATAAACCCCTGTAAGTCAGCCTCATTTATAATATAACAAAACCTTTTGTAAAAATAGTCAATTCACCCCGGAATAATAAGGCTTTAAAAATTATTTTTTTCCTTTGGATTAACTCGGAGACACTTCGGTTTGGAAACCCGCGGGCATTCCCCTTTAAAGAAATATTTCTTGAATTAAAACCAAGAATACCCTAGTCAAAAGGGTTAAGAAAAATATCCTTTCATACGCTAACGACTATTTGTATTTCGCTGACTGTCATCCGGCGACAGATGATCCCAGCTGTTTTTAATTTATCTTTCCGGCGGGCGCGGTAGCCCTGTCGGTTAAGCGTTGGACACGCTTTTTCAGCCCAGATCGGATTGCAAGCATTTGGCGCGGGATCAAACCCGGTGGCAGCCACTGCTTTCCTATAGACGGAAATATGCAGCCGAAATCCGACTAAAATACCCAAGTATACTGGGATAGACGTGCTCGTTAATTCTGTGGAGTCCAAAGCCCCGACAACGTTAGCGAGTGATGACGCTCGAAGTTCCATTAGGTGCCCGCTCAGGTGTCGACCTCGTCACTTGACCAGGGTTTTAAATTTCGAGGCGTAATTTGCTGCTTTAAAGCTCCTTATGAGGAAAGCTAGAAATAGACAGCCGGAAACGATGAATCACCCTCTAACGATGAATTACCCCTAATTTATCTTTCCAGGTGTTTGGCGGTAGAAAGTGGACACTTGGCTCGGTTGGTAGCTCTACCTCCATGGATGCGTCAGGCTTTAAACGCGTCGCTAGCTTCGGCGTGAGTACGGGGAAGCTGAGGAAGAAGAAATCGCAGACATCCCTGGCAGCCATCCGAGTAAGGAAACGATTCACACATTTCATTCACATTTCGAAGAAAACGGGAAAAGAGAACTTCTATGTCACGCGAAATGACGTCAGCCTCTCAGCACGTTATCAGACAAAGAGAGTGTTGACTTATGGTTTGGTTTAGTTTTATAGATCAACGTTGCACGACTGCTACTCGTAGGGCTTATGCCAACAGACCTTGTAATTTTATTTAGCTGTAAATAAGCGACAAAGTAAAGCCATGTGAGGAGACATTTTGTTCAGTTTTTAATTAGGTTATAAATACGCCATTTTTCGAAGTCCATTTTTTTCGTGTGGGTAAACTTAAATATTTATTAAAGTACAGTTAAATTTCGGTTGAGGTAACGTCTCACTAGAGCTACGCTACCTGCGCTTGCTCGTGCACGCGTAGGTACTCAAGCAGTATTGCATAGAGACCAATAGATAGATCGTAGATTTTGATAATCAGCGCCCTCTACTGGGTGTATCTTTTTTGTAACCAGTTTTTAAGTGCGCTCTCCACACTGCCTTTTTTGGCAATTATAGAGCAGGTTTTAGCTTTTTATTGATGACTCAGTTTTTATCGTTAAGAAGTTAATATTGGGTGCTATACCCATCAAATGAAAAAAATATAATTTCAATTTTTCAGTTTATGTCAATTACTGTCAATTAAAATTTAATAAATTGAAATTAAATTAAAAATCAGATTAGATATTCATATTTGATTTATCTACATGCTTAAAATTTGTTTTCAAAACAGAGTATAATTACCCTAAATTTATGTTTTATAAAAATTCCCACCCAAAATATCAATGCAATTCTGATCTGACGCTTTTTTAAAAATATTTAACATAATTTATTGAATGTGTTACCTTCGGCTCTTTGTAACAGGATTGCAGCCCAAAGTCCCAGTCGAGTCTGGCCTCCGAAATCCTCAGCGAATATTCCCGAAAGAGTCCTTCCCTCAAGACAAAGAGGTTCCCACTCAAGTCTGCCGAGGCCTTGGACGAACTGGACTTCCCGCGAGCCCCCTTGGCTCTCAATTCCAATCACTGGTAACATAATCGTCTAGTTTTTATAATTGTACACTGTTAACATTGTGAGCTTGTTTTTACCATAATAATGTTTCCTAATCAGCTGCACAAGAGCAGAGATACTTTCTCAGACTGTTGGGATAGGCAAAGGACCTCATGAACTGATGAAAGATGACAATCTTCTCTTTTTCCTTGAGAACCGTTTTTTCAAAGGACCGGTTTTTAGTTACTTTTAACTGGTCGCAGTTAAAACCGGAGGAAAAAAAGAACCGATTAAACCGAGAAGCAATTTTATTTTTCGAAAACCGCAAATCCCTAGAATCTGCACATTCGTGGTTTTGTCATTTGACCGTCGACATGACATGGTAACATCATCGCATGAGTTTATTAATGAGATGTTCAGTATTTTTTTTTATATTGAATCAGAATGTTGAGAAAATCCAAAATATTTCTGCACTCTGCGCAATGTTTACTTAATTACGGAGACTCAAATTCAGCTATTTCAGAGCCTTGCATAAAACGATGAACAGCTGATGACGTAGCACGTGCTCAAGTTGTTCCGCAGCCCTGCTCTTTTTAAATGCCAAATTAGAGTTTACATTAATATACAGTCCCTGGACAAATTATTAAACGCACTGCAAGATTTCATGTAAAATATTAATTACCGGGTGATATTGTACCGTTTTATTATTTTAAATTGATTTGTTTTCTATTTTTATATTATCCGATCAATTACCGATTTATTTGACATAAATAAAACGGCATTAATTTAGAAAAGCATAGGTAAGTTTATTAAGTTTTAAAGAAAAGTGAAAATAATGTTAGTAAAAGTCAATATTTAGTTGAGCCACCTTTAGCCGCTATCATAAAGCTTTTAATTCTGCGCTGCATGCTATCAATGCAAGACTGTACTGTCTCCTGCATTTGAGGATGATGATTCACACATAAATAATCTTATAATAAATAATTAGTATAAATTAATCTTAATCATAATTATCTTAAAATAAATACAAATATGTAGTCTACAACAATTCTTTTAAATAAAATTCAATAATATTGTAGTTTAAATATACCATTATTGCATAAAAACTCTTAAGAAACATGAAATTACTAAAAAACAAGAAGTTCATAAAGAACTAAAATAGCCTACTTTCCTGTTACTTAAATACTTACTGAAGTTCTAATCGGGAAAAAAAACTATGTTCCAAAAGTAAATATCATCAACAGCCGTTTCTACACTAGATTTATACACATTAGAAAAAAAAATCGAAACACAGCACCCAGCTATAATTTAAACTTCTAAAAGCCAAAATCAACTATTTTCCTTAATATTCTTTCGCAAATTATTTAAATATTATTTATCATCTGCTCGTGATTTATTTGTAGTTCGAAGAATAATTAAATATTTATTAATAACAAAAGTAATGAAACTACTACGAACTGCATTAAAAAATAAGAAATGTAAATTAAAACTAAGCATAATTGCATGCAAAAGTATGCCTTGCCGCTTTCTTGGTAGATAATTAATGAATAATCAAAGAATCGAATTGTGCTACACTTTATGACGTCTTTCCAAACTGATTCATGAAAATATTATTTTGCTTCAAATATGTTTAAATAAATAAAGTTTCTCATGCCATTGTTGATTTGGCAACAGTGATTTAAATGACTCAAAATTGAATTTCAATATAATTCAATGGGAAATTCGCCGAAAGATAGTAGATTTATATCCGTCCAGACGTACAGACAGACGGACAAAAAGTATGAAAGTTGGGTATCTGAGGTCATAGCTTTCTAACAAAAAAAGAATTTTTAAGATCCGAGGGATAGAACCGATTTTGGAAGAGGGATACGGACAGACGGACAGACAGACAGACGGAAAGACAGACAGACATACAAACAGACAGACAGATGGACATCAACCGCATTTCAATACCTACAGTGATTTAAATGACTCAAAATTGAATTTCAATGCTAATTCAATGGGAAATTCGCCGACAGATAGTAGATTTATGTCCGTCCGGACGTACAGACAGACGGACAAAAAGTATGAAAGTTGGGTATCTGAGGTCATAGCTTTCTAACAAAAAAAGAATTTTTAAGATCCGATGATTAGAACCGATTTTGGAAGGGGGGTACGGACGGACAGACGGACAGACGGACATCGACCGCATGTCAATACCTACTTTTTCATTTTTTTAATTCTTTCGAATTAAAAAAAGAAAAGTAGGCTAAAAATACAGTGCGTCTAATAATTTGTCCAGGGACTGTATGCTATTAATATATACATTAATCCAGGCATATACAGAAATCCGACAATCTTCAGCGTAGTCACGCGGGGTGAAAGCAGTGACGTTGTGCAAGGGGAATCGTTTGTGATTGCGTCATTTTTATTGACTTTTTTGTTTTCTTTACAACTTTGTAATTATTTTTGTTTGTAATATTGTTTGCTAATTTGATTTTAGTCTTTAGACGAACATTTTCTTACAAAAATACAACCATAAAACGAAAATCTAAAAACTTTTGAACTTCCTCATTGTACAAGGAACATGAGAGCCCAGTTTTATATTTGATAACTCATGTTAAGAGGGAAAGTTTTAAAATGCCAAAAATACACAGAAGACGACGACACTATGTTAAAACTTTACTAACTAATAATTAAATAACCGGCTGCTATTTTCTTTTCAATTTTGTTTTAAATTGATGTTATGATGATTCCCATGCCTAGTGAAAATGTGACAACATCCTAAAGCAATTCTTTTGCAAAAGTTGTGATTTCAAAACTAATGCATTAGCTCTATGGGACTGACAGTCCCTCTGAATGTTAGATTGTTACGGCAAACATCAACAATACATTTAAGTTACTGAAGAAATCTTATTTTTCATCCCACGCAGGGACCGCAGCCGTCTGTTCTCGGCCTCCCCCTCTTCGGATGGGGGCGACTCCTCCCCTCCCCTGACCTGCGGCCCTGCCATCACGCATTCCAGCCAGCTTGACTTCATCCAGTTCGCTGAGCTGTTCAGGTCATTCCTGGTCAGGTCCAGGAAAGACCTGCGCAGCCTGTTCGAGCAGGTGGCCAGGAGCAACGGAGTGGAGGACAGCAATAAAGAAGTTGGCAAGGCGGAGGTGAATTCTAAAAGGGTCCTCGGTAAGTAATACTTTACGGAGTAATTTACAGTATAAAACGGAGCAAACTCACACCACCAAGCAGGAGCAATAAACTAGTGGCAGCATTGCTACCTCTATATTTCGATGGAATTTAAAAGCTGTATACTGCAGTATGATGTACTACATACAGGGAAATTTAACGGAATACTCAACTTCAAGGCCACAGAAGTTTTTCGTGATGTCATACAGCCGTCCGGTTGGGATAGACAGCTTTTTCGAAGAAAATAAAGTACGAAATCCATTCACGCGCGGCCGACTATGCTTTTCAAGTTCCGAACATTTTTTCGTTCCTCTCTTTCGAAACAGCCGGCAATCCGAACCGGGCGGATAGTTTGACGTCACAGAGAGTTTCTACGGTCTTATAAGTTGAGTCGGCCGTGTGGATAGCCACTCACAAACATATTTATAAAGTACTTTTAAAAAAAAACATTATCTGAAGCTCGCTTTGGACAGGAGGGTTTTAGTAGTGTTCGAAATAATCACAGTGCCGAATGATCATAAGCAATGTAAATTCTATTGGATCTTTCACATACGACGAAAACAAAAACCGCATTTACGGTTTTATCTGGCAGTTTTCAATCAAGTTGTGACCATGCTGTGTAAATTTAAAGTGCGGAATTTTTTTGGCTTCCGTCGCATGTGAACGATGCAATTGAAATTATTTCCCAAAGATTTTATTTTTAAAATTAGGGAATATTTTTTGAGCCACTCTTCAAATGTAACATTTTGAGCGTCCATTCGAATTTTTAGGTCTTCTTACACGGAACACGCCCTTCGACTACCTAGACAACTCGCAGCACAAGAAGATCTGCGACGCCATCGCCGCGGCCAGCATTGTCACCAACTGCGCCGGAGTCGACACTTCCAGGACCCTAGTCCTAGGACCAGAGGAGTTCAGAAGATTCCTGGCCGAACACCAGGGCGAACACAGGACCGAGGAAGAAGTGGCGCAACTGGTGCAGGTGAGTGGAATTTAGTGTTCTTATGTCTGAAGATACTTACTTTTTACTACATCCAACGCCCATTCTTGGCCTCTCGGCCATTTGACGCCGAGCCTCCCAATAACGACTGACGACGTCATCAGCCGGATGTTGTGCAAGTTCAGAACAGTGCATGAGGTGATCGCCATCCATTCTAGCATGGCCGAAGAGCGGGAAAGTCTCATCAGCAGCCAGGCCAAGTCGGTGTAGGTCATGCCCGGTGGTGAGTCGAAAGCGGGCAACAGCCTCGGCTCTCTCCAGGTGTGGCGGGATAGGGCCGAGAGTGGCGAGGGCTTCCCATTTCTTCCTAAGACTCTCACCTCTTTATGTCTGAAGATACAAGAAAAAGGCAACATTGAATCTTTGCGCAAATAGTTTTATTGTGTAAAATTTGATGTGATAGTCAATCGTATGAACTAATTCTTGGTGAAGGAGGACCTCCGTCCTTTGAAACATGTCAATTTCTTTACATGGGCAATTCCATATGTGACAGAATGACATTTTGAATAGTAGAACGAAAGTAAAACAATTACGACGAAGCTATTTTCAAGAGAAATTGATTTTCCAGTATACAAATACTGAAATAAAAATCTAACAAAGTAGCAAAATTCTTCATATTCTACTGCTCCTTTGCAACTTTTTTAGGCGACGAACCTGATCCATCATTTTAAATCGTGTCCATCTGGATACGGTCTAAATTCAACACAGTTCCAACTCTTCACATACACTTGGAGTTTTTTGATAATGCCTTCTAAATTCTTGGCTTCATACGTTTTGTAAAAAATTAGAAAGTTCCTTCACGTATACCATGCAGTATATGTATTCCCGACGCATTCTCAACATCAATTTGTTTGCAGGGCAAAGCCACAGATTTGAACTTCTCATGTTAAACAGAAACTTAGAAAATACATTGTTTTTTCTCGTAACTTTTGATGCCACATTTTTGAGGCAAAGCATGTTGTAATTGGTCCTCAATATTTTTTCTTCTGGATGTTTCTAGTCGTTAAAGATCAATGTCCTTCACTAATCTCAAGATGTTTTCCTCCTCTACGAATTTTTTTATCGTTTTAACAGGAAACTTTTTTTGAACTAAAAAGTATCTAGGAATTGTGTTCGTAATGCGGCTGTTTAACATCTTTCCTTAGAAAACTCTAATAACTTCTTGTTTGTGCCATTTATATGCTTCTCAAATTTTAGACTTCAAATGCACTTCAGCAGAGCTCTCAGTTTGAACCGCATTTTTTGCCCACACAATAGAAGAGTTCTTTAATGAGACTAGTTGACAGAAACAATGAAGACTGTTCGGTTTTCGACTTGCGCATAAAACTCAGTATCACAAGATTGCACCGTTTTTTCTTAAGGGCCTAATGAGAGATTTAAAGCGGCTCATATTCGAGCTTAAAGATACGGGCCTGAATCAAATGCACCCTGAGACCCCATAAATACACGTTTTTATTGGTGAACTAGCGCCCGAGTATACCAAATGCACCGCTTTTACCTGCTTCATTGTGCGCTACTGCGCAATACAAGCCTCTCTATTCTCCTTCCTAGCTCTACGGCCTTACATCTAGAAAAATGCCTTTCATTAACTTTTTGTGATTGTACAGCAGTGGAAATTGGGGAAAAAATGCCACACCTCTTCAAGTTAGTTAAGGTGAATTGGAATGTGTTTTTTTTTATTTCCGTTGATGCATCGTCAAGAAATATTATCTTACTGATTTATGGGCTGGAGTTTGATTAAAAAATCAAATAGAAACCTAAGAAACTAAAGGAAACAAAGAAATCGCAAAAAAATTCTCATCTGTGTACTTTCACACAATTCACACTAACAACGTTTTCAACATACTTCAACTATAAATTTGCTATCCCCATCATGACATTTCGTCGATCATTTTTGTTGTACTTCTATTATGAAGCGTTACTAACCGACTTAGTAGTCAATAAGTAGGTAGACAAAATATCGGTTTTGGAGCGTGTCAGTCCTGAGGTTGGTCAACTTTACTTACTTAGCTTAGCTACTTTAGAACCTTACTTTTTTTTCAGTCTGTGTGATTCATTCAGTCATTTAAGGACCTTGTATGGTAACAGATATCGATACACAATTCCAATGAAGAAACTTTGGCCCCTGTTTTTAAATAAAGTATACGACATGTACTCACGAAAACTTACCAAAAATACAGGAGAAAGTTATTTTGTCATTAAAATAGTTAATAAGTATAATTTTATAGATATTAATTAGTTATAATTAAAACAAAATATTTTGTTGAGATATTTACATGCCATAGATTTTACATGCCGTTAGTACTGTCATCTATAGTTTGTGAATAATTACTAAATCTTTTTAAAATTATAACTAATTAATATCTTTAAAATTATACTTATTAATTATTTTAATGGAAAAATAACTTTCTTCTGTATTTTTTGGTAAGTTTTCGTGAATACATGTTGCATACTTTATTTAAAAACAGGGTCAAAAGTTCCCCCATTGGAACTGTATAGAGATCTGTTATACCATACAAGACCCTTAAATGGTTAATTTATTATTTCAGCGACATGAACCAGACGTGGAACTGCGCAACAAATGCTGTCTGTCCTTTGAAGGGTTCGCCCGGTATCTCATGGACAAGTGCAACTATATCTTCGTCCCTGAGTCTCTGCGGCCTGATCCTCAGGTAAAACCCTTTTGTGAAATACCATCATTCAAAAATATTTTTATTATATAAATTTTAGAAGTATTTCTAGTATCTAACACTAGTAATGGGAAATTAAAACACGTATGCAGTAATTTGTCGCACTTGTACCCGCCACTATAAATAATACCGACGCTAGGTGGCGCAGATTTACTGCTGTGTTCCTACCAGTCATCTAGTATATTATAAATATTATGTAAGTCGAAGAGTCGTTTTCGATTATAAGGTACAGGTAGGAATAGTTGAGAACCACTTTCATACTGCCCAATACTAAATCATCTAAGACAAATAAGTAATTGCTCAGTCGCGAGAGCTAGTATTAAGTATTTGCACTGACCGCATCAGTACTTTCCCTCCAATAAGTCGGAGTGAGAATGACTGATGGGGTGACTGCAGCTGCTGTCTGAAGTTAGGTCGAAATTGAACTGAAGCGCTAAGAATCGCGCACGTTGGCCCTGCGATGCCATCGGTTTAAGCTCCACTCTGCGAACGCTCGACTCTTGAAAACCAGTATTTAACTTTCCAAACCATGCGAATTCATGCTCAAGGGCGTGTCATTCGTGCAAACGTCAAGAACCACTGTGCCCACCTCTTTTTACGTGAAGTTGAAAAGCATAGTCGGTCGTACGAGCATAGACTTTTAGTTTTTTTTTTTCCCCGAAAAAGCCGACTATCCGAATCCGACGGATACCGTGACGTCACGAAGAGCTTCTGTGGCCTTAAAGTTGAATATGACATGCAAAGGTTCTTCAAAACCTTGAATATTAACTCATTAATGACGGCCTTGTCAATGCCATTTAAGCCTTCATTGCGGAATAAAAACTTTTACTTATCGTGAAACTTAATTTTGCCTACATAAAATTTTACAGGACTATGGTCTTCATTTGCCTAATAGTTTGTTCATTTAGATAAACTTAACCCTCTGAGGCATAAGCGAATTGGCTGAAGTGTCAATTGTTTTCACTGCAGGTAATTTAAAGTAAAATTTTTAACTGAAAATTTAATTTCTTAAATTTTTTTAAAATTATATTTCTGTAGTAGATGGTTATAAATGGATATTCCATGATTTAAATGTTAAAATTTAAGAAAATTATTAAATGTATAATTTTTTTTTTTTAATTATGTGTTTTTCTGGAAAACCTGCCAGCCAGGTGACGGGTTTATGCGTCTGTATCCCTCAGAGGGTTAAGCAGAAAGCTTATTTTTGGGTGGCAAAATATCTTACCAATCGTCGTGAATGAGTTAAGGAAAAAAGTAGTATCTTGTTTTATCTTCTCAGGAGATGGACCAGCCCTTGTCCCACTACTTCGTGGCCTCTTCGCACAACACCTATCTCACCGGACACCAACTGAAGGGCGAGTCGTCCGTTGAACTCTACAGCCAAGTAAGCAGAGAGCCCTCTTTACCCTACAAAAATTTCCTAAATACAGTAGAACATCGATCCTCCCTTTTTTATCCGGAACTCTCGGTTAACCGACAGTCCCTAAGCCCTTAGCCAAATCCAAAATTTCTAAAATTACACTCTTAAAACAAACGAGCGGTTTTAACTCAGTCTGAGTTAATTTCCATTCCTTTCCGTGCCGAAAATGCACTTCTCCTATAGGAGTGAATTTCACTCTTTTTCGGAGTGGGTAAAAGAAACAAAAGAAAACAATCTGCGTCCTACACTTTTAAAACGAGCGGTTTTAACTCAGTCTGAGTTAATTTTCACTCCTTTCCGGTGCACTTCTCCTATAGGAGTGAATTTCACTCTTTTGTTTTAAGAGTGTAGGTCATTCTCCTGTGTTCACAAAAAAAAATCCAGGCTCAGTAATCTACGGCGATTATAAAGTGAGCAATCTTTGCCGATACTGAAATCAGCAAACTTCAGCGATTCAAAAATCGGAAATCTCCGGCGATTCTGATATCTGAATTCTCTGGTATTTCTTAAATCGGGAGGTTCCGGCGTTTATGAAATAGAGAAAATGTGGTTTTTTATGGTAGAAAAATATCTGTAAATTGAAAAAGTAAAAGCTATTTCTAGCAATCCTAGATTTTCGAAATAATCTCAGAATCGTCTAAAGTAGTGAAACTACAAGTGATATAGATAGATACAATAAAACAAAAAAAAATAAGCACTTTTGTCAGAATTCCACTCAAATATTTTTTTAAAAAATAAGAAGATAAATTCCAAATAAATGCGAAACCAGCGAGGATTTCGTATGTTGGCGAATTTCAGGTCCGCGGACTTTCGGCGGTCTTCTTCTATACTATAATTTTACTATTTAATGAAAATTCTCTATTATCTGGAATTTTCGATTATCCGACGTACCTCCGATCACAATTAGATCGGATAATGGTTTTTCTACTGTATTAAATTCCCAAATATGTCAAATATTCCGTTTGGCGTGATTTTCCCCGCGAAATGTAAAAGTACTACAATTTTCGATCGAAAAATTAGTTAAACAATTAATTAATAGAAATTTAATTAATTAAAATCGGTATTTTTTTCTGCTTAGTAGACCTATACCGAAAATTAGAATTGCTACTTTGTAATACCAAACGCTACAATTTGATTGCTGGACTATTCAAATCTGTAATGTAAGGAAAATAACCCAGAAAATTGTGGTTAAATGGCTCACCTATATCCAACTAAAGCAGAGCAATTCAAAAGAATGTCGTCGACACGTTATTTTAACACAGATGAGTAGCAGATATTTTTGCTTCTGGGTTAGAAGGGGCACTCCACATTTCAGTAATCAAGCAGCTTAAAAGTTCAACTTATTTTCGCGGAGCAGTTTGAAAATTCCAGTATACGTAAGCAGACACCATTCAGTTACTTTTACTGTTACAATACACTTTTAGTATAGCAATCTAATAAAAACCTGTTGTTTTGTAATTGTAGGATGACAAAAAGCTTGGATAAAAAAATTAGTGGTTATTTAATTTATTTCTATTCAATGAGAAAGATTAGGATTTTTAAAAAAATGTTATTACATCATTTTAAAGTTTTTATTTTTAGTGCACTTATATTTATTTTTTAGTACACTTTACCTTTTAAAAGACCAAAGACCCGTCTATGCAAGACAAAATCAAATTAAAAAGTGTCGCTCTTTTGAATGCAAGGGTAAAAAGTTGATTAAAATTAAGTTTAAAGTAATTGATGGTTAATCGATTTGTGTGTGAGAGAGATAATGATTTTATTGCATTGGGCCTTGACCCGTTTACAATGGTTGACAAAGTACAAGTCTTACAAGAATACTTTGAAAAACAACAAATGAACTACATACAAACATTTAAATACAGATAATAAGACACAAGGAAGTAAACTATTAAATAAATATAGAAAAATTAAATAATTATAGATATTATAATAGTTTTTGTTATGAAATTTTAGAAAAGCTGGAAAATTGTTGGAATTTATTAAGTATTTTCTTCTGAGGGATTCGTAAATAGGACAAGTTAAAATGGGAATATTTCTTATGATGTCACGCTCTCCATACTGCGATTTCATTGGTTGTTTTGTTTTATTTGACAAAGTGTTGAAACAAGCTCATTGGTTTTTTTATAACGTCACGCGATCCGAACTGCGATTTCATTGGTTGTTTTGTTTTCTTTGACATAGTGTTGAAACAAGCCCATTATATGTTCCCAAGTTTCATTTTCGGATGTATAACACATTTTACATTCATTGTCGGGAAATATTTTGTAGATTGAACCCTTTAAAATATAAGCGTGTTTGATTACAACGCAACTGCATTATAATTCGTTTTACTGATACGTCAACATTCGAGGCTAGATAATCTTCAATTAAATGTGAGCTTTTGATTAATTTGTAAGAAGAGTGATTGGTACTGTTAGCTATACAAACAAGGTCATTTTGAATGCATTGATCATTATATGATTGGATAATTATTGGTTTGATTGTGTGGAAAGTATTTAAATATGCGCCATTGGTTGCAAAACGTTCAGTAAGCAATTAAATTAACTAATTTTACGCGAGGATTTTAATGTAATATAACTTATAAACGCCTCTAGCATTTTAGATTTATATATTTTAAAGTATTTTCTAGCTTAACTTCAAAAGAAGTATTTATTATTTTGGGAAACGGGTAAGATGGAACAGACATTTTTCCACTAAAATAATTCCCCTATCAGGTCTTTAGATCCCTTTGCGACAGACTCCCGGTCTGTGCCGCTAGATTAGACAGATTTGGCTGAGGATCAGAAATTCCTACGGCCTCACAAAACAAACTCTCAAAGCTTTCTTTATAATTGGGCTAGATATGAAGAATACTAGGAAACCTAATTAACCCTATTAAAAAGCAAATGCACATGAATGTTTAAATAGTTATTTTTATAATTGCGTGAAAAAAATCCGATTTTTACACTATAATTTTAATATCAGACGCGTGCGAAAAGTTATACTTTTTAGAAACAGGGATAAAAAATAACTTTTTTTCAATCAAAAGCAGTGAAAAAAAGTACTTTTTTTTCACTCTTTTCATAAGATGCCAACATTTCAAGTAAAATTTCTATTTCATAATATTCATAAAATCCGGAAATTTATTGATCTGCTTTATTTATAAATATTATGCGCGTGAATGTTATTATTTTTTTTATTTTTCGAATCAGTATCCATGTTCAAATGTTTGACTTTAAACTAAAAAAAAGTTTGCCTTTTGTAGTTCCAGAGATTTATCGATGCCGATCTTTACGTAAAAAAATTAGCACGTGAATTATTTTTGAACCAATGAGGTTTGATTTATAAAAAATTATAAAAAATAGTGTATGAAACACGTGTGAAAAGTAAACTTTTTAAAACACGTGTCATTATTTCACTCGTACCTCGCTCGTGAAATGAAATCCACTAGTTTTAAAAAGTGTTACTTTTCACACTTGTTGCATAAATAACTATTATGCAATCATTTGAACATGGATACTGATTCAAAAATAAAAATAATAATAACATTCACGAGCATAATATTATAAATTAAGCAGATCAATAAATTTCTGGATTTATGAATATTATGAAATAGAAATTTTACTTGAAATGTTGGCATCTTATAAGAAGAGTGAAAAAAAAATAGTACTTTTTTTCACTGCTTTTGGGTGAAAAAATAGTTATTTATGCAACAAGTGTGAAAAGTAACACTTTTTAAAACTAGTGGATTTTATTTCACGAGCGAGTGAAATAATGACACGTGTTTTAAAAAGTTTACTTTTCACACGTGTTTCATACACTATTTTTTATAATTACGTGAAAAAAATCAAATCTCATTGGTTCAAAAATAATTCACTTGCTAATTTTTTTTACGTAAAGAAGATCGGCATCGATAAATCTCTGGAACTACAAAAGGCAAACTTATTTTTTAGTTTAAAGTCAAACATTTGAACATGGATACTGATTCAAAATAAAAAAAATCATAACATTCACGATTCAATATTTATAAATAAAGCAGATCAATAAATTTCTGGATTTTATAAATATTATGAAATAGAAATTTTACTTGAAATGTTGGCATCTTATGAAAAAAGTGAAAAAAAGTACTTTTTTTCACTGCTTTTGGGTGAAAAAAAGTAATTTTTTATCACTGTTTCTAAAAAGTATAACTTTTCGCACGCGTCTGATATTAAAATTATAGTGTAAAAATCGGATTTTTTTCACGCAATTATAAAAAGTAATTTTCTTATCACTGTTTCTAAAAAGTATAACTTTTCGCACGCGCCTGATATTAAAATTATAGTGTAAAAATAGGGGTTTTTTTCACGCAATTATAAAAAAATATAGTGTGAATCTTAGTGCCATATTTCACATCGATGTCGAAAAGCAACATTATAGTTTTTGTTATTTTGCACAAATCGTTATTTTGCAAATGAAACTAGTTATTTTTGAATGAATATTTTCTTTTAATATATGATGCAATTTTTTTCACGTCTTTCGTAAAATGTATTAGTACTTATGAGCGGTTTTTTTTTTCAAATTATCGGTTCTTAGATACAAATGTTAAAATGGGTTAACTTTTTGAAAATAAAACACAGGTCATTGTAAGCAAGGTATATATACTGTGTCGATATAAAAATCTGTCATAAAGCACACGTCATTTTTATGCCACTCACAAAGTTGAAAAGCTGCTGGAATAGTCTTTATCTCTGGTTTGTGATAAAGTTCCTCTCGTAAACCTCTCGCCGCATTGTGAGCTTTTGGTCCGAATCGATCGTAAAAGTACATTTATGGGTCCACTCTTAAAAGGTTCGCTGCTGCAAAACAGTGGTGTTAAAATGGGAGAAAATGGCGAAGGATCGTTAAGTTCAGGTAACCCCGATATGATCTGACGTTTCTGGTAGCATCTTTCAATGCCCAATCGATGCAGAAATGTCAGAATAATATCGAAAGATGATCATACGGTATTCTTTAAAACTATAGTCAATTTTTATTCCTTATTAAAAGGATATAAAGAGCATTAAACGGTGTGCGTGCGGCTAATAAAATAGTAACAACTCTAATAATAATAATTTTTCATTGCAGTTTGTTCTAATACAATTTTATAAAGATTAATCGTTGCATGAATGTTGTTCGTGAAACATACATCCCGTAAGCAAAAAACATTTCGTAGAATAAACTGAAAACACAATCGTATATCCTCCTCAGAAAAAAAACGACTATCATCTTGAATATATTTTGGAAAGGATTACGGACAATGCTTTTTTGTTTTTATTCTCTTCAATATTTTTCAGCTAAACAGCATAAGCACTCTGAATACTGTGTTTGAAAAACATCGATAGTAAAGGAAAAAAAATACCTTCAAATGGGGTAATTTTGACCCAAGGATTGCTTTGGCTTAAGAAAAAGCCAATAACTTCTAATTAAAGACATTCTTTAAAATGCGATTTTCTTTTTCAATTAAAAGCACTTACCAGCATTTAGAAAAAACTGTTGCCTTGACTTATGAATGAAACAGTAGTCAAGTAGAAATATTGTAGTACTGAGGATTCATGCTTTGGCCAAAGTTACCTTTTAGGGACAAAGTATCTAAATGTGGTGGTTCACCACGACACGTTTATGTTTTTTAACTCTTCATGAACAAAGGACTTAAATATATACGAGCAGTTGTACAGGCAAAAAGGATCTGCTTGTCAGTATAAAATGAACTTCTTTCTCTCAGGTCTTGCTTACTGGCTGTCGCTGTGTGGAGTTGGACTGCTGGGACGGTGATGACGGTATGCCGGTCATCTACCACGGACACACCCTCACCACGAAGATACCGTTCAAGGTGCTTCTGAACTTCCTTCAAATGTATCATATGCACATTAATTTTGATGAGTCTTGCTAAACTACAAACACAATAGCTCTGTACCGGAATCGAACAAGACGGTGCTCAGTTCTGGAACATAGGGATAACCTAATTAACCCATGGAAAAGTTTTATAGTAGCTTAATTTCTCGGGATTATTTTCTTTTACGGATAGCAAACGCGCGAAAAAACTTTTTTCTAGCCGAAAAACGGACAAAGTGGACTGCCCTTACTACGACATTTGAAAAGGGCGCCATCGTGATTATTTCAAAATTGAATACTTAATTTTTATTTCCCCATTTTAAAGTATAAATGACAGCGAAATATTTAATTTCAACTGACCTTATTCGACCACGGTTAATAGCCAGACTTTTATTACGGCGGATGAAACGCCAGGGGCTTCAATTAAAATTTTAGTTTTGCTAACTTCTGATCTTTTCGATTCAGAATTTAGTAAAGTTTTAGCTTTTCATAAATGTGGGCGTTTATGTAATTCCAGAGTGTTGTCGATGCCATCAACCGAAGTGCTTTCGTGACCTCTTCCTACCCTGTGATCCTGTCCATCGAAAACCACTGCTCGCTGCCACAGCAGGCGAAGATGGCGCAGATATTCACGGTACGATATTTTTCTTTTAAAAATAAAATAGCAAATTTTCAAAGAATACATATTGTTCAATTTTTTGTATGACAAGAATTGCACATTTCGAAGAATACATAATTTCAATTTTGTATCACAAAAAGGATATTTGGCGATCATCTGCTAATTTAATTATTAATACGGGATGTCCTAGTTTAATTTTTAAAAACATGTAAAATCTTTAAAAATTACTGATTAAATATCCATATAGTATTTTCCTTTCAAATTTCTTTTGTTTTTATCTAATTTCATACCATTTAGATGGAAAATGCATCATCTCCCCAATTTCGAAAAGCCTCATAGCAACAGAATAACGTTCCTTTTCTCCCACGCAATCCCCCCCCCCCCCCCCCCCCCTCTCCCACACTACACACCTTTTCCGAATATAATGTTTCACAGCTTCGCGTCGCCAACTGTTATAATTTGTGTTGTGTGTCATTCTGAAGGAGGCGAGCGTTTTTAGACTCGCCGAAACATGAAAAGATGGTACCAACAAATAAACTATTTGCGCCAATAATCTCATTTTCTGTAATATTGTAAAAAAAAATTTTACAGTGCACCACTGTCTGTATAACAGGTTTTTATTGTTCTCGTAGAGCACCTTCGGCGAGCGCCTCGTGACGCGGTTCCTGTTCGATTCCGACTACGGCGAGGAACCGCAGCTACCCTCCCCAAATCAGCTGCAGTACCGGGTCCTCATCAAGAACAAGAAGATGCGAGTCTCCATCACGCCCGCCCTACCCACCAAAACACGGGTGAGGACACAAACACTTTTTTGCTATTTCCGAGGCACTGTCAGTCCCATAGAGCTAATGCATTAGTTTTGAAATCACAACTTTTGCAAAAGAATTGCTTTTGATTGCTTTTGAAAGATTTGCCATCATGTTATCCCATTTTCACCAGGTATGGGAATCATCATAACATCAATTTAAAACAAAATTGAAAAGGAAAATAACATCAGGTTGTTTAATTATTAACTGATAAAGTTTTAAAATAGTGTCGCCATCTGCTGGGCAGTTAAGGCATTTTGAAACTTCAAAAATACATAATTAAATAACTAAATAACATTTTCGTTTCAAATTTGTTTGATTTTAATGTTATGTTGATTCTCATACCTGGAGAAAAGGGACTAACATGGCAAAGCAATACTTCTACGGAACTTGGTGATTCTAAAACTAATGCATTACCTCTATGATACTGATAATCCCTCTTAATTCGGTGAGTTTTGATGATGGACCGGACATTAATATTTTTTTAGAAATTGTCGGAATCAAAATATTACTTAAATAATCCAGAAAAGCCCCTCTTAAAAAATTCAGTAGTTAGGTCCTTAAAAGACAATCAAATGCGCTATTCTATGCACTGTAAAAAAGGGTCGTCGTGGCGTTGATTTAGATAAACACAATCAATGCAATTCTGAAGTTAAACTGAAGATCAGAAATCCATCTATCGCCTTAGACTTTTGTTTCAATCGATGACAGTGATTGGATGACACCTATCCTCACGTGACCAGGGCCGGACTTCTAAATAGGCTAAGTAGGCTGTAGCCTAGAGCGGCGAATTTTTTGGGGCGGCAAATTTTTCGACCCATTAAAGCAGCATTCGGCATAATAATATTATTATAAAGATACAAAATATTTTAAGAAAGAAAACAAATAATTTACATTAATGCGTAAACCTTAAATGTATATATAATACTGATATTTCGTAGCAAACATGGTAGCTGCGAGGGCAATTGCACCCCTCCTCCCGGATTTCGAAGTTGAAAGAAAAATAGTCGAACAGTTAAAAAAAAAATCGCCTATTTCACATTCGATCTAGCGTGTAAAGGTACATAGATGATTCTAATATGTGTATCTATTTTAAACAGCACATACCACCCTATTTTGCAGCTAACTAGCCACCTTTCCCCGAAGGGGGAGAATATTGTGACAGGGGCGGCAAATCAATCGTAGCCTACAAGCGGCAAATCTTTAAATCCGGCCCTGCACGTGACCTTACGTCATAAAAACATCAATTTTCTGTTAACTAGCATTTACAATACTGTGATGTAAAAAAAAAACAATAACCGCAAAAAGTGATGTAATTTTACAGAAAACTTTTACAGCATATGAGGCACCCAGATAGTTTTGTCCTTCCATCGTATAAGAATTCGCGTGGTTTCTATCGTGCTACCAAATATTTTATATTAAAAAAACTCAGAAACTCACAAATAAGAATATGGGTAATACAGTACAAAAATTTTGCCATAGTAGAGCGTGGTCGATATCTAATGTAATAATATAAAACGATTGCTTTTTTTTACTTTAATACAAAACTATAATTCGTTATTCAAATAATTTAAACGTGTCTGTTAAGAAACTTTTTCCTCTTGCAGCAAGGGAAACTGGGAGGTGGCCGAACCAACAGCATCATTTCGACGGCGAGCACGGGCTCGTTCAATGACGAAGACGACGACGACTACGATGACGACGAGGATGACGAGTACATCATCGATGGTAAGACTAAAAGGCTTCATTTATACATTGAAGAGCTTAGTTTAGGAATGTGGTATGTGACAAAGTGAATACGAGAAAAAGAGCGTTAAAGGAAATCGGGAATCGAACAAGAACCGACGGGTGTCGGCGCGAAGCGCCCTTACTCCTTCATCGAAGGCTTCCCAAAAAGGGGTTAACTTATTCAGACTGGGAATAAATGTGGATAAAGTCCTCGCTATAAACTGGAAAATGGGTGCCACAAGGGCTCTGCATAGCAGGATCTAAAACTTCTGAAAAGGAAACAGCGATTAGTAATCAAATAATAAAAACATTTTAAGAAAAAGACATAACAAAATAGCACAATAAAAATGGACAGAACATGGACAAAACACAAATGCAGAAAAGCATCGTCAAAATAAAACAGTCAAAAATTACCATGTCAAGTTGACACGCAAGTCAAAAATTACCAATCTGGATCGTATGAATGGTCCGCTTGAACTTCTGTTCAACACTCGGGTCATAGTCTGCAATTTGTCTGAGGTTGTCATATGTACTGTTCTGTAGTGAAGTGTTGTGATTGTGTGAAGAAGTGAGAATGGCCAATAGTGTCAATCCCAAGGTCTTTGTGTAAAATGGGAGCGTTAAAGTTTTTCCGTTTGCACTTATATACGTTGTATCGTACGTGGTGCCGGGGAGCCTCCTACCGGCCGACTTGGGAGTTTCCCCGCAGCAGCCAGAAGAGAAGCCCAGAATCTTTTTCGAACTTGAACTAGAATTACACGTGTTTGGTGGAGGTGTCCGAAAATGAACAAAATGCTCAATATACACAAATCCCTTTTTAGTCTTTAATTTAAATTGCTTCTATTAAAACGAATTGAGTTAAAATAATCGTAACTTAATAAATTTAAAAGGAAACAAAACTTTGAACAGCGATTTGTTCCGGTGTCTTTATGTTGGCCTTGTCAGTAAGTTACAACGTTAAAAACGGCACTTACAAAAAGTATACTTAGCTTAACTTAACTTAAAGTTTATAAAATTTGGGAATATTCTTAACTTTAAAGGATGGAATAATATATTCATAGATACAAAAATCCAAATTTTTTTTCCAAAAATGTCACTTTGTACGTTCTTCCACTAAAGTCTTCAATTGTGTCTAAATACAAGCTACCTTTTTTAGAAGTTGTCGACAGTCTTAACTATTAAGCGTGAAAATGTGCAATTTTGTAATAGATATAAGGATTGTATGCGAAATTGATTTGAAATTAGAGCTATGGAGTAAAGAAGTAAAACCAAACATCCGTTGACATGCAGAACTTACTGGTCAAGCAAAACTGTATCATGCCACATTTATAAATGCGTCCCTTAACTAAGTGGAGAACCACAAACATATTTCAATATGGCACGCTGATTAATTTCCTCCATTAAAATATTCTATTTCTGCTAAAATAGTAACAAAAAAATTTATTTCTAACCCTTGTGACTCCACAGAGAACTTCCAAGAAGTCGAACCAGAGACCGACCGCCAGAGTTCCGGCACCGTCAGCAAGAGCGTCTCTCTGACTGTGAGGACGGAGTCGGTGTCCAGCCAGGAGGAATCGTACCGCGACAAACCACCGACATCGTCCATCCAGCAAACACCGACGTCCAAAGCCCAGCAACATTCGTCAGAAGATGACGAACGAAACAAGAAATCGGGCAGTCAGATTGCTCAAGAACTGTCTGACTTGGTGGTTTACTGCCAAGCTATCAAGTTCAGAGGTGGGCGTGAGTTCTTTTAACAAAATTTCCTATTCGTATGTTTCTGAGTTGTTGTCTTGTCTAAAATATAGTTAAGGGGTGGAAGTAGAGGCGTATTTATAGTATTCCTCGCGGGACAAATATAAAATTTCATGACTAACAATTTTGGTGATTGAAATTTCGTCATGTGCCTTAAACCATGATATTTTCTTCTATTTTTTCTATTCTATGATATTTTATTTGTAAGATCCTTATAATTATTTATTATCATGCAATAATAAAACAAACTCAATGAGAAAATGTTTTTTTTTATTTTTAACCCCTCCCCTTTCTACTCGCTCCCGTGAAAATGACGAAATGAACTCTTTCGCCCTCTATTTCTAATCCACCAATTCAAACCCCAATTGGATTAGCTAACTTTTTTAAATTTCAAGCTAAAAACAAAAGAAAAATATTGTCCATACGCATATTTTTATTCAACTTTCATTGATGAAAAAAAACCAGTTTTCTTGATTATATTACTTTTCTTTTTTAACAGTTTTCTTGAAAATTATCAGATCGTTATTATAAATTAAGGTCGTTAAGGGGAAATACCAACTAGGGCTATATTTCCAGCTAGAGCTATATTGGCCAAATACGGCACTCTTTCTTTGTCAGTCACGTGGTTTATATTGTTGCCGTCATTCCGCGAAGATTGAATAAGTGAAGTTTCAACATTTATTGTTTTCTCAGTTCGTTCCAAAACCTTATTACAAAGAAGCCAGACGGAAAATACTTAAAGCAGCCTCCGCACCTTCCAGGAATAGAGTGGTTGATGCTGAAGAGCTAGATAGATGTTGAAAAATCGATAGTCAAATATGGTTTGGAAATAGCTTTTTTCGCTTTAGAATTCTTGAATAGGGAATAGCAGTACATGTATATTTGAATAATCTGATTTCGAAAGTGTTTTTGCTGCGCGATAACTCAGTTGGTAAGGCGCTGCTGACTTTATAAAACCTTTATGGCCTTGGATAGAAAAAAATATTTGACACTGCCTTCCTATACGGTTGATGTGAAGGGTGTAATAAGAAACACACATTCTCCAAAGTGCACAGCTCAAAACAATTAGGGGAGCGCATGGTTTAAACCGTTTCACCCCAATGATTTCATTTGGAATCATCTGCTTGCGATTTTTTTTTCTCACTAAGTTGCGCTCGCACTTATTTATCGTTAGATGTAAGAATCATGTCTTTTGAAGAATTAAATAATGTTTGTTTTAATTAAATGAAAATATGAAAAACATGGTTAAATAAAATTCACTCTGAAACAGTTTTATGAAATAAATTGACTCTAAATTCTTCACGCTTGCATTCCTAGATGTTTAAAAATTGATTTTAACTTTTTTAAACTAATAAAGTTTTGAAAAAACTATCGTTGTAATTTATTCAAAAGTTACAATTTCAATTTTTCCCCCTTAAAAAAAATAAAGATTTTTCCCCCCCGTTTTTTACCATTTTATTCTGGATACATAATGAAGCTAATTTACAAATTTTAGATTTTTAGAATAAAAAATAAAAAGTTGGACATGAAAAGGGTCTGAACATGAAGGAACAAGGGTCGGACATGAATTACTCCCTCTATTGTTTTGAGCAGTGTATAACTTACAAGTTTGGTACGGCTGCTTCATGGAAGACTTCTTCAATTCGACTTACGATCGTCAAAAGTCACCGATGAACAGACTGCACCCTATATCTTAGTTATACTTTGGTGAATGTGAGTTTGCGATTACACATTCACAATGGAACGAAGCACCGATCGAAGGAAGCCAGGCATTAAAGCTGGAAGGAACTACATCACCTGAAACAATCATATTGACATCATGGTGATTTTTGCCCGTCTGTCTATGCCTCCTTCCAAAAAAAAAATGTTCTAATCATCGATATTAAAAATTCTTCCTTTTGTCTCTACACTTTTCTGTCTTCGGTCCTATGACGGTTTTAACTTAGTTCTAACCATAGATATCATAGTTAAAGTATTAGATTGGCAGATCACGTGACCTCCAATGCTAACGACGGGTCGCGCATGGATGCCTTTAAAAAAGGCAAAATGGCCAGTGTTGCTGCCACTGTAAGGAGAAAAATGCTACGAAAAAATACCATTTAATTCTAAAATTTCAAAAAAATATCGTAAAAATACTAGCTGCATTTTGAAATCTTTTTAGTGACTTTAAATCCATTTCTAGTATTTTTTGTTGTTATTTTAGAATTAGATGGTATTTTTTCGTAGTATTTTTCTCCTTACAGTGGCAGCAACACTGGCCATTTTGCCCTCTTAAAAGGCCTCCATGCGCGTCCCGTCGTTAGCATTGGAGGTCACGTGATCTGCCAATCTAATACTTTAACTATGATATCTATGGTTCTAACAGACCGATTTCAAAAATTGTTTTTTGTTGGAATGGTAGGATATCAGATACTATCTTTCAATTTTTTTCCTTCAACTGCCTTGCCTATGCGTACTATAACAATATCAATGAGTATTAAAATAAAACGAAAGTAGGCTATTGTAGCTCTCTAAGAATTGTTGGCTTTTCAATTTTTTCGAATTAAAAAAATAATAAAGTAAGCTACAAATCTCAGTGCCGAGGTTGCTGAGCAAAAATATTGGTTTCGTACTTCCCCGTTCTTCGTAATTTGCTGATATACGAGTTTCTCTGCATCATACTCATTTTAAATTGGGAAGAAGGATTTGCTGCAAAAAGGAGGTAGCTCCACCCAATAGCTGTTACACTAACATAACTTAAACACTTAACTTAAAACACTTTCTTGTGCCAAAAAAAACTCTTTTATTTGGCACCAAAAGAATACAGCTCCTGTAAACTTCATAATTGAAAGTAAGCAACAACAATATTTTTACATAACTTACAATTTGAATTTTTTTAACGTGTTTTTTTTTCCCCAAAAACTGGAGCTACCTCCTTTTTGCAGCAGACCCTTCAATTACAACCACAAGTTAAGATGTAAATTTCAATTGAATATTCTTCTTTGGCATTCTAGGGTTCGTGCCCGGCAACAGCAGTCCGACGAATTCTGTCAAGGTGAAGAAGATGAGCAGTCGCCGGAACCTCCTCGCTTCTTCTTCCGGAGCAGCTTCACTACCCGGGACGCCTCCCATGTCTTTCGGTAAGCAGTCTCCATGTGCTTTTCTGGATAGTTCAACGGCAGTATCTTCAATATTCTATGTTAATATATACTGAATACTTCCCCAGTGAGAAATAAACACAAAATGTGATTTTGTTGGTATTTAAAGCAAAAAAGTAGTTACTAAGTGAGAAATATAGTTTAAAAGTCTCTTTTAAACAAAAATAGTAAAAAATCGGTCGTGACATGAATTGACCAGTTTTCTAATATTAATCCATAAGCATTTTGTACCCCCCACAAATCCCTGAGATGATGCGGCTGTAGAAGCCGCCCTGAGCACCGATCATCTGAATAGTTATTGCTTACACGTGTGGCACAGTAGGGGGCAGCACTGATACCGCCCTCTCTCTTTCAAATCTGTTACGCGAGTTCTTCGTTCAAGTGTTCTACACAGGTTCCCTCATTCGAGAGCAACGCGATAAAGATCCCATAAATCCCTGTCAGTCCCATAGAGCTAATGCATTTAGTTTTGGAATCGCAATTTCCGCAGAAGTATTGCTTTGCCATGTAAGCCCTTTTCCCCAAGGTATGGGAATCAACATAACATCAAAATGAAACACATTTGAAATGAAAATGTTATCCATTTATTTAATTATATATTTTTGAAGTTTTAAAATACCCAAATGTCCAGAAGATGGCGACACTATTTAAAAACTTTATCACTTAATAATTAAATAACCGGATGTTATTTCCTTTTCAATTTTGTTTTAAATTGATGTTATGATGATTCCCACACCTGGGTGAAAATGGGATAACATGGCAAACCAATTCTTTTGCAAATGTTGTGATTTCAAAACTAATGCATTAGCTCTATGGGACTGATAGTCCCTCTTAAATGGATCCTTCTAATTTTAGAAGGCCAAGCATGGTCATCCCGGAATTGGCTACAACCATTATTATAGTCAAACCTAGCACAAAATTTTTAACAGTGTACATAAGACATACTTTGATTTATAAGTTTAAAGCTGTTTTTCATGCAACCATATTTTGAGTAACCTCGATCTGAAGAACATCGAGAATAACCAGCACAGTTTCGTAACATCTTTAATAAGCGTACTAAAACATTCCTATTAAACCCGAGTAAAATACTACATAAATTTAAATTCATGTATTCTCTTTCACAGATTCTAAAGCGGATCAAGGTTTCCTGAAACGTTCCTTAGCCCCCTGCTACCAAGTGTCTTCTGTGAACGAGAATACAGCTAAGAAGCTGTGCAAGAGGCATCCCCTTACCCTTATGTCATATCCTTTTAATGTTTGTTTTGTAATTACAGTTGTGGTTAGAAGGCAGAGATTTCAGTCGATTTTTTTTTAGCAAAAATTTACAGAGGAATATCTTATTTGTTTTATAGAGATCAAGGTATAAAAATACACGATACAAACTAATTAACTAATTACAAGCCAGGTCTATGAAAAAATACAAAACAAAGCGAGAAAATGAAGACGGAAGTGGAACTTTTCCAGTCGATTTATTTCAGTTGAAGTTATATTTTTGCTGTAAGGTATAAATTTAAGGGAATATGCGCAGAAGGACTTAGCTCTGAAAAAGCGAAACAGCATTAACCCCTTTACGTTCTGCTCTGATTTTTAGGCCTCATTTGAGGCTAACCTAATACTAATTTAGTGTCATACTAATGGTTATTTTGTTAATTTATTTACTTTCAATTACTAAAGATGGTAATGTAATAAAAGTATTGCTAAACTAAACTCCTCGGCGCAATAGCCCATTAGTGGGCCAAAGCCTGCCGTGCCCAATTCAGCTTTCGTGACCAAGGGCTCTAGGGTGCAAGGCATATGTCCCGCTTAGGTGGTCAACCTCACTCGGTACCCCCAATGTTTAGTTCCAAAACATGCTTGGTCCTCATTTTATCGACACAATTAAGAAATGAATGACTGAGTGAACTTCTCCCGATGTTTCCTACACGTTTTGGTGGGTGCTGATTCCTTTAAAAGGGATTGTCGAACTTAAGGGACATGAATTTCTACCTACAACTCAAACTGCAGCAAAAACCACTCCAGGATCACTAAACGTCCAAGTTAAGGGAGGAGTTGGTTGTCAGTCTCTACAATAGACCAGTGACACGACAGACACGCCCCACCGCGCTCGCTCTAAACCCCCCAATTATGTTCTGAACAAACTGAGGCCTGCTTCGACATTGAAAAAGTCACCTTTGGGTTTAGGATTGAAAAAGGTTTTTCGTGTGTATAGTTACGTGTGTTCATTGGAGTCGTGTAGAGTTTTTGGATTTATAGATGTATTCGAAAGTTTTATAAAGAGTTGGAGGAAATATACTATTGATTATTGAATTAATTGAATTATTATTGAATTATTAATTATCTGCTTAGATAAAATATTTCTTAGTTAGAATTCTAACTAAAATTAATTGTTTCAAATAATTAAATTTCGTTATGATTTGTTTGTCAATAATATTTTGGTTCGTAGTTTATTGGGAATATCCAGTACCATAAAATATTCCTTCAGAAAACTGTCAAAATCAAACAGTATTTTAGAAGTAAAATTAAATGACCTAAGAATGTTATTAAATATTTCTTTTATTATTAGACCTTAGATCTCTACTATTTGCGAAGTAATGTTGTAAATTCAAACGAATTTTGAATTTAAGTTAAAATTAAAATAACCTTTTTTTACAAGAGCGTATAAAAATATTATTACCCCCCCCCCCCCCCCCCTCTTCTTTCAGGATTTGTTGAGTATTTAAAGGAAATACAACAAGAACAATATATACCGAAATAAAAAAATATATATATGTGAATAAAAATTTCGGTATTTCCACAAAACAATTGATTTTGTGTAGACAAAATTTTTTGATTTAACAAAGATTTCGTTACTTGACAAACATATTTTGAATAATATATGTTCTTTAGTTTTTACTCTGCAGAAAACAGTAAAATAAAAAGAGTACATAGCATTTAAACTTTTGGCATAAAATTTATTCATTATATTTTGCATTTAAATTTATATGGAAATAAGACCTTTTTTAGTACCTTTTAAAATTTTGATTTTTGTTTTATACTATAAAGATTGATGCCATTATTTTGGATAATAAATAACACTAAACAGGATTATAGACACACATTTATTATTAGATTAAACACGGATAAGGATACATGATTCAAAATGAAAGAATAGGGGCAGTCGTTCTGTTAATTATTATACAGGCATTGTTAAATATAACAAGGTATTTATTTATTTTTGATTGTTTTTTAATTTTCGTGTTTTATTTTTTCTTGAATAATATATTCGGGGTCTCGAATATTCATCGAACGTGTATATCGGGGATCAATTATTTCAGGCGTTAAACAATAAAAAAAAAAGTTTTCAGTTTGTTTTTCATTTCTTTTTCCCAAAAGTTGACATCTCTTAGAACTTTTTCTGTATAATTCCCCAATGGAGTCCAGAGAACAAAAATGCAATAATTTCTTTTGGTTATCTGTAACTGTCCCTGAATTTGAAAGAAATATTTGTGTCTTTTGTTTATATGTATTGTCTCCGTTTTTAGATCAAATTTTAGAAAATTAATTTTTTTTTTTGATTTTATGGCTTCTTCCGGTGTAAGCTTTGAACATGAAGATGGACATTAAATCTCAACAATCACCGCCTAGAAAAAGAAAAAAAACGTACCAATGAAAAATAAAGTAAAATCATGCTCAATAATTTGTGGTCAAATAGTGAAAATTTCAAAGGAAAGGGTATTCTGAGACTTCTAGGGCTGGAGCCCTTGGCTTCAGTTAGGGGCAGGGTCTGTTCTTGGAAATCTCAGACTATAGGCACAACCTGTTTTCTGGGCCCCCTTTACGGAAAATGTTGTGTATGAATTCCAGTAATGATGGTGCTATATGACCTAAATATCAAATGTTTGCTACAATTTTATGGACTTCCTTTATAGCCCTCATGCAGCTCTAGTGCGACGATAATTCAAACTAAACCTAAACCTATGGGCTTCCTTATAAACATCGATCAAAACCATCACGTTAGATCAATTTCTCAGTCAAAATTGAGGGAAAAAAACATAGTGGGGTATCTGAATTTTTTTTATTTACTGATATTTTGGGGATTTACAGTATTTAGCTTAGTAGATACTAAAATTTAGGGGCCCTAGGCCCGAGCCTAACGGAAGAACAAGCCCTGGTTAGAGGGAAAATGTTTTAATATTTTTAATTTATTTTTATATTTTTTTCTTATTGGTTTATTTTTCGAAAAATTTAGAGAGAAATAAACACATTTTAAAATGAACAAATTGGTGCACACATCAGAATTTGATTTTCGGGATTGTGCAGTCAAAGTTGAGGAACAAACTAGGGTTTGAGAAAGCCGCAAAAAACTTGTGTGTTTGTTTAAAAGGTTGAACCCGAATGATGAAAAACTTGGATGGTTATATAATTCATTGTAACCTTGCCCCAAATAAAAAAAAAAACTTTAACTTCTGTTCTTGGAATCCACGTCTTTTTTTCGGGGTTTTTTAAAAGTCGCCGACTAAAATATAACTTATTTCTATATTTTTATTAAATATTTTCACTACGATAAAAAGTATTTGTTCGATATCAAACTAATACACGGACTTACTTTGTCAAAATTAAAATAAACATCTAATTAATATTCATCTAAATAGTCTACCCTGGGCAGGTAGACTGCAGTTTCACCCCCAATGAAATGGGCCCGCCATGAAAAGGGCCATGTTTTAGTATGCTTTTTTATAGGTTGTAGTTATGCAAAAACTTTCCAAGTTATTAGTTGAGATAGTGCAGATTTACCTCACCACTTCAGTAGTGTCACCACATCTATAAATAATTTAACTGAACCTAATTATGGGCCCCTTGAAAATGGGAAGGGTACGTCAGGGCTTACCGGGCTAATTATGTGAATTTTTAATAGTAATCCAAAAAATTAATTACTATCAATGGTATATTAAAAAGTAAAAAGATTTGTAAAAATGCGATTTATTTCAATAAAAATATTCAACTTTCTGTTGCTTCTGAATAGTAATTAAAAAATTCTATTGAGTAACTAACTAGTAGATCCATAGAGTTATTGGATCCCAATAATAGTCCATAGCCGAAAAATACTTTAGAGAAATAAGTAGTAAATTATGGTAAAGGATGGAGAAGATGAGCCAAAAAAGAACATAAATGAGCGTGATGTAATAGATGACCCAGGAAATGTTTCTAACACATAAATAATAAAAAATGTAGATAAGAATTTCCTCCATTCTGCTAAATTCGCTCCTGTGTTACGTTTTCTTTTTTTTGATAAATGCAAACCCTGATTACCATAGCGGTAGCTCATGGTGAAAGATGAAATATACAAAGCAGTTAAAAATTTCCAAACATAACATTTGGTGCTCTCAACGTGCTGTCTCAAACTATCAACACGTGACCGTTTATCTTGACCGGTTTTGAGGTGTTGTTTGAGCTCGTGGAGAGAATTCGGAGAACTGGCTTCTTCCACACTGCCCCAAGACAAGCCCTTTGTTCACTTCCACAGGGTAGGTCCTCCCCTTGCAATCAATCAATGTCACGAGCATAGAAGCGGCAAAGATACAAAGTGTTTTTGAAAAGTTTTGAAAGCAGCTAAGATATGTGTTACTTTTTGCACAAATTACTCAAAAACTTTAAATCCAAACTGCTTATAATTAATTACAGCTAAAGTAGAAATTCTAACAAATTAAAATGCCTTTTCAAATTGTTTTTAAGTTAATTAGAATGTTTTTTATAAACTGTAAAAAACCCGATGCTTTACAAAGGATTAAAATAATTTTCAAAAACAATAGCAAGAATTTTGCTATGCCCAAATGTAAAGCTTATCAATACCTAAGAATACCAACAAGTCCGGAAACAATAAGTAAAAAATTGTGGTTGCTAGTTAAGAAAAACTGCATCCAATTTCTCCATAGGTTAACATGGGGGAAGTTAGTTCCGTTTTCGGAAATTCATGTCCCCTTAAGTCCGTCTGTCAAACTGCCTATCTGAAACCGTTTTGCAGCTCGAACTAAAAGAGCCCGCGCACTTCATATTTGGTACACGAGGTTCCTAGTACCTGCTGGTAGGATAATAAGGTTTTTAAGAAAATCGTGCATGCGCAAAGAGTATATGCTACAAAACTTTTTTTTAAGGCATTGCTGAAAAACCAAAATTGATACAGATTTCAGATTTGGTACACGAGTGTATTGATTTATTGAGTGTTTTTTTTAGGTCGTATCATATTACACACTCCCAGTTTTAGTTAAAATGTTTATTTTTTAACTTAAAGTCATTAAAGAATATTCTCATGTGTGTTATCCTTGACCATGTGTGCACGCACTGCGAGTCCCAGTTGATGCGCACCTATCCCGCGGGAATGCGCATCGACTCTTCCAACTTCAACCCTGTGATATTCTGGTCCTTTGGCATACAGATGGTGGCACTCAACTACCAAACAGAAGGTAAAGTATAAATACAAAATGATAATAAAAGTAATGTAATAATTCAATGCATTTCTACAGGGTGGCGCAAATATAAGTGGCCCCGTTATGAAATAAGGAATAAGATAGAATCGTTGCCAAGTCAAAAACCAACGCAAAACTGGTTTGCTAAGTTAAGCTGTTGCTCGCTTCAATATTAAGTCCAAACGAACCCTTGGCGAATTAGTTGGCGGAAACTATGCCATGGTTTGATAATCTAGTTGGAATGCAATAAAAACTGAAGGTTTGTAAGGCTGTGCAAAAATGAGTTCCCACTAGTGATTATTTCGGCCGTCATTTATCCTAGATAATCGGAACCTTTTGTTTTTGTAAATCAAAACCATTTTAATTGATTGCAAGACACAAAATTTGAATTAAGGGACGTCTTCATACAATGCGCACTAAGGTATTAACTCGCCAATAGTCCATGATTAGCTCTAATGTGAAGCTAATCCAACCCAAACAATGCAAAAACAGGTTTGCCAAGCCATTGCACGCTTGAATAATCTTTTAATTCGAGTTGAAAGCTTTCAGATAGCTTCAATAATTTTTCTCGCCAAGCATCTCAATACATTCATATCTCTACAACGGGGCCACTTTTATTTGTGCCACCCTGTATTGTATAACTGGCTAATTCCATGTAACTGTAGTGTAAGTCACAAAAAGCTTTATAAGTTATAAAAATAAATCAAATTGAACAAAGCGCGTTACATTATTTAGTTGCAATAAGTGTACATCAGATATTCAGCTATTTTTTTCATTTAATGTTAAAGCTGTAGTTATAATCACTTTTTACACATGTGACTTATACTAAACAAAGGGTAACTTTGCATAGAATTAGCCAACTATGTAGGTCATTTTATTGCAATTCATTTATATGGTGTCCCAACAGCTTATGTTTGGAACGAACCGAAATCTTAAACTGACGAGAATGTATGCAATGAAACATTGTCCGTTTGATACAAAATGAACCAACAGAAGTAGTCCTTCAGAAGCTAAATTCAAATTCGTTAGAATACATCACACGTGCTAGTAAACAAGACTGAAAATTGTTTACAGTGTACCAACGTGGTTTTCAAATTCTCACTTGCATAAGACCTGAAACCCTTTCACTGTCCACTTTTGAAACACATATATTTTAGCAGCATTGATTAAAGTCTGCCGAGTTTTAAACTAACCCAGGTCGACAGTGCAGGAGTCAGACGCGCTAGCTACTACGCTGTCATAGCATCCTCTTACTAATTATCAACATGGATGAAAAACAAGAAGTTCTTAAAGAACTAAAATAGCCTACTTTCCTGTTACTTAAATACTTACTGAAATTCTAATCGGGGAAACAACTAGGTTCATAACAGTGTAAATATCATCAACAATCGTTTCTACACTAGATTTACACACATTAGAAAAAAATCGCTAAACACTCCAGCTATAATTTAAACTTCTAAAAGCCAAAATCAACTATTATCCTTAATATTCTTTCACAAATAACTTAATGTTATTCATCGTCTGCTCAATTTATTTGTAGTTCGAAGAATAATTAAATATTTATTAAAAACAAAAATAATGAAACTACTCCAAACTGCATTTAAAAAATAATTGCAAATCAAAACTAAGCAGAGTATGCAAAAAATATGCCTTGCCGCTTTCTTGGTAAACAATTAAGGAAAAATCAAAGAATCACATTGTGCTAAATGATTCATGAAAAAATTATTTTGCTTCAAATATTTTTAAATAAAGTTTCTCATGCCATTGTTGATTTGGCAACAGTGATTTAAATTACTCAAAATTGAATTTCAATGCTAATTCAATGAAAAATTCACTGACAGATAGTAGATTTATGTCCGTTCGGACGTACAGACAGGCGGACAAAAAGTATGAAAGTTGAGTCTCTGAGGTCATAGCTTTCTAACAAAAAAAGAATTTTTAAGATCCGAATGATAGAACCTATTTTAGAGGGGGGGGGGTACGGACAGACAGACAGGCGGACATCGACCGCATGTCAATACCTACTTTTTCAATTTTTTAATTCTTTCGAATTAAAAAAATATAAGTAGGCTAAAAATGCCTTAATCACTTGTGCTTTGAACCCCCTGGCATCTCTTATGCTGCCCTCTGTTAGGTTGCGCAATTCTAGAGGCATGCGTTATTAAGGAAAGAAAAGAACACCGTGCTCCATGCCATGAGACAAGTCAAAAGGCATACAGTGCTTCAGGAGACGCAAGCGTAGAGTATGTATTTTCAGTATATCGCATGCGTAGTAGGAAAAATGTATCTAAATGTGTACGGGAGGCCTTGGAATACAACCTTAGAACTGCTGGTCAAACCTTGAACGCATACAAATCAATCTGTGTGAAACAATTACAAACACTGTTAAAAGTTTGGCGCTGCTTGGTTTCACCAAAATTATGGTTTGCTACTAACTGCAACAGCCTCGTGGTGAAATGTTTCACCATATATCCGGTATTCGGTTGAAGTATTTCTCAAGTTTTTGTTTCCAAAGTTTGAAATATGATTCAACCGAATGCTGAATATATGTTAAAACCCATCCCCCCACCGCCATTGCAGCTGCTAGCAACCATTATTATGGTGAAACCAAGTATAGTCCGCCTGTCACTTCTTGCCATCCCAAATATTTTGATTGTGGAACAGTCCACTTTGAAAACAGGTAGAGAACCTAACGGAGGCAAGTTTGCCAATCAAATGGCGTTTGGTGAGCATAGGGTATTGTTGGATTAGTTTGGTTGGAAATAATGTGTCGCACTAAAGCTACACATGGGTTATTAGTGAAAGGAGGATTATAGTTAATTGCTGATGGTCGTCATAAATTGCACATGCATTTCTTTTCTATCTTGACTTGATCATCAATATATTTGCATCATCTGTAGTATGTATTATTTAACACATTCAGAATAACAACGGGGAACCCTATAATTCGAAATATAGCTAAGCAATAATAGTGAATCCTATGTAAGTTCGAACTGTACTTCACTTGAGAAACTGTTTCTGCACCTTAAAGAAATATGTGCCTGCAAAAGCAATGAATCGCCAAATATAGTAAATCTTGCCTAAACCAAAATCTTCCTTACCCTTTTTCAAAGTGGACTGTTCCACAATCAAAATATTTGAGGTGTTAAGAAGTGACAGTCGGACTATAAAATTTAAACAGTGAATGATAATCTTCGTTTTGTATGTTGCAGATTCTGCCCTGCACCTGAACACGGCGATGTTCGAGCAGAGCGCGTCGTGCGGCTACGTGCGCAAGCCCCGCGTGATGTGGGACCGCGGCCACATGATGTACGGCCGCTTCAACCCGTGGGAGAAGAGCTTCGACGGGTTCCACGCTCTCAACCTATCCATCACGGTATGCCACTCATAAAAAAAGTCCCTTTCACGCACAACGGTTGCGGTATTTTTTACCGCACTTTTGCAGGTTACACGCAGTTTTGCACAGTTAAAATTGACTGTGCACGTTTAAAATTTATTTTATTATGAAAATCATTAAAATTGTAATTTTTATCTATACTTAATTAACTTTGTTTTAAAAAAATACCAAAAAATTGGATCAGTTCGATATTAAATCTACCTCGGTCCCTGTATATAATTTTGTGTCAAATCATTAAAAACGCTGATAATAAGATATAATTTCCCACCGTACTCAGAAAAGTGACCTATCGGCGAAAAACTAGTTTTTCAGAAAAATCGTCTGAAGTTTATTTTTTTTCCTTTGCATTTCATTATAGAAAAAATAAAGATTCGTTAACTGTATCTTAACTATTCCACCAATCCATTTAAGATTTACTTTAATAGCTAGATATATTAATTTTGTACGTTTTAGCTCTTTTAACTCGAAAAGTCATACTTGTCCGATAGGTCACTTTTCCTTGCACGGTGCGATTTGTTACAAGAAGAACGTCATCAAATAACTTATTTCTTTCAATATAAGTAACATTTTCCTGATCAGGTGGTGTCCGGTCAGTACGTGTGCCCGTCCACCTTCAACGGCAGTCCCGTAGTGGAGCTAGACGTGATCGGACTGCCCGTTGACTGTAACCGCCACAAGACGAAGGTGGTACAGAGGAACTCCCTCAACCCCATCTGGAACGAGGTGTTCCACTTCAGGGTGAGTGTGTTACTGCTATTAGTTCTCATAGATGGCAGCACCAACGTTATTAAAGTTTTATTAGATTTCATAGATGGCAGCACCAACACTTTTGAAGTATTATTAGATTTTATAGATGGCAGCACTATCGAACTCTACAGCTAATAAATTTCATAAACAGCAGCCCTCAACGTACTTAAGGGTCTTGTTTTAAAAAAAAAAAGAATAAGACATGTACTCACGAAAACTTTCCTAAACATACAGAAGAAAGTTTTTTTGCCATTAAAATAATTAATAAGTATAATTTTAAAGAAATTAATTAGTTATAATTAAAGCAAAATTTCAGTAATTATTCACAACTACAGATAACAGCATGTAAATATCTAAACCAAAAAAATTGTTTTAATCATACCCTAGTAGCATTGTTTCTCGAAATTTGCTCGATCGATCATCGATCGTTCATCGGATTCAGCGAAAACTCACCGGTGATCGCATCCGTAATCCGAAAGTGCACGAGGCGACATCGGATATCGATGAACGAAATTCTATCGATAAAAGTTATCGATTCGATATCGGTCAAAAGTGAAAATTCAATCAATGTACGTTTCATCGGAAAATTATGACGAATCGATATCGCAACGATAAGAAACCGAAAAATGTGGCTTTTTTTATTTAGTACATAGAAATTTCGTTAAATTATTTCGAAAAACTTCATATCCGAAAGCTATTATATTCAAACTGGTAATTGTTATTTTTTATTTACTTACACACAACATTTTTAATTGCGTGCGAAGATAAATATTTTTACTGTGTGATAACTATTTCTTTTATTTACTTGGAAATTAATTTTAACTTTTTGGCCATGATTAATTTTTGAAAAACTTAACTTAAAGAAAATAGATTTTTGAATAAATATTATGAACCAACAACTTTTCAATACGTAAGTTACCAAGAGTTATTTTTAAATTTAAGATATTTCTATTAGTATTGTTAACTTAAATTAATATTTAAAAGGAGTTTTGCAACTTGCAAAAGAAAAATCAAATTAAAATGTCCTAATCAATAACATAAAACTTCTTTAACGATCAACCTTTTCAACTCTTTATTTAAACTCAAGTATATGCAAGCGTCCATAGCCGTGAGGTCTAACGCACAGTTCCAGTTGCAAGTCAAGAGCGCGGAGCCCGAGATTGGGGTTCTGTCCCCTTCGAATTCGAAATATTCCATGACTAACAGAGAAATAAATAGTGGCGCCATCTCGTTTAAAAACTTTTGTACTAACATGTCGTAAACTGTTCGGAATTTTATCGCAAAGTGTTCGAAATTCCATCGGCCGATGAATTTTCGATTACTACTCATCGGATTCTTATCGATTTCTTCTTGAAACTTTATCGAATCTCATCGGAAAAACTCATCCTAGGCTGCTCGATCGAGCGGACTAACCGAGCAGTTATCGAGCAATCGGGCAATTTTCAGCGAAAATCCGATATTCGAATTCTCATCGGCTCACCGGTGAACGATGAAAATTCGATTATCGATCGATGAAAAATTGCTACTAGGGTAACTAATTAATATCTTTAAAATTATACTTATTAATTATTTTAATGGCAAAAACAACTTTCTTCTGTATTTTTTTTGGAAAGTTTTTGTGAGTACATGCAGTAGACTATTTAAAAACAAGGGGCTACATTGGAATAGTATAGAGATCTGTTACGCTACAAGGCCCTTAACGTACTTTAACTTTGATATAGTGTTAGAGATGACAGCACACACGCTTCTTTATGTAAGTTAAATCTTGTCAGGGCCAAACGAATTTTACTTTGATTAAGCCTCACAAAAACTGTTACTTATATTGAACCATCAAATGAGGAGCCTAGAAGCTGAGGGCTAAAAGTGATTACACATCGATAATGAGTAAAACAAGTTAAGAATCAGTAATCCATCGGCACGAACTCTTTTACTATCTTTCTCGAAAACCAGATGTCGCCGTGTTTTTTAAACTAGAAAAAACACTTTAATCGCCTATTAGGCACAAAAGCAATTTTTCAGTCCGCTTTTTTATCGCCAATGAAATTCGAGGCCCCCCGACATAGGCCGTAGGCAGTTAGTGGGCTTGGCTCAGGGGCTGTAATTACAACCTCTCCCCCCTTCTAGAGGGGATGAAGAGATAAGGGATTTAGGGGATTCTTTGCATTTCGATATTCTGGGTGGTTTTAGTTGTAACACAATTCCTTCTGAAACTAAAGCTAACTAATAGCATTTGTAGAAGTAAAGAAATTGAATAAAGTGATATTATTTTTGCAATCATATTACATGATTAAAGTTTATCTTTGGAGTGAATGCCTAAAAGAAGAAATTTTTTTTGGCAAAAAAAAAATCTTCTGAAAATTAATTTTATAATGTTTTAAAATAAAATTGCTAAAATTAAAACTTTTTGACTACTCAGCGTAGTTTGATGTATTAGTTTTATTTTAAAGTCTTGCAGCATTGTTTATATTTGCGATTTTTCGGCGTTTATAAAAATGTTTACGGAAAAAAGACATGTTTTTTTGCTTAATTTATTTATTTCAATATTGATTGAAGTGGGGTCGAAAATCCGAATTTTGCTTTGGAGGGTGCTGAATAAAAAAATGATTTTTATTTGTAAAAAAAGGTTGTTTGTCATCCTATCAGACGGATGTAATTGATTTAATGAATGGCAATTGAAAGTCGTTAAGTGGTACACACTCCTAGATTTTAATTCTGTCAATACATTATTTCATCGAAGCAATTTCTTTTTTTTCGATTTTCTTATTCGATTTTTTTAAAATACCCATAGTTTTTGTAGTTTTGTAGTCAACCAAAAATAAAAATAACGCAAAGCCACTTTGACAACCTTGAACTCTTTTTAGCTTTATAACTAGAAATTTTTTTTCCTTATATAGAGATTAAATCTGCTGTTAGATTCAAGTGGATTTCTTTCTGTGGGTTTGCGCACTTTTTCACAACATAATCAATTTATGACTTTACTATTCGAAAATGGCTTTACACGAACTACATTGATGTAGCAACATATATAGCTCAGCTTGACATGAATTAAAATAGGATTTTTTTTTAAGAAACTAATGCATGTTATACATACATGTTAAAAATAGGTAATAAACCTCATAACAAAAAGTATTAAACCAGCACTATTATGTATCTTCAGTTAATATTGATGTCATAGGGAAAACTGTAGCGATAAATATTTGTTCATACAAACAAAATTTAAAATCTTATGAAGTAAAAATATATTTACGGAACTATATTCCCATTTTTTGAGGAAAAGATAAATATCGAAGTACACTATTTTTCTAAAGTCTACGCCTTTATATCACATCTCAAAACATATGAAGGAAACTCAATCACTAAAAGCTATCATTTTATGCTATTGTTTGTTCTGAGTAAATCGAATCAAAACTGTATTAATAGGATGATGATGCAGTTTGATGCCAGATTTCAAGAGGATATATAACACTTCACTTATTCAGATTTAAAATTTGATTATAATTTAAATTGTATAGAAACATGAAGCCACGCTAACCTTTTTTTGTTTTGTCCTTTCCTGCAACCTTTGCGTTTTCTCTTGGCTGATAAGAAGCTTTTGTAGATCTTCCACATTTAGCGTATCTCGACTAGCGAGCTGAAGACAGTCGAAATAAAACCGATGCACACTTACGATATACGAACTACAATCTGCAAAGATTTCTCATTTTTTCTAAACTGTCCTTCTCGACCGAACAATTAGAAATGGTATGCCTGTGGACAAAACCAACCTGAACCCCATTTTCAACCCCTTACCCATTCAACCGTTCACTTCTTTCTTAGAGTAAGAATCTATTCAACTTTACCGACTGACACCTGTTCCTCAAGTGTTCAACAATGCAAACTTATCTTTGTCAAAAAAAAGTCTCAACGGTGCCCAAAGCAGAAGCATTGCACACACACGCACAAAAAAATATCGAAAGAAAAAAAACACTGCAAACATTATTCTTAAATAAACGCTATGCTATGATGTAAATTAAAAATATATCACCTGCTTTTTTATTTATAAATAGAAATCATTCAAATACATTTTTGATAAACAAATAATGAACCATCGATGGTGGAACCATCGAAAACCATTGTAAAATCTATTGTGATGTCCTCTTTGAGTGATTTATGAAACTGTGATTAATTTTTTTTCATTTGATTTTTTATTTTGAATTAAAAAGTTTCTAAGAATGATGAAAAAAACCAAATGAAATAGAATTCTTATATTAACTAAATGGGAATTAATTTAAAGGTTTAAATAAATTTATAATCGAAATGTTTGAATGGCATCAGATATATTCATTGAGGCATGATACGACGGCGACAGCAAGTATTTCTTGAACAAAACTTCATTTATCATAAAGTATAATAAAATTAAATTTAAAATAGGATTTGCTGAAAATTTGATATTTACTTATGGCCATCTTATGCGACTTTGCCCTATTGTGCACCGTGGCGAAAATAGTGGTCATGCACCGTATTTTCACAAAAAAAGTAAAAACAATGGCACTTTTGTAATGAACCTTGTTCAAATATCCATTTATGACTTTACTAATCGAAAATGGCTTTACACGAACTACACTGATTAAAATTCATAAGATAGTATCCTTACCCTCACTTGAGGCGAAAAGAGCTAAACTTGCAATTTTTTTTGAAAATTTTTGTTTGTAAAGCATTCTTTGCAAATTTTTTTGATAAGCAAATCATAAAGAAATGCAATTATTTGTCACATTAATTTTCGTTAGAGTGCTACCTAAGAAGTATTTTATCTCAGCATAGTATAATAGCAATGTATATAGCACAATAAGCAATTATATATTTTTTTCGAACTCATATAAAATTTTTAAAATGCATTCGTAAATCAAAAACTCTACATAACTCAATTCTATCCTATACACACAGAAAACCTATAAAATTCCCTAAATCCCAAAGAGAATTCTTTAATCATCAAATGTTGATAGCAGAAACCCCTATTTTGTGCAAAACAGTTGGGGGGAGGGGGGGGTAGCGCGCCAGAGAATGTCACTGGTTCAATTGTACAGGTGACATCCAACTCCTCCTCAACGTGGACAGTATAATGTTCCTTACCTTTCTCATGGCCATAGAAAGTAGGACTCTTATTTACTAGCCCTGGGTCATTTCGGGGGGGCAACATGGCAGTTCTATTCATCTATTCAAAGGTCACCCCCAACAGATGTTAGCAAATACGACACTATTGACTTGCAAAACCATTGGCAGTGTGGTGATTTAGATCGCCAAATGTGGGGTTGCCATAATTCGCTTTCCCGAAAACCGCAATGATTTTTCTTAAATTTTTTAAAAAATCCAAATATTTAAATTAAAATTTTTATTTCGTAATGAATTGAAAAATAAAAAATTCAATTGGTGTCCAAAATATATAATTATTGCAGTATCTTTATTTTTTTTACTGAGATACATCGTCATACACTAAGGACATTGAATTCTTCACTGATTTCCAAACTTTAAAAATATATTAAAAATACTCAATAAGTGATTTTCAAAAAAAAATTTATCATAAAATATTTTACTTCTTTTGTTCTTTAAAATGGTGCCAGAAACTAGTGGCCTTTATTAAAACTGTGGCGACAATTAGTCGGAGAAGATTCTCCATAGGAATACCATTACGATTTTCAAGGGGTGAAATTCGGCTTCATGACTCTTAAGGGACATGAATTTCCGAAAACGGAACTAACTTCCCCCATGTTAACCTATGGAGAAATTGGATGCAGTTTTTCTTAACTAGCAACCACAATTTTTTTACTTATTGTTTCCGGACTTGTTGGTATTCTTAGGTATTGATAAGCTTTACATTTGGGCATAGCAAAATTCTTGCTATTGTTTTTGAAAATTATTTTAATCCTTTGTAAAGCATCGGGTTTTTTACAGTTTATAAAAAACATTCTAATTAACTTAAAACAATTTGAAAAGGCATTTTAATTTGTTAGAATTTCTACTTTAGCTGTAATTAATTATAAGCAGTTTGGATTTAAAGTTTTTGAGTAATTTGTGCAAAAAGTAACACATATCTTAGCTGCTTTCAAAACTTTTCAAAACACTTTGTATCTTTGCCGCTTCTATGCTCGTGACATTGATTGATTGCAAGGGGAGGACCTACCCTGTGGAAGTGAACAAAGGGCTTGTCTTGGGGCAGTGTGGAAGAAGCCAGTTCTCCGAATTCTCTCCACGAGCTCAAACAACACCTCAAACCGGTCAAGATAAACGGTCACGTGTTGATAGTTTGAGACAGCACGTTGAGAGCACCAAATGTTATGTTTGGAAATTTTTAACTGCTTTGTATATTTCATCTTTCACCATGAGCTACCGCTATGGTAATCAGGGTTTGCATTTATCAAAAAAAAGAAAACGTAACACAGGAGCGAATTTAGCAGAATGGAGGAAATTCTTATCTACATTTTTTATTATTTATGTGTTAGAAACATTTCCTGGGTCATCTATTACATCACGCTCATTTATGTTCTTTTTGGCTCATCTTCTCCATCCTTTACCATAATTTACTACTTATTTCTCTAAAGTATTTTTCGGCTATGGACTATTATTGGGATCCAATAACTCTATGGATCTACTAGTTAGTTACTCAATAGAATTTTTTTAATTACTATTCAGAAGCAACAGAAAGTTGAATATTTTTTATTGAAATAAATCGCATTTTTACAAATCTTTTTACTTTTTAATATACCATTGATAGTAATTAATTTTTTTGGATTACTATTAAAAATTCACATAATTAGCCCGGTAAGCCTGACGTACCCTTCCCATTTTCAAGGGGCCCATAATTAGGTTCAGTTAAATTATTTATAGATGTGGTGACACTACTGAAGTGGTGAGGTAAATCTGCACTATCTCAACTAATAACTTGGAAAGTTTTTGCATAACTACAACCTATAAAAAAGCATACTAAAACATGGCCCTTTTCATGGCGGGCCCATTTCATTGGGGGTGAAACTGCAGTCTACCTGCCAGGGTAGACTATTTTTGATGAATATTATTAGATGTTTATTTTAATTTTGAAAAGTAAGTCCGTGTATTAGTTTGATATTGAACAAATACTTTTTATCGTAGTGAAAATATTTAATAAAAATATAGAAATAAGTTATATTTTAGTCGGCGACTTTTAAAAAAAACCCGAAAAAAAGACGTGGATTCCAAGAACAGAAGTTAAAGTTTTTTTTTTATTTGGGGCAAGGTTACAATGAATTATATAACCATCCAAGTTTTTCATCATTCGGGTTCAACCTTTTAAACAAACACACAAGTTTTTTGCGGCTTTCTCAAACCCTAGTTTGTTCCTCACTTTTACTGCACAATCCCGAAAATCAAATTCTGATGTGTGCACCAATTTGTTCATTTTAAAATGTGTTTATTTCTCTCTAAATTTTTCGAAAAATAAAACCAATAAGAAAAAAATATAAAAATAATTAAAAATATTAAACATTTTCCCTCTAACCAGGGCTTGTTCTTCCGTTAGGCTCGGGCCTAGGGCCCCTAAATTTTAGTATCTACTAAGCTAAATACTGTAAATCCCCAAAATATCAGTAAATAAAAAAAATTCAGATACCCCACTATGTTTTTTTCCCTCAATTTTTGACTGAGAAATTGATCTAACGTGATGGTTTTGATCGATGTTTATAAAGGGAAACCATAGGTTTAGGTTTAGTTTGAATTATCGTCGCACTAGAGCTGCATGAGGGCTATAAAGGAAGTCCATAAAATTGTAGCAAACATTTGATATTTAGGTCATATAGCACCATTACTGGAATTCATACACAAACATTTTCCGTAAAGGGGGCCCAGAAAACAGGTTGTGCCTATAGTCTGAGATTTCCAAGAACAGACCCTGCCCCTAACTGAAGCCAAGGGCTCCAGCCCTAGAAGTCTCAGAATACCCTTTCCTTTGAAATTTTCACTATTTGACCACAAATTATTGAGCATGATTTTCTTTATTTTTCATTGGTACGTTTTTTTTCTTTTTCTAGGCGGTGATTGTTGAGATTTAATGTCCATCTTCATGTTCAAAGCTTACACCGGAAGAAGCCATAAAATCAAAAAAAAAATAATAATTTTCTAAATTTGATCTAAAAACGGAGACAATACATATAAACAGAAGACACAAATATTTCTTTCAAATTCAGGGACAGTTACAGATAGCCAAAAGAAAATTATTGCATTTTTGTTCTCTGGACTCCATTGGGGAATTATACAGAAAAGTTCTAAGAGATGTCAACTTTTGGGAAAAAGAAATGAAAAACAAACTGAAAACTTTTTTTTTTATTGTTTAACGCCCGAAAAATTTGATCCCCGATATACACGTTCGATGAATATTCGAGACCCCGAATATATTATTCAAAAAAATAAAACCGAAAATTAAAAACAATCAAAAATAAATAAATACCTTGTTATATTTAAAAAATGCCTGTATAATAATTACAGAACGACTGCCCCTATTCTTTCATTTTGAATCATGTATCCTTATCCGTGTTTAATCTAATAATAAATGTGTGTCTATAATCCTGTTAGTGTTATTTATTTCCAAAATAATGGCATCAATCTTTATAGTATAAAACAAAAATCAAAATTTTAAAAGGTACTAAAAAAGGTCTTATTTCCAAATAAATTTAAATGCAAAATATAATGAATAAATTTTATGCTAAAAGTTTAAATGCTATGTACTCTTTTTATTTACTGTTTTCTGCAGAGTAAAAACTAAGAACATATATTATTCAAAAATATGTTTGTCAAGTAACGAATCTTTGTTAAATCAAAAAATTTTGTCTACACAAAATCAATTGTTTTGTGGAAATACCGAAATTTTTATTCACATATATATATTTTTTTATTTCGGTATATATTGTTCTTGTTGTATTTCCTTTAAATACTCAACAAATCCTGAAAGAAGAGGGGGGGGGGGGTAATAATATTTTATACGCTCTTGTAAAAAAAGGTTATTTTAATTTTAACTTAAATTCAAAATTCGTTTGAATTTCCAACATTACTTCGCAAATAGTAGAGATCTAAGGTCTAATAATAAAAGAAATATTTAATAACATTCTTAGGTCATTTAATTTTACTTCTAAAATACTTTTTTGATTTTGACAGTTTTCTGAAGGAATATTTTATGGTACTGGATATTCCCATAAACTACGAACCAAAATATTATTGACAAACAAATCATAACGAAATTTAATTATTTTGAAACAATTAATTTTAGTTAGAATTCTAACTAAGAAATATTTTATCTAAGCAGATAATTAATAATTCAATAATATTCAATTAATTCAATAATCAATAGTATATTTCCTCCAACTCTTATATAAAACTTTCGAATACATCTATAAATCCAAAAACTCTACACGACTCCAATGAACACACGTAACTATACACACGAAAAACCTTTTTCAATCCTAAACCCAAAGGTGACTTTTTCAATGTCGAAGCAGGCCTCAGTTTGTTCAGAACATAATTGGGGGGTTTAGAGCGAGCGCGGTGGGGCGTGTCTGTCGTGTCACTGGTCTATTGTAGAGACTGACAACCAACTCCTCCCTTAACTTGGACGTTTAGTGATCCTGGAGTGGTTTTTGCTGCAGTTTGAGTTGTAGGTAGAAATTCATGTCCCCTTAAGTAGGGTCTCAGGGCAATAGTTGACATTGGAGGCATGGCTTATACCATTCGGTAGATAACGGTATTGATAATTCTAGCAACTAACTAGAAACAATATTTGACTTCACAGCTACTACGTAGTACACTTAACTCCAATACAAAAAAAATGTAAATCCTCTACGCTTTTAGATAGCAGGACTAGTGAAAAGTAGATTACGTATTGAATAGCATAGAGCATACATGGCAGCACCAACAATGAAAATTTTTAATAAAAATATCACAAATACAAATGGTAGCACCCACTTACCGAGAATATAGGATGAAATATCTTCAAAGAAACCACAATATTTATTTGTCGCCAAAAAGTCCATTGTAGGAAAAGGTCCTTTGTTGGAGAATTGACAGCTACTCTTCTTCATTTAAGAGGGATTGTCAGTTCCATAGAGCTAATGCATTAGTTTTGTAATCATAACTTCCGCAGAAGTATTGCTTAGCCTTGTTAGCCCTCTTTCCCCAGGTATGGGAATCAACATAACATCAAAATGAAACAAATTTGAAACGAACATGTTATCTAGTTATTTAATTATATATTTTTGAAGTTTAAAAAATGTCCCAAATGCACAGCAGATGGCGATGCTATTTTAAAACTTTATCAATTAATAATTAAATAACCGGATGTTATTTTCTTTTCAATTTTGTTTTAAATGGATGTTATGATGATTCCCATACCTGATGCAAATGGGATAACATGGCAAAGCAATTTTTTGACAAAAGTTGTGATTTCAAAACTAATGCATTAGCTCTATGGGACTGACAGTCCATCTTAAAGAGAGGTGTATGTGGTAATCGTTCCGTCATCTTGACCCTTTTTTCACATTCGGAAAATATCTTCAACTTTGCACGTGAAACATGAGAGGATTCACAAAGGAAACAACTTATTGGCGCAATTAGGTTATTCGTCGGTACAAATTTTACATGTTTCGGCGAGTCTCAATAAGTTTGTGTTGTATATTTTTCTGAATAAGACGAGCAATTTTTTTAGACTTGCCGAAACATGTAAAATTTGTACCAACATCAAATAAACTATTTGCGCCAATAATCTAGATCCTTCATGAATCCTCTCACCTTTTATTATTTTTAAGATACATGCAATCATAAGAAATCGCTCAATTATGTTTTTTTATTTTTGCAGGTGACGTTTGTGGACCTGGCCTTTATCCGCTTTTCCGTGACCGACATGGGCTCCAATCACCTCACCGCACAAAGAGTCATTCCACTTGGAAAAATGAGGCAGGGTGAGTTAGGAATAAGAAAGTTTCAGATGACGTAATGCTCTTGTTTTCATATTTATCCGTACTGGATTTCATTGGTTGCTTCGGTTTCACGTACCGCGATTTCAATGGTTGCTTTGGATTCACTCTCAAAATTACCGATATAGATGAAAAGAATTTTTTCTTTCTACTCAAATTTTCTTTAACAAATGTTTTGAACAGCCAACAGCACTGCTTGAAGTTGGCATTAAAAAATTTAATAAGTAAAACATTTTTAGAAAACTCATTTTCGAATACCAAAACATAAGTAATTCCAAGCAACAAACGACATCAAACCATTGGAGCTGTTACCATCCACGACGTGAAACAACCCAATTATTGTTCTTGTTATTTTATTTATTTATGAGTGACAACAGAAATGCTGAATGAAAATAAATTCTTTCTCGAGCCTCGATTGGTGAATCAATATCGAGAAAAGCCCACCAATCGGACCACTAGTCAGGAATGAAATGCTAAATTATTTAAACAAGCCAATTATTTGTTGAAACACATTGCCAGGCTTGCCGTTACGCAAGATGTCATATAATTTACAGGATCCATTTCTTGCAGGCTATCGCCACGTACGACTGCGGAACGCACACAACCAACCACTGCAGCTGTCCACCTTGTTTGTCCATTCAGTGTGGGAAGAAGAGGGCCTAGAGGTGTCTGAGAATGGTGACAACTCGTGCAGTCCAACCAAAGGCGGAAAGGACTGCACGAAATCAGAGGTACGCGTTCGTAACTAACATTTGAAGTACACTGCTCAAAACAATTAGGGGAGCACTTTTAGTACTTTTGTTACCCTTACAGTCCCAACTTTTTATTTTTTATTCTAAAAAATCTAAAATTTGTGAAATAGATTCATTATGCATCCAGAATGAAATGGTAAAAAAACAGGAGGGAAAATCTTCATTTTTTTATCTAAAATTTACGGGGGAAATTTTGGAATCATAACTTTAAAATATTTTATAACAATATTTTTTTCAAAACTTTATTTGTTAAAAAAAATTCAAATTAATTTTTAAACATCTAAAAATGCAAGCAGGAAGAATTTGGGATCAATTTATTTAATAAAATTGTTTCAGAGGTAATTTTATTTTAGCATGTGTTTTTCATGTTTTCATTTAATTAAAACAAACATTATTTAATTCTTCAAAAGACATGATTGTTCCATCTACACTCTTAAAACAAAAGAGTGAAATTCACTCCTATAGGAGAAGTGCATTTTCGGCACCGGAAAGGAGTGAAAATTAACTCAGACTGAGTTAAAACCGCTCGTTTTAAGAGTGTAGGACGCAGATTGTTTTCTTTTATTTCTTTTACCCACTCCGAAAAAGAGTGAAATTCACTCCTATAGGAGAAGTGCATTTTTGGCACGGAAAGGAGTGGAAATTAACTCAGACTGAGTTAAAACCGCTGGTTTGTTTTAAGAGTGTAACGATCATACGAAAAGAAAATATAATTTTATAGAAAATAAAAGGAGAATTTTATAAAACTTATTTGAATTAAGTACGAGCTTAACTTTTAGTGAGAAAAAAATCGCAATCTGATGATTCCAAATGGAATCATTGCGCATTGGGTTGAAATTGTTTAAACATGCGCTCCCCTAATTGTTTGGAGCAGTGTATGTATATATTTCTGGAATTTTAAAACACTGATAGCAATTAATTCAAACTCTCTATAAATGTGTTAGAGTATACCTATCCTATAGATTTAATATTGTCCTAATGCCAATTAGTTGCTTCAGGGATCTTCCAAGTGATAAGCAAATTTGCGGCAGTGTCAACATATTGTCCCTGCATAACATTAAAATCAAAAAATTTCTTCACATTTTTTAAACTGATATTTCTGTGACAGGTGTTAAAAATTTATTATGTTTTGTAAATTCATAAGTGTTACGAGAAAACCTAAAATCCTGGCGTAATAAAGTAGACATGCTTGCTACGTCTACGCCACTGAGCCGGTATAGTTCAATTATACACTGCTCAAAACAATTAGGGGAGCGCATGGTTTAAACCCTTTCACCGCCAATGATTCCATTTGGAATCCTCAGCTTGCGATTTTTTTTCTCTCACTAAGTTAAGCTCACACTTATTTATAGTTAGATGGAAAAATCATGTTTTTTTTTTTTTTTTTGAAGAATTAAAAAAAAAATGTTTCTTTTAATTAAATGAAAATATGAAAAACAAGGTAAAATAAAATTCACTCTGAAACAATTTTATTAAATAAATTGATCCTAAATTCTTCATGCTTGCAATTTTAGATGTTTGAAAATTGATTTGAACTATTTTTAACAAATAAAGTTTTGAAAAAAATTTTGTTATAATTTATTCAGAAGTTAGGATTCAAAACTTTTCTCCTTAAATTGTAGTTTAAAAAATTAAGATTTTTTTACCCTGTATTTTACCATTTTATTCTGGATGCAAAATGAATATATTTTACAAATTTTAGATTTATAGAATAAAAAATAAAAAGTTGGAACTGAAAGGGTTAACAAAAGTACGCAAAGTACTCCCCTAATTGTTTTGAGCAGTGTATAAATTTGTTTCATTCGATGACACAAGTGTCAGCAGTTTGAATTACAATGTATCAGCAATTTCTTCTGGTGTTTTCAGCTTGGAAGTTTGCCTGTGAAAAGACGAATGTTCTTCTTGGTGGTCCACGGCGTGATTCCGGAAGAGCCCAATACCATACTTAAGATTACCCAAGAAAGCACGACCAGGGAAGTCATCACCCAGGTAAATGATTATCCTTTTGAAGAGCTTAGTGGAAGAACGTACTAAGTGACAAAAATTGGGATTTTGAGGTGTTATCTGGAGATATTTTCATGTCTTTAAAATGGCCTGTACGAAGTATTGCTATAACAGATGATAGGTTTCTGGACAATTTCGGCAGAATGGGTGGGATTTTGAGGTGTTATCTGGAGATATTTTCATGTCTTTAAAATGGCCTGTACGAAGTATTGCTATAACAGATGATAGGTTTCTGGACAATTTCGGCAGAATGGGTGGGATTTTGAGGTGTTATCTGGAGATATTTTCATGTCTTTAAAATGGCCTGTACGAAGTATTGCTATAACAGATGATAGGTTTCTGGACAATTTCGGCAGAATGGGTGGGATTTTGAGGTGTTATCTGGAGATATTTTCATGTCTTTAAAATGGCCTGTACGAAGTATTGCTATAACAGATGATAGGTTTCTGGACAATTTCGGCAGAATGGGTGGATTTTGAGGTGTTATCTGGAGATATTTTCATGTTTTTAAAATGGCTTGTACGAAGTATTGCTATAACAGATGATAGGTTTCTGGACAATTTCGGCAGAATGGGTGGGATTTTGAGGTGTTATTTGGAGATATTTTCATGTCTTTAAAATGGCCTGCACGAAGTATTGCTATAACAGATGATAGGTTTCTGGACAATTTCGGCAGAATGGGTGGGATTTTGAGGTGTTATCTGGAGATATTTTCATGTCTTTAAAATGGCCTGTACGAAGTATTGCTATAACAGATGATAGGTTTCTGGACAATTTCGGCAGAATGGGTGAGATTTTGAGGTGTTATCTGGAGATATTTTCATGTTTTTAAAATGCCCTGTACGAAGTATTGCTATAACAGATGATAGGTTTCTGGACAATTTCGACAGAATGGGTGAGATTTTGAGGTGTTATCTGGAGATATTTTCATGTTTTTAAAATGGCCTGTACGAAATATTGCTATAACAGATTATAGGTTTCTGGACAATTTCGGCAGAATGGGTGAGATTTTGAGGTGTTATCTGGAGATATTTTCATGTCTTTAAAATGGCCTGTACGAAGTATTGCTATAACAGATGATAGGTTTCTGGACAATTTCGGCAGAATGGGTGAGATTTTGAGGTGTTATCTGGAGATATTTTCATGATTTTAAAATGGCCTGTACGAAGTATTGCTATAACAGATGATAGGTTTCTGGACAATTTCGGCAGAATGGGTGGGATTTTGAGGTGTTATCTGGAGATATTTTCATGTCTTTAAAATGGTCTGTACGAAGTATTGCTATAACAGATGATAGGTTTCTGGACAATTTCGGCAGAATGGGTGGGATTTTGAGGTGTTATCTGGAGATATTTTCATGTCCTTAAAGTCGTCTGTCTTGCAATAACAGATGATAGTTTTCTAGGGCAATGCTCCAGTGCGAAGTTGTTTTACGAAACCAAACCATAGACGTTTTTCCCTGCAGGCCCTGAGCAAGAGCAACACGTCCGACTCCGCAGACGACTATGTGCTGATCGAGGAGGTGCAGCAGGGGTGGGGGGAGAAGAGGGACAGACACCTCGTCAGACGATTCCTCGACGTCAACGAGCGACCCCTGGAGGCGCAGGCGCAGTGGCAAGGAGAGGGCAGGTTCATCCTCAAGAAACTGGCCGACGTGAGTGTCAAGCTCTTTCTATTTTAATTTATTATTGCCTCTTCATAATCATTTTTATGGTTTTATTATGGGCATGTTTCATGCCTTGAGTGGCAACAATTGGACAGGAATAAAAATAGGGTTTTGATTGGTTAATCAATGCAGTGGGAGGATCTTACCGTATCAAACTACCAATGAAATAAAGGAATTAAAGCAGGGAAGATTTACGTCATATGAAGCAAACCTTTCTTATTTTAATTTTTATTGTGTATATTATTTAAATTTGTTTTAATTATAGAATATATTATTTTAATTTTATTTAATTAAATTTTTTACTAGTTTACTTTTTAAATGTCCATTTAATTCCGAATTGCCTTATAGGATCCCAGTACCAGAGCTTGGATTACAACCATCCGTGGCACAATTAACAAGTCTAAGGTAAATACTTTTTTTTAAAATATAAATAAGTATTTATAATATTTATAACTAGCAAATTTATACCCGTTCTTCGCACGGAATAAAAAAATATCAAATAGATTCCAAATATGTGTACCATATACACTGTTATAGGATCATAAACTTATTATTGTTTCCGTTCGTTATAAATTATAAAATCCCGTTTCATTGCCTTAAAATTCCAAAATGAAAAATACGCTGTAAAATGCACTCATAAATGCCATCACAATTCCCTCATAAATGCATAAAACCTTTTAGCTGATTTGGCGCGTTTTATGAGATAATTTGGCGAGAAAATAGATATAGCTACCCACACCCATTATACAGCTCAAACACAATGACCTTCGAACAACCACCAGCTTATAAATTATTCATAAAAGAAATTGCCTATTTGGCGAATTTTAGTTAATAATTTGGCGAGTTTGGCAACGTATTTGGCGAAAAAATAAAGACATAACACACTAATAGCTCTAGTGCGATGGCCTTTATTAACCAACCTAGTTCAGTAATAGCTTAACTATACATTTATTGCTTAAATATGCATACATGCAGTCAACAGAAAAATCAATGAAAAAATCATCAAATAAACCCACAATAAAATCCGGGAATGAAGACTGGCGGAATTACGTCACTTGAAACGTGTCAATTATTTTTCAAATAATAAATTTAGTTTCTGAAAGTAATGGCAAAAGAATAAAATAAACATTTTGAATTTTAAATGTTTTCGTTAAAAGTTTTATTTAATTTTTTGGCATCAGGAAAGAGAAAAAATTATCGGATTTGAGCGAAAGTGGTGTATTTTTTTCAGAAAATTCGAATTTTCTCTAAAAATGGAACAAATATGAAAAAACTAAGCCTCAGGTGCACACGTTAGTATTAAAGGGAATCTATCTTTAAAATTTCGAATTCCTGTGGGCAGTATAAGTAGGTCTTTTACGATCCGATAACAGACACACAGACAGACAGACTCTTTTTTTATTATTATAGATTATAAGCCACTTTCAATCAGATAAAGTTCATAGATATAAGTGCTTACAAGCATAGTAAATGATGAAGTATAGAAAAACATACACCGATGCATATCGCGAGTAATGGGACAGAAATGAAAACAGTCTATTCTTTCCGCTATTATACTACGCATCAAAAAAGTAATCTATAATAATAAAAGAAAGAGTCTGTTTGTCTGTGGATCGTAAAAGACCTACTTATATACTGCCCTAGAAATTCGAAATTTTTAAGATAGATTCCCTTTAATACCAACGTGTGCACCTGAGGCTTAGTTTTTTCATATTTGTTCCATTTTTAGAGAAAATTCTAATTTTCTGAAAAAAAATACACCACTTTCGCTCAAATCCGATCATTTTTCCCATTCGTGTTGCCATTCGACAGAAGAATTCCGCTGTGCTATTCCACGAAAATGTCAACCTCTGTACCAAAATTTCAAAATTAAGTACATACTTCGTGTCACATACCATTTTAAAGATTGGAATCTCTGTTTTAACACACTGAATTTCATTGTTTGAAATATATTTTTTTATAGAAGAAAACTTGCTTTTTAACGAACACTGTAAAAAAAATCCATAATTTTAAGTGTTAGATTCTTACCCTTTCGAAACATTTTTTTCCTAAACTTTCAATATTTTTTTTTAAAAAATTTAATTAATTCTATGCTCTTACCCAAATCAAAAGTTGCAAAATTACTTGTAATGGGATACATTTACATACTAGATACAAAAAAAAAATGGTTACATAAAAGTAATACTTACATAATTTACTGCTTTTCAAGTTTTTTTTTTGACAAATTCCACACAGAATTGATAGTCTAAGTTCACGGCTATTTGAAATCCTAACTTTAATTTGAATCCCTCCATTTAAAAACCATTGACAGTTTTAGAGGTATGACATTAGTTCAATCACCTTTGAGTTGCGTTTCCTTCACATACTTTCAGTAATTTTGCTCATTTGCTTTGCTGATTAACTTTTTACGTGCGTAAAAATAACGCATCGGCGAAGACCCGGGAATTAGGTATAGGCGTTATTCCTGAAGCCCCCAAAAAACGCATTTTAATTGAAAATTATAAAATGTAATAAAACTTCTCGCACAATTAAAAATCATTAACGACGGATACAAGAAACTTACTCTAAAATGAGATTTATGCTCAAGTTTTCGTAGATAATCAAATATAAAGGCAAGAGAAGACCATAGAACTGAACAATTTATACAGAACAGATTAAGTTGCACGAAAAAAGAAATTAAAAGACTTAACGCTATTATTCGAAAATGAAGGTGTTAATGGTATTTATTTAAAAAGGGGCTAAGACGGTATTATATAACCATCAAGCGTGATTCGTTAATGCTATTTCTATGACTCCTCACGCGGCAACAAATCAATTCGTTTCGGCCATGTTCACATAAATATCATTCATATTTAACTTTTCCTTTATTTATGGATATTTATGTGTGTGCCCCGCAGCAGCCGAGTGACGTCAGTGGTGGTGAGCTGCGAGGCTGGACGGACGGTGAAGAGGCGTTTTTGGTGTGCGTCTACAACGTCGCCCCGGACCAGCCTTACGCTGTACTCAAGGCGCCAACGACCAGCACCGCCCAGGACATCGTAGCACAGGTATGCAAACTTAGGTTGTTTTTGTAACATTGGTCAAAAATGTTGGAAATGAGTCAGGTGCTCTAAGCTGGAATAATTTGAATTGTAGCCGTATTTGCTAAAAAAAAAAAGTAACGGGAAGACTCACACTTCGATAGCATATTTTTTAAACCTTGCTCTGCAGTGGACAAGTAGAATGTAGTATCTAGACAAATGACTTGGACTATTGTTGCGAGAATTCATTAACTTTAAACAATAAAAAAAAGTATAATGAAAGACTCACACTTCGATAGCATATCTTTTAAACCTTGCTCTGCTGTGGGCAAGTAGAATGTTGTAGTATCTAGACAAATGACTTGGACTATTGTTGCGAGAATTCATTAACTTTAAACAATAAAAAAAGTATAATGAAAGACTCACACTTCGATAGCATATCTTTTAAACCTTGCTCTGCTGTGGGCAAGTAGAATGTTGTAGTATCTAGACAAATGACTTGGACTATTGTTGCGAGAATTCATTAACTTTAAACAATAAAAAAAAGTATAATGAAAGACTCACACTTCGATAGCATATCTTTTAAACCTTGCTCTGCTGTGGGCAAGTAGAATGTTGTAGTATCTAGACAAATGACTTGGACTATTGTTGCGAGAATTCATTAACTTTAAACAATAGAAAAGTATAAAGAAAGACTAATTATTTCAGAGCAAAAATGGTCCAAATCATTGCAGTTTACCTACCCACGGCAGTGCTAAGGCGAGTGGGTAGGAAGTCCAAATAATCAAAAACGCATATTACATGCAGTTTTTCCTATCTGTTTACATCTAAGATACAAATAAAAAATATCCTTAAAGATAATCACTAAATTATTTTTAGTTAATTTAGGTAAAGAGTTTGCCCATTATTTCCTCAGAATTTGTGGGTTTTCAAAACCTTTTTGAAGGCTTCGCCTAAAGGACCCAAGTCATTTCGATGAAGATGCGGTTTTTTTTATCTTATTTGCATACGACAAATGAAAAATCAATATTTCTATCAAATGATGTACCCACTATCGTAGTTAAAGTTATCGAAATCGCTCATTATTTTCTGGCAATATCACCAGAACTTTTAGGATCTGTTGAAAGCGTCCCGTCTGGATGACCCGTTAGTAAAATTGCACTATTTCCAATCCTTCTGCATCCGACAGAATAACTATTATTTTTCCCGAAATGTAATATTACCCTTGAAATACTCGAAATATCGAGTTATTTCCTCAAATCATTCTAGAATATGTTAGTTTTCAGGCCCTGTTGAATGCGTGTCCTGCCGAAAGGACCCGTCATTGAAACTGCATTTTTTCTATCCTTCTGCATCCGACAGAAAAACCAATATTTTCCCCAAAATATAATATTACTCTTAGAAAAATAAATTAGACTGTTGAAATATCGAGTGATTTCCTTAAAACGTTCTTAGAATTTGTGAATTTTCAGGCCCGGGCGTGCGAAGGACCCGTCATTGAAATTGCACTATTTTCAATCATTCTGCATCCGACAGAATAACTATTATTTTCCCCAAAAAGTAATATTACCTTAAAATAATTAGTTAGTAGACTATCGAAAAATCGAGTGATTTTCTCAAAACATTGGTAGCATTTATGTTTTTCAGGCCCTAATCGAAGGTGCGTTCGGCCCGGAGGAATAAACTTTCATTCACTTAACTTTTATTTTTCTCAATCCATTTGCATCCTGCAGAAACACCAATATTTTCTTCAAATATAATATTGCACTTATAATAAATAAGTTAAACTGTCGAAATTTCCAGGCCCTGTTGAAGGCGCGTCGCCTGGAGGACCCCAGTCGCTTCGTACTTGTAGAGGAGGTTGAGTTTCGAGCGAAAGGTGGTAGGACCCTCCGCGACGATGAGAACGTCTTCCTTGTCCAGCAGAAGTGGAAGGCCAAAGGGTGGTTCGAGATGCGAGAGAAGGACCAGGTAATTGAGGATGATTTATCACTTGTCTTATAGGGTTTTTTTAACAGTAAAAGATCTCTCTATATATACACAATTCCAAAGGATAAACTTTTTAAATAATTTCGAAATAAAATATGAAACAGAAACTCACAAAAAATTTCCCAGAAATGCAGAATAACACGATTTGGAAGAAAAAATTATTAGTATTTAAAAAATAATTAAAGAGTTGTAAGATATGCATGCATGCATATGCGCGCACACACAGAAATATTATTATACTAATATATAATTTGTTTACTAATTTATTTTTCTTGCAAAATGCAGTTTTTGAGCTACTACTTATTTTAAAAACTTTTTTGTCCGAAACTAACTTTTACTTTTTCTTTGTGTTAGTAACTGTTTTTCAATGAGTTCTTAAGTTGTCATTGCTATAATTTGTAAAATCTTTCAGGCCATATACGAAAGAAAGCTAAAGAAATCCTCTGCTTTGAGGAGATTTGGATATTCTTCCAAAAGTAAGTTATAAATCAGCTCTTTTTTAATCCAGGAACATGCTGACCTGAACTATTAACCTAGGGAATTTACAGTGGGATAGGGTTACAGCTTCTTCCCAGGATGGCCTTGACTGAAGGCAAGCACAAGGCAACGAAGGCTTTATTAACTGAACTCTCCATCTTCTGTCTTTCTTAGGGAAATATTACTATGATTGTTCATGTACACTCAAGTGCAATATTAATCTGAACTAAATAAATATAATCGAATTGTCAGCAAGCGCACTCGCCTCTATAAAATTTCAAATTACTATACATAATTTACCCATTTATATTCCCAGTAGCTAAAACACAGGACGCTGATTTTTCTAAGTTTAAGTTCGTCTAAATAAACAAAATATAAAACAAATAAAGATCATAATCCAAGTTGTATTCGTAAAAGTAGTTTTTATTTGACAATGAAGTCGTTAATGGTATTCACAAATGGAACAAGAATGGGTAATCGTTCTATTTTTTTACAGGCAGTGAATCCAGTAGCAGAAGTTCGTGGCGGCAGGTCCATAGCGAAGGCGAGGACGAGAGCCGAGAGAGCACTGTAATGAAAATTAAGAGACTTTCCCTCAAGAAACTCAAAACGTGGAGATGACATATCACTTGAACCTTCATTCTAGAGATGATTAAAATTGACAACGACGGGCCGATTGCATTTGCCAAGTTGATGAAACCAAGCTAAGTGCCATTATGCCAACAACTGTTGATCATGTTAGTATATAGCTTTCCTACGTGGATAGCTCCGCCGAAGATGCTTACTTAAGTTTGTTACCACAACTGGGCCGAAAGGGGGAGAATCTAGAAAAGATGTCCTATTTGGCTATAACCAAGTTTCTTGGGGCGATGGCATTCGATAATGCATGCAATTTTGCATATTTACAGTTAACAAATTTGTCAGAACTCTTCTTGTTTCAGGCAAACAGATCCATCTGACATATACAGAGTCTGGTTATTGGTGATAATTTAGGATTGGTAGATCTCTACCAATAGCCTTGAAGATTTTTTTTTAAAAAAAGGCACAAACATAGAACAGTTATGTTGTATGCGATAAATTTTAAAGCCTACCAATCCCACTCTTTAATTCGGTGCTTTCGATCATCCGACGGGTATTTGGCACCGGATAAGCGAGAGTGGACTGTATTTACCCCAAGTGAGGCTAGAGGATTATATTTAAGTCAACTCTAGGGCACTTAGCCTAGTCTACGGTATTTCTCACGGAAGAGGCATTTAATTTATTATTGACGGATGAAGAGAAGAAATGCGCGTTTATTTTTTCACACGTCGAAAATTCCAAAGCGACAGTTCCTATGTGACTTCTGTTACTTCAAACCCATCCAACTCCCCCCACCCCCACCGCGTTTTCATTTGTAGAGGGTGCACTGTATTTTTATACCATATTAGCAATGCACAAAGCAGATACCAAAGATACTTAACACAAGTAGCACAAAGACGTCAAAAAATGGTTGGGAATGTCGAAAATCATGTAAGAAATGATGGGCCTGTTAAAATGACGCCTTTTAGTTTTAGTTGTAATGAATTTTTGAGCAGGCTAAAAATAGAAAGATCTTCTGGAAACTGAATAGACAATTCAAACGGGGCAGAGCGCTATTTGTTTGTGGCAACGAAAACCTTACCTGACATCAATGTAGGCGTGCCGGTCTAGCTTAGACAAATTAGAGACTGATGGTTTTTTTTTTGGGGGGGGGGGTTAAGACAACAGTCGACGTAACTGTGACATCACAGTAGGCGTGGCCGTTCCAGTTGTCCATTTTACATTTTATTTTTGAGCACGCCATAAATATAAAGGAATAATAATCATCCAGAAACTGAATTCGCTACGAAAGCCGAAACAAAACGAGAATTATTGACTTCGTTTTTACATGTTTTCAGCGCTTCCTAAACCGAAATTTACGTGAAATACGTCAACTTTGTGCTGCCTGGGTTAGGGACATACATAGAACGTGACTTTGTACATACTATGAAACACAGCAGAAATGAAAAGTTTTTACAAGCATATATTTATACATACAACACAAGCCATACACGGTTAATGTATGTTATCAAAGCACACTTGTGATTACCGATCGTGCATATCTCTTTAGCTTGCTTCGATTTTATGGAACCATTCGATATAAGCCGAGTTTATTGAAAATTTTTCAAAGAAACTGATAGTTTTACCCTTTGAAATAGCAGGAAATTTTTATTGAATCTAGTCATGCGATATAGTAATGAAGCAATGTAGTACAAAGGCAAAAATGAAATAAATCTTGCACAAAATTGGTCTTTGAATCTTTAATTGCTTTGGGAACTTATTTAAAGCCTGAGAATATATTAATTGACATGTAGGACATTTAACCCTTCAGGACGAAACACTCTCACGATACAAATAAATGAACTCATCAATTATTGTTTTAGTGAGGTAAAATCTTCAAATATAACTTATAACTAACCCTCCACCCCTCAAAATTAGGTTTTGCTTGCGATTCCGTCGAGAGCTTCCTCTTAAATGTTTTAAGTAATTTGCGGTTTTGTTGGATTAAATCCAATGTCATTTTCATTTTTTGATTTTGTGCAGATGTCATAATTATTTGCTTTTTTAAACTATTGCTTGTTTTTGGTTGTAATTTGGTAATCATAATAAACTTGGCTTCTATCGAACTACGATATATTGTAACTAACTGTTCATGTAAGTGAACTTTGCATGCCGTCTTTACTTTTTGAAAAGGAAATGTGAGATATTTTTAAATGCTTATCCCTCTCATTATTTTGTACAGTTGTTGAATGTTGGTGTAGAACTTGTTTTTTGCTTGTCTTTTTTGTCAGTGATACTAAAACTAGTTTCAAATGTTAACTAGTCATACAAGCCGCATAATTTGTCTGATGAAACTTGATAGTACGCCTTGACGAGGTTTTCTTTTGATTAAAAAAATGTCACTTCACTGTAAAATTTTATCACCGTGATCATTATTTTGCCTTTGTCGCATATATAGTATTTTTAATGCTTAGAACTGTGCTATCAATATCACAATATTTAATCCTAGTGTTCAAACTATTTCAATGAGATAGACTGTGAATATTAATCGCTTAATGGACGAGAAAGGCTAATCCTTTGGCAAGTGATCGCTCATTTTGGCGTAAACACCGTAATCTAAAATATAAAATAACAATGGGTTTTGAAAGCAATTTTCAGTTTTACATGTATTGATTTTAAAATTAATGCAATTACATTAAATATATATCAATAATTATATAAATAAAAGACAACTGTCCACTTATCTCCATATCTGGTAAGAAAAACAAGCCCAGTCGACTTGAGTATGGTTAACTGCTGTCAGGTTTGCCAATTGCCAAAAAAATTCACAAACACATAAGGGGTGTAGACTTCAAGGAAGCACGCTGTTCTAATATTAGTAGCAGACACTACAGATAATACAATGCACATTTTTACACTACAGATATTTAAATGCACATTTTTAATACATATTTATGACGTAAGCACAATTCTTGGTCGCGTATGAAATTGTAAAGTAATCTAACTGTAATTAAACTTTTAAAAAAATTGTATATAATCGCGAAACAAGAAATAATTTCACTGCTTAAAAACTGATGCCAAAGAAAGCAGACTTTGTCGAAAGAAATTCAAGCCAAGGTAATCGCGCCAATTTACCGTATTCTCGATTTTCTTACAGGCAATTCTTACTGCTATTGCTTCTCGTTGACACTAATTTTAAAAAAAAAAATTAAAAAGTCAAAATAGCTTTGTAATGAACAATATTCATATACATAGGTAAAACAGAATGGAGCACACGTCATTTGCTAAAAACAATACTTAAATTAGTGTAAATGATAAATTTCTATGACTAAGTGACTACAAATGTTCTACTGAAAATAGTCGTATTATAGTTAAACTATTTTTTTATTATGGCAAAAGTAGCAGCTTAAGAAATATCTTGTTAAAAAAAATACCTAAAAGCATATTTTTATCATTGATTTTAAAAAAAATTGAAGGATTAGATTACCCTCTAAACTAAGGCTGTAGTAGTATTTTATGGTACTACCTGTAATTTGGTCGTATGACTTTTTAAAAAAAACATGCATTTTAAGTTTAAGTGAATAGTAAAAGAGACTATATAAAATTAGTGTTACATTTATATTGGCTTGTACCATAAGCTTAGAGTATTTGTTCTAACTGCTTTTTTGAGCAGGCTTCGCCTGATCACATACTCGCGTGCCTGGGGCTCTCCAAGCAGGATTTTGACGACGACCCTTTAATGGTGTTGGACTTTCTGAGGGTGTACGATGTCATGGACCTGGTCTAGCACTGCTGGCCTACGGGGGCATGCAACAACAACAACAACATAAGCTTAGAGTTCGTTATTTCAGGATAGCTGAAACATATTTATTCGATTAAGCATATTAAAAAACCTCTAAAACTCAAGTATTTCTGGTTTTAAAGATGTATTTATTTTTAAATTCATTTTTAAAGTTAATGATACGTCACTCTTGTTAAACCACTCTTAGCATAACAGATGACGTCACGGTTGGCTTCTTTTTGTTCTTGGCGTGTTATTTCGTATCACGTTTCACTGTATCGCTTTTGAAACTGTGAAACGTGCTTTCATCCTTATCAAACTCTTTAAAAAGTTATGCTATTTTACAGAAACATGTCATGTTCATTCCAGTTAATTTCTTCAAACGTTGAACGATTTCACTCGACTTTTCCGATCAGATCCAACAGTCAATAGTTCTGCAATAGATGATACGCGCTCTAGTGTGTGTATTTTAACTAACAACCAAACTTGGAACAAGCTGTTTAACTTCCTTGATATGAGCTGGTTACAAATAATATTGTCTTCTTCTTTAATGAGGTTTCGCAGGAATTGTAAGGTTTACTATTTTATAAAGTGTATTACAGCATAGATCGAAACATCGCCAAAAACATAACAGTTGACGTCAGAGCTGTTTTCAGTAACGTACATTTTCGCCAAATTTCAAATGCATTTTTTGTTGAAATTAAACATATTTGTGAATATTTAACCTTACATTCGGAATCTGCAGCTTCTAATGTACCAGAAAAACACATATATTATGAATTTCGCGTTTCATGCAACTTGTCCATTTATCATAACCATATCAAAAATATTTTAAAGTATTCAAACAATTTTTTTTTAATTTATAATTTTTTGCATTGAAAAATTATTTAGAGACATAGATATATTGCGCGAGTCTTCTTACATCTTGATCAGTGTCCATACAGCTCTTAAGGGGCAATAAGCGCGCTCGACCGCGGGTCTCCAAACTCAAATGCATCAGTGTTAATCCAATGGCGAAAAAACTATTTTCTCAGCCACATTTCTCCGGCTGCATTGAATATTTTTACGAACGGTTTTTTTTAATAATAAATGTAGATGACTTACAGTTCTCTATCTTCCCACTTTTTGAAATTGCTTCGAATATTTTGTGTAAAATTATTTATTGAAAATTAAAAAAATATTCGAACCCATTTCAAAAAGTGGGAAGGTCGGGACCTGTAAGTCAGCTACATTTATCACATAAAAAATCCACTTGTAAAAATATTCAATACAGCCGGAGAAATGTGGCAGAGAAAATATTTTTTTCGCCATAGGATTAACACTGATGCACTTTGTTTGGAGACCCCCGGTCTAGCGCGCCCATTCCCCCTCAAGAAATATCATCAGAAACTTCTTTTAATTGTTTAAAGGATACTGTCGTATAAAACTGTACAGAGAGTGTTAGTTTTTCAAACACCAAGCATAAATTAATAAAATTTATTAATTTCACTTACTTTTAATTTTTTTTATTTAATTTTTGTAGAATCTTTTCAAACAGTTTACTACAGTAGCAGAGTTTTAAAAAAAATATTGTTTAATAAACGAGTTATATGTAAATTTCATGTAAGAAAACCAAGTACATATTTTTGTCAATTTTCTTATCTCTCGCAAGGTTATTTTAATTATACACCTTGAAATTTTTTTTCACAAAAAAAATTCAAAATACAAATGTGCAAACATAAAAATCTACAACAATTGTCTATAAAATATTTATAAAAAGACTTTCCAAATTATATTGCTTGTTTTATGGTAATGACTTTAAAACTCCTAAATATTTACATTAAATGGGCCCATTTTATTTGCAACATAAATAAACGGGTGCGAACCCTGTTAATTCATATCCTACTTGAATTGTGAGAAATGATTATGAAAACTGAAAGTAACTCAGGTGCCAATAGAAACAGCTGTTTTTAGAGAATCGAAAGAGCTTTCGGAATGACATAGTAAAGGTAGACACTAGTGATGATAAAATAAGTTTTACAAGAATCTTCAAAAGTTGTACATTACAAAAATAAAAACATTTTTGGAATTTCATGACACATACCTTGTGACAAACGGTTTAAAAAATCAATATATTTTTTTAAAAATAATAAATTGTATTAACAGACAGCTCATAACAGTTGAATTTTTTTTTATTTAAAAGAAATGTAGATTGGTTAGTTTAGGTTCAAATTAACGTCAGACTAGAGCCTACACGATCGCTATCCGAAGGGCGTCGTGTTTTGTGTCGCCATCTAGGCCCTCGCTACCAATTTTGGCGCTCAGATTACGATGAATCTGAGATCTGAATCTGAGATTACAATGAATCTTTTAGAACCACAGTCCAAGTGACAAGCTGACACCTGAGTAGGCACCAAACGCATATTTTAAGGACAACACCGTACGCAGTGTCAGGACTTTGAAGCAGATACATGTAAAAATCGATTTTTTTTTTATTTCATTAATATTTAAAATAATACATAAAAAATATGCCTTCAAATTCTTAGAATGAAATTCGCATTATTTATTGATTAAAAACTCATTTAAATGCTTAACCTCAACTCCGCGCTTGAGGGCTTTGTCAAAACTTTAAGCATGTTTATCTCAAAACTACTTTTCTTAAATTGGCGTGCAAGATAACTCAAAAATTTCTCAATAGACCCTTATAAAATTTGGTATACGTCTTCTCTATAGTATTATCTTCTAGTTGAACCTCAAAAATGCCAAAAAAAATTAAAAAGTACAGTTTTTTTTACCCAAAAACCTTTGAAAAAAAGGGTAAAAATATCGAACTTTTTTATTCTAAGGCTTGCCGATTTACAATTTTTCAACTTTTTTGTTTTTTTATTGGTTTAACCAGAAGATGTAAAGTTTTATGAACATTTTCAAATCAAAAAATTTCATTTCGGGTCCATTTTGGAGTAGCTAGAATTACCGCCGATTGATACTTTTATCCGCTCAGGAGATGAGTTACTATGGCGGCCATTTTGAAAAATTTAAAACAAAAATTTCTATTTTTTTGAATTTTAATGTATATTTTATAAACATACTGAATTTTGAAACAATTCATGTATCCCTTCCCTTTTAAGAATGTCTCTGAAAAACGATCAAAATTCAGGCGGTTACATATATCGCACCCTTCAAGTGGCATGTAAAAGATCCCTGGATTATCCATTTGGCTAGGGTTCTCTCGGCAAAATTAAATCTCTGCACACACTCTAACATAAACAGAGCGCTCATATTCATTATAATCTGAGCGTCAAAATTGGTAGCGAGGGCCTATATGGTGACACAAAAAAATGGCTCTCGGTTCAGGGGAATATGCTTCAGTCTGCAGAGGCTTTACTGCCAATAAAGCAGCCCTGTTGGAAAAAAAACTATAGTACATCTACGCTATTTCAATTTAATAAATTACGAATTTAAGGGGGAATGGGCGCGCTGGATCGCGCGTCTCAAGTGCTTCAGTGTTAATCTAATGGGGAAAAAACTATTTTCTCTGCCACATTTCTCCGGCTGTATTAAATATTTTTACAAACGGGGTTTTTTTTTAATAATAAATGTAGATAACTTACAGGTCTCTATCTTCCCACTTTTTAAAATTGCTTCGAATATTTTGTGTAAAATTATTTATTGAAAATTATATTCGAACCCATTTCAAAAAGTGGGAAGGTCGGGACCTGTAGGTCAGCTACATTTATCACACAAAAAAATCCGCTTGCAAAAATATTCAATACAGCCAGAGAAATGTGGCAGAGAAAATATTTTTTTCTCCATAGGATTAACACTGATGCACTTTGCTTTGCAGACCCCCGGTCCAGCGCACCCATTCCCCCTTAACTACTGGATGAGTCGTTTGAGTGGAAACAGATATTCAAAATTACAGCCAATTTTTTTTAATCGTTTTTCAAAGCTCTTGAGCTGTCTGTTATTACAAATAAAATTTTGTATAATTTCAGCATAGCTTTAATTTAACATTTGCACATTATTAGTTAATGTGAGCGACAAATGCCTTTTTAAAAATCGTCTAGTATATATTTATCCTCTTTAAATTAAATATTTCTCTCTAAAGTATATTTTAAAATACTATTATTAACTCAAAGATAATATTAACTATAAATATATGATAGTGAACAGTTAATATAATATAATCATTGTTAAGTAAAAAAAATTTTAATATATAGCATGATTTTTTTTCCATTTGTTGAAAATTATGTTCCCCATTATAAGCATTCACTAATATATAACATGATAATTTGTATTAAATGAAACTATTAACTACTGTTTTGAAAACATCACTGTTAACAAACAAAATGTCGAAGTGGAATTTTGTTGAATATTTATTGTTATTATATCTATAGGTTTTAAAAAGGTGCAGTGACAAAAAAAAATCTCTAGGACTTTTCTTGTCAAATATATAAAATTATTATAAAAACTAGCAATGTTATCACTAAATGAATATATCTTTCAAAAATAAAATCCTTTTATATTGATAACGAAAGACAGAATAATCTATATGCAGCTAATTTAGATCCATAAGAAGTATTCGATTTTTAAGAATTAAAAAAAATCGATAACTATATATATTAAATTTTGTAAGTACACCATTCAAAAATCATCAAAGTATGATTGTCTTTTGACATTTATTCGAAAAGTTATATATATATATATATATATATATATATATATATATATAATATATATTATATATATATATATATATATATATATATATAATATCTATATAATATATATATATAAAATAATATATATATATATATAATATATATATATATATAATATATATATATATATATATATATATATATATATATATATATATATATATATATATATATATATTATAAGTTTAGATAATGTTAAATAACTATGTAATAGCTAACTTTAAATGTCTTCTGCCTATTTCATTTGTAATTATTGATAGTATAGAGTTTTCCAAAAATACTACCCCATTTAAAAATGGAATTAGAATAAAAGGATAACATTGAATAAATGTTCACTTTCTAAGGTGTTATTCCAACAAAACTGACCTATAACTGAGGGTTTTTTTTTTAATATTTTAAAATGTAAAAACCATATAAAAGAAATGACGTTGTTTAGTTATTTGTGAAAATTGTTTGTTAATGTTTTACTTGAGCTAAGTATAAAAAAACTAGAACAAAATTCGCATTTGAAACTGTAAAAAATATTTTAATATTTATCAATACCGAAATATCCCCTCCGTTCTTGTTTTCTGTGCAATTACAGGAATTTTCACCGTCATTTTTTTAACCTGTTATATTTCTGCACTAGAATGTTCAGTAGTAACGCTTTAATAAGTATAAAACTGATTTCAAATCAATAAAAATAACTATATATGTTCAAAAATTAAAATGAATATATATGTTCAAAAATTAAAATGAATATATATGTTCAAAAATAAATGATATTATTGTTCAAATAAATGATATATATGTTCAAAATAAAATGAATATATATTGTTCAAAAATTAAAAATGATTATTGTTCAAAAAATAAAATGAATATATATTGTTCAAAAAATTAAAAATGAATATATATTGTTCAAAAAATTAAAAATGAATATATATTGTTCAAAAAATTAAAAATGAATATATATTGTTCATACAATAATTTCTATATAATTTTTAAGGATAGAAAATGGACACTTTTATTAACATTTTCATAAAAATTATTTGATTGTTAAGGAAATAACTAAAAAAAAATTCTTCATTCACTTTTAAAATAGGGTATTTAGTTTTTGGAAAATTCTGTACCATAAGTTTTGTAAGAAGCCTCACTCTCGAATTGTAGCATAAACATTTGTGTACAAAATTAGAGCACCTGTATAGAATAAAGTTTTATTCATACTTCGTTATACCGTGCAATTTTCATATGATTATACAGCAGTGCTGAATGAAATCATAATTTTTTCATACTTTGTTAACAAGTGGAATTCTTTTAATGTTGTATAAAGTGATGAAATGATACAAGAACTGTATATTATTACATTGTATATTGATATGAAAATAAATATAAATAAATTTAAATACTTTTTAATTTCTTTATAATAATTTCTTAACACATAATCACAATCATTTATCTTCTTCAGCCTCTTTCACATATAACATCAACCACCTAAAATACATAAATTTGAGAAATTTCAGTAAAATATCAAATCTTGCGTTCGTTTGTGAACATATTTCTTTAAAAAAATTATTAGTAGTTAATAATTGTATTATGAAATAGTAATCACAATTAAAACAATTGTGAATATGATATTGAATAATTTTAATAATATATATTTTAGTAGTTGACAACTCCTAAAATCCAAATGAAATTGCAAATTATCAAACATTTACTTTCATTTAATTAATTTAATTATGCATTTTTTTCATTAATTCAATCTAAGAAAATTGTACTAAACATTGTTGTTGTTTTTGTGAAACACAAGAACACTTCAGAGGCAATTAATTAAATTTAATTTTCTAGCTAAACTTCTCATTGTTTTCTATAATTTTAGTTCAAAACTAAAGTTAAGAAAGCATAGTTAATATTTTAACAATTTTAAGATATGTTTTTAATTTTAAAAAAGCCTGGAAAATGTATTATCACTTTACCGACCGGCCGTTGATTAATCGACGTTTTGTTCTCAGCGCATACCGACCGGCCGTCGATTATTCGATGTTTTCTCCCCACCGCTTAGGGACCGGTCGGCGATGAATCGACTTTCGATCTTTCTGTTAGATTTGGTTAGGCCATGTTCAATCTACGCCTCGATCCACGACCGGTGAAAGGGCATAGTACGACCGGTGATGGCGGTGAAAGAACATAGTATGTTCACACCGCTACCGGTCGGTAAAGTGTTAAGATTTAAAAAAATTATACTGAGATCAATCTTTTAAATCAAATATCTAAATAAATATAATGTGCTTACACTTGGTTCCATTAATACGGGGTCTAAACATCTATTTACTGTACTGCTCATAATTTCATCCAGCAAAACATGCACCAAACTAAAAAAGAAAAATGTAATTAAATGACACATTTTAAAATGGGTTATAGAAAATGTAAACTAAATAAATTAAAGGTATTCTTATCACTTAAATTTTAACTGTTTGGCAGTTCTCAAATTAAAAAATAATAATAATGATTATGTGAAAGTATTTTGGGTTGTTGTTTTCATCATAAAAGTACCACTTTTAAGTCCAGATAAATTCGAGAATGACTTTCTTACTTATGAGATTAAGGGTATATGCAGGGATTGGAAAGTTACTTTTAAAATGTACTATGTTACAGTTACTTTATTAATAGGGTAATTATGTTACAGTCAATAAATTGGAAAAGTAACTAGAGTGACATTTTCTTAATATAAAACGTAACTAATTAACAGTTACTTTTAGACATTTCAAATTATAAGAAAAGTTACAATTTAACCATCTTACTTTCGACGAGCACGAAAGTTAAAAACAATTAGTGATAATCCGAAAAAAGCTAACAATGAAAATTTTAAATAGTTAAGTCTAAGAAAAAAACTACTACTGAAAAGATCTGTGAAGAGCGTTATGAGACGCAACAGAAAAGTAAGGAAATTTTTCGTTCTTTGTTACCGTTAAAAGTAACTAAGTTAACCTTATTTTCTGAAAATCTAAGGGTGTTACCGAAAAAAGTAACTGCTACAAGTAACCTGTTACTCCAATCCCTGGGTATATGCAAAACCCAAGATTGTGGTCTTTGTAAATTTTCTCATACATCCATGAAAGTGGGGGACGGACAGACAGACATAGCTTCAATAAAAGCTTCTTCCATTTTTACGTTATAGGCATAGTGTGGAAGCTAAAATAAACCCAGTTTGTAGATACTCTGTGATAGACTTTCTAAAATGGATGTTTGACATTCCAACATAAAAAGTGCTCCCTAATTGTTTTATTCATTCAAAGTTTATTTTTTTACAAATAAATCCCTAGCTAACAAACTGTCTGTTCAGAATACATTAGAAAATTTGCAAGCATATGGAGCAAGACAGGAAAATCAGGTGTGGATCAAAAGAGCGAACAGCGAACTGAACCTAATTATAAAAAACAAGGATATTGTAAGGTTTATTAAATCCCAAAGACCCCACTGGATTGGTGATATATAAAGCGTAGAGGTGAAAATAATATCACTTAAATAATTAAAAGAGCAAGTTCTTCAATACCAGGAGAAGAGGGAGACCAAGAGAGACTTGGATTAACAACATAAAAAAGACTTATTCCAAATGAACATTAAAATCTGGAAAGGTTTGGCTTTGAAGTGGGACAGGTGGAGAGCTGTTGCGGCGGAGGCAGAGGCTGTAATGTCACTTAAGAAGAAGAACAAACTGTCTATAGTGGCCTATAATACACTGCTCAAAACAATTAGGGACACGCATGGTTTAAACCCTTTCACCCCCAATGATTCCATTTGGCATCATAAGCTTCCATTTTTTTTTCTCACTAAGTTGAGCTGGCACTTATTTATCATCGTTAGATGGAAGAATCATGTATTTTGAAGAATTAAATAATGTTTGTCTTAATTAAATGAAAATATGAAAAACATGGCAAAATAAAATTCACTCCCAAAAAATTTTATGAAATAAATTGACCCTAAATTCTTCATGCTTGCATTCTTAGATGTTTAAAAAATGATTTTACCTTCTTTTTACAAATCAAGATTTGAAAAAATTATTGTTAGAATTTATTCAAAAGTTATGATTCCAATATTTCCCTCCTTAAATTTTAATTTTAAAAAATTAAGATTTTTCGCTCTGTTTTTTACCACTTCATTCTGGATGCATAATGAATCAATTTAACAACTCTTAGATTTTAATGATAAAATATAAGAAGTTTGAACTGAAAGGGTAAACAAAAGTACGAAAAGTGTTCCCTTAATTGTTTTGAGAAGTGTATAATTTCAAATGTACTACATACTTTTCATCAGCAACAAAATGCCACAGATAGAGCTGAAGATAATGGATGTCCACTTGAACTTGCTGCAACCCAAATTTGCTGAAAGTTCTCAGTCTCACACACTCTAGGAATGTCTGGGAATGAAAATAGTTATTTTGTAGCATTTGTGTCTTTGCTTTTGCATTATGATTAGTATTATTAAAATTGATGTAATTATAGAAAAAAAATTTATGTTTTAAACCTGTTTAAATTGAAATGTTTTGAATGATTACTCACTTTTAAACTAATTTTTATTATCCCAGTCATGACAGATACTTTGGAAAACTCCACTGCACTGAAAATCTCAATTTTTTCAGAAAACAGCTTCTGTATGTTGCTCATAAGGCTGTTATCAATTGTGCTAAAAGAAAATAAAACGCACATCAGAAAAAAAGCAATGCACCATAAATAAATTAATACCAATAATTTAAAGGGATAAGTTATTTAAAGTTAAATTTAAACTATATTTAATGATTCTAAAATATTTTTAATAGTTACTTTAAAAGTAACGCTTAGACGCAAATAAAAAATCATCAGAAAACATCAGAAAAACGCAAATCAGAAAAAAAAGCACTAAATAAATTAATACCAATAATTTAAAGGGATAAGTTATTTAAAGTTAAATTTAAACTATATTTAATGATTCTAAAATATTTTTAATAGTTACTTTAAAAGTAAAGTTTAGACACAAATCAGAAAAATCATCAGAAACACATCAGAAAAAAAGCAATGCACCATAAATAAATTAATACCAACAATTTAAAGGGATAAGTTATTTAAAGTTAAATTTAAACTATATTTAATGATTCTAAAATATTTTTAATAGTTACTTTAAAAGTAACGCTTAGACGCAAATCATAAAAATCATCAGAAACACATCAGAAAAAAAGCAATGCACCATAAATAAATTAATACCAATAATAAATTGTCAAACCGATCTCTCAAGAAATGATAGGTTAAAAAGATTATTTTTAAATTATTAATACTACCTAATTTAGTTAATTTCCTAGTCTTACACAGACACATTTTATGACAAAAAAAACTTTATCGGTTAGGTTGACCAACTAACCGGGACATATCCCTAGCACCCCAGAGCCCTTGGTCATGTTAGCTAAAATAAGCACTGCAGGCCTTGGCCCACTAACGAGCTGCTGCAGCGAGGAGTTTAGTTTAGTTTAAGTCATTTAGTTTGAATTATCGTGGCACTAGAGCTACACGAGGGCTATTGGCGACGTATGTCGTATTTTAAAACCAGTCAAGTGACGAGCCGACACCCGAGTAGGCACTCAACGCAACCATTAAGGGAAACATCATACACAGCACTGTGACTTTGGAGCATATTTAATATGGACTCCCTCTACACATCGTATTATTCGTCGGACATTTTTTGGCTGCACGAGCCGTTTACAGGTCGGCAGTTATTTTGGCGACGCCCGGACCCGAACCTGGGAGCGAACGCCTAACCGACTGAGCTCCTCAGCCCCATTGAAAACAAGTCATCCCAGTTCATTTCAGTTCTAAGTTCCTTAAGTGGTTGCCAGTATACAAAACGTAGCCGACCCGGTAGCACAACGGTTGGGGAGCTAGCCTTTGGATCTTAAGGGTTCGAATCCCAGTAAGGCATGGATGTTTTTGTTCGTCAATAAAAGCCGACCTGGTAGCAAAAACGGTTAGGGAGCTAACCTTTGGAGCTTAAGGGTTCGGGTTCGAATCCCGGTAAAGGCATGGGTGTTTACGTTCGTCAATAAATGTTGTCATTTGTCTATGTGTTTGTGTTGTATCTTTCTTTGTGTGTCTCTTGCGCCTGTTTCATTTATGGGGTTGAGTACAATCGACTTGAGGTCGCAGTGCTTGGTGAACCCCACCAGGCCCCCCACCAGGCTTGGCACCTTGGCCCCCCACTAGGAAAGTCATAAGTCATACAAAACGTACCTTGTAGCATAGGCATTATACTTTGACCTATGTGACCTAGCCGTGCTAGGATAGGTCCTACGACTGGAATCACTGCTCCTTTCATGCCTGATTCCCTCTTCATAGAGCTGGCCAACTTCCGAGTCGATCGACGTCACGTCTTCCACGACTCGCTTCATCACAGCTCGCACGTTTCTTGGCTCGATGGCATTGAGCCAGTCTCTTGTGTCGACACTTTTACGGAGCATCTGAAAAAGAAATGGGGTTATACGCCTTATGACTAGAACACAAGCTTGGCAGGGTTGCACATAAATTTTTAAATAACAGTTGAAAACTTTCGAGCAATCTTGGAAATGAATGAAATTTTAAAATGAAAAACCTTCTGTCGTGCCATACCTTGTGAGGCCAAGTGGCTTAGTGGTAGTGCTTCACATTGCTATGAAACAGGTTTGGGGATTGAGTCCCGGATTTAGCGCGGTTGACTCATCTTTTTGGGGTTATACTCCTTATGACTAGAACACAAGCTTGGCAGGGTTCACACTCTATCTATAGTAGTGAAATTCAGGAGTTTCTAAGGAGTTTTTCAGGGGTGCAGCAATGTAAATTCAGGTGGAAACGAGACATAAAATTGAATATGCTATTATCGTATTAGTCTAGTGACTTCACTACACTTCGAATGATGAAACAGAAGAAAAAAAATCTTCTAAAGAGTTGTACGGTGCATTCTGGGGCATTAACTAGTACCACCATGTCCGAACTCTATTTTACTACTGTGCATGCACAGTGACTTATTCCAAATAAGGTACGGAAGAAAAACGATTTGTGTCCTCAATTTTTTTCCAGAGAGGGAAAAAAATACCAGGAGATGAGACACAAATTTCAAGAGGAGTTATAAGGACCCTTGGAAAAATAAAATGAAATTCAGGGGGTTTTCAGGAATTTCTGGAGGCGTACAAACCATGGCTTGGCTTCCCTAACCCTCTTGCGGTTTTCCAGGAAACGGCGTGAGGGGTGCTCCTTTCGTTCCAGAGCCTCAAACAAGGTAGGTTTAGAATAGTGACGCTTACCAGGGCCGGATTTAAAGATTTGCCGCCTGTAGGCAACGATTAATTTGTCGCCCCAGTCACAATATTCTTCCCCATCGGGGAAAGGTATGCTGGTTAGCTGCAAAATAGGGTGGTAAGTGGTGTTTAAAATAGATACACATATTTATTAAAATCATCTATGTACCTTTACACACTAAATTGAAAGCAAAAAAAGCTAATCCAGTTTACGCATTATGTAAATTATTTGTTTTCTTTCTCAAAAATATTCGTATCTTTATAATAATTTTTTATGCCGAATGCCACTTTAATGGGTCGTAAAATTTGCCGCCCCCAAAAATTCGCGGCTCTAGGCTACAGCCTACTTAGCCTATTTAGAAATCCGGCCCTGACGCTTGCATCGTTTCCTGGAAAACAGTATGAGGAGGTTGGGAAGACAAGCTTGTGTTGTAATCGTACGGACTATAGCTTAGTACTATACTTATCAGAGTACATTTATTTAGTACTTTCTTATCATTTCAAATCATTTATACTTTCATTGGTGTTTGGTGGTTTGACAGGATTAGCTGTTCAAACTACATTAAGTAATCAAGACTTTATTTTTCATTCATAAGGAACTGTTACCACTGAAGACGTGAAACATACTCATAGTATATGAATATACCAAAATAGCATAAAGTACAAAATACTTATCCAAATACAAATGCAAGGTCGTTTTCTACTATCCGATTTTGACTTTTTTTCGTTACTAAAATAATATGTGTTATTCATTTGTTTTTACTATATTTAATTTAAAGAATTTCACTCCACTTTTTTCAGTAAACCAGTTAGTTTGCCTTTAAAAGTTAAAGATAAAAATTTATCAAACATAATTCATAAACTTACTTGAGATATATTCAAACCTTGAACTTTCACAAAGTGATCTATGAGATTCTACAAGAAAAAATAATTATTTTATAGAATTTCCGTTAATTCATGAGGTAAAAACAAAAATTAATTCCTAACCAAATTTACTTTTAAAAAAAAAATTAAACAAAATAAGTTTTTCTTAAATCTAAAAATCGTTGAAATTAAATACAGACCTGGGCAGTAGTTTTTGTCTCCAAGCACAAGTCAGAAACGCTTGTTAATCCATTTTCATAGGCAATGGAGAAGTTATCATCTACACATGAAACCTGTAACAATCAAGAAGTTCTTAAAAACTAAAATAGCCTACTTTCCCATAACTTAAATACTTACTGAAATTCTAATAGGAAAACAACTAGCTTCCTAACAGTAAATATCATCAACAACCGTTTCTACCCTAGATTTATACACATTCAAAAAAAAATCCCTAAACACAACATCCAGCTATAATTTAAACTTCTAAAAGCCAAAATCAACTATTTTCCTTAATATTCTTTCTCAAATTAACTTAATATAATTTATCGTCTGCTCGATTTATTTGCAGTTCGAAGAATAATTCAATATTTATTAATAACAAAAGTAATGAAACTACTCCAAACTACATTAATAAAATAAGAAATGTAAATTAAAACTAAGCATAATTGTATGCAAAAAATATGCCTTGCCGCTTTCTTGGTAAACAATGCATGAACAATCAAAGAATCACATAGTGCTACATTTTATGACATTATTCGAAACTGATTCATGAAAAAATTATTTTGCTTCAAATATTTTTAAATAAATAAAGTTTCTCATGCCATTGTTAATTTTGCAACAGTGATTTAAATGACTCAAAATTGAATTTCAACGCTAATTCACTGGGAAATTCACCGACAGATAGTAGATTTATGTCCGTCCGGACGTACAGACAGGCGGACAAAAAGTATGAAAGTTAGGTCTCTGAGGTCATAGCTTTCTAACAAAAAAAGAATTTTTAAGATCCGATGGATAGAACCGATTTTGGAAGGGGGGGTACGGACAGACAGATGGACATCGACCGTATGTCAATACCTACTTTTTCATTTTTTAAAATTCTTTCGAATTAAAAAATGAAAAGTAGGCTAAAAATGTTATTGTTGAATTTCCATACTACCAAAATGCACCATCAAAATCAGGTTGCGAAAGCAAGACGTTACCATAAACAGGGGATAGATTTAAGAGTTTGCCTTGATAGGTTACGTTCAGTGCTTGAAATGGGATACAGAAATATAGGAGCAATCTGTGCTACTAACTTGAAAAACTAGGCGCAAATGCACATTACCTAGGAACCTTTTTTTTAATTATTTAAAAACAATTTCAAACTATGGTCTGGAATTCTGCATGTTATCTTAAGGTATCTCCCTACCTTGGAAACGGCAAATTTTGACAATTTTCATAAATTTTGTTTAATGTTTTAAAAAGAAGCCCTATTATTTACGTTTAAAATACTGTATAGATTTTTATTCTACAATAGTTTAACCAAAAGTTATGGCTATTTCAGCGAAGCATAATGTGTCATATTTTGCCCTAACCAAACCGGAAGTGGAAGATAGAACTTTATACTTTAAAAGCGTTTTCTGAAAAACGGAATTTTTCAACAACAATGTTTTTTTAAAACCTGATATCTCAAAATCTACTTGATATAATGTAATAAAATTTTCATAGCACGTTTATTATAAGTTCATGTGTGTTTTGAAATGAGATCTAAGTAAAATAACTAATAGAATTTAGTTTATGGACTTTTTAATATTAAAATTTCCTTTATTTTTGAAAAATTTCTTTAATCATGGCTTTGATACTATGTAATTCCTAAAATATTAAGAGTTTTGCTTAAATCTCGTTTCAAAACATGTAAGAAGGTCTAATGAATGACTCTGCCTAATATTTAAGGAACAAATGATTCCATTTAACATTATTATTCATCATTACCCCTAAAAAAATTAGTTAATTTTAAAGTATTAAAAAATTAGACCCCTCAAGGTAGGGAGCTACCTTAAAATCACCAAACTAGGTGATTTTAATATCGCCATAGCTGCATGCTTATAGAACCAAGGAAAGTGCTAAGACCTAAAGTGGCTACTTAAAATCACCAATAGGTGATTTATATCGCAAGCTGCATCTTATAAACCAAGGAAACTGCTTATAGACCCTCAGGTAGGGCTACCTTATAATCACAAACTAGGTGTTTTTAATATCACATAGCTGCATGCTTATAAACCAAGAAAGTGTTATACCTCAGTAGATACCTAAATCACAACGGGATTAATCCATGCGCGCTTAGACAGAAGGTATGACCCTCAGTAGGGCTACCTAAATACAAACAGGTGTTTATACGCCATAGCGCATGTTTAGACAGAATGATATTTATGATCATAGTTCGCATTGAGATGGTTAATTAGAAACAAACTATTACACGGGTTCTATATACGCCTTAGTTTTAGTTTTGTCACAGAGCTTCATTAACATCCCATTTAGTTATTTTACAACAGCCGCGTTTTGGGGATTTTGCGAATTTAGTCGTAGTTTCCCAATTTATATAGCTTTAGGTGTGTGATTTTAGGACAGCCTAATTTTTGTGATTATATGGTCATAGCAATGGTTTGACAAATTTAGGATCCATGAAGAATATAGATTTCAAGATAATTATTATGATGATATAGTGATAGAGATCTGGTCGCATGTTACGACTAGCAACCGTTAATTTCGAACCCTGGTTACGTTAGTGATTTACTTGAAATGTGTTTTATGAAGAATAAAACGATACATTTAAGAAAATTAGTCTAAAAGTAGGTACAAATGGTTAAATGTTTTTCATGGTCTAATTTTTTTTAAGTAAAAATTTAATTATCAGCAAAACATGCACATATAAAACGCTTTACAACAACAAGAACCCAATTACAGTATTAGTTATATTAAGTTAGCACTTACCAGTTCATTAATGGTAGATTGTTCTAAATTAAAACAAAATTTTGATAGAAGCAAAATTAACTGAGCAGGTACAGCATTTTTTTCAATATTGGAGCAGAAATCCTTAAAAAAGAAATGAAAAAAACACATTATTTTATATTTAAAAATAACATTTACAAGGAATTATTTATTAAAATGATGATAGAATATCATATGAATTCAACTATTGAATTATTTTTGTAGAAAATATCAAATTTTCTCCATGTTATAAGTGAAAAAAAATATTTTTTACTTGAATAACTTTATTATTTATAGCACCTAAAAGTTAAATTGAACAATACCAAAAAAATTATTTAGTTTTTGTTTAAAATTGTATGTTTAGTCAACTATTACACACATAAAAATCTACAACTAGATATAAATGTATACATTTTTAGAAAAATAAAATTGGTTATTTTGAAATATTTACGAAGGACTCGCAACAGTATTGCCAAAAATGAAAAATTGAAGACCAACAACAGGCCAAAAAGACTAGGCAAAACTGTCGAAATATTTACCAATTTCAAAATATCAAATAACTATTTTTTTTAAATATTTTTTTTAAAATATCTCAAAAATAGAACAAAACAATTGAGACAAAAGAGCTTAGTGGAAGAATGTGCTAAGTGACATTTTATAAAAACTTGTGATTTGTGTGTCAATAAACATATTACTAACTTCTTTAACAATAACAAGTTTCCCCTTTTTTCATAAACTTATGTTTAGTATATTATTTATGGTTTGCAAGTACCATTTTCAACAGATGCAGTGCAAACGAAAAACTTAAAGCTCATTTTCTCGTTTTCACTCTTTTGTCACTTAGCACCATAGATATCATAGTTAAAGCATTAGATTGGCAGATCACGTGACCTCCAATGCTAACGACGGGACGCGCAAGGAGACCAGAATAAGAGGGCAATTTGGCCAGTGTTGCCACAGTTTTAGGAGAAAAACACTACAAAAAATACCATTTAATTCTAAAAAAACAAAAACATACCATAAAAATACTAGCAACGCCAGATCACGTTTTTTTTAAGGTCACTAAAAAGATTCCAAAATGCAGCTAAAATTTGTATGGTCTTGTTTTGTAATTTTAGAATTAAATGGTATTTTTTTCTTAGTGTTTTTCTCCTAAAACTGGTAGCAACCCTGGCCCCATTGCCCTCTTATTCTGGTCCCGTCGTTAGCATTGGAGGTCACGTGATCTGCCAATCTAATACTTTAACTATGATATCTATGCTTAGCACGTTCTTCCACTAACTCTTCTATTATACTGTAATTTATAATGATCAACAATATTATTTTATGCTTGGTTACCTGGCAAGTTTTATTGATGTGCCTAAGAAACGCTACGATCACACCCTCCCTCACAAAAGCTCTGCAGAATTCTTCTTTGAACTGCATTTTCATTGCAAACGTTATATCGGTGTGAATGAACAACTAAAAACAATTTTATAAGAATTAATAATATCTTAGGAACCGTAAGCAGTGTTCATACTCTATCTATGATAGTGAAATTCAGGAGTTTCTAAGGAGTTTTTCAGGAGTGCAGCAATGTAAACTAAAAATTAGAGACTTCGAAAAATAACCAAATTACAGTCATTGTAAAATCCCAAAATGCGGCGGTTGTCATATTTAGAAACTCTGACTACCCCCAAACTTAATAAATTACTCAGACAACCATAGTATCCAGAAACTCCGGCTATAGTAAATTGTTATTTCTTAAATTTTGTAACTCCATTTATAATAAGTTTTAAAGGGTTTCTTTGTTACTGACTGGGCATTTGTGGAGGGAAAAAGTGCTGATAAGAGTCATGGGATAATATGAGGATGCAATAGCATACGAGAATTGTACTTAATCATCAGAGGGAGATATCGCAGTATGGGCAGATAAGTGACCAATCAATCAACTTAACACTATACACTATTGTAAGATTCAAAATTTCAGGGTTCATACTCTATATATGATGGTGAATTTCAGGAGTTTTTCAGGAGTGCAGCAATGTAAATTCAGGAGGTAACAAGGAATAAAATTGAATGTTTTTTTATTATCTTATTAGTCTAGTGACTTCACTGCACTTCAAATGAAGAAACAGAATAGAAAAAATCTTCGGAAGAGTTGTGCGGAGCATTTCGGGACATTAACTACTATCACAATGTCTGAACTATATTTCTACTGAGCATGAGCAGTACACTTATTCCGAATAAAGTAAAGTATTCCGTATAAAGTCGTTTTTTCAGGAGAGGGGGGGAAAATATCGGGAGACGAGACACAAATTTCAGGAGTTATAAGGGCCCTTAGAAGAAAAATTGAAATTCAGGAGTTTTTCAGGAAGCGTACAAACCATGCGTTAAGATACACAGACATAAAGAAAAAAACATATTTTCGCCAAAGGAGAAAAAACAATTTTCCAACCAGGTACAAAGACAGAAATGACACATGAAGCAAGAACAAGACAAAAATACAAATAAAAACTGCAAAACTTAATACGGTAGATACCCTCTTAACTGGATCACATAAAAATGTATATTTTTACGGATCAAAACTTAAATTTACATGCCCCTCAGCAAATGTTAAACACTATTTTGTTTTTCAAAGTACTTGCAAAAAACATACTTTTAATTATATAACTGTTTGAAAAATATGTTTATATAAAAAATACATGTATAGGATTTTTTTCAGGAGTAAAGCTGATACTCCTTTTGATTATATGATATCAGGTTTTTTTTTACTTAATTTTTAAATAATATGAAAAGATAAAATTACAAAGTGTATAACAGGATTCCTAAAAAACTACTTGAACTTTCACAGACAAAATAACTGCTAGTTGATAAATTTAAAAGTAAAGTTTGTGTCCCTAACAAAATTCCCCATAGACTTGACATGAAACTTGCAACTAACTTGAAGTTTAGTTTAGTTTGAATTATCGTCGCACTAGAGCTGCACAAAGGCTATTGGCGACAGGCATCGTATTTTAGAACCACAATCAAGTGACGAGCCGACACCTGAGTAGGCACCCAACGCAGCCGTTAAGGGCGGCATCGTACGCAGCGTTAGGACGTTGAAGGATATTTAACGTGCACTCCCTCCATACAGGGTATTATTCGTCAGACATTCTTGGCTACACGGGCCGTTTATAGGTCGGCAGTTATTTTGGCGATGCCCAGACCCGAACCTAGGACCTTCCGCATGCTAGTGAATACCTAACCGACTCGGCTCCCCAGCCCCCCTAACTTGAAGAAACAAATTTGGTAGTATAACGTACCTGATCCGTGGCCCTCTAGCGGCCACTCTAGAAGTTCCCCGCCGAAACGGAACGAGAACAGAACTTTTTTTCGACTAGTGGAGTAACACGGACTTAGAGATGCTTGTGTCCGAAATCGGACTGATTGATTTGAAAAGAACCTTTTAACATTTTAAATAGATGCTTTAAAATAAAGAAGCTGAAGTAAACTAACTTTTAAAAAAAATGTGTTTTTAAATAAATCTTGGAACTTTGAATGTTCTCTTGTTCGTGTCTTGTAATTCGTTACAAGATGCTGATTTGGTGGCTTTGCGGTTGGATTTTCGACAATATCAGTTCGTCGGTGCGGGTGAGTGCCTCTATGAATTTTGTCGTTCTCCAGTGTCGAAAAACAGTGGTATTAATACTCTAAAATAATCAAAAATGTATGATATTAATATTTCGTAACGTGGTAAAAATTCTATTGGAAGACGCCATTTTTGGTAACAAAAAATTTCTGGATACAATTGTGAATGCTAAAATACTTTATTTGCTTGGAAAATATTTATTTTAATTGTTAAATATTAAGCATTAAGTCTAGCTAATTGTTGAAATCTAGTTACTTTGAGCGTAATAGATATTTTTGTTGCGAAGTATGTATTTTGATATCGAAAAAGAAAAAAATATTTAAGAATTTTGTGTATTCAAATTCATTTTGAATGAGAGCACTGTCATTAAAATTCTTGGGAAAAGTGTTTTTGCATACATTTGAAAGGTATAAAATAATTATACTGTTGAAAAAAAAATCTTGTGTTGATCAAGTTTCGTTAACGAATAAAAAATATTTAAGAATTTTTAGTATATCCAAGCTGTTTTTGCATGATAGTACTGTTAAGGTTCTTGGAAAGATATTTTTGTATACATTTAAAAGGTATAAAATAATTATACTGTTGAAAAATTATTGTGTTTATCAAGTTTTGATAGCGTATAAAAATAATTAAGAATTTTAGTGTATTCAAGAATAATTTTATTTTGAATGACAACACTGTCAAAATTCGTGGGAAAAAAATACTTGTGTTTATTAAAATATTTGTTTCTTATCAAAATATTTGTCTGTATAAACTAATTATACTGTTTAAAAAATCTTGAGTTAATCAAGTTTTGGTTTTGAAAAAAATATGTTCGCTGGACAAAAATGGCGGACAGTAAAGCTTGAGTAAAGCTTCCTGTTTGACTAAAAAAAAAAATATCGAAGCTACGAAGGCTTTTTTTTATTAGGTTATTGACAGGTGTTCGTATTTCGAATTTATTATTTCCTGTGGTTAAAATAAAGATGGTATTTATTTTGATGCTGTTTTTTTTAAGTCAGAAAAAAGACATCTGTTGAGTGTGCTTACAAATATTCTATTTTTATTTTATTGGAAAATAATTTCGTGTATTCATTTTATTTCTCTTGTTATTGAATATTGAATGCATAAAGAGGGATGTTGTTAAAAGGGATTTTTATATTTCTTGCATTAAAAATATAAAATTGAACATATTCTTATAATAAATTTATCGCAAATAAATTTATTTATTTTTGCTTTATTCCTGAGTGTGTATTTACGCAATCGAAACATTTTTTCGAATTTATAGCGTAATAGGTTTTATTAAATTGCTTGTAGTAAATAAAATTAAACCTTGTTAATTGTCTTAAAAAAGATATTGAATAATTTATATAAAGGTTTATGTTTAAAAAAAACTCATACTTTTATTTGTGAATTAAGATACGTTATAAAAAAGTTATATTATATGAAGTTCATTACGAGAGTGTGGATTTGTCTCAAATATTTTAATAGGCTTTTTAATATCTTGATAGGTAAAAGTAGGTAATTATTTGTTTATAAATATGGCAATTTGGGGAAAGTGTCGAAAAGTGGACTTATTAAACTTAGCCACTGAGATGAACATTGAAATAGATGCAAATGCGACAGTTTTAACCTTGAAAGAAGCCATAAAAGGTAGTGAATTTTATGAACTAGAATTCGTGGAGAGTTTTCTTCAAACTGCTGTCGAGGAAAGATTGAAGAAGGAAGAAGATGAAAGGGTCAGAGCGAGACAACTAGAAGAGCATAGATTGAAGAAGGAAGAAGATGAAAGGGTCAGAGCGAGACAACTAGAAGAGCATAGATTGTTTCTAGAAAAGCAAGAGTCGGAAAATAAATTTCTTCTCGAAAAATTAAGATTGGAGAAAAATGGAACAAGAGAGGCTCCAAGACACAGAGAAGATATACACCATCTGATGACAAAATATGACTCTAAATCTGATATCAGCTTGTACTTAGTCCTTTTCGAAAGAACAGCCAAGAGAATAGGACTTCCAGAAGAGCAATGGGTGTCTCACCTAACGGGACTCTTGCCAATTGAAATGGCCCAACTCATCGCTCGAGAATCGGAAGAAACATACGAAGATTACGAGGCTGTTAAGAAGGTACTTCTGAACAGATACAAACTAAGCCCAGAAAAGTTCCGTCAACTTTTTTATAATCACAATAAAGGACCAGAGGGAACTTGGAAAGACTTTTTGTTTGAGTTGAAAAATTATTTCTATGAATGGATAAGAGGGTTTGAAGTGAGCACCTTTGAAGATTTGTGTAATTTGATTTTGTCCGAACAAGTGAAGCGGAAGACCAGTTTGGAAATTAAAAATCATTTCATCGATGAGTGGACCCAGATGAAAAATCCAGAAAGAGTCGCAGAAAAACTGGATGAATACGAAAACGTAAGACTGCTCATGAAAAAGAAGACATTCCCATCAAAAGAAAAATCTTTCAAACCATGGAGAGGTAAAAATCAATCTGAAACAAAGGCCCCTGTAAACGAACCAAGGGTTGAGAAGAGTGAAAATGAAAGAAGTAAAAATAATGAAGCTTTCGAAAAACGCAGGAAACCGCGGTGTTTTCGTCGATTGCTGCCCCTTTAACTGATTCTTTAAAAGGGAAAGCTAGAAAAGGGCCTATTATGTGGACTAAAGAATGTGAGGAAGCATTTGACGAGCTAAAGAACTGTCTTTGTAACTATCCTGTGCTGTACTCACCAGACTACCAAAAACCGTTCATAGTTGAAACTGATGCGTCAGATCAAGGAATGGGAGTAGTTTTGTCCCAGTTGGCAGACAATGAAACTGAAGAACACCCTATTATATACCTAAGCAAGAAATTTACCAGTGTTGAAAAACGATATAGTGTCAGTGAGAAAGAGTGTGCCGGCCATCATCTTTGCAGTTTCAAAACTTAAGTGTTATCTCGATGGGAATTTCTTTCAAATTGTGACTGATCATAATCCTTTAGTGTGGCTGAATACTCACGCGAGTTCTAACGCACGTTTAATGCGATGGTCACTAATATTGCAACCTTTTAATTTTGAAGTTATTCATCGAAAGGGAAAACTGCACCAAAATGCAGATGGATTGAGCCGGATCCACACTCTCTAAAAAAAAAAAAATTGTATGTATGTGCCCAATTTAATGCTTTTTGCATTTATTTCTATTCATACTTACATTTATTGCTTTTCATATGTTTATTTTAAATTTAGTTTTTTTTCGACACTGGGAATTGATAATTTTTGTTTGGCACTTGCCTAGGTTCCTGGAACAGTTACATAACTCATGTATGAACACTAATCATAAACTTTCTCATTCTTCGAAAGTTTCCCCAGGGGAGGAGGAGTCTGTAACGTACCTGATCCGTGGCCCTCTAGCGGCCACTCTAGAAGTTCCCCGCCGAAACGGAACGAGAACAGAACTTTTTTTCAACTAGTGGAGTAACACGGACTTAGAGATGCTTGTGTCCGAAATCAGACTGATTGATTTGAAAAGAACCTTTTTAACATTTTAAATAGATGCTTTAAAATAAAGAAGCTGAAGTAAACTAACTTTTAAAAAAAATGTGTTTTTAAATAAATCTTGGAACTTTGAATGTTCTCTTGTTCGTGTCTTGTAATTCGTTACAGTAGGTGTAGCATTACATGACTTTCAATTCTCACTCAATAAAACTATGCATTCAAATTTAATTATATACCATATAAGGTAATTTCAATAACTTTAAAACCTAAAAAGTTCGATGGCAGCTACCCTTTGCGCATGCAAAATTTTCTCAAAAACCTTTTTATAATGTCCAACAGGTGCAAGAAGTTTGTTTACCAAATTTAAAGTCTGTAGCTCTTTCAGTTCAAGCTCTAGAGTGATTTCAGACAGACAACTGTTGGCTATGTCCTCACTACGACAACAAACGCCACAAAGGCAACAAACGCAACAAAATTTGGTGACCGCCAAGCGCGCCAAGCAATGCAATAGCATGGTGGTTGACTCTGCCAAGTCGCAAGTTTTGTTGCCTTTGTGGCATTTGTTGCCTTTGTGGCGTAGTCAGGACATAGCCGTTCAAAAACCACTTTTTTTATAATCAGTTCCTTCCAAAACGTTTAAAAAAACAAAAATCTCCATTTTGGATTCAATCACGGCCTACTCAACTACTAAGGCCAAAGAAGCTCTCCCAAACACGCTCGGGGACGGAAATTTTGACGTCATAGTTCCGAGTGACGTTGTTGCAAAGATGAAGACAACCTGTCTCAAAACCTGTTCGGAATCACTCCTTCACGGCTGACCACATTTTTAGGGTTCTGAATGTGCCTGAACAAGTTTCTCGATCTTTGACACTTGGAACAGTGACGTCAAAAATTCTGTCTACGATCATGGTTGGGAGAGCTTCTCTGGCCTTGTTATTGAAGTTGGTTGTGATTCAACACCATCGCAATACTTTCATTACCATATATTTCAAGAAATATAAGGTAATAAAATAATTACTAAAATTGAATAATAAAAATTTAAAGTAATGGACAATTACAGCGTTTTCCACAAACATATTTATTCGATTAAGCATATTAAAAAACCTCTAAAACTCAAGTATTTCTGGTTTTAAAGATGTATTTATTTTTAAATTCATTTTTAAAGTTAATGATACGTCACTCCTGTTACACCTCGCTTAGCATAACAGATGACGTCACGGTTGGCTTTTTTTTGTTCTTGGCGTGTTATTTCGTATCACATTTAACTGTATCGCTTTTGAAACTGCGAAACGTGCTTTCATCCTTATCAAACTCTTAAAAAAGTTATGCTATTTTACAGAAACATGTCATGTTCATTCCAGTTAATTTCTTCAAACGTTGAACGATTTCACTCGACTATTCCGATCAGATCCAACAGTCAATAGTTCTGCAATAGCTCATACGCGCTTTAGTGTGTGTATTTTAATTAACAACCAAACTTGGAACAAGCTGTTTAACTTCCTTGATATGAACTGGTTACAAATAATATTGTCTTCTTCTTTTAATGAGGTTTCACAGAAATTGTAAGGTTTACTATTTTATAAAGTGTATTACAGCATAGATTGAAACATCGCCAAAAACATAACAGTTGACGTCAGAGCTGTTTTCAGTGACGTACATTTTCGGCAAATTTCAAATGCATTTTTTGTTGAAATTAAACATATTTCTGAATATTTAACCTTACATTCGGACTCTGCAGCTTCTAATGTACCAGAAAAACACATATATTATGAATTTCGCGTTTCATGCAACTTGTCCATTACTTATTTTAATTGAATAATTAAAAGTAAAATCAAACTTTCAGAAACTATTCACAATTTACCTGAAGATCAGACTGCACCCTGCTGATGCTATTAGACACCTGCGTCTCAAATTCAGACAGCAAGTCAGGCATTGCTTTCGAGCCATCATGGCCCAGGTTTTTTGGGGCCACGAGACTCTGTCGCATATTGACCATAGAAGCCGAAAAACATTCCATAAGTTTCTGAAGGTAGAAGTCGCAATGCTCGCGAGATGCCTTCTTCACAATGTTGATGCCTCTTCTGCAATGAAAAATTAGTTAGTTTTGATACTCAAAATTGTAACATTTAATAATGTTGTTAATTTTTTGTACAAATTTTTTGATTTAAAGAATTGTGTATTTTTTAATTACATTTTTAAATCTAAATGTATTGGAGTTAAAGTTTATCATTGAAGAAGAAAAAATATTTCATGCAGCTTAAAATTTTGCGATTACGAAGGGATCACAAAAAAGGTGTATTTACAGTAACTAAATCAAAGGTTTTTTTTTATGTAGAATAAAAAATGGAATGACAAATATGTTGTAGAAATTGAACTAGTTTTACATTGAATATCAGATTTTAACCCTTTCAGTCCCAGTGATGCCATTTGGCATCATCATGTTTCTGATCATAATTTTAAAATAATAGGGCTGACATCTATTGGGATTAATAAAAAATATTTTCTAATGGAAAAAATTAGAAGTAATCGAATAATGGGCTTTTTGATATCATAAATGGCAATAGACGATCAGAAAAGAATTTCTAAAATGATGATGCCAAATTGAAGAGCTTAGTGGAAGAACGTGCTAAGTGATAAAACAGTGAAAACAAGAAAATGAGTTTTAAAGTTTTTCGTTTGCACTTAGATGCATAATAAACAGCACTTTCAAAAAGTAAAAATTATACTTACATTAAAGTTTATGAAAAGGGAGAGTCTTGTTATCTTTAAAGTAAAGAATAACGTGCTTATCGACACAAAAATCTCAATTTTCCCCAAAAAAATGTAACTTAGCACGTTCTTCCACTAAGCTCTTCAATTGTCATTGGGACTGAAAGGGTTAACCAAGATTTTTATAAATAAAAATCATAGCAAAAACTAAAATAAAACCATTAAAAAGAAGATTGCAGCAAAATTGTATCCTAGAAGCTGGAAAAATGTGACTTAGAAAATTATGTTTTCGGATTAATAAAGAAGCACTTTGGTTTGGAGACCATATTCCATTCCACCTTAAACATTAATTTGTAAACTACAAACTGACATACACAGAAAAGTCTATGTGAGGAAGAAGTCTGTTCATGGCTTGCACTCTACGGTAAAACCGATCCAAAGCTCGAACTAATATGGCATCATCATTACTCTTGTTCTGTAACAAAAGTAAACACTTGTTTAATTATAAAAAAATAATAATAATATTCACATTTTAAAAAGTTTTTAAAAAATGAAATACTGAAATTTCTTTTTAAAAAATTGCAAAAATATTTTTTAAGCTGTGTGTAAAAAAAGTAACTGTGTAAAAGTTTTAAATAAATAAATAAATAAATAAATAAAAGCATATCTACATAAATTTTCCTAAATTTGACACAATCACATTTTCAGCATTTTTAATAAAATAAGAATCATTATGAATGGGTATAAAATTCTTAAATTGCTTTGATAAAATTCTTGATTTCCAGAATTTTTATTAAAAAATCAATAGGCATTGTTAAGGGGGAATGGGCGGGCTGGACCAGGGGTCTCCAAACTCAAGTGCCTCAGTGTTAATCCTATGGAGAAAAAATATTTTCTCTGCCACATTTCTCCGGCTGTATTGAATATTTTTACAAGCGGATTTTTTTATGTGATGAATGTAGCAGAGTTACAGGTACCGACCTTCCCACTTTTAGAAATGGGTTTGAATATTTTTTTTTAAATTTTCAATAAATAATTTTACAAAAAATATTCGAAGCAATTGCAAAAAGTGGGAAGGTAGCGACCTGTAAGTTATCTACATATATTATTTACAAAAAAAACCTGTAAAAATATTCAATACAGCCGGAGAAATGTGGCAGAGAAAAAAGTTTTTTCGCTATTAGATTAACACTGAACAACTTGATTTGGAGACTGCGATCAACTGCCATTTTAACACAAAATCATATATGAAGTACATTAATATATGTGGGAAATATGCAAACTAGAGTGAGTGTCCCAGAAATGTGAAGACTATTAAGAAAATATTTTGAGCATTAACCAGTTACTATTGACAGTCACCAGAGAATTTCAACATTTACCCGACTTGTATTCATTATAACGCATAGATTAAACAGAAAGTATTAAAACAAATCTACATTAAAATTACCTCTTGAGAAAATCTGATGTCAATATATGTGAAATATCTATCCATGAGTTCTGTTACAAAAGCTTCTAACTTTTCCATTGGCATACTCATATTAGTCTTTCTTCTGTTAAAATACATAAAAGATATTTTTTACTCCTCTGAGGGATAGATGTATAAAACTGTCAACTAACTGTCAAGTTTTCCAGTAATAAATATTTTATTTAAAAATTCATAACTTTTTCAATGTTACTAATTTTTTTTTCCTTTTTGGAACCCCCCATTGGCTTTTAAAAATCTTTTTTTTTTCACAGCATTTTCTGTTTTTTATTGATTCGTCCTTTTTATGCAATGTAGGTTACTAAAACTTTCAAAGGGTTTTAAAGTGGAATCATAGTATGTACTTAAAAATTAGCACCATAATTTAAAATAGTAATGAAATTAATTGTTTTACAAGTATAGTCTTTTAATTTTAAATACTTTTAATGTTTTTAACCCGGCAGCACTTGCGCTCCTAAGAAAAACATCGTCACTCGCAAGGGGGTACTTTAGACCCCAGCACTGAATTTCGTTCAAATATCACTTTTACTTTCAAAACTTGCACAATTTTTACTCAAAAGCCATTTTCTAACGAATATTTAAGGTATTTATGGCGAAGTTTCGGTATTTGGAATTATAACTCTGAACCACATAATATATCACTTCATCGATCATATCCACAGAATTACCAGTAATGTCTTCATTTTCCGACAATTCATTAGACTCACTATCGGAACAAGGACGATAATCAATTCAATCATGCATCATCCTAGCATCATCATTGCTCTCCATACTTCCGTTCCTCGATTCGTTTGATTCATCATCCAAAGAAACTTCTGCTAACTATTTTCGCATACGTTCCGTCTCCTCATTGTAGGACAAGTAGCATGACAATTTGAACTAGAATGAAGAAACGTGGTCACTCGCGTGGGGTCTTTTACACCCCAAAAACATAATTTTACTAAAACCGCTTTTGGAATGTGAAAGATAATCATTCCTTTCCTTAGTGGGTGATCTTGAAGGCAGCTACTCTGGGTTTGACCCATTTTAAAAAGTGAGAAGTTGGGTAATTCAAAACATGAATGTGCCTGGGGCCTGACAGACTCCCTTGCGAGTGCTGCCAGGTTAAAAAACTTACTGATCTCCCTCGGCAGGTTTTTGGAGGAATAAGTCCCAGTAGGAGGCGATGACTAGAGATGTATTACTAACAAAGTTGTTGTAACTAAAATCTATAAACTCCAAAATATCCTGAAAAAAAAAAATTACTATGAAAATAAAAATATAAAGATATGTAGAAAATCATTAGGTTTACTTTTACAAGCCACAGTATTGTAATAGATTTTAAACATCTGTAGTTAAAAATGGAAATTAATTTATAAAATAAATGAATTTCTTATATTTCTAGAGTAACATAACATAATTTTATTTTAACAGTTTTTAAATTACTGTATTGTACAATTACAAAAAAAAACAGGAAAATAAATGATAAAAAGATGAGAATAAAAGGAGATACTGTTATCTGATGTTGTGAATAACAAAAAAGATTTTATAACTATAGCAAAAATCTAAGCAGAACCATCTCCAGTTTATCAGAATCGAAGTTTATACAATGATGATGTATTCTAGTTAATTGAATCACAATTTTATTGCTCATACACATATTTTGGCAAATTCCCAAATAATGAAAAGATATGGTTTAATTTCCTTTACATCTTTTAAATAAATAGTCACATGTCCACAAAGGCTAAATAATTCTAGAGAGAACTTGAATTAAGGTATAAAAATTGTAAATTTTAAAAGAGTAATGTAAACAAAAACATAATACACAAGAACAAAAAAGTTTAAGCATTACAGTTGTAACTACCTTTTCACCCCACAAACTTTTGTATACCAATATATTTTTTAAACGGTCATTGGCTAAAACAGGCCTTCAGGGGAAAATATTTTAAAAAATTATTATTTATCCCTCAACTAACAAGCCAATTTGGACAAGTCACTCAAGAAAGATGTTCAGCCTTTAGAATTTTGATTGTGCTGCATTTTCGAAGAAAAGGTTTGTCCGCAGCACTTTGTAAACTTAATGAAAATTTTTATAATAACAGATCAAATGAAATATTTCGAATTCCAACATTCTCCAAAACTATATTTACTAAACATTTCTTCCATCTTGCCTCTAAATTATATAATAAACTGCTGATTCATCTAACAAATATAAATAATTATTATGCCTTTAGAAAACAACTTTTTGAATTTTTTATAAATATTGATGACTTGGATCTCTATTTTTCACTTTAATTTGAAGCATATTAATCATATCTTTATGCCAGCTTATTGACACATTATGTTCTATCTTTTTTGTTTCTGTGTTTGTTTTTAACTATATATATTTTTGTTTGCCTGTAAGGGATTTTTTTTCACCTGGCATTCCATAGTATTTTTATATTGTTTCTTTGATATTTTTTGTTCGGATAATAAAGATTATTATTTTTAAAAAATTACAAACAAAAAAATGAAAAAGTTATTAAAGATATTAAGTAAACAAAATCATCAAAAGATGCAATCACAAACGGCCCCTGTGGTAACACATCGCTGTTTTGGGTGTGCATGCCTACACTGAAAAATATTGGATTTCAGTATATGCTTGAATTCCGGTATAAATATTAATAGGAAATTAAGGAATTTAAAACCTCCTAAACTGCTGTAAACTCATAGCGGGCAGGTAGAAAGCACAGGGCAGCTTGAAAACAATCTAAGTCATTAGTTGCTCATAATTTTTTTTTGTGGGCTTTTAAAATCGCTGACTTTGAGTCGCTGTAATTAAATAAATATATGCGCAAAGAGAATAAATATTTGAATTTAGAAGTGTCAACATTCTGATTTTAAATATATAAAAAATACGCAACTTCCTCATTGGGTAAAAATGCTCTACATCAACATGTGTCAATTAATCCAGAATATACAGTAGAACCTTGATTATCCATCCTCTTTTATCTGGAACTCTCTGTCAACCGATCGTCCCTAATTAAACATTAAAAAAAAATTCTCCAACAAAGTCACTTTTGGTTGTTAAAAAAAAAACAGTCTCAGAAAGGGACAGCGATTTTAAATTGAGAAATCTTTGACGATACTGAAATCCGCAAACTTCCATGTTTTTAAGATCCGTAAACTGCGGTGAATCGGAATTCTTCGATGATTCTGAAATCATAAAATTCTGGCATTAACGAAATCTGAAAAATGTGGTGATTTTAAGATCGTAAAACTTTGGCAACTCCAAAAAGTAAAAGCAAATTTCTGTCAATCCAAGCAATTTTTGCCAAACCAGTTATCTTCTAAAATCGAGAGACTCCAAATGCGAATTTGAGGTCTGCAGACTTTTGGAGCTCCGCTGTACTATAATTTTTGCTATTTAAGGAAAGTTCTCTATATCATTCGGAATTTTCGATTATCCTACTGACCTCTGGTCTTCATTAGATCCGATAATCAGGTTCTACTGAACTATACAATGTTTGGGTTGTATTGACTTTAAATTCAATTGGTACCATTTGCTTCCTTGAAGATTCATCTCCTTCTCCCTCAGTTTTAAATGGGATATTTTCACCAGAGTTTTTCAAAAGAGATTCCAATTCAAGTAAGTCATCGTCCAGTTTTTCCTTTGCACTACAAATCAGAAAAATCAAATATATCAATTATATGAAACATTAATTATAATTCCATGAAAATTTTAAAATAAATTATTATTAATTTATAAAAAAAAAAATTCATAATCAATAATATAGTTTGGATTATAACATAGGATATAAACAATACTATATTTTTTGTATATAAACAACTTAATTATGTTGGCATATAAGCAATAATATATTTCCATACACAATAATATAGTAACTAAGTATGAGTTAATAATAAAAATAAATAAAACATTAAAAAAATAATTTATTGTAAAATTTAATGTGCTGTAGTTGCACAGTAAATTAAACCAATAAAGCTCTAGAATAAAACACACTTTTTATGTTTCAAGTCAAACAACACTCTAAACACTGTAGGTTATAAATATTTTGTGTTTACAAAAGTGCAGAAATAGGACATGTTTTTATTGTGTGGCATCATAGTATACTTATAATGTATACTAGATTTAAAACAAACCGCATTTTTTTGCCAATTCTTGAATTGAATTTCACGAGCATAAGCATTTTTATTAATCAATACTATTGATATAAATTTTACAGAAATATTACATTTAATTTAACATGCATATTCAATAAATTATTTTTTTTTAAAAAAAGAAAATAGTTTACTGTTTTAGAAATTCATCACACAACACCTCAGTGGGTTCATCGAGTTGTAATAACAAATCTACACATTCAGCCAATTGTTTAGGAGTAGCCTAAAAATTAACAGATATTAATTAAAACATCATTTCAGGAAATTTTTAACTAAAACAAGTAGGTTTGTTACAGAATCTGTCACTTAAACCGCTTCCACACAACATTTGTGCTCAACAGGAAACAAACTATTTATACACCACAGAAAGAAATTCGCCAAACAGGGCCTTTAGCTAGTTGTAATTCAAACTTTTCAACGCCAAAATTAACTATTTTCACCGTTCGTTCTTCTTTCTCAGAATCAATAATTAGACTTTATCGTTTGCTAAATTTGTTTGAAGTTCGAAGAACAATGATGTAATTTTTGTAATAAATATATTTGAGTCTCCACAATTTCCCATTTACATTTCTTTCGAAAATTCAGTTGTTATTTATAGTTTGTTAAATTAATTTACAGTTAGAAAAATATATAATTAGTAAAATTGATGCTTTAAAAATAAAAGCGAAACTTTGCACATGTTTTGTGCAAAGTTAGAATTCTCTATGCATCTTTCTTCATAAATATATAATGAACCATCAAAAGAACTCTATTGTGATATTACAACAATCCAAACTTAATTATATATGACATAAATAAATATTCATTCAAAAGTTTCATTTTTATTTTAAATAAAGTTTCTGGTACCTTTAACGAAATGGCAACAGTGAAAATATTGAATAAAAATGGAATTTGCATGTTATTTTAATGTAGATTAAAGTTTTCGTTATTTAAATTTTAAATAAACTTCTAATTTGAATTTTTTTAATGAAATTTGGAATGTAGCCTAGTCTGATTTTTTGCTTCAAAAAGACGTATCCCACTTGTTTGTGAGACTAGCGGTTCGTTTTGTGAAAGTGGGTGACAGACAGACGGATGGACTGAACAATTATAATACCTTCCAATTTTTACGTTATAAACGTAGTGTGGAAGCTAAAAACTAGTCAAAACAGCGTTAAAGTGAACTAAAAATTGGAAATAGCAAGTTAACCAAAATTCACATTAATCATCAGGAAATATGTCATTATATTAGTGAATTATTGCAACTTTAAAAAAAAAACATTTAAATTATTTTTAACTACGATAAAATTTAAATTAATTACTTATCAAATTAAAACAGTATATAAAAATGCAAATGAGAAGAATAAATGTGATCCATTTTTTAGGCCTTCATGATCTTATTCAAAAAAATAATAATAATAATAGTGTATAGGTTACTGATAATATTAATAATTGGGTATTATTCAAAATCGGAAGGCATTATTATGTAGTAGGCTATGATTACAACCACAAACATGGATCTCACATCTTTGGACTTGAACTGTTCTCTAAGTTTCATCTTGAGCTGGTTAACAAGAATGTCACAGTCTTTTTGAATGCCATGGAAGGAAGGCATGTGTTCATATTGATGGAGGACTTTCTGTGCTTTTAAATAATACCTGGAAAAAAATTTAATATCAAGGAAATATAACAAATACTTAATAAACTTCTTTAGTGATAGGTTAAAATTCAATTACCTAACAGCTTGTGCATAAGACCCATTTTCAATACACATCTTTAGACCAGGTGGAAGTTCAAAGAGAAATTGCAACTGGAAGAAAATACAACATAAATACAACATGTAAAGGGATTTTGGATTTAATAAATATATTTGGATTATATATAAGTCCACAACTGTAAATATTCTACAAACACACACAAAATATTTATATTTGTCTGTGAGCAGCACATTTGTGTGTGCTACAGAGGATTAACTGGACATTATATAAAAGTAGTTATTAAAGCAAAGGTAAGCAGCTTTGACTGTATAGTTACGATATACCTAATATATTACATTAGTAGAGTGAATGTCCCTAGATTCAACTAGCAATATTAGACAGTCGAGACACACTGGTGGCACAGATTAAGGCATGTACAATTGGACTTATTTTAAGGCACTTTCTTATATTACGCATTTTCTGAGTTAAGGCATTATTACCATTCCAAATGCCAACACTCTAATTACATTAGAATATTATAATATGACCTATCTAATTATTCCTTTAACGCTTTTCATTCTCTTTTTGTTTTTCAAATGGTATTTAAAAATCATTCTTCAAAATACAAATAAATTTAGCAAACAATAATTACGGAATATTTGATAAAAAAATAGTTTGTTTAACTCTGAAGTTTAGAAGTTTACTATAGAACTAAATGCAGTGTTTGGTGATTTATTTATACAAAAGGGATTTCTGTGGAAACAGTTCTAAGTAACAGTTTCTGTTACAACCCTACTTTTTTAAGCAGAGAATGGACACCAGAGAGCTTTGAAATTTGCTGCCTTCGCCCTTGGAGTGTGCTTGAGATGTTGCCACTGAACTCAGTAATAATGGACATGTTGGAAGAAAGGCAATCCATTTCTTCCTCCATCTTTTTGAAATCATTTTTCATCTAGAAACACAAAAACATTTGTGAAAGTAGTGAACACCTTTTTTACTGTTATAAAAGTACACAGTAATAAAAAGAGGAGGAGAATAAACAGTGATAGGTCAATATTATGAAAAGTGCCAATTTATAGATATGATGAGCCATTTACAGATAATAATAATCATATTATTATCTGTAACAACATATTTAGTTAAAATCAAACAAAAACAAATAAGATACATAGAAAATAATGTGGCAATCAGCTGGCATACAGATATGTTTAGTTTAGTTTAGTTTGAATTATCATCGCACTAGAGCTACACGAGGGCTATTGGCGACGGGCGTTGTATTTTAGAACTGACGAGCCGACACCTGAGTTGGCACAAAACGCAACCTTAAGGGCGACATCATACGCAGCGTTGGGACTTTGGAGCGTATTTTAACGTGCACTCCCTCTACACGGGGTATTATTCGTCGGCCATTTTTGGCTGCACGGGCCGTTTATAGGTCGGCAGTTATTTTGGTGATGCCCGGACCCGAACCTGGGACCTTTCGCATGCTAGGCGAGCGCCTAACCGACTGGGATCCCCAGCCCGGCATACAGATATGACTAATATGCTTCAAATTAAAAAAGGATAAATAGAGAGTCACGTCGTCGATATTTATAAAAAGTTTAAAAAGTTGTTTTTTAAAGGCATAATAATTATTTATATTTGTTAGGTGAATAGGCTTTTATTATAGACAGGACAACAAAATTAAATTAAAATATCAATCATAAATTAAAGCTTCAAGAATAAACTATGTTATAACGGCTTAAGACATGTTTACGAAAAATCGGGAAGAGAATCCTATTCCAGTGACAAATAATATTTTATAATGTTACCGATCTGTTACCGAATTTATAAGATATTTTTTAAGTATTTGCTTCTTGTCTTGTTACACCAGAAACCACTTTGGCTTCTTTAAATCTGTGGAAACTATCATTTGATATTAAAAAAATATTATATACCGTATATACTTGTGTATAAGCCGAGAAATTTTGGACAATTTCAATGCCGTAAAAATCGGGGTCGACTTATACACGAGACATCAAATTTCCACACAAAAAAAAATCCCATGTCCTTAAAATAAAACTAAATTACAATCAAACTTAAGGTTTAGATACTATCTATTAAAAATAAGGACCCAAAAGTGGTTAAATCTTGAAGATGAAATAAGATTGGTATCTATTCACGGTATCCACCATAATGATGTTTAATTGTTAGTTCTCGACGTGATGCGTATTTTGCACATGTAGCTCTGGCACAGGGCAGTTCAGTCAACCAGTCTTTAAGGTGTAAAGAAAACAACATCGGTCCGTGACCTTGGCAGCATAGTCTTCACGCTTCACTGAACTTAGTTCCCAACCAAGATTCTCCATTCAGGGTCGGCCATGTCAAGGACACTCGAAGATGAAACCCTTTTTATTTTCATTGGGGTTGAAATTTAGCTTGCAAAATAAATAAAAATTACGATCCCGTTATGAACCGGTTTCTTCTTATTTTCTTCAGAAGGCTGGCCTTATTTCCTACCTCGACTTATACACGGGTTGCCGATTTTGGAAGGATATTTGGTTTAAAAATGGGGAGTCGGGTTATACACGAGTATATACGGTAGTCTATATTTCTGTTATTTTAGGTTATATAACCAAACCGAGCTACTCAAAAGTGTGTCTAATACAATAATACACTATAAAAAATATATTTTAAAATTATTTTTTAAAAATTTAAGCATAAATAAATGTACTTAAAATATTAATAAAAAGTTAATGACACTGAATTAAGACACTGAGTCAAAAGAACTTGTTTCTTTGATTTTCATTAATATGAATAAGGTAGTTTTGATAAAACCTTTCTATACGTACCTTTCGGATAGTATCAGTGGCACTGATGAATTTATTGTAGTTTTCATAAACCAACGTTTGCATTTCACTATCAAGAGATTGTATTTGCCTGTAAATATGGTGTTCTTTCTGCATCAGTTGACTTAAATTGCACTCTTTCAAAAGCTGGGGAACAAAAAACATTTTTTTTACACATCTTGTTATACAACTTCAATTCATTGATTTAGAAGTTCTAATACAATAAGCTTTAAAAGTCCAATACAACTTTTAAGTCTAATACAATAATACAGAAAATTGTATTAAACGATATTAAAAAAAATTATATATTTTAAACAATCAAGTTCCACTTTAAAAGTTATCTTTTTTGGGCTACCTTTATGTAAGTAGTTAATAGTTAGTATTAGCCACTTAAATTTGTAAAAAATTTCTAAACATTTTAATTTGTTGTTGTTACTAATGCCACTTGGGAAACCCAAGCTCTCACCAAGGATTAAGGCAAATGAGTGCGGTTCCTGAGGAGAGATGCCTGTGTAGAGACTACACGGCGGGAATCGGTCTTGGCATCGTGCTGACAGATGCTGCCATAAATCGCCACCTCCGCCATTTACACATGTCCCTGAAGGGGAGGGAAATAGTCTCCAGGGACCTGTACCCGTGGGAAACTTCCATGACCGCCCACAGGACTTCGAACCCACATATTGTTAACGAGCACATACTCACATATACTCAGGGTCTTCAGTGTATTGGTACTCGGATCGCGGGACTCTGATTCCGAGAACGAGGCCATAACCACTAGGCTATCCACGGCCAGTTTTAATTTATATTTCATTAAGTAAAACATACATTTAATAATGCATGGGACTCTCTAGAGAGGATCTATTTTACAATTCTCTTCTAGTCTTTGACTTCTTAACAGGCAACAAACTCATGGATCTTGTCTGACTGTCAGACAAATCTGACTCTGTCAGACAAAGAGGATAAGCAACAACAACATTTCATGTTAATCATATCTAATAATTTATATTTAATCTTATTGAAAAACATGACCCATTGTTATTATTCCCCTCTTTGAAAATATTATCCAAAAACTATTCAGTATAGTCAAAATAAAATGTAAAGTTTTGATGGTAAAAATTATGTTATTTTCGCATACGGGACAAATTAAAGACTTTTTAGGAGCCCAAACCAATTGTACACTTTTAAATACTTTTGGCTTACATAAAGGTCATGTTACATGGTAAGTTGTTGATGAATCCAAATATATTACCTTATGTAAGAACAAATCTGGATTAAACTCTGGGGCATTAATGTTATAAGGATCAAATCCTTCTGTATTCTCATCATTAAAGCCATAGTACTGCTTGAGAAGGCCTCGGCGACGAGTTCGCTGTTCATCATCAACTACTGACATGTTGGAATATGACGGAAAAGCTGAAAAATAAAAATTATTATTTTATTTTATTGTGTAGAAACTACAGGAGAAACTCCCAATTATAAGAGACACATACAGAAATAAGTTGAAACAGACATGAAAGTTGAAACAGTGGATTTAAAGACATTTGGTTAACACAGAGACAAAACAGTCGATTTAAAAACATTTGGCGACATAAAAAACATCTAGAATATAAATAAAAGAATTATACAAACGATAAAAACAATTAAAAGGAGAGTAAAAAGCATATGCAGTAGAATCCAAACTTGTTGAAAATAAACGTCTATCACGCAGTGAGAAAGGAAGAACCAATAAATTAACCTGTGCCAATAAATGAGGGTAATCAATATTATTATTACATAAATTAAAGAAGAAAAAACAAATGATACTGTCTCCTAATTGCAAGAGATTTAATGTTAAGCAAATTAAGTATATTCGTAATGGATTTAGTGTGTGAAGAATTGAAGAGCTTAGTGGAAGAACATGCTAAATAACAAAAATTTGAAAGCGAGAAAATTAGCTTTAAATTTTTTCGTTTACACTTAGATACATTCAAAACGGCACTTTCAAACGGTAAAAATTATACATAACTTGAAGTTCATGAAAAAAGGAAAACTTTTTTCCTTTAAATGATGGAATAATAGGTTTATTGACACAAAAATATCAATTTTTTCAGAAATGTCACGTAGCACGTTCTTCCACTAAGCTCTTCAATTATGAGTCAGCTTCTTGTACAAGTAAGTACAGGAAGCTGACTGCTGTCTGAAAATGTGGAATATAATTTTCAAAACTAAGCTATTCAAATAACTGGCTAATTTCATAATAATGAACTCTATCACCGAGTTAAAGTTGGTTGGAATAAAGTTGCACTAGAACTACCGGTGGGTCACAAGACCATAGGTTTAGCAATTGTTACAGCTATGATATAATGCTGGTCTGTTCATTGGAAACTTTTGGCGAGTTTGAAATTTAATGTAGGGTTACTATACCTAGCGATTTGGATGAAATATGAAGAAGAAAGTTTACCACATTTGGCATTTTTGTTGCTTGTTAATGTAATACAATTCAAAACCAGCCATTGTATTACATTAACAAGCAACAGAAATGCCCAAATGTGGTAAATTTTCTTCTTCATATTTCATCCAGCTCGCATATTGTAACCCTACATTAAATTTTCAGCATTGTATCATTGCTGTTTCGGCAATGATGAACTCGCGTGTGGTCAAGTGAGACTGACACCTTAACAAGCACCCAAAACAACCTAATACTGATATCTTAAATAGGTGAAGTACAATAAGTGTTAATTGTAGTTGTTTAAATCGGCGAAGTGCTTTCACCTTTCACAAATCCTTTATACTGTCAAAATTGAAATCAATTATTTGTAAAACAAAAAAAACGACCCAATGAGTATTTAATTTTACGTAAATTTAAGCATAATTTCTCATTTTTTTAAACGAAAATTTAACACAGCGACAAAATAACAACCACAGACAATATAACAACAATCTGCAGACGATTCTTTAATCTTTCTTTGACTTCATTTCCTTTATTGAATCCTTTCTGGTTTCTTTCATTGGAGCATGTCACTTTATTATTAAATAACTATTTGCATGAACAAACTTATAGTAGTTTTTAGAAAAGTAATATTAAAAATTAAATAATTTTTCATTTGAAAAATATTTTGAAACTGTTTTATTTTTATTTCAGACGATACAATTTTTTTCCAAATGACAATCGTTTGGTAAAGGTGTATTTCTTTGTATGGAGGATATGGCAACATCAGTCTTCAGTGTCAGATTTCCCGCGTTTACTTTGATGTTTGTTGGTCCGAAATTTTTCATGTTTTATTGGAAGATATTTCTTGTTTAAACATTGATTATTTAAATAACTGATATAAATGTTTAAAAGACCTTAAACAAAAAGCAATATGGTTCTTAACGAAAGCGATTGCAATGCGAGGGAGGACTCTTTTTACAGCCCGCTATCTGCAACAGGCTACTTAACTCCCCTTCAGAGGAAACTTCTGCGCGAAAAACGCAACACACCGGTGACATGTCCTTTCGCAGACGACTTCAAAACTCCAAAAAGTTCCATAAAGAGTGGCAAAAAGCCCAAACGACCCGCTTCTACCAAGCCCAAGGCAAAACCTAAGACCCCAAAGGAGCAGCATGTGTCAAAACCTGCTAAAGAAAACAATTCAGAGCTGCGCTACAGTGTGGCAAGTCTTGTTAATCAAGGAACAAGCGATGGAACGACCAAAGAGAAGAGATTCTTCAAAAATCGTTCGCCTCAGCATCTCCAGAAAACGGAATTCGTCATGCCTCTATCCTACAAGAAAAGAAGTCTGGATTTCTCGATTGAGAAAAGGAACACTAAGCAAACATTGGAGCCAACGAAACCTATTAGTCCCAATATTTTGGCATCGAGAGAAAATAAATCCGATAACTGTCAGTCCAAGGAAAATGCCTCCAAAACTTCTGTTGCAACAACACCTAAACGGAAAATTGTGGATCACAAGGAACAAACCCAGAATCCCCAAATTCTGACATCGAAACCCCACAAATCTGATTCCTGTATGTCCTTAGACAAAACCCAGAATCCCCAAATTCTGACATCGAAACCCCACAAATCTGATTCCTGTATGTCCTTAGACAATGTCTGTCCAGTTGTCACAACCCCTAAACGTAAAATGCAGGATCGCGATTCTCCTGAAGACAAAAATAACTTTGTGGAACAGTCAGATAGTGTTATTGATGTCACTCCTAAACGTAAAGTACTTTGTCGTGAGAACACGTCAGTGAATAAAGTCGAGAAAGATTCCACAGAATATCGTATGGGCGGTGAAATTTTTAGTTTTGATTTTCCTTCCGATGAAGAATTGCTGAAGAGGCAGAATGAAGCCAGAGCCAGGCTTAAGAGGGCGTTGATGGTGAATAGTAATAATGCGACATCTGTTAAGAAGGTGGCATCTGCTGTATCTGAGGCCAAAGCATATGACATTACAAATAAAGGCAAAGTAAAATGTGGTAAGTTTTTAAAGCTTTTTATGTTCACCTACTAGCGGTTCAGTGGCTGAGAGGTATTGCACGTCCGCCTCCTAAGCCCAAGTTTGCAGGTTCCAGCCCCAGCTGAGTCGTCGGATTTTCTGGATGATGGGAAAATCATGGGCACACATGTCATCTGATTATGTGGCATGTAACAGATCCCTAGAGTACCCATTTGGCTTGGGTTCTCTCGGCAAAATTAAATCTCGACACACTTTAACGTCCACAGAGAGCTCAGGTTCATTGTGAGCATCAAAATCGGTAGCAGCAGTCGCCTAGATGGTGCCAAAAAGAAATGTCTCTCAGCTATGGGGAATATGCCGAATCTGCAAATTCTTGACCGTTAAATATGCAGCCCAATTTTTTTTTAATGCAGAAAAAAAAATTCACCTACTGCTTAGTTGGGTGTTTAAATTTGTGCCACAGAGGTTGTCTTTCTAGGCTCATTTCTCATATATACTTTAAAAAAGCATTTTTGAAACTAATATGTCATGATAGCACAGTGTCTGACACAGCATGTTGGATGAACCAATAGCACAGGATGGTCCTATTGGTTTGTACGGTAGAGATTTACTGTACGGTCCCCCTTGGCAAATTTTCCAAAATTGTGCCAAAAGTCCGTATTTTTGTGACTTTTTTTTAAAAACCACGATTCAAAGAAAAGATCGTATTTGAATATTTCTTTTGAAAACTCAACCAACGGTTCGATTGGGGTGCCTGAAAACGTCATCGATGTGAAGTCATAGAATTCGAATCTTCAGTCGAAGTCAGACAGGTTGCCAGAAAAATTATTTATCGCAAAATCTGAAAAAATCGCGCAAAGGGTCGGGGACCGTACAGTAAATCTGTTCCGGTTTGTACATTAGTTAGACCATGGTTCAAAATTTAAAATCCTTGTGTAGCTCTATTTATTGCATTTTCAAATAATGCCAAGTAAAACCTTACCACATTAAACTCAAGCCAAGGCCAACCCTCTTAGCCAAGTCGGCAAAAACTTCTTACTTCTTGATATATCTTAACTTGTCCAAGCCTATTGCAAATGGATGTATGCTGCTATGGAGTGTTTTAGGACTCACAATTTTATCTTTTCTTGCAGCTGCTCCAAAGTTGTATCCAATTTTCAACTATACAAAAGTCAAAAAACAAGAAGATAAAGCAAAAGAGTAAGTTGCAACCACCAACTTTTTTCAAAAAATTTAATATATTTAATTAGTAATTTGTTTATTTAAAAATTTTAAACGGGACTTATAGGCTGTTAAAAATGACTTCTGCATTTTTATAGTACAAGATGTTTAATATTACTACAAATTGTATTTTAAAGAATTATTTAAATCCTTTTTAAACAAGGACTGGGATCTCTATGACCATTGTACCAAAAGATAAATATCAAAATTTTGAATCTTACAATAGTGTATAGTGCTAAATCGATTTTGAATGATTGGTCACTTATCTGCCCATACCTCTTATGATTAAGTACAATTCTCGTATGCTATTGCATCCTCATATTATCCCATGACTCTATCAGCACTTACTCTCTCCACAAATGCCCAGTCAGTAACAAAGAAACCCTTTAAAACTTATTTTAAATGGAGTTACAAAATTTAAGAAATAACAATTTACTATAGCCGGAGTTTCTGGATACTATGGTTGTCTGAGTAATTTATTAAGTTTGGGGGTAGTCAGAGTTTCTAAATATGACCATCGTCACATTTTAGGATTTTACAATGACTGTAATTTAGTTATTTTTCGAAGTCTAATTTTTAGTTTCAAAATTTATGTTGAATTAAAAAAGATGATTCTTAGCTGTTTCTTTTTAATTAATTTTTTAAGTCTAGGTTTTTTTAAAGAGATTACACAGGCACTACTGACATATTTCATGCTACATCTATGGAGACATTTTTCGTTCTGCAATGTTTTTTTTACACAACAGTTTCTCCCTCTTGTAGCATGCTCAGAAGCACGTCCGGTCTTGCCATCAACAGTTTCCGCAGATTGGCGCATGCGTGGCAGCCGTTCCACTCTCGTCATTTGACATTTATAAATTGTCAGAGTTGTGATATTTTAAGACTGACGAATTTTTGTGGTTTTTAAGATCTCATCAAATGGTTTAACAAATTTAGGTTCAGTGAAGATTTGCAATTTCAATATAATTACCCTTGGCAGGATTGTTGGGAAAAAATAGTTTGGACAATTTGAAAACACAATAACTGCTACTAAATGTATTTTGTTCTTTCAAATTTGACAGATTTATTTGCATTTTACGACCTTTAATGTTGAACCCTAGTAATGAGTTTTCCTAGTCCAGGCCCTGGTGGGCAGAGACACTGTACATGTCCCTTGCATACAATTTGTTAGTAAATCAGTGGATCGTCTTGTTAAATATTTCTCTTTTGTTCACGTAGTAAATGCACACAGCATTACTCCCGTCATATTTTATGATGTCCGTTACTTTTGCTTGGCAGTATGACATGACATGACTTTCTTGGTGGGGGGCAAGTTCGCCAAGCACTGCGACCTCAAGTCTATTGTACTCAAACCCAGAAATGACACAAGAGACACACAAAGAAAGAGACGACACAAACACATAGACAAATAACAACATTTATTGACGGACGCAAACACCCATGCCTTTACCGGGATTCGAACCCGAACCCTTAAGCTCCAAAGGTTAGCTCCCTAACCGTTTGTGTTACCAGGTCGGCTTTTATTGACGAACACAAACATCCATGCCTTACCGGGATTCGAACCCGAACCCTTAAGCTCCAAAGACTAGCTCCCTAACCGTTGTGCTACCGGGTCGGCTCGGCAGTAGATTGCTTGGCAGTAGATAGAGTGATGTGTGCTTCCCCCGGCGGCGAACCGTATCACGCATGTGTACGTGCGCATGGACACACAGTCCCAGAAAAATAGTACATTCGCCAAAAGGAATTGCACAATTCCTCATATTGCATCTACATATCAACTGACTCAAACACTTTTAACAGGCCAGTCATGAGGAAACCCACCCATTGCATCAGGGACACTTCTAAAGGCGAGGATCAGATGATCATAGACGCTGGCCAAAGAGAGATCGGGAGCCGGGTTTGCAAGACCTGCAACATGCTCTATGCTATCGGCCATGAGGAAGATGAAAGATTGCACATGGGCTACCATGACACCTACCTGACGAATCTAAAGTTCCCGGTGAGTAAGCTGTGCTATGCTATGGCTTCCATTCATTCTTGAAAGTGCTTGATTTTCCTAATTTAGTTTATAAGGCCTTGGAAGTCTGGAGTATTAAAAAGTTATTGAATTTCTCTTTTTTAAAAGGTCTGTAAGGGTCGACATTTAAGAGCGTCGTTACCATTTTATTAAAAAAAACTATGTGGGCCTAGTATTATTGGTAACATTAAGTGATGAATGTTTCGTCACCTAGTAATTTTCATGACATTCACTAATAATGCTGAGTCATAATGAGTCTTCACGACGTTATTACCATGGTGTTTTTCTAGTAGCTCTTAGTTGGCCAGCCCAAACTTTAGGGTTTCCTTTAATACAAAGAAGATAAATTTTGTCTGCGACATTACATTGTTACGGGATTTGCTCAAGGTACATCTGACCCTTTTTTATATAAAGGGTTTGGTCATGCTAGGTTGCCCTGTGGTTGGGGTGATCCGGGAAAATGGGACTTATTAGGAAATTTTGTGAGTATGAAAACTAGGGATGCACCGAATACCAAATTTGGCCGAATAACGAATATTCGGCCAAAGTCTAAGCCGAATATTCGGCCTACCTAAACCAATTTTTATTTTTTGTCGGATCTAAGTAAGTTGTATTTATTATTCATCAATTTCAATTAAACATAAACATATAAGTACAATCACAGAATAAAGTAGTACTCGTTTGTTATCAAAACAAGCCTTTTAGAAAGTGTAAATTGGTAAAATCACAACACGAAAACATAAGTATGAAAACAAAAACAGAAGTAGGTGTATCCGGTGTAGAATGAAAATCAGAAAAAAAATAATAAAACCATGGCTTACAATATTATTATACAATTAAAATTTTTTTTTTAATATTTTAGCGAAAAAATTACAATTGTGATATATATAGTTTTTTTAAAGCGCACTCATTGTAACTGTTAACTTAAAGAGACATGTTTATTTAATATAACTTGAGTAAAGTTGATTTAACATTATAAATAACTAAAACTTAAGAATTTGAGTCTATTATAAAAGAAAACAAGTCCTGTTTGGGAATTTTTCGACATTTAGAGAGAAATTTAGAAATTTTTTTATTTCACTATTCGGCCGAATAGTTAAGCTATTCGGCCAAACCGAATATTCGGCTTAAGTAGCCGAATACCGAATAGTAACCGAATATTCGGTGCAGCATTTGAAATGGAATTGATGGCTAAAATATTAGAAGCATCGTTCTATTCAAAATTCTCACAATTCAAATGTAGAGTCTCGAAGTTGTTATATGTGACAATATCTGTCACAGATCTATATTTTCTTGATGAAATGTTAATTAATATAACTTTCATTTTGACTATCTGCTCCAGGGTTGGAAAAACGAATGCATTGTTGGTGACTTTGATGATGGGCGTGTTATCAAAATTGTAGAGAAAGACAAACACTTCATGTTGAAGAAAGTGGAAGATGTTTTATTCATCGCTAACAGGTATTCACTTAATTATATATTTTTATGTGTGTACTTTACTTAAAGAGGGATTGTCAGTCCCATAGAGCTCTAATGCATTAGTTTTTTAATCACGACTTCTGCAGAAATGGTGCTTTGCCATGTTATCCCATTTTCACTAGGCATGGGAATCATCATAACGTCAATTTAAAACAAAATTGAAAATAACATCCGGTTATTTAATTATTACGTTTTAAAATAGTGTCCCATTGGCTGAATGTTTTGGGACATTTTAAAACTTCAAAAATATATAATTATATCAGGGTTGCCACTTGCAACTAAAATGCAACTATTTGCAACTATTTTCAACCCTAGGCAACTATTGCAACTTTTTTAGGCAAAATCAAGTCAAAAGCAAATCTTATACCGTAAACGTACAACCGGTATTGGGAAACCGGTTTTCAAAAAACCGGTTTTCGGTTAAACCGTGAACTGATCTTTTTCCGTTTTCGGTAAAGCGAAACACGTGAGTTGCTTTTCAAGATTTTGATGTTCTTCATAGCGATTGATCTGGAGCCGAATTTTTCTATTAAGGTAAGTGATTCAATTAATTTTTTAATTCTAAAATTTTGTTAATTTTTAACTAGGATGTTTTGTTTTGGTTATCAGCTGAGCGCATTCTCGGTTCGTTTTGAAAACAAAAACTTAACAAAGGAAGTTTTTCAAGACAATAACTTGAGTTAATACTACATATTTATTTTTTGATATTTTAACCAAAAAAAGATTATCAAGTGTTTCGAACCGTATTTTTTCAGGCATCAGATTCTTCTGACTGCGATTTTCGGATCGCCGGCATTCCGCCATTTTTGAATCGCCGTTGTTTCACGATTTTTTTTTTATCGTCGGTGTTTCGCGTTTTTTGAATTGCCGGAATTTTGCAATTTTTGGATCGCCGAAGTTTAGCGGTTTTTTAATTTAATAATTCCAAACGCAAATTTTGTTAACAAATATTAATTTTTTTGATATTAATATTTGTGTTGGTATTTTTTTTAAATTTGAGATGCAACTTATTGACTCGTTAAATCTTTTTCTTAAGTAATAGAAAATTAAAGATTTGGGACTTTTAACCCTGTAAGTAAGGAAATATGTGTACAATGCTCTTTTAATTATCTAAAAATTTATTTCAAAATTATAGTTTACCTTTTTTGGTAATCTTAGTCAATACCCTAATAATTTTGCATTTAAGTAATTCAGTTTATGATGTAGGTAGCGTGAAGTTTCTTGTTTTGGCCAATTTATGTAAGACAATTTAAGCTACTTAAAAAGGAATTCAAAAAATAAAATTTAAATTCTTTTTCACTTGGTAAAAATCATGCTAATGGTAGTTAATAAATTGTTTAAAACAGAAATGAGAAGTACAAGATTTTTTAATAAGGTTCATTTTTATGACTGATTTTTTTTCCCGTTCTCTCTTGTATTTCTTTTTTCTTTGAATCTTTTTTGTTGTCTCTTTAGTGGTTCTGTCAAATATTTTGTGTATTTAAAACCATCTTTTGAAGTGAAATTTTTAAAAATTAACAGCTACGGTCAAGTTTTTATCTTGTATAGAGTTTGGTTATTTTAAACTTTTAAATAAATGAAATACCTAAAATTTAAACTTTTTAAAAAATTTTAGATTTAAGTTAATAAAATATCATGAAAAGAGAAAAGTTAATTTATTATATTTCTCAGAGATTTTTAACCTGAAGTCATACAAAACTGTAACTTGCTAAAAAAGATATAAATTTCTTGTACTAAAACTTATTTTGTTTTTCAAAATAAAATTCCCTTTCTCCAAATGTTCTTCAAATCCCCTTTTTTGTCACTTGCATCACTGAATATAGTTTTGGTATAAATTTTTCTCATTGTATGAAATGCAATTCACACAGTTTTTTTTGTGTGCAAAATTTTAGCTTTCACAGATTTTCAGACTTTTTGATTTTTTTTTCTCACTTTCATGCCTCATTTTTTGATTTCATATCATAATTTTACATTTTAAATCAAAAATTGGAATTTAATAATAATATATTATGACATATTTTAATATAGTTTATTATGTCAAACTGCCTTGAAGATTTGCATCCATTTACAAGACATCATATATGCATAGTTACAGTTACAACCAAGTCCCGGACCTTCAGGTCTGCAGTACAAAGCTATAACCAATACACAATGAGGGAAAATAATTATTGTTTTGTTTCACAATCTGCACACCTCATCAAGTAACTGTAAAAAGGCCATTCTTTACAGTTTTCAAAAATATTCCTAAATTGAGATAAATTTAATTTTTAAAATTTCGATTTGAACTCGGAAGGTAAAAACAAATCATGAATGATTTATCCAAAACAGAAATTGTAATGTTATATCGGTCAATGGGTCATGTTGATTTGATATATAATGATCCTGTTTTTAAAGCAAGTTAGAAATTTTCTTCAGGTGTTTAGCACAGATAAAAATAAATATTTTTGTGTAATTATATTATTTTGAAATTTATCACTAAAAACATCATTTTTGTTTTAGGTGTTAAAGTATGCCGCCTAAATCATATAAGGTGATTGACACTTGGTTCAAGAAGAAAGACAAAAATGGGCACCCATATTCCGAATGGTGTAAGAAGTTAAATGATGAAGAAATCCAATGCATTGTATGTAATAAAAAGATAGCGTGCATTTCTAAAGGATGGCAAGCAGTAACACAACATGAAAACTCCTCCGTGCATAAAGAAGAAGCTGCAGTGAAGCTTAGCAAGACACAACTGTTGGTGAGTCCGAGAAATATTGGTGTTTCTTGTGGAATACAATCCGCTGTCTCCCTTCAGGAACCGAAGAAATCGACAGTGCTTGATACAGGAAAGAGTCTTCAGCTGTGTCATTCTAGAGAAGAAGCATGTAAAGCTGAGCTTATTTGGGCAATGAAGATGGTTCAATCGAATATATCAACTACGTTTGTTGAAGACATTACTGAGGTCTTCAACACTATGTTTACAACAATTCCCCAGGGGTTTTCGCTTGGGCGAACTAAACTAACATACCTAATAACTGAAGCACTCGGACCTTTTTTCCGTAATGTACTCATAGAAGATGCAAAGAAATCTTTTTATACATTGCTTTTTGACGAAACAACCAACAATGCAGGAAAAAAAGAGCTCCAATTCATGATACGATTTTGGTCAACAGAAGAAAATGAAGTTGTTTGCAAACATCTTTGTAGTGTTTATTTAGGACATGCAACTGCTGACATTATTGTAAAAGAAATTGAAGAAGTGCTATCGAAACATGGGTTGTCCATAAAAAAAACTCATCATGATATCCTCTGATGGACCAAAAGTTAATAAAAAAGTATTGAAGTTAATGGATGAAGTGATGATTGAGAACAGGGGACAAGGCCTTGTTAATATAGGAACATGCAATCTACACATTGCTAATAATTCCTTCCAAAAAGGATTAGAAGAGTATGGTGAAGCTGCATGTGACCTAGTCGTAGACTTGTATAACTTCTTTAAAAAGTTCCCTTCCCGCTGGGAGGATTTTGAAGCTATACAAGCAAAAAAAGATGTGCCATCTCACACTTTATTGAAGCATTCATCAACTAGGTGGTTAACTGCTGGTGAGGCTTGTGCCAGAGTCATTGAACAATGGGAGGCAATAATAGAGTACTTTTTGGTATTCATACCAAATAAAGAAAAACGTCTAATGAAAACTCCGAAATATATACGAATTAGTAACTTTGTAAAATCGAAAGACTCTTTGCTTATGATAAATTTTGTGATAGAAACCTCCCTTGTTTTTCAGAAGTTTCTGAAACTGTTTCAGTCTGAACAACCCCTGATACATGCTTTGCATAGTGAATTGAACTCAGTTCTAAGTACGATAAAGGGTAGAATATGCAAGGCAGGTTTTAAGTTAAATGAAGATGTCCAATTGGAAGATTTATGCGCACCTCTAAAAATTGACTGTAATGAAAGCACAAAGCTGTGTTTAAAATCCCTGACTGAAACAGAGCAAATTAATGCTTGTCGAAAAATGCAAAGAAACTACATGGCATCATGCAACTACTTATTGGAACGATGCAGAAATAACATTTTGCGTCAATGTCAGTGTTTAAGCCCTAGTAATATACACAGCAGTATAAGTATTACCAGAGTTGGGAAACTGGCTGAAACTTTTGCATTTACTGGTATTGATGCAATAAATGCTAGAGATGAGTGGAGAATTTTACAAGGAGAAATTCCAGCGTATGAAGAAGCCACAAGAATTGACCACTATTGGAGGAAAATTTTATGTCGGAAGACATCACTTGGTAACCTGAAGTATCCAACTTTAGGAACTCTAGTACCAGCTTGTCTTTCTTTAGCGCATGGCAATGCTGATGTGGAGAGAGGCTTCTCTGTCTCTCGTAGAGTACTTTCAGAAGATAAGTGTCGAATGTCAGAAAGAGTTTTAAATGAGCGGCTTGTTATTAGAGATGGATTGAAAAAATATGCTAGCATTTCTGATGTTACAATAACAAAGGATTTATTGAAATTAGCTTTGAATGCACATAAATCGTATGTTGACCATGTTGCAGAAGAAAAGAAAAAGGCTGAACTCCTAAAACGACAAAACATAGAAAAACAAGAGCTATTATTAAAAGAACAAGCAATGAAAGCTGATCTTGAAGAAAAGAAAAAATCAATCAAAGATTTAGAAGTTAAAGCACTGGCCACGTCGAAAGATAAAAAAGAAGTGGGAAAATCTGCCCTATCTCTATTTAAAGAAGCGAATGAGCGGTTAAAGCAAGGCATAAAGGACAACGACTTAAATTCAGTTCGTGTTGCCCAGGGTATGTTGGAAGGGGCAGAAAAACTGCGAGAGAAGGAAAAAGAACACGAAGAGAAAGAAGAAAAACTAAATAGAATAGTCAACAAAAGAAAGTCAAATATAATTGATGTTATGATGAAGCGAAAAAAGGATTTGATGTAAATAAATGCATATTAGGATAATTAAAGCTGCCATATTTTATTTTCTACAATTCGTGATTGATTGTTATTATATCTAAATTTTGCCTTTTTTAAAACTTAGTTTTCTAACCAAATTGTTAATTTTTGAATTAATTGAGGATATTTTTGCAACTAGTATATTTTTAATATTGCATACAACTATTTTGCAACTAAATTTAAACCTAGATGCAACTATTTTTGCAACTATTTTGGTTGTTTAAGGCAACTAAAGCAACTATTTTTATTATTAGAACCAGTGGCAACCCTGTTATATAATTAAATAACATTTTTATTTCAAATTTGTTTCATTTTTATGTTATGTTGATTCCCATACCCGGTAAAAAAGGGCTAACATGGTAAAACAAATATTTTTGCAGAAGAAGTTGTGATTCCAAAACTAATGTATTAGTTAGCTCTATAGGGCTGACAATCCCTCTTAACTATCCGAGTAATTTTCTTGCTTTAAATACTAAGCAGTACAAAGAAAATATAGCGTCTAAATTTGAAGTATTTTCTCCACCAGAAAAGCTCTTGTTGTGTAGTACGGGCTTTTCTCGGTAATTTTTTAAGATCATTGTTCATTCGTGTTCCTGGAAGTTTTATGATTTTCATAACTTTAAGATTGTTTTAAAGAAATGATATTTAATGTATTCTTATTAGGAATTTCCTGACACCTTATTGTTTATTTTCTAGGGACTTGGGCTTTCCGACGGCTGGTTTACCCTCAAGGCCTAACCTTGTGTTTTTCCTCTTCATATCAAATGATAAGAGGGTTGGTGGTTGTTTAGTTGCGGAACCCATTAAATCTGTAAGTAGCTTTTGTGTTCATTGAATTTTTATCTAAAGGATATGTTCTTATCATATTTAGAATATAAGCTGCAATACCATGCATGTTAGTATGGGCAAAACTTAATAAAGTTGGCTGTAGCTCTATGTGATCTCTTAGATATAAATATTAAAAATATGGATAAGGCAGTTTTTTTAAAAATATGTAAAACAACTTTTTTTTTCTGCGGGGGGTTATTATGACCTGGAAAAACTTGAAAATCAAAGGATTATATATTTTTAAGCCCAAGTAATTTTTAGATTCCCTCAACTCAAGGGAAGTTTCATTACTTTAAATTACTTTCTAAACCAACAAGTTTTTAATGTACATTTTACTGATTTCCTAGAGAATTAAGCTAAGCATATTGACTATGACTTCTGTATTGAAACCTTTAAATCATTATTTAAAAAATCAGCCATATCCCTTTTTTAGAAGGTTTTATGGGTTATTCAACTAATATGATAACAAAAATTAGGTTATACTTAAAGGTGTATTAAATGAATAAAAATTATCATTAATTGAGCTTTTAATGTAGGAAATCTCTCGTATATAAGAATAGTACAGGAAAAGAGCCGTTTCATTGCATAGTAGTCAGTCTGCATCAGTGCTCTTGGGCACGTTTGTACCGCGAAAGAAGAACCGAGAGAGAAACCGGTTTTCCTGTCGCCAATGTCCGCCAAGCACACACGAATATGGGAAGATTCCTATGCAATAAAGTTTTTTTCCTCTGTACTCTTCATATGTAAACTAAATTTAAATTTTCCTCCGTAGGCCTGTCCAGTGGTACTGGGTGAAGAGAGTGCTAAAGACTCTGGCGAGAGCCCAATGTGGCAGCTTGGTAACTGGTACGCCAGCACCAAACCAGTCAAGGCCATTTGTGGCGTTAATCGTATTTGGGTGGCCAAAGAGTTTCGGCGCCAGAAAGTGGCTTCTAGGCTGATTGATTGTTTGAGGTAAATTGCTTTTCTTATTACTTTTCCAATGGCTGGGTGCCCAGTTGGCTCGGCACATGCCTTGCATACGAATGGTCCCCGGTTCTAGTCTGTGCTGCCAAAATAACCGCCGACTTTAAGCAGTCTGTGCTTAAAGTCGGCGGTTATTTTGGCTTTAAGCAGTCGGCTTTAAGCAGTCTGTGGGGTTGTAATGTTACTCGCGTCCGTAGCATACCTTAAGCTACACGTGCTTCCCGGGTGGTGCTAAATGAGTAACAATTCCTCAGCCATAGGTCGGCTGTCCCTACTGGTGCTGTAGGGCTTGCCTTGCCCCTATGCCGGTCCCAAGCCCGAATGGTGCCTATATAGGACCAAATGAGGAGGGTGCCTAAATTCTGCCCTGGCATAGCACTTTGGAATGCGGATCCGTGCTGGGGGTGGGTCTGATTGGCCGGTGCGAAGTGTGGTCCTGCGGGTGTAGCTGCTGTCGGCATTCGTGCTGGCGGGCTCACTGGCGCCCCAACAAGGTGTTGGCATCTTCTTGCCAACAGACCTAAACATCGGGGGGACTGTCACTGTGCGCTGGCTCTTTGGGCTTGTCAACGGTATGGTTTCTGCTACCTTGGTGTGAACGGCAACCTAAAATACAAGGTGTTGACCGTGCTGAAGTATCTGGCACGTGGAGTGCTCAGGGCACAGGGGTTAAGTGTGTCTCTAACGGTCAACCTCGGGGGGAGTGGCGACCCTTCGTTGTAAATAGCCTTCTGGTCCTACATCTGGGAGCTCAGGTAGGCAGTGACGGATAAATGCTCCCAGTTAAAAAATTATGGTTAAAAATAATAAAAAAAACAAAAAAACGTCAGACACCTTGAGCAAATCGGGATCTGATTCAACCGAGCTCTCAAGCTCTACTACAACCCAGCATGAGTCTATAGACTCTGCTGTAAAGTTAAGTGGTCAGTCCTCGGACCTGGCCACTAACACCCCAAACCGTGCTGGAGACCTTTCGGGTCCCAGCACTCCGTCCCTGGCCCCTTCGGGGTCAGGTTCTAATGTTTCTGTATCTGTTACAGATCCTAAGATGGAGGAGGGAAAGAAGAAAAGGTTCCGTGGGCAGAAGCGCCCGCGAAAGCCCACGAACTCTGCCTCTACTCCATCACCTGGCGCACCTGTAAAGCGGCCCAACCTGGAGCAGGCCTCGGGATCCTTTGCAGAAGCTGCTGCCACAAAGAAGATGGCGATCATTCTGGAAGGTTTCCCGGAGCGTTTGCTATCAACCTCAGAGGCGTTCAACTTGCAGAACGAGCTGGACGTCCTCATCGATGATGCTGCTGAAGGACATGAGCCTCGCTTCAGCAACGCTGCTCTGTCCAACGGAGCACTCATCATGCACTGCATCGGAGCGGATGCGGTGGAGCTCCTCAAGTCCATCAATGGCAGAAAGTTTGGCAGCTTGGACACAGCTGTCAAAACCCTTGATGCTGCGGAGCTCCCAAAGCCCTACAAGCTTATCTTCAAGACGAAGAACCATGGGCTTACCGACCAATCTATCCTCCTCAGAAGGTTGGCCAAACAGAACCCTGGCCTGTCCACGGCTGGATGGAGGGTTCTCTCAAAGGACAAGGCACCCACTTATATGAGGTGGGTGCTGGAAGTTCCAGAGAAGGCGGCCACCTTCATAAGGCAGCACAACAATGAGCTGTTCTGCGGTGCTTTCGGCAAGGGAATCTGCAAGCTGATTGGCACAGCAAGCCCTTCCGCAAGCTCCACCGTCACATCTCCGGTGGAAAAGCCGCCAACAGCCGTTGTCGAGGAGGAAACTCCGATGCAGGTCAGCAACGACATCGCTGACAACGCTCCAACAGACTCAAAGGTAGTTAATCCTGCCGATGAGTCTGATGAGGTTAGTAAACTTCCATTGATTTACAATCTGATCTGGATATACATTCTGACTCCGGCTCGGATGTTACAGTTATTTCAGGCAGTGAGCTTCTGAGGGAAACCGATGAATTCACTGGCGGAGTAAAGGAAACTTAAGTTTCTAGAGGGACTGGTTGCTGTTTGACTGTTTATTTAATGGCCCTTACTACAACCAATGTTTCAAATGACCTAGGTAGTGCTAACCCTGTTAGGGTAGCACAGATCAACCTACATCACAGCAAAATCCTCTACTGCTCTTATTAGCAAGGATTTGATTGAGGGTAAAATCGATATCGCTCTTATTCAAGAGCCCTGGGTGCACCATGGAAAAATTCTTGGCCTTGGAGGCACTGGTAATCTTTTTTACGACCGCACTTGCGAGAGACCCAGAGCATGCATTGTTACTAGTAGGTCTCTTAATGCTATGTTTATGGTTAACTTTTTAGATGGGGACAATGTTGCCATCAAGTTAACAGATAGCAAAGGTGAAATAACATGTTTAATGTCCTGTTATCTCCCATACGAGGAAACTGTGCCTCTATCGGCTCCTGCCAGACGCTTTGTTGACAATTGTGTTCAGTCTGGCTGGAAAGTCATTGTCAGCTGTGATGCTAACGCACATCACATTATTTGGGCAGTAAAGACTGCAACAATAGAGGTGAGGAACTGCTTTTATATATTCTAAGCAATGGGCTCTCTATTCTCAATAGGGAAATAGTCCAACCTTTATCACTTCTCAAAGAAGTGAGGTCATAGATGTTACGTTCTGTAATGCCAAAGCAGTGAACTGCATTTCGAATTGGCATGTATCCGAGAGAGACTATCTCTCAGATCATAGACTAATTCTTTTTAACCTTTCAGGCCCGCTGTTAACACCGCCCACGGGCAACAGGAATCCCAGAAAGGTTGACTGGGATTCCTACCGGGAGGAGCTGGGGTTGCTTCTTGGAGGTAATGTCTTTAACTTTCCCTCTCTTGCCGATATAGACATGACTGTTGACAATGTGCAGAGTGCTATTGTGCAGTCATTTAATTCCAATTCTAGGTTAGCTTCTTCAGGGTTGCCAAGAAGAGTGCCCTGGTGGAGTAAAGATCTCGGTGATCTAAGAAAAGAGTGTAGGAAACTCTTTAATAAAGCCAAAAAGACTGGTGACTGGTCTGTCTATAAGATGAGACTTACAGCGTTCAATAAGGCTGTCAGAAAGGCAAAACAGGACTCCTGGAAGGATTACTGTAGCCAAATGGAAGGTATCTCCTGTGCCGCAAAGCTAACCAAGATACTGACTAAAGACGATTATAGTCAATTGGGTTCCATCCGTAAATCGGACGGAGAACTCACCAAAGATGGGGAAGATACACTTAAAGAGCTATTGCATGTACACTTCCCTGAATCAAAAGTGTGTCGGTCTGAGCTAACCTACTATCCACCTTCTCTTCCTAGGAAAAGCAAGGATGAATGGAAAGTGGTAAAGGATATCGTTACACATCGAAGGATCAGATGGGCTATTTCCACTTTCAAAACCCTTCAAATCTCCGGGAGTGGATGGTATTTACCCTGTGCTACTGCAACAGGGTATCGACCTCTTAGCTCCTCACCTGTGTAAAATTTTCAGGGCCTGCCTTGTCTATGGACACATACCAGAGGCCTGGAGACAGAGCAAGGCAGTCTTCATCCCAAAGCCTGGTAAAGCAGACTACTCTGTTGCCAAGGCATTTAGACCAATCTGTCTTTCCTCTTTTCTCCTGAAGACACTGGAGAAAATGGTTGACAGATACATTCGTGATGAGGTGTTTACCACAAAAACCTTATCGAAATTTCAATATGCTTATCAACCTGGTAAGTCAACTGAAACAGCTCTGTACGACCTATTTACGGTTCTTGATAGGGCAGTCAACCAAAAGGAACTGGCCTTGGCTACGTTCCTTGATATATAGAAGGGGCTTTGACAGAGTTCCAACTGAAGCCATTGTAAGAGCCTTGCATAGAGTTGGAACAAATGGGATTGTCTGCTCTTGGGTGGAAAATCTGCTTAAAACTAGAATTGTTACATCCAGCTTTCTAGGTGCTGTGGTCAGAGTTGATAGCTGTAAGGGCTGTCCACAGGGGGGTGTACTTTCCCCGCTTCTTTGGTGCCTTGTTGTTGATGAACTTCTTTGCAAAGTTAACACCATGGGCATTCACTGCATCGGCTATGCTGATGACATCACCATTGTCGTAAGAGGGAAGTTCCCAAACACAGTCGGTGATCTTATGGGAAGTGCCCTAAAAAAGGTGGAGGGATGGTGTAATACTGTTGCGCTGACAGTAAATCCTGATAAGACCCACCTGGTTCCCTTCACTAGAATGAGAGCTAATAAAATCAATAGCATTAATGCTCTAAAGTTCTTCGGAAAAAGCCTTACTCTTGTAGACGAGGTAAAATATCTTGGAGTTATCTTTGATAAAACGCTTACTTTTTCAAGCCACCTTCAACACTGCATCAATAAAGCAAAAAGGGTCTTTTGGGCATGTAGAAGGGCTATTGGAAAAACATGGGGATTATCTCCTAAAGTAATGTACTGGATATACACCGCGATTGTATGTCCCAGTGTCTCGTATGGGGCCATTGTCTGGTGGGGTAAAACTCTTAATAACACTGTTAGAATGCAACTTACCAGTCTCCAAAGAATGGCCACAATAGCCATTACAGGGGCAATTAGAACCACACCATCTGAAAGCATGGAGATTCTACTTGATTTGTTACCCCTTCCAAAGAAAGTCGAAATGGAGGCAGTCTTGTGTGCTGATAGGCTTAAACTTACTGGTGACTGGAAGACTGCCAATGAAACAACTACTTTTAAAAACCTTGGAACTCATGTTCAAGGGCATCTTTGCCTTAATGCAAACAAGGACTGGATTCTTAAGCGATACAGTTTTGCGGACAGCTATTCCATACATATTCCCACACGTACGGAATGGGATAGCTGCCAGATTAACACTAAGAGTGCTAATGAGGTCTGGTTCACAGACGGGTCTAAAACGTCCTCAGGAACAGGCGCTGGGGCCTATTGTGTCTCTAATAACACAAAGATTTCTTTCTCTCTTGGGAACCTTGCCACAGTGTACCAGGCTGAAATTGTTGCTATTCTAGCCTGTGCACACAACTGTCTTGACAGGAATGTTAGGGACCAAAAGATTAGGATCTTTTCAGACAGTCAGGCAGCATTGCTTGCACTGTCCAAACAATGTTTCTCTTCTAGCATTGTATGGGAATGTCACCTGTCCCTCTTAAGTTTGGCTCGCCTTAATAAAGTGTCCTTATTTTGGGTACCCGGGCACAGAGGGATTGAAGGAAACGAAACGGCTGATATTTTGGCAAAAGCAGGATCTAAGACCGCTTTCATAGGGCCTGAGCCCGTGCTAGGTCTTCCACTTAATTCTGTTAGAAAGACCATTAGACGGCTGTTCCAGGCCTATAATTTTACAAATTGGCAAATGGCAGCCGATCAAAGGCAGGCTAGGGAGCTTAATCAGAGTGCTCCATGGCGGAGAGCCAAGGAATTACTTAGCCTTAGCAGGAAAGAGATTCGTGCAGCTATTGGTTTATTAACAGGTCACTGTGCTCTCAATAGACATCTGAGTATAATGGGTGTGAAAGATGACCCTCTCTGTAGGGCTTGTCAACAGGTTGAGGAAAGTTCGTTTCACGTTCTCTGCGAATGTGACAACTACTCTGCACAAAGATTTGAGTATCTTGGGTACCATTGTATCGATGCCTGGGAGGTTGATAACTTATCAATCAGGGATATTCTGAAGTTCATTTCAGCAATCGGCCTGCTTCAAGGTTAAACGATGGGGTTAGTACAATAGACCAGTGGTCGCGGTGCTTGGCCCTGACGGGCCACCCCACTCAAGTCATAAGTCATAAGTCATAAGCAGTCTGTGCGGCAAAAAATGTCTGATAAATAATACCTTGTGTTGAGGGAGTGCATTTTAAATATGCTTCAAATGATTCTGCTTACGCTGTTGCCCCTTAAAGTTGTGTTGGGTGCCTACTCGTCACTTGAATGTGGTTCTAAATTGGTGTGGACAACACCCAGCAAAAATAGACCTGGTGATAATTCAACCTAACCCTCATTGTTTTTCAGGGTCGTGTAATTTTTTTATTGGTTATATCTAGGGTATCTTTAAAAGTTGGAGAATAGCTTGGTTACTAGCCTTTTGCAACCCCAAAAAAGGATCCCCCAGGTAGAGATAGGTTACTTCAAGTGTTGTACTACTGCATAAGTTATTATCTACATTACTGGTGGGAACTTGCAGCGCCATCTGCTGGATGTCTTTCTGAAGGTTTCTACAATCTTGATTTATACAGTCGAACCTTAGAACCAGGATAAAAAACATAACATCTAAAAATTATTCTAACTTAATAATGTAATGCACTAATAATATATGTATACAATTAGTAATTCACTTAATAAAGGTCATTTTGAGTAGTGCATACAATAGAAAAATTAGGTTTAATTTTTTTTTTAAATATCTTTTTAATGTTTCGTTTCTTTTTTTTTCGAAACTTTGAATTACCAAGAAAGTCAAATTGAGAATTTTTTGTTTGGGTTAAACCCTAAAGTAATTTTGTGTTAAGAGGGTTTTTTTTTAGCATTAGCTCTAATCTTTATAAGTGGAGGAAATGCTTAATGTTAAGTGAAATTTCGTGTCAAACGAGTTCGCGTTAACGACGTTTGACGGTAATTGTCTTTCACATCCCACGCATTGGCTACCTCATGAAATCCTGCTTTAGATTAGACTAGAATAGTGTTTTGCTTCCTCGTTGACGATACAAAAAGTTTAAATGCGAATTTCAGGATGTATCACAAAAATTGGGGCATTTTAGGTAAGTTGAAATAAATTAATTTAAGGCCTTTTCAGATTCTTCTAAATCCATTTTGAATGGTTGTAGGAACATTTCTTCCATTTTTGTATTACAAGTATGATAGAAAAGAAACCTTCATACTTGTCATCCTAACCAGTTTTTAGTTTGTGATGGTTTTAAGCAGTTAAAACACACCATTGACAGATAGACAACACAAAAATATCTATTTAACTCTTTCCCTTTTAGATGTCTTTTTTTCTGTCTAAAATATACTATTATGAATTTCAGGCCTCGCAGCGCTCCTATATTTCCTATAATTCCTATAAATTTTAAAAACTTCCTTTATTTCCTATAATTCCTATTTTTTCCTATATTTTAGACCCTTACTTTCGTTTTTCCCCCCTTTTCATCATTACGATCTTTACATTAAAACTGTTACTGTGATCACGACTCAGACTTAATCGGCAGAAAATTTTCTGGTTGATTTGACTTGGCCTGAACCGGAGCTACACAAGTAAAATGAGACGCCCCGCCCTTCCGATCAACCGGAGGCAAAAATCTGCCCAGCATTATAAGGCGATGCGACATCATCAGTGGATTTCGTCAAAATTACTAGGCTGCAAAATAAGTAAATCAAGAAGCATTATTGGACTGCATATTTTTGGTCAGGTGTTGATGATCCTCTTTTAATGGGGGAGGGGGGGGGGGTCCGCTGGCCGATATTTGAAGATATCTTAGTGCAATCTAATCTTAATTTATCTTCAAATTTTAATTATATTTTTTATCTTTATTATTAAAGTTTATTAACTTGTTCTACATTGAAATTTAAGTTTAGTTTTCATTGATATTGCCCGAGAATGAAGGAAACTATTTTTTCGGTGGGGCTTTAACGTTGTGTAAATTTTGAGGCTCCCGTCGTGTAAAAGCCAACCCTTTTTTACAATTACAAGGCGCTATTTTTTGTGATAAATTTCTCGACCGAGATATACGAGTATGAGTTTATTTATTGACTATGTAAAACGAACGGCTGATTAAGGAATTTTGTAATTCATTGTTAAAATCGAAATCAATTGAATATTTTCTATCAAAATTTCCCCACATCGATAAAATTTTCATACGATCTAGGATCTCCGGATCAGGCGTGTTCTGTCCCCGTGTGATTGTCTATTTTTTCTTTTGTATGATACTCGGAGGTATTCCCGATTATGGGATGAGTTTTTCTGTATTTGGATCGTCAGATATTAGGATTAACAGAGTTTTCGGATATTCGGATCGTCAGTTTCCGGATACAGTTAGAACCTTTAATCCGGTCATCGCGGGACTTGAGCCTTTCCGGATTAGGGGTTAACTAACCAGTATTTCCATAATTCCGAAAATTAGAATGAGTTTAGGGTGTCTGCGAATCGCGTTACAAAACCCTAGCATATAAAATCCAGGCACAGAAATATAGTGCAAAGGAAGAGAAAATTCGGACAAAAAAAAACCCGCCTAAAAATTGTAGCCAGCTCTTATACTCAGGGTCCTCAAATGTTTCACAACATTAACACCCCTGAAAAAACTGTTTCCTCCATAATCGGTCTATATTAATGAAAACTAAGTAAATTTCAATAAACTAGCTTAAATAATAAATTCTAACAATAAAGTTAAAAAATTTAATTAAAAGTTGAATTATAATTAGACTATACTAAGATGGTTTCGAAAATCGGTTACCGGCCAGTGCAATCCAACAATGCTTCCTGATTTACTTATATTGCTGCCTAGTAATTTTCACGAAATCCACCGATGGGGTCGCAATGCCTCATAATGATTGACAGTTTTTGCCTCTGCTTGATCGGAAGAGCGTCTTCTTACTTATGTAGCTCCGGTTCACGCCAATCGGACCAACCAGAATAATTTCTTTTGATCAAGTGTTCGTGACCTTGTGATCACAAGTACAGCTTGATTGTTTAAATATTATTTTTGTTTACGTTTGAAACTTTACTCCCCAGTATTTCTACTTTGATTCTATTCTGGGGTTTCTGATTTTAGAAAGATTCCTTTTAGATTTCCTTTAAGTTTAAAAAAAAAACGGAGTATCGGAAATTTTTTGGATTATCGTCGAAATTCAAAAGTGTCCGGATTATAGGTGCCCAGATTAGCGGTTTTGTAATTGTTTATGGATCGCGGGAGTTTTTTTTTGAATAAAAGATAGCTATATTTTTTTTAATGATGTTGGATCACTTTAGTTACCGATAGTAACCTAGTGAAATTTATTGGAAATTAGGGGTATTTCAGGTCCTCTGGTAGGGCAGCAAGCCCTATTGGATCGCTGGAGTTATATCGCATTTGGTTCAAACCCTATCGGATATCGGTTAAATAAAGTTAATAAATCTTGTATATTATGCTTTTATGTATACTTTTTTATCATTGTTAAAATAATTGGCTCATTGCCATTCATTTTATCCATATATTTACTTCACGAAAATTTATATATCGACTTGAAAATATTCCTATAAATCCCTATATTTTCTTTAAAAATTCCTATATTTTCTTAAAAAATTCCTATATTTCCTATTATATTTTTGATGAAAGTCACTGCGAGGCCTGGAATTTATTGAGTAGAAGTGCAAAACAGTTACAAGTGCATGTCTCGTATTGGGCTGAATGCAAATTTGAATAAAAAAGTTTTATTTTAGTTCGAAATCCAGTTTTCCACATTTAAAAATATAATCAAATGCAATCAATCAGCCTCAAGCATTTATCATTCAATATTTGGGTTGATATGACTTTTCCAAAAATAAGGGTTTTCTATTTTTAATATTGATAAATTAAAATTGGAAATTAGCTTTAAAAAAAATCAACTTGGTTCTATTAGTAAATTAGTGGATCGTCCAGTAATATATTTCTCATTTATTCACACAGAAATGCATACAGCTTATAATCACGTCATATTTTATGACGTCCGTTACGTTTGCTTTTCAGGTGAGAGAGTGATGTGTTTCCCCTGGCGGTGAACGGTATCATGCATATGTACACGCGAGCATGGCCACAAAGTCCCCGAAAAATAGTACGCTCACCAAAAGGAATCACAATTGTCCGATCTTAACTATATATGTTCAGTTCTGTTCGCCTGTAGGAGATTTTTTCCCCTTCATGTGTTATAGTATTTTTATGTTGTTTCTTTGTTATTTTTTGTTCTTGTAATAATGAAAATTATTATTAATAAATTCTGTAAAGATGAAAGAAATTTTTAAAATACCGTTTTTACAGCATTTCTTTGTATCCTTTCAGGGGCTGTTTTATTTACGGCCATGTTGTCGACTGCAAAGAGATGGCCTTCACTGACCCTTCTCTGGACGGCAGGGTATTTGCCGCTGCCTACACTGGGACAGACAACTTCCTAGTGTACAAGTAGACTGCCTACACACTATGTTAAGCTGCTTACACACATTTGACGAAACCAATAGACTGCTACGGACGAATGACTGTGGGTCTCTAAACCAAAGTGTCTCCGTTAATCCAATGGTGACAAAATTATTTTCTAAGCCAGATTTCTCCGTCTGTATTGAATATTTTAACAAACCTTTTTTTATATAATAAATGTAGCTGCTGACTTACAGGGCTATAAATCCCACTTTTGAAATTGGTTTGAGTATTTTTTTTAATTTTCAATAAATATTTTTGCAACAAAATATTCAAACCAATATCAAAAAGTGGGATTATAGAGCCCTGTAAGTCAGCTACATTTATCAAATAGAAAAAAAACTTGAAATATTGGGTAAGAAAATCATTTTTTTCTCTCCATTAGATTAACACAGAAGCACTTTGATTTAGTGACCTGCGGCCATTCGGTCTTAAACTGCTTAAACACATTTGACGAAACCATCTAGTATATGGACAGAGAATTAATATATTCTAGACATAAAGCTTTCCAAGTTAAACCCAGAAATATACGAGTTTTTCTCTGTTTTGAAAACATGAAGCCACTGTTTTTGTTTTTTTATTTATTTGGATGTAATAAAGACTTCAAATGTTTTGTGACGAGAAAGCTTGGTTTCTAAACTGTAGCTGATTATACCAGTTTTGTTTTTGGAAAAATTTCTTTAAAGAAAAACGTTTTGATAAACACATATGAAAAGTAAAAGTTTGTTTGCATAGGAATTTGTCTGCATCAGGCCTGTTTGGCGACGATAGCGAGTCATCGCCAAAACTGGTGTAAGGAAACCAGTTTACCTCGATTCACGCCAGACATGAGTCCCATGCTTGTACTGTGAGAGAAGATATAATAAGGGAGAAACCGGTTTCCGGTCGCCAACGTCCACCAAGCAGATCTAATTACGGGGAGATTCCTGTCCAATCAAGGGGCTATATATATTCCCCTGGACCCTTCGTCTTTGAAAGTATCATGTTTTAATACAGTTTTTTTTTTTAATTTAAAGTCTTATAGTTATAGGGTATTTTTATTGTGAGTGTGCAAGATTCTTTTAGGCTTTGAAGTATAATGGAAATGTGAATGAGATGTGCTTTTTTTATATGTTAACCTAACTGTATCGTAAGTATTTGGTAGTTCAACGAATGCTTGCAACTATGATAAATGAAGAGCCATATGGGAAAAAAAACCTTCATCGACTGTGGCAATCTGCATATTATGCAGGTCTGCTTGGTGGCCAGTGGTATATCAATTAATTAGAACAAAGTTTTCTTTGACTGCAGCAGTTATATAAATTTGTGTAGTGAATTCCAAATTGATACTAAATATGACGCCTACAAAATGTTTGGTTAGGAAAGGAAAAAGTTTTGTATTTGTAGGACATTGAAGAAAATTCTTAACTTTTGTTGTGTACTACTTTTTCAGTGTGTTGTTGGAATAAATAAAATTAATTCATTGTTTTATTGTAAAATTGTACTCCATATATTCTTAGTTTTTCATAAAATATATTAAGTTAACTTATTTTTGCTTTTCCCATTTAATCTTTTATTTGTATTTCATGTATATGAAGAAACATTATTGTACATGTATTTTAAAAATGTGATATTGAATAAACTATTTTACATTGGCTTTCAAAGTCATTATTAATCCATTTATCCAAGCTGGATAATAATGTACTTTACAGAACTGTTTTAAGAGGGACTGTCAGTCCTATAGAGCTATTGCATTAGTTTTAAAATCGCAACTTTTGCGAAAGAATTGCTTTGCCATGTTATCCCATTTTCACCAGGTATGGGAATCATCATAACATAGAAATGAAACAAATTTGAAACGATAATGTTATCTAGTCATTCAATTATATATTTTTGAAGTTTTAAAATGCCCAGCAGATGGCGGCACTATTTTAAAACTCAATAATTAAATAACGATGTTATTTTCTTTTCAATTTTGTTTTAAATTGATGTTATGATGATTCCAAGATGTTATGATGAAACAAGTAGCTCAATTCTATTGTATCTGTCATTTGTATTATGGACTTAAGCCTCAGTCAAACGTTATGGTGAACCTTGGGTTCGCTATCATAAACCGTGGTATCCATTCGAAGACGGTAAACTTTAAAGGAAACCCTGACTACATGGTCTCGTGGCAGAAACGCTTCTTTTATTTTCGGTTTCAAAAACGAGCTATAGGGTTGTTGGTTGGGGTAATTTCAAGACAGTAGCCCTTTTAGAGTTAAGACACCGTTTTTAAATGTACAAATTATATTAAAATAGTTTAAATAAACTTAGATTAACACTAGATGTTTTGGAAAATGCTAGCATAGAACCTTTATTTTAGATAGATTTAACCCCCCCAAACCGAAAGAAAGGACCCTTATATTTTCCAAATATATTCGCATTACCTCGCAAACAAGAATACAAAGAAAACTTACCAAGTCACCTATCCTTCTTAACCTTGTATTTTTTGTGCAAACGATAAGTAATAATTATTGAATTTTCGAAATAAAATTTAAATGAACCTAGCCAAATTTATTTATTCAATATTTTCACTGTTGTCATTTCGTTAAACGTACGAGAAACTTTATTTAAAATAAAAACTTTTGAAAGAATATTTATTTATGTGATGTAATTCAGTTTGGATTGTTGTAATATTACAATAGAGTTCTTTTGAGGGTTCATGATATACAGGGGTGCCTACAAGGGGGGTCAACGACGCAGACTGCGTCGTTGAAATTTTAGGCAGGGGTTGAATTTTTTATAAAAATGATTAATAAACAGCCAATCTTGATTTTAAAAAAACTCAGATAACTTATTCTTACTAATTATCTGCCCCCAACCCGAGGGGGGGGGGCTCAGAACTTGTACTCTGGCGCATTTTTATTTGGTTTAAAATGAAACACAAAAAGTAGCAAGAAAATCAAAAGTGGCTCCAATTTTTGTATATCTTTTTGCCTTCAAAGAATAGGAATGGGTAACCATAATTCAAAGCAATACACCAGGAAAAAAAAGGAGTTTTGAATTATGTTCGTTGGCGTCTACCAGACGATAAGATTTCTGACAATTATTTCCAATAAACAATCACTGTAACAAAGTTTAAACACTCATAAATCTGTTTATAAAACATTTCGGTGAATTGATGACGTTCGCATAGTTTGCCAATGGTATCAATGAGATATGCCCGCCATATTTTGCAGCTGGGCTCATAAATCTTTCGAACTTTGTATAACATTTTTACGAATTAATGACCTTAGGATAATATTTTTGACTTTTTCCCGCCAAATTAGACTCGAAGCCAAAATAACTAAATGATTGCTTTAGAATCAGTAGGAAAATACTTGTCGTCTTGTGTCACATGTGTGGGTCTGGGTAATTGAATATAATGAATATTTTATTATGAATTTGTGAAATAAAATCAAAAGAAATTATGTATTTTAAAAATGCTATTTAATTATTTTTGTGTTGACCGGTAACGAAAAAAAAAAATTAAAAATTTCGCCCCCGGGTGGGCTCGAACCACCAACCTTTCGGTTAACAGCCGAACGCGCTAGCCAATTGCGCCACGGAGGCTCGATGACACGTAATCAATTATAATATATAAACAAATACTTATAAAATGGTCACTTAAATTATTTTTTGCGAACTATTTAGGAAAATACTGCAATGCATTTTTTAATTGAAATACATGGTGATGGCTGATGAAGCTTTCTACACAATTGTAAAAATAGTTGATTTTAACATTCTTTTAAAAGTAGCAACTTGCAGTAATTATTTCAAATTAATTTATTTTATTATAAAATATGAAAAAAGTTTAGGGTCTCGTTTTTTTCAAATATTAACATTAGAAACAGAGTAAGTAAAATAAAAAGTAAAAATAAATGTCGGTTTTCGAGTGGATTGTGCATTTTTAAATATAGGAATATAGTGACGCCATCTCTTAGAAGATATATACCTAACTATTTGTGAATTGCCTTGTTGAAATACAGGAGAAACTACATAGTTTGAGTTATTATTAATATTAGTTTATTATAATTTTTTTCTTGCGTTTGCTGCTGTTTTAAAATTGGGAAATTTGAAAATGTATACTCAATAAAGTTATTGCAAAAAATAAACTATAATTTTAAAGTTTTACATGGTCCTCTGTCGAACCGATAATGCATCTTTAAAAGTTCATAAAACGCATTTTAGATTAATTAGAATTAATTTAATTTGTTTAATTAAAATTGATTTATTTAATTAAATTTTAATATATTTAATTAATTAATTTAATTCGAATGGAATTTATTAATTAAATTAATTCGAATGGATTTTATTAATTAAATAAAATTAATTAGAACAGATTTTTGTCAAATAAATTAAATTAATTAGAATTGATTTTATTAATTAAATTAATAAGAATTGATTTTATTAATTAAATTAATAAGAATTGATTTTATTAATTAAATTAATAAGAATTGATTTTAGTAATTAAATTAATTTAATTATAATTGCTTTGACAAATTATAATAGTTCTTAATATACCATTACTTACAAGATAAATTCTATGATGCCAAACTTTAAAAAAATTTTAAATAAAATTCAACCCACTTTTACTTTAAAAAATTGGCAAAATTAAATTGCATAGTTTTTTCGACATTCGAAGTCAGAATGCAAAGCCTCGAGCGAGTGCACCCTTTTATTGGTACCAAAGGCGATCATGATGTATATAAGTGAATAAAAAAAAATTTAATTCAAAGGGTTAGAAAATACTTTCATAATTTTTTTAAAGTTTTTTTTTTCTAAGTAAGCTATTTTTTCAGTTGTTTATTGAAAGGTAGTTAATTTTTAAAGTTAAATTTTTAATTGATACATTGCCAGACAAATTAGCGTGTAGAAGCGAACTCATTTTTACACACACAACTGGGAAATTCCATTTTTTTGTGTGAACTCAAACATTCAATTCCCCATCTGAAATGTTTAGATGAGGATTGGGAAAAGGGGGAGGGGGTCGTCAACAGGGCGCGTAGCTTACAAAAATCGACTAGGGGGACTATATATAGTACACTTTAGCCGAATAAAATAATAGTTTTTTATACTTCTAAAGGAATTTTAAAAATTAAATTTTAATTACTTTTAATTCAACTTATAGTAATTACAAATTTTTAATTACTTGTAATTAAACTTATAGTAATTAAAGATTATTAATTACTGTTTATAAAAATTTAGTTGCTTTTATATAATTGCTTATTTTTAAAGCCTACATTGTACATATCGTTCTGTATAATTCGACCGGCTGAAGGTTTGGTGCAGCTCGTCAAAAGATTGCCCCGTTCGCCTGACATAGTTCGGCGGCCCTGCTCCGTGACTTTGCGAACTCTGCACCACTGTTCAGTAGGTATTCCCGGTAGAATCAGTAAATCCAAGACTGTGACGTTCCAAGCTGAACGGGTGGGGAGAGCATAAGAAGACGATGGAGGTACTTAGCGCGAAATAAAGTGAAGCCGTCAGAAAGTCGCCAAGTAACCTTAGTAAGTACATACAAACCGCTCCAAACCAAACCAATGTAACACGCACAATTTTATTCTTTGAAAAACGTTCATTAATAATACAAAAAAAATGACTGCATGTCTGCGCAGTTGTAGAGGCTGAAGTAGCACGAGTTATGAATTTACACATGATGGTATAGTAATTCCCTTTACCAGTAAGAAAAATGCGTTGTAATTATAGTTTATTTTATTAAAGAGTCAGAAATCGCCAAGTCTATGTAGTAAGCCTACGCAAACTCGACTTTAGAATAGCGCCAAATACCGCGCCAAGAGCGTTTGTTTTACAAATCGATCGATGCCTTCACTTGGCGAACCGATTTTTGTTGGTATAGACATATATATTTTCAGGCTTGTGTACTTGGTCACAAAGACCCACTTATAATCTTATAAACCTTCGTCAAGGAGGACGGACACGACATACACACACATACAAGACAGATGCTGCCATCTATTGCCACCTCCACAATTTAGACATGTCCCTGAAGGGGAAACCTGTTTAAGTGTTTAGCCCGAAGGTTCTGTCTGCTCCTTCACATGATATGGATCTGTTATATGAAGCGAGACGGCACATCAGACACCTTATCGAGTCAATTAATCAAGTCTCAAATTAATAGCGTCTCAATACAATGGGACTTAAAGACAATGGCCTTAGCCTGTTTCCTGACACAGTTCTTAATAGCACTCTCTAAAATAAAACATGAATATGAATTTGAAGTCAAAAAGGCAATTCGTACACATGGATGTTTTTTTTTTTTTAATTTCAATGTCTGACTAATTTTGCCGCAATTTATATATTATATAATTCGGTTAGGTACTAACGTATATATTTAACCTAACGTTTATATAAGGTTTAACGATATAAATGCATAAATCCGTCGAAGGATTGACAGTTCTTCCTGCAGCGCAAGTACATTTAAAAAAATTGAAAAATGTATTTAATTTTGAAATTTTAAAGTATTGCGGAGTCTATGACAATTTATTTCATAAATATAGTTACAAATTATATAAAAGTTAAATTAATAAGGGAAGAAGGGGTGTTAATATTGTATTTTTTTAGCCTACTTTTCTTTTTTTTAATTCGAAAGAATTAAAACAAGAAGTTCATAAAGAACTAAAATAGCCTACTTTCCTGTTACTTAAATAAAAACTGAAGTTCTAATCGGGAAAAAAAACTAGGTTCCTAAAGTAAATATCATCAACAGCCGTTTGTACACTAGATTTATACACATTAGAAAAAAAATCGAAACACAGCACCCAGCTATAATTTAAACTTCTAAAAGCCAAAATCAACTATTTTCCTTAATGTTCTTTCGCAAATTAATTAAATATTATTTATCATCTGCTCGTGATTTATTTGTAGTTCGAAGAATAATTAAATATTTATTGATAACAAAAGTAATGAAACTACTCCGAACTGCATTAAAAAATAAGAAATGTAAATTAAAACTAAGCATAATTGCATGAAAAAGTATGCCTTGCCGCTTTCTTGGTAGATAATTAATGAATAATCAAAGAATCAAATTGTGCTACATTTTATGACGTCTTTCCAAACTGATTCATGAAAATATTATTTTGCTTCAAATATGTTTAATAAATAAAGTTTCTCATGCCATTGTTGATTTGGCAACAGTGATTTAAATGACTCAAAATTGAATTCAATGCTAATTCAATGGGAAATTCGCCGAAAGATAGTAGATTTATGTCCGTCCGGACGTACAGACAGACGGACAAAAAGTATGAAAGTTGGGTATCTGAGGTCATAGCTTTCAAACAAAAAAAGAATTTTTAAGATCCGATGATAGAACCGATTTTGGAAGGGGGGTACGGACAGACAGACGGACAGACAGGACAGACACGGAAAGACAGACATCGAACAGACGAACAGAACAGACAGAAGTGGACATCAACCGCATTTCAATACCTACAGTGCTTTAAATGACTCAAAATTGAATTTCAATGCTAATTCAATGGGAAATTCGCCGACAGAGAGTAGATTTATGTCCGTCCGGACGTACAGACAGACGGACAAAAAGTATGAAAGTTGGGTATCTGAGGTCATAGCTTTCTAACAAAAAAAGAATTTTAAGATCCGATAAATAGAACCGATTTTGGAAGGGGGGTACGGACAGACAGACAGACGGACATCGACCGCATGTCAATACCTACTTTTTCATTTTTTAATTCTTTCGAATTAAAAAAAGAAGTTCATAAAGAACTAAAATAGCCTACTTTCCTGTTACTTAAATACTTACTGAAGTTCTAATCGGGAAAAAAAACTAGGTTCCTAAAGTAAATATCATCAACAGTCGTTTCTATACTAGATTTATACACATTAGAAAAAAAAATCGAAACACAGCACCCAGCTATAATTTAAACTTCTAAAAGCCAAAATCAACTATTTTCCTTAATATTCGTTCGCAAATTAATTAAATATTATTTATCATCTGCTCGTGATTTATTTGTAGTTCGAAGAATAAATATTTATTAATAACAAAAGTAATGAAACTACTCCGAACTGCATTAAAAAACAAGAAATGTAAATTAAAACTAAGCATAATTGCATGCAAAAGTATGCCTTGCCACTTTCTTGGTAGATAATTAATGAATAATCAAAGAATCAAATTGTTCTACATTTTATGACGTCATTCCAAACTGATTCATGAAAATATTATTTTGCTTCAAATATGTTTAAATAAAGTTTCTCATGCCATTGTTGATTTGGCAACAGTGATTTAAATGACTCAAAATTGAATTTCAATGCTAATTCAATGGGAAATTCGCCGACAGATAGTAGATTTATGTCCGTCCGGACGTACAGACAGACGGACAAAAAGTATGAAAGTTGGGTATCTAAGGTCATAGCTTTCTAACAAAAAAAGAATTTTTAAGATCCGATGATTAGAACCGATTTTGGAAGGGGGGTACAGACAGACAGACAAACGGACAGACAGGCGGACAGACAGGCGGGACAGACAGGCGGACAGACATACGAACAGACAGACATATGAACAGACAGACAGATGGACATCAACCGCATTTCAATACCTACAGTGATTTAAATGACTCAAAATTGAATTTCAATGCTAATTCTATGGGAAATTCGCCGACAGATAGTAGATTTATGTCCGTCCGGACGTACAGACAGACGGACAAAAAGTATGAAAGTTGGGTATCTGAGGTCATAGCTTTCTAACAAAAAAAGAATTTTAAGATCCGATGATTAGAACTGATTTTGGAAGGGGGGTACAGACAGACAGACAAACGGACAGACAGGCGGACAGACGGACAGACATACGAACAGACAGACAGATGGACAGACAGACAGATGGACATCAACCGCATTTCAATACCTACAGTGATTTAAATGACTCAAAATTGAATTTCAATGCTAATTCAATGGGAAATTCGCCGACAGATAGTAGATTTATGTCCGTCCGGACGTACAGACAGACGGACAAAAAGTATGAAAGTTGGGTATCTGAGGTCATAGCTTTCTAACAAAAAAAGAATTTTTAAGATCCGATGATTAGAACCGATTTTGGAAGGGGGGTACAGACAGACAGACAAACGGACAGACAGGCGGACAGACGGACAGACATACGAACAGACAGACAGATGGACAGACAGACAGATGGACATCAACCGCATTTCAATACCTACAGTGATTTAAATGACTCAAAATTGAATTTCAATGCTAATTCAATGGGAAATTCGCCGACAGATAGTAGATTTATGTCCGTCCGGACGTACAGACAGACGGACAAAAAGTATGAAAGTTGGGTATCTGAGGTTATAGCTTTCTAACAAAAAAAGAATTTTTAAGATCCGATGATTAGAACCGATTTTGGAAGGGGGGTACGGACGGACAGACAGACAGACGGACAGACGGACATCGACCGCATGTCAATACCTACTTTTTCATTTTTTTAATTCTTTCGAATTAAAAAAAGAAAAGTAGGCTAAAAAGAAAAGTAGGCTAAAAATGAAAAAGTAGGTATTGACATGCGGTCGATGTCCGTCTGTCTGTCCGTACCCCCCTTCCAAAATCGGTTCTATCCATCGGATCTTAAAAATTCTTTTTTTGTTAGAAAGCTATGACCTCAGATACCCAACTTTCATAATTTTTGTCCGTCTGTCTGTACGTCCGGACGGACATAAATCTACTCTCTGTCGTCGAATTTCCCATTGAATTAGCATTGGAATTCAATTTTGAGTCCTTTAAATCACTGTAGGTATTGAAATGCGGTCGATGTCCGTCTGTCTGTCTGTCCGTATGTCTGTCTGTCCATCTGTCTGTCCGTATGTCTGTCTGTCCGTACCCTCCTTTCAAAATCGGTTCTATCTATCGGATCTTAAAAATTCTTTTTTTGTTAGAAAGCTACGACCACAGATACCCAACTTTCATAATTTTTGTCCGTCTGTCTGTACGTCCGGACGGACATAAATCTACTCTCTGTCGTCGAATTTCCGATTGAATTAGCATTGGAATTCAATTTTGAGTCCTTTAAATCACTGTAGGTATTGAAATGCGGTCGATGTCCGTCTGTCTGTCTGTCCGTATGTCTGTGTGTCCATCTGTCTGTCCGTATGTCTGTCTGTCCGTACCCTCCTTTCAAAATCGGTTCTATCTATCGGATCTTAAAAATTCTTTTTTTGTTAGAAAGCTATGACCTCAGATACCCAACTTTCATACTTTTTGTCCGTCTGTCTGTACGTCCGGATGGACATAAATCTACTATCTGTCGGCGAATTTCCCATTGAATTAGCATTGAAATTCAATTTTGAGTCATTTAAATCACTGTAGGTATTGAAATGCGGTCGATGTCCGTCTGTCTGTCCGTATGTCTGTCTGTCCATCTGTCTGTCCGTATGTCTGTCTGTCCGTACCCTCCTTTCAAAATCGGTTCTATCTGTCGGATCTTAAAAATTCTTTTTTGTTAGAAAACTATGACCTCAGATACCCAACTTTCATACTTTTTGTCCGTCTGTCTGTACGTCCGGACGGACATAAATCTACTATCTTTCGGCGAATTTCCTATTGAATTAGCATTGAAATTCAATTTTGAGTCATTTAAATCACTGTTGCCAAATCAACAATGGCATGAGAAACTTTATTTATTTAAACATATTTGAAGCAAAATAATATTTTCATGAATCAGTTTGGAATGACGTCATAAAATGTAGCACAATTTGATTCTTTGATTATTCATTAATTATCTACCAAGAAAGCGGCAAGGCATACTTTTTCATGCAATTATGCTTAGTTTTAATTTACATTTCTTATTTTTTAAGGCAGTTCGGAGTAGTTTCATTACTTTTGTTATCAATAAATATTTAATTATTCTTCGAACTACAAATAAATCACGAGCAGATGATAAATAATATTTAATTAATTTGCGAAAGAATATTAAGGAAAATAGTTGATTTTGGCTTTTAGAAGTTTAAATTATAGCTGGGTGCTGTGTTTCGATTTTTTTTTCTAATGTGTATAAATCTAGTGTAGAAACGGCTGTTGATGATATTTACTTTAGGAACCTAGTTTTTTTCCCGATTAGAACTTCAGTAAGTATTTAAGTAACAGGAAAGTAGGCTATTTTAGTTCTTTATGAACTTCTTGTTTTATGTGAAATGCAGTTCAAGCAAATGTTTTTAAACACTTCATAGGATTATCTTTTAATAATAATAATAATAATAATAATAATATGTTAAAGTTTTAATGCTTTAATTTAGAATGTAAGAGTGCCAACTTGAAATTTCTGCTATTTTTTAATTTTTACTAAGATCCAATGGTAGAACGGCTGCTAATGGGGTCTGACTTTGGTAACCAATTTAATAAGTACCCTGTAAGTAAGTATTTTAGAAGTACCCTGTACTTCGAAATGAAAAAAAAAAATCCCTAACTATCGTAATTCGTAATAGAAACTTGCTAAACTTAAAGAAAAACGTATAATAAGTAAAATAATAGTTTTATCTACGGCCATAAGGAGCTTTTTTTAAAAATTCAAATAAAATAAAATGACATTTTATTTTACTTATAGCAGGGAAACAGTTCGAAGTAATAATAATAAAATAGTTCTAAATAAGTAGATCAGTAACTTTGCTAACATTTATCCCCTTTGTAAAATTTATAAGCAGAAAAGAACTAACCTCAAACATCTGAAATCCTTTTTTTTTTTAAAGGAAGTCGAAAACGCAACCCATTTTGCGGTTTTTATCCTCAGCTTTTCAAAGCCATGGGACACTTTAGAAACCTCATTTAAAAATGTTCTAGAATTTTGGTTAATCAACTTGAGGTTTTTTTCATAATGAAGGTCAAGTTATTTATAAAATATATACGAAATTCTTTTTCAATGGGACTGTTTCAGAGGATGTAACGCTTTTGTTTCCATTTTTATGCGTACTGCGATTTCATGGGTTACTTTGGTTCACGTACTGCGATTTCATTAATTGCTTCGGTCTCACTCTCAAAATGAGTTTTTAATAAATAATTTTTTCTTTGTATGCAAGCTTATTCTTTAACAAATGTTTTGAACAACAACAGCACAGCAAAGAAGTTGTCATTTAAATAATTTAATGAGTAAAAAATTCTTAGGAAACTCATTTTCGAAAACCAAAACGTAAGTAGTTCCAGGTAACAAATGACAACAAACCGTTGGAGCTGTTGTTGCCATCCACGACGTGAAACAAACCCATTCCCTCCCCCCACACAAAACCCCATCAGCATTAACAACAAACATTCCATATTTGCGTTACATTTTATGATGTCAGTGTATCTTAAGCTAAACTTAATGTTAACCATTTATGTTCTGAATTGAGATTGACATTTTATTATTTTTATTAATTTTAAATGTAATATATTTGCCGTTGCCTATTTTAAAGCTATCTGCGCGGTTATAACATAAATTGCACTTTATGATGAATTTATTTTTCTTCCTTTCTATTTATTAAAACTAAATTACTCTAACCAACAACGAAATTTTGTTGAATGAATATGATTTGCCATTTTAGTCTTTAATGCTTCGAAAATGAATTCTGCATTAATAAAATCCCTACTACCATCTTGTTTTCCCTTAAACGAACATTGAAATGAAAAACCAAACATTAAAAAGTGTCTTTTGAATGAGAATTATAAGTACCGTCAGGGCATCATGATTTGCGCAGGTAACTATAAAGTTAATTTTTTCTGAAGAAATTGCTTTACCTTTGTAGACTTTAATGTTCTAAAATCGTACAATTTAATCGAAAAGTTCCACTTTGCCCACATTTTCTCCAAATGAACAATAAAAATACTTTGATTTTTTTAAAACACGTATATTAACTCATAAACGACGGTTGATATGAAAATTTGCTACGCGTAAAAAGGAGCTTCCTGCTTAAGTTTCACCTTTTATGGGCCCTGAAGCACGGCCTGACCATGACAAGTTTGAGGCCAAGGCTCTAATACTTTTTTTTTTTTTTGGGGGGGGGCTCTTTTCGGAGGGATATTGTTGAAAAATATATACTGCCAAATTCTGACCTTTGAAAGTAAGGTCAATCATCAAATATAATAATATAATTCAACTACTGTGTTTTTTGTTATAGAAAAATCAGAAATATTCGTTATTTAAAATACGTTTGATTACGTAAAATACGTTGACATACGATAGAATGATTCAAATTGTAAGGTATGAAGCAAATTTTATAGGTTTACAACCAATTTCGGGCCTCCTAACGTAAGGGGCCCAAGGCCGGGTTCTTTTAAGCCTATAGGCCATGATCAGGGCCTGCCCAGAAGGCCTCTTCGATTATTGGTCTCCGATATTCTGGTTCCTTTCCATACAATAAAAGCCATATAAAAGTTTTGTTCGCCAACAATGTACCATCGCATTCTATCAGCCCACACATCGCATCCCATAATCCACTTCTCATCATCACTGTCACAAAAGAACAAATCCCGGATCCGACAGCAATGGATCCCAATCGGAAACAGAGTCCGGCAAAGGAATCTTCTACAATCCAATAGACTTCTAAGTTATCAAATAGATTTTAGAAAGTCTTCTGCAAGGAAACCAAAACCAATAGTCATCACTCTGCGTATAAAAGCAGAGGCAGAGAACTCTGGAATTGTAGTTCCGAACAAGTTTTAGGTTCTGGCGCATCCTTGGAGGGAAGATGGGAGTGAAATTTGGTGTGTGTCTGCTTTATTTGTTTTTATTTTCTGCAGTTAATTGTAATGGTAAGTTAACTTTTAATCATTAACTAACGGACCTGCCAACTGTGGCTCTAGTGCGACGTAAATTCAACCAACCAGCCTGCCAATTCTTCGGATTTAACTCTGTAACAACCCTTTTTCGGATTCCGGGCACCAATATAAATTTTAATATTTTCTCCTGTACCCGTTTACTTTGACATTAGCAATGTGTAGATTTCAGCCATAGAGTTAGGAAGGAGGAGTAGAGGGGTCTATGCGTTCAAATGGTTTGAAGCAGGGCTGTCAGGTTTTTCGAGCTACTGCGCATAACATACTGGCACCGAGGTATCCCAAGATGCACTGCTCTAGCGGTTTTTTGAGCTACTGCGCATAACATAGTGACCGAAATTGGCACCGAGGTATCCCAAGATGCACCGCTCTAGCCTGCTTCATTTGTGCGCTACTGCGCATATACATGGACCTCTCTATTCTCTTTCATAACTCTATGATTTCAGCCTCCAGTATTGATCACCAAAAACTAATATAAACTTTGATTCAAAATAATGTAGCTTTTTAAGAATGTTTTTTTTTTTAATTTCTGGTATGATGAAGTTGAGCTAGAGCTACTCTTGGGGTTTCGTTGATTGTGCTGGTGGGTATTGGCGACGAGCATCATAATTAAGAACCACAGTCCACATTCAAGTGACTGGTGGGTGAGGGGAGTGTTTATGTTTATGTGTGGGTTTGTGTGCGAGGTTGTGTATATGTGTTTGTTTTGCCAGAAACATGGTATCGAAAGCAATTTTTAAAAAAATAATTAGATTCCCTTTCCCGTTTTTTTCTCTCTTAGAACAGTACCTAAAATACCGCAAAATTCACCTGCTTTAATGTTAAAAAAAATATCTATCAAAACTAAAAATTAACCAAATAACCAATAAAAGTCTTTATTTGGAAATCCAGAACCAAACATTACATTAATAATGGATGATTGAAACGGCCACGCCTACATTGACTTCACAGCAATTTAACCGTTGTCTTAAACCCTACAAACAAACTATGATTTTTAAAATATTGTTGTAACGTTAAGTTGTTTTACATACAATTAGAAAGAAAACTTGTGTGGACTTCAACATCATATTTAATTTCAAGCTTTATTTCGAGAACTTTTTTTTTTTGGTAAAAACATGTCAGTGCGAAACGCTCTGAAAAAATTAAAATGATGGTGAATTTTTTATAAAATTAAAAAAAAAGTGTTTTAAATTATACTTTAACAAATCAAACATAACAAGAAAACACATTTTTATTAAATTTAATGAATAATTATTGTCAAATTAATCATTGATTGTTAATTATCATTTCATTAATGCTCATCAATATATTACTATTCGATAGCGAAAATAAAATTCTATGTATATAAATTGTTTAGCTTTCCCAACCTTTCTCTCACATCATAACAAAAGACCACCTTGTGATTAACGAGGCCGACTTAATCTATTTGTTGTTGTTTTTTTAAATTTTCTCAATTTATTTTAAATGTACATTAAAATTCCTATCTAAATTTATGTATGATAAGAAGCACAAAAATTAAAATAAAAATAATAAATGGAAAACTCTTTAAATTTAGTTTTTGATTTAAATTTTAATTTGCATGATACTAAATTTTTAGCATGTATCGCATTCGTCAGTAGTTTATAGTCAGTAGTTATGCGAAAATTGGTCATACCAGAAAGACCAAAATGTGCGTAGTTTTTCTTTTGTAGAAGCTATATTCATAAAAATTCAAGTAACATGCGCCTATTTTATCTAGTAGATATTTATTAAAAATATTTGTAATTTGTTAAAATAACCTTTGGGGAAGTGTGTGTGTGGGAGGGGGGGGGGGGGGTTGTCAAGGAAAAGGCAGTAGGCACCTACCTAGCTACGAGCCTGGTATTAGGGTGGTATTACTTGATAGGTTAAGTATAATAATGAGCCTAAAGCGGCTCATGTCAAGGGATCTGCAATTTTTCTAAAAAGTTCAAAAACTAAAATTTTATTATGTTAATAAATACAAAAGTACACTTTTATTAATTAAAATAAAAGTTTTTTCTTATTTTAATTAAAACTAAAAGAACTTAATGCTTAAATGAAAAACCCATTAGCTCTATCCTATATTATTGTATATCACATATGCATTAGGAATATGAAGGGAAATCAAAGAGGTTAATTTGCCACTTTGTTTTAACTTTTAGTATTACTTTTAAAAATAGTATCCTACATTTTTTTCCCCTTGCTTATTGCTTTAAATCTTAATAAAATCAACACATTTTGTGTTTATTTTTTACTCGGAAGATTTCAAAAGTCAGATCTGTGGGATTCCGTGTCATAACTAGTGATGCATATTTTGCAAATAAATCGTTTTTAATTTTATATTATCATAAAAAAATATACTTTAGAATAAAAACTAACTTTATTTAATGGCATTTTTTTTCATATTATGCCTCATTTTTATAAAAATTTACCCAGAAATGCAATCCGACGCAAAATTTGCATGATACAATTGTACATATATAAGATGGGTAACATCGAATTACGAAATGAGTCCGGTCTGAATAGCCTATATTTTACTATTACATTAATACTTATTGAAATTTCTAACAAAAAGTAGAGAAGAGAGGTCTCTTATATCGGACTTTTTAAAAAAGGAATGAATTATTTATTCTTAAATTTGTCAATTGGAAATAAAGTTAAAAGGCTGGTACGGACAGAAGTATGTCGACACCCATTTTTCATTGTCATTTGTTTTAAAATTAAAAATTAGAGGTGTGTAATATTACTCGACTTTAAATTACTACTCCATAAATCATTACATTTAAAAGTTATTCTATACCCTATAAGGTAAGTTCAGTAAATTTAAAACCTTTTTTCTTAATTTATTTCTCGTATTTTCAAACTGGAAGCTATTGGTTAACATTTTTACGTTCTCGAAAACTATCACTTGAAATACAAAATAAAATATAGTATATATTTCTAATATTTGAGGGCGTGTCACCGATCTGAGCTACTCTAAAGTGCACGCACTAAAGCAATTAAATAAAAAAAAATCTTACCTGTTTTTTCCCTTAAAATTTTTGGGCATGGAACTTGGTAAAAAGTCTACTAAGACGATTCAATGATGAATTTCGCTTCAATAAATTCGTTTTCAGCTCGGAACGTATAATTTCGGAAGTTGATGTTACCGATCTGACATGTAAACTTGCGACATGCAAATTTTGCGTATTATTGCGTTTTTTGGGAAAATTATAACTTAAAAATATTAACGTGCAAAATGTTTGCAAAATATGCATCGCTAGTTGTGAACAGTACCGATATGACTTTGAAAACTTCAAAATTTTAGTATAAAAATGCTGACAAAAGTGATGACTTTATTTTGGTTTAAAACAAAAAAAAGTCTTAACAAAGTAAGGATAATAGTTTAAGAGACTAATTTTTTAAAACTAATATTAAAAAATCCATCTGGTCGCAAATTTACCATTTTCCTAATATCGACCCACAAACAATACGAATAAACTAGATTTTATTTCCAGGGTATTCTGGTGACCACTACTTCAGTGAAGATCCCGCCGACGCATTCGACACCGACGACGAAATCTACCAGATAAACAGAATCCCCAAAACAGCATCAAAATCCCTTGAAGACCCCTTCAACGGCTACATCGAGCTTCTTTATTACGTACCAAGTTGGAGAGACTTAGATTCTAAGAACTCCGAAGCGTACAGAATCGAGAAACGAAGTCCAAGTCGAAAGAAGAGGGCCATCAGCAAACGATCAGCAGATGACGACGTACGCAAAACGTACGACGGGGACGGTCTACCTCCAATGCACGAAGGAGAATCCGTCAAAACCGTGCGATTTTCGTCCTCGTTCACGCCAGGGTTTGACAAGAAGCGAAGTAGTACAGATCCAATTAATAGTTTTGTCATCAGCAATGGCAAGCCTGGTGATGCCTTCAGTCGTGACATCATTGGAAACTCCGCAGCTACATATTTCAATCCAAGAAATTGGTTCAGGTCTGGGTTGGGAGGAAGCAATAAGAAGGGTTACAGCAAAAAGCAGCTGAATCCACGACTGGGTAGATCCAGCGATACTGTCCAAATGACAGCGGGGAGCGCTTTTACACCGAGGCTGGGCAGGTCAGAGAACTCTAGAGAGGTTCAGTTGTCAGCAGGAAGTGCATTTACACCGAGGTTAGGCAGATCAGAGAATAGCAGGGAGGTCCAGCTGACAGCGGGTAGTGCGTTCACACCAAGGTTAGGCAGGTCCGATTATTCCAGAGATGTCCGACTGACAGCAGGTAGTGCGTTTACGCCAAGGTTGGGAAGGGCAGAGAACTCTAGAGAGGTCCAACTGACAGCAGGCAGTGGGTTTACTCCAAGGTTAGGCAGGTCCGATTATTCCAGAGATGTCCGACTGACAGCAGGTAGTGCGTTTACGCCAAGGTTGGGAAGGTCAGAGAACTCTAGAGAGGTCCAAATGACAGCAGGCAGTGGGTTTACGCCAAGGTTAGGCAGGTCCGATGATTCCAGAGATGTCCGACTGACAGCAGGTAATGCGTTTACGCCAAGGTTGGGAAGGTCAGAGAACTCTAGAGAGGTCCAACTGACAGCAGGCAGTGGGTTTACGCCAAGGTTAGGCAGGTCCGATTATTCCAGAGATGTCCAACTGACAGCAGGGAGTGCGTTTACGCCAAGGTTGGGAAGGTCAGGGAATCCCAGAGAGGTCCATCTAGCTGCGGGAAGTGCGTTTACCCCAAGGCTGGGCAGGTCCGGTAACCCGACAGCTGTACGTCTAAATGCTGAAAAAGTGTTCACACCGCGGTTAGGCAGGTCATCAGAGCAGCAGATACAATTAAATGCGGGCAGTGCTTTCACACCTCGATTTGGAAGATCCGAAGACGCGGATTTCGGATATGATCCTAAAGGATTAGGGAGTAGAACGGAAGGATGGAACATGATGTGATGATTCTTAAAGATAGAACGTCATGATTATAAATGTTGTGATGAAAGGCTTGACAAACTGGACTTGAAACAGAACATTTGCAATTCTTATATAATTTATTGTACTCAAGGATCTCACGTAAATGATTCCTTGCTGATTTTTAACCTTTGTGAAATGTGATGACAAATAAAACTAAGAAAAATTAATCATGTTTCATTGTTTACTATTCACATATTTTAAAATCTATATAAAAGGCAAAGTCCTGACTGACTGATTCATTCATTCATTCACGTATCAACGCCCAGCCAAAACTACTGGAGGTACAGCTACCAAACTTTAGGAAAATATTCTTTTTATATCGTAGGTGTCATTTATGAAGCGATTTTTCGAAATTCGAACCCAAGCGGGTGTAAGAGGGCAAAACGTGAGCCGATTTCTCCATAGGAATAGCATTGTAAGATTAGAATTTATACTTTTTATTTCAACTTAAAAGAAATTTCAGCGCGTTCAGCGTGAACGAAAATTAAGTATAAACACGTCAGAGCACGTGAGTTTAATTTGTAGGATTGTTATTTGAATATCATTATTTTATTTTATTTATCAAATTAAATCGTTTGATTTTTTTTACCGAATTTAATTTAACTGATGTTTACAAATGGTAAGAAATGAAGAGATTTATACAATGTCTCATGTCAGTAAAAGCAATAACTATTCTAGATCTGATGAATATTTCTGAGAAATGTCAATTGTATCTACGTATAACGTATGTACTTTATGTTTATGAAACTGGCAATTTGGTACAGCTATGATATAATGGCCGATTGAATTTTGGCATTGGCGGCTTTTGGCGAAGTTGAAAATTTAACGTAGGGTGGTATTCGCACCCAGTTGTATGGGTTAGGGTTAGTTTGAACTATCGTCGCACTAGAGCTATACACGAGGGCTATCGGCCACGGGCGTATCTTAATTTAGAACCACAGTCAATAAGTGAAGGGCCGATACCTGAATAGTCACCAAATACAACTTTTAAAGGACGACATCGTACGGGATTTTGAAAAATATTTAACGTGCACTCAAACCACAAGGAGTATTATTCGGTAACGGGATATTTTTGGTTCCATGGGCCGTTTATAGGTCGGCAGTTATTTTGACGATGCCCGGACGGCCGGACCTGAATCTGGGACCTATCTCATGCAAGGCGAACGCCGTTACCGACGGCTACTCAACCCTGTCGAGTGTTCGAATATGGAGTGGAATGTTTACCACATTTTGGGCATTTTCGGGTGTAGGAGGGCAAATAGAAACTCTGATGGCTAACATAGCTATTCTGGCAATTTTAACAGACTATGCGAAAACCCTCTAACTCCTACAAGGGCCTGGATACAATCCTACTTAAAAAAAAAATAATAACGCTGATATTAGAATGGGAGGAAATGATAATATACTGATGGAGTGCTGGATCAATTGGTATAAAATAAAAGTTTAAATAAAAAAACAATTACCGTTAGTGGGGTAAGGGTACACCCGTGCAACGCCGGGTTTATAAAGCTAGTATTTATATATTTGTGCAGCGTATGTCATATCGATCAGGGCTGAATAAGCGCTGGTTAAAAATGAACTTTTTTTTCGTTAAAGAAAAGTATATATTTCCATTTCGCTGGAATGGCTACACATTTCTTGTATTCCAAAACTTTTTTTTTTTTTAATAATAAGAATGGAAAAATCCAAATTTTTGGCGGACACTGGTGATAAAATTTCAGCAACCTTACAATGTGTTGGATTAAAATCGTCCTGAGGATCCAACTTTTATTCTACTAATAATAAAACTAGTATTCGAAAAAAATAAATGTATCGTATTATTAAAAAAACACACCATCGTATTATTTAAAAAATTAATGAAAAAAAAAAAACTAACTGAAATAAGTTTATTCTATATTGCATTCATTGGGTGTCACTTTTAGACTTTGTTTTGCCATTCCACGGTGAATTAAGATACGAAGCATAGTTTCGTGGTCTTTCATTTATCTTTCACAATCGTTAAAAGCTGAAGTGCAGCTAACAATCTGGAGCTGTCAAAACTTTAACAATAGAAAATAGTAAAAAAATATTCGGATCAGACAATGAGGGTTTTATATCAATTTTGCATCCCAGACTATTTTGTCTCCTGTCAAAGGAATACGATTTTTTTTTAAATTTAACTATCCATTTAATTTAAATTTAGCTTTTATTTGCTTGTATTAATGAGCTAAATATAATTTATCGAAAGAAGAATGCTTTTTAAAGTGTTTATGGCTATTATTTAAAACTTTTTTCGTTGTACAAAAAGTATTGTAAATCGAAGTTTTAAGAAAAGAATCAAGGAGTTACTATATTTAAGATAATCTTTATAGAATTAAAACAATACTACAATTTAGTATAGTAATAGTAGTATAGTATATTTACCATAATTTAATATCAAATTATGAAAATAACATGATAAAAGTTATAAAACAGTACCTCTACAAAACACCATTAAAATATAAACCACCCCACTAGCCGAAGCAATGGAAAGTATCAAAGAATAAAAAGCAGAAGTACGTCACGTGAAAGATGACCATTGAATAATTTTGTAAATAAAAACGGTACCACAGTTCCCACAAATAGCAAAATAGACTAAAACAATTTTCAAAATTTAATGAAATCTAAAGTTATAAATTCATTAATAAAGTTTGGGGTCTTTTTCTTTGAACGGAGGCTTAGGGTGGTATATTGTAGCTCATTATGTAGCGCTCAGGTGGTATTATTTTTTTCTGACCAATCAAAAAAAGTTTTGGTGACGTTCCTCTGAACAACCGATGCTATGGCTTGTCATGTGTTTAGTAAACTTCTTTCTGTCATTACAAAACGTAACATTTGGCAATTGGCAGTAATCCCTCGAGGCATGAAGTTTTGGTTTACGCAATTTTCTGAAGGTAAGGGTTAGATGAGATAATAATCGGCAAGGGACAGTGAAAGTGAAGACCTAATTTCCCTCTACTTCTATTTGATTTCCGTCTCTTGCCCCCGATGTCACTGTGATACATCGCGAGCTAAAGTATCAAACATGACGAATACAATGTCAAAGTTCGTGCAAAAGATCTCCGAAAGGACTTCCATCCCTCCCGAAAAGGTCAGTCTTTGCATGGTGAGTGGTGTGTGTCTCTTGTACGCGACGAAAATCGGAATCCCTCTCTTGGCCAAAGGAGTCCGAAGCCTGAAAAATCGAGCCACTGCAGCCCAGAGCACAATATCGTCGACAGGTTCCACGAAAACCTCCTCCAAAGACGATGACTTGATTGAAAATCTTGTGGCCTGCAAAGAGACTGCTGAAGGTAATGCAAAAGACAGAAGCATATATGACCTGAAAAACTTCCCCGCCTTCAACAAGGAGTTCTTGAAACAATTGGTGAAGCTCATTCGGATTATGATACCCGGACTGTGGAGCGTCGAAGCTGGTCTTCTAGTCCTGCACACCATCTCGCTGATAATAAGAACATTCCTGTCCATTTATGTCGCCAAATTAGAGGGCTGCGTCGTCAAGTACATTGTCCGAAAAGACCTGCGCATGTTTGGCATCCAATTATCCAAATGGCTTCTCATTGCCCTTCCAGCCACCTTCCTCAACAGCCTTATCAGGTTCTTGGAGAGCCAACTGGCCCTTGCGTTCCGTACCAGGCTGGTACGGTACGCCTATTCCCTCTACTTCAAGAACCAGACCTACTATAGGGTCAGTAATTTGGATGGCAGGCTTGAAAACGCAGACCACTGCTTGACAGAGGACATCACATCTTTTTCGCAGTCCATCGCACATTTGTACTCGCATATCACAAAGCCTCTCCTGGACCTGATAATAATCAATGTAACATTGTTCAAGATGGCAAGTGGCATGGGGAATTACGGTGCATCCGGACAGATTATTGCAGCGGTCGTTGTTTTTTTTACGGCCACCATTCTCCGTAAAGTGACGCCCAAATTTGGCAAGTTAGTGTCTGAAGAGGCCAAGCGGAAGGGGTATCTGAGGTTCATGCACTCCAGACTCATCACCAATGCTGAGGAGATTGCCTTTTATGGGGGACACAAGGTATGTTTTTTATTCCACTAAAATCCTAGGTAGAGATTTACTGTACGGTCCCCCTTGGCGAACTTTCCAAATTCGCGCCAAAAGTCCGTCTTTTGGCGACTTTTTTTTAAAAACCACCATTCAAAGAAAATATCGTATAGGAATATTTCTTATGAAAACTCAACCAACGATCCGATAGGGTTGCCGGAAAACGTCATCGGTGCGAAGTCATAGAAATCAAATCTTCAGTTAAAGTCAGTTGCCAGAAAAAAATATTTATTGCCAAATCCGAAAAAATCGCGCCAAGGGGGACCGTACGATAAATCTGATCCAAAATCCTATTTGCTGGCCGAACAACAACAAAATTTAGTTAGATTTTTTAAGAGCGATAAGTACTTTCTTCTGGAATATTGTAGTTGAACAATCCTGTAAAAAATAATTTGTGTATAGGGGTCCTCATGAAACTCATCCTGTTTTTAAATCCTAACACAGTGTGTTTTCTTTGCTATTATATCTTGATGTGTACTAAGTCCTGATCTAATTAGCTTTATGTATAGTGACTCCAGTGTAACTTATCCTGAAGCTGTGAAATTTGTACCTCAAAATAAGAAGCCTATGAGTAGTAGCTCAATAATATTTTAATTTTATAAAAAAAATATATATATGTTTAAAAGTTGGTTTTATTTTAACTGAAGTTTGAGTTGTATTTCTTCTCCAGACGAGATTGTTGAGGGCTTTTTTTTACTAATGTAGCTCATGTTTAGCTCTAGTATTTATCATAAAGTAAAACACTATTTAAAATTAAACCACTTTCAGAATTCAAAACGCTTTATTTAAAATTAAGGGTAGAGATTTACTGTACGGTCCCCCTTGGCGAACTTTCCAAAATCGCGCCAAAAGTCTGTATTTTTGCGACTTTTTTTAAAAAACCATGATTCAAAGAAAAGATCGTGTATGGGAATATTTCTCATGACGTCACGCTCTCTATACTGCGCTGTCGATAGGGTTGCCGGAAAACGTCATCTGTGCAAAGTCATAGAATTCGAATCATCAGTCAAAGTCAGTCAGGTTGCCAGAAAAAATGATTTATCTACAAATCCGAAAAAATCGCGCCAAGTGGGACTGTACAGTAAATCTGATCCAAATTAAGACTATTGGATTTCTCTTTAATGATACATTCATTAGCACAACTTCTGCTCTAGTGGTGTCAATACGTAAATACCGACCTTTACCCTACCAAAGTTTAAAAGTTTCTTTTAATCCTTCCAGGTTGAGCTGTCCCTGCTGCAGAGGAGTTACCGGGCCCTGGCTCAGAAGATGAACGAGATCTACAACACGCGTCTGTGGTACGTGATGTTCGAGCAGTTCCTGATGAAGTATTTCTGGAGCGCGGCAGGCATGATCATCATATCCCTTCCCATCATGACAGGGTACACCATCAGGGAAGAAAGCAAGTGCATTTACACTTAAATTATCCGATATTTGATTTTATGTGTTTAAAAGAATTAACTTAAATAATATTTATTTTTGCATTATTTGTTTTAAAAAAACTACAACTTCTCCAATAGCAAGGTGTAAAACATTTCGTTTTTCAAAGATAGGTTAGATTAAACTCTATTCAACAAAATTCTAACTTATTTAGCTGTATTTTGCAGCATAAATACGTGTTTGGTATTTACTAATTTGTTTATTTTCATTTGGGGAACTGGTTGTGCATTTGATGATTTGCGTTCATCTATATTAATAGCGTACATTGCAGTATGTATAATTTTATTTAGAATTATGGCTTGTTAAGTTTACATCTAGGATAGAATTTTATCTATTTGGCCCCTTAGAGTAGCATTAAGAGTTTGGTGAAAAGCTAAAATGTTTCTGTGTTGCTATAAATCGGAAATGTGCCACTTAATGTACCTATACCCTCATGACAGGGTACACCATCAGGGAAAGAAAGCAAGTGCATTTGAATTATCCCAGAATTTGATTGCATGTTTAATTTTATTCATAATTGAAGCTTGTTAAGTTTAGTTAGAATTTTAACCATTTGGCTCCTTCAAGTAACATAAGAGTTTGGTGAAAAGCTGAAGTGTTTTTGTGTTGCTATAAATCTGAAATGTGGCACTTATTGTAAACTGCATTTAAAATCTATGTATTAAGAAATAATAATAGACAATATAAAATTCAAAATAACTTGAATTATAGTTGTTATGGACAATATAATTTTTTTTCTTACCTTACTAAAATGAATGTTGTATAAAAAAAATTCTTTCAGTTGAACTCAAACTTTTCTCTGTTCGTGAATCACGTTTGATTGCTGTCCCACAATTGCTCTTAATTTGTCCACACAAGACAGAATATAATCGAAAGTTTTCCGACAACATTGCCGTTTTGGTAATGCTTTGCATGCGAAATTTAATCGAATTAGATTCAATAAGGTTTTACAACAGGCAGAAAAAACGTTTATTTTGAGAGTGAAACCGAAACAACTCATGAATACCCAACCAATAAAATCACCAAAGTGAAAGAATAAAAACCAGGGTTCGTACGCCTCTTGAAATTCCTGAAAAACTCCTGAATTTCATTTTTTTTTCTCCTAAGGGCCCTTATAACTCCTGAAATTTTTGTCTCATCTCCTGATATTTTTTTCCATTTCCTGAAAATAATGACAACACTAATCGTTATTCTCCTTTCTCTGCCCTTTTTCTCCCGTACTTTATTTGGAATAAGTCTACTATACATGTACATTATAAAAACAGAGTTCGGACATCGTGCTACTAGTTAATTGTCCCACAGAATGCCCCACACAACTATTTAAGCGAAGATTTTTTCTTCTGTTTCATCATTTGAAGTGCAGTGAAGTCACTACGATAATAAACTAACATATTCAATTTTATTCCGTGTTACCTCCTGAATTTACATTGCAACACTCCTGAAAAACTCCTTAGAAACTCCTGAATTTCACTATCGTAGATAGAGTATGAACCCTGAAAAACTAATAGAGATGCATCATCTGAAACATCCCATTAGTCAATAAGTTATATTAATTTTTTTTTTAAATTTCAGATGATGATGACTACAGTGATGAAGGTGTGAGTACCAGGACCCAGTACATGACAACTGCAAAGAACATCCTGATTGCAGGAGGGGATGCCTCGGAGAGGCTCATGTCTTCTTACAAGGAGGTTAAGAAGAGTTTCTGATTATTTTTTTTTATATTTTCTTGGTCACAATTCATAATATTCAGATTTAAAAAGATTTAATAAATGGATAGTAGAGTGGGGTTAAAAAGACGGAGGATCTGGCAATAGCTCTGCGGTTTTGTTTTTCATGTCTCTCGAATTACTGTTGTTTTGGTATTCGGGAGTAAGTTTTCGAAGAGAATATTTTAGTTGTTAATTTTTTTAAATTCCGACTTCTTTCAATGCAAGTTTTCCTTGATAAATGATTAAAACAACCAAACAGCACAGGAAGAAGTTGTAATGTTAAAAAATAACAACTAAAATAACTTATTCTTAGAAAACTCAATTTCGAATATCAATAAAATTAATTTGAGAGAAATGAAAACAAAACCGCAGAGCTATTGGCAGATCCTCCGCGAAACAACCCCGTTCTGACTTTGTGGGGATATCATTCACGCTGTTAGGGCTAGGGAGCCCAGTCTGTTCGGAGCTTGCCTTGTTTGCAAAAGGTTCCAGGTTTGGGTCTTGGCATTGCCAAAATAACTGCATACCTATAAACCGAACACGAATATTACCCCGTGTAGAGGGAGTGTGCACATTAAATACAGTCCCTGGACAAATTATTAGACGCACTATATTTTTAAAATTTATTTTATGTTTTTAAGAGTTTTTATGCAATAATGGTATATTTAAACTACAATATTATTGACTTTTATTTAAAAGAATTGTTGTAGACTACTAAACTACTTCTCGGCGCAACAGCCCATTAGAGGGCCAAGGCCTGCCGTGCCCATTTCAGCTTACGTGACCTTGGGCTCTGGGTAGCTAGGCATATAACCTGGTAAGGTGATCAGCCTCACGCGGAACCCTGAGTGTTTAGTTAACAAGCATGCTTGGTCCCCATTTTATCGACCCACTTAAGGGATGAAAGGATGGGTAAGCCTCGCCCAATCCGGGATTCGATCCCCGGACCTGTGGTGTGGCAATGCGAAACACTACCATGGGCCTACTTATCTCTAACTAATCCACTGGGCCTTATTTCTTCAAGTAATTTGAAATGGGTTATTTGCATTCCATGGTTATTTTTAATCTTGACATCTTGTTAAAGCTTAATATTTAATCAATTGTTATTCCTTTATATTTGAAAAAGTTTTTACCTGAATGTCAACTTCTAGTGAATGTAGACTACATATTTGTATTTATACAAATATGTAGGTACAAAATCACCCGGCAATTAATATTTTACATGAAATCTTGTAGTGCGTCTAATAATTTGTCCAGGGACTGTATATTCCAAAGTTCTAGCGCTGCATACGATGTCGCCTTTAATCTATGTTGGCCCAAGGCCTGTGCCAATCTCATCTCTTGGGACCAAAGTTCTGGGGTCTAAGCATATGTTTGTTCGAGTTAGTTAGTCAACTCTACTTTTAGTACTCAGTGCTTAGTTCCCAAGCATGCTTGGTCTACATTTATTAATCCTGTATGTAATATGTAAGTATGGAAGGTTGAGAAGTTAACTGTCATATGTATAATTTCGTAAAAACTCCATATAAACTTTGACAAAAAAATTCAATACGTAATAATCCTACATGATTCTTGAATATTCTTTATGCCTCATATTTCCATCGGATAATTTTCAACAAAATGTAATTGTTTTTTATCATATAAAAACTCCATTGTAATTCTCTGAATTTATCTTCCTCTGGTTTATGTATGTAGTTTGGCATTTCTCCATTAAAAAACAGGTGTAAACTTTCATGTATTTTTTTGTTGTTGTACATGGCCTTAAATAATTTACTTGATTGTCCTGATATTGTAAACTGCTTGGAATTTTCTGTGACTCTTTGTAATCATGAACTGTTTGCTAACCTTTTTGTCAGATTTAATTCGATTTAAAAAGTTTATATTTATTGACATTTTATAAACTGTTTACTAAATTACATGCCATAGATCCCTTTTCCATGTCTTTTAACAATTTTTAAATCTAAATGTGTTCAACTTTTATCTAATAAGTAGTTTAAATAATAGTTAATTTGTCTCTTTATTCTTGATGCGTTATATTTATGTAACACTATAAATGGATATTGTTATCTGTAGTGTGCTTTAAACTAATTAAAATTATAATAATATATTATAATTATCAATTAATACATATTTTAGATTACTGAGTTGGCGGGTTATACTGCCCGGGTATCGCGAATGCTGACTGTTTTCGAAGAAGTCACGGAGGGCAAATACCAGCGAACTCTCACTGCCAGCTCTTCCAAATCATTTAAGAAGGCCTCTGATATAAAGAGCTTAAAATTTAAAGATGGAATGCCGGAAATTGCAGGTAAAATGCTTTTTATTATTAATTGCACTGCCGTTGCAGTGGGCAGGAAAACTGCAGTATCTAGACTATTGACTTGTTGTAATCACTAAATAGTTTTAATCAACGTGAAAATATACTACATTAGAAAGTATACTACATGACCAATTATTTCAGGGCAAAAATGGTTCAATTAATTATTGCGATTACTGCAGTTTACCTGATCACTGAAGTACAGTAGGCTCCTTCTTAAATGGACTCTATTCAAGCTGATCCTTTTTAGCTACCACACTACGTTTATAACATAAAATGTGGAAGGTATTATAATTGTTCAGTCCGTCTGTACGTCACCCACTTTCATAGCCCAAACTACAAATGCTACGGACAAGTGTGATATGTCAAAAAATTCAGCGCATCAAAATTAGAATACATTGAAAATTTCAGAAAATAATTTCTAATTTGAAGTATACTTCAATTATTTAAAAAACTGCAAAATTGAATGCTCATTTAAAAAGCATAGGAAGCCATTTTTATTAGAATGTAATCATCATTGCCATTCACAACAATCGCTCGAGAAACTTTAATTCTTGTAGACAATAAATTAAAATAAATTTATTTTTGCGACATCGATCAGTTTGAAGTGACGTTAAATATATTTCACTACGAGATTCTTTGTACGTTGATATGAAATTTTTTAATTCTATTTAAAAGTGAGGAATATTACGTATTTTTTCTTTGAAATATAAATTATTTTTTGCAAACGATAAGTTATAATTATTGAATTTATGAAATAAAATAAATGAAACTAGCCAAATTTTGCATGTAAATGTTTAATATAGAATATCAATGCTGTGTTTGTCGCCTTTTTACCTGTTAAACACAACTGTTGTGTGGAAGCGTGTTAAGTGACAGATTTTGTTATAAACCTACTTGTTTTTAAATTACAAAAGTGTAAAAAATAGCTAAAAAAGCAATAGGCCTTCTAAAAACAAGATGCCTGGAATCGCAGGTGAACTGCGTCTATTGTTAATTACAGTAGGCCCCTTATTGGCCGGACTCAATTTAACTGGACTTTTGCCTTAAATGTTTTTTTTTTAAATCCCTGAAGTAAAAAAAATTGCTAAGAAAAACTCATGTGTTGTGTTATTGATTTTCTGTTTAATGCTGATAAAAAAAGGAAATCTATTGCCAGACTTCTAAGTTTCAATAAAAGAAAGCCTGTTTTTTTACTGGTATGTAACATATAATGCTAATGAAATGGCTTGTTATTTTAATTATGTATTTATTTATAAAGAAAATATCAATGTAGAAATTGAAATGGAATGTAAATCTGCACCTTAATTTATTTCATTTCTCCGGATTTTCACTTAAAAACTGTTTATCCTCAGTTTTATTCAAGCCAGTTAAAAGACTGTACAATGTACTTTGGTTTAAATATATTGATTATGCTGATATTTTGTTAAGTTTTTGAAAGTGGTATAATTGGCTATATGTGTTCATAATTTTTTTATAACTAGTAATAATATAAAACTAGTTTGAAAAACACTTGTAATAACTAATTATTATTTTTTTTAAATCGTATTCAATAAATTTTAAATACTTGATGTTATTAAAACTAGTGAAAATGAGTTTTAAATAAATTGTGTTTTATTTTTAAAATCAACCTTTTTTTTTAATTCTTAAAGAATACCACTAAAAATTAAAAAGGACCAAGAAACATGATTTTTGAATTATTAGGTTGCTTAGTTTTTTATTATGTTCTTTCAATATTATTATTTAAACCATATATTTAAGAAGCATTTATTAAAACAATGTTTAGTAATTTAACTTGTTAAAAATGACTTTTTTTACAATATGACTGTATATAGAAAGTATTAGTTTTCAACACAAGATATCAATATTTGATTTCAAGTAGTCTTTTTGATGGTTAACAATTTAAATGTATTGTTTAATAGGACAAGTTACAGAAGTGAATGGTTTAATTCGATTGGAGGGTGTTCCAGTCATTACTCCAAACTGTGACATTATTGTTTCAAGTTTAACATTTGAAGTAAGTCCATTTTTAAAATTTGAATTTTGCAAACCTGATAGACAAATTAACAAAGTTAAACATGTTCTTCTCACGAAAACAGATTTTATCATTGTTCAAGCAAATAGAATGCCCTTATTAAACTGTAACTGAAACCAAAAAGTTATTTAGTTTGAAAGCTATTAAGTTAATTAAGTTAAAAGCTATTAAACAACAAACATTAGTAATGAAAACATATTATATATTGAAATCTTTTAATGATATACTTATTTCTTCAAAAAACTCCTCGGCGCAACAGACCATTAGTGGACCAAGGCCTGTCGTGCCCATTCCAGCTTGCGTGCCAAGGGCTCTGGGATGCTAGGCATATGTCCCGGTAAGGTGGTCAGCCTCACACAAAACCCCCAGTGTTTAGTTCTCAAGCATGCTTGGTCCTCATTTTATTGACCCACTTAAGGAATGAAAGGATGAGTCAACATCGCCCAAATCGTAGTTCGATCCCCGGACCTGTAGTGTGGCAATGCAAAACACTACCACTAAACCACTGGGCCTACTTATTTCTTCAAGTAATTTGAAATAGGTTATTTGCATTCCACCGTTATTTTTAATCTTAACATCTCGTTAAAGCTTAATATTTCATCAATTGTTATTCCTTTATATTTGAAACAGTTTGGACCTGAATGTCAACTTCTTGTGAATGTATCAGTTTAAGACTACGGCTATTTGAATCTTTATTATTCATTAAAAAATTCCTTCTACTAAAATATCTTTGGCCCGAAGGACTCCTTCATGAACTAAATTGGTTAACAAGTTAAATCCATAGCAAATAGTACTTACAAATTTCAATTATTTATTGCCTTTTAGCCAGTGTCCATTCTTTTGTAGTATTAATTCACATATATATATATATATATATATATATATATATATATATATATATATATATATATATATATATAATATATATATATATATATATATATATATATATATATATATATATATATATATATATATATATATTATATACTACGGCTATAAATGAGTTTATAGAATTGTTATGTAATTTAAATTTTACACAAACATAATTCTATATTAAATTTCTTTAAACGATTTCCTACTTACAAATTAACTTTTACCCAAACCTGTGAACTGTGAATCTAGTTCGACGTTAAGTCAACTTGCTAACTCGCCCAATTTAACTCGGTAATAACCATTTTCTGGATTTCCGAATTCAAGAGAAAGTTTAATGTTTCCCCTTTTAAAAATCTGTCACTTTGTACCATAGATATCATAGTTAAAGTATTAGATTGGCTGATCACGTGACCTCCAATGCTAACGACGGGACGGGAAGGTAGGCCTTTTAAGATGGCAAAATGGCCAGTGTTGCTGCCACTTTAAGGAGAAAAATACTACGAAAAAATACCATTTATTTCTAAAATTTCAACAAAAAAAATACTAGAAAAGGATTTAAAGTCACTAAAAAGATTCCAAAATGCAGCTAGTATTTTTACGATATTTTTTTGTAATTTTAGAAATAAATGGTATTTTTTCGTAGTATTTTTCTCCTTAAAGTGGCAGCAACACTGGCAATTTTGCCCTCTTAAAAGGCCTCCATGCGCGTCCCGTCGTTAGCATTGGAGGTCATGTGATCAGCGGCCAATCTAATACTTTAACTATGATATCTATGCTTTGTACATATGACACGGATGTTCAGAAAGAAATTAAAAAACCCTGTATTGACAGGTTCAATCCAGAGAGTTTGCAGGTCTGCTGTTACCTGTAAAAAGTTGTGCAGGTCTGAAACATCAATTCTACAAATATTTTATTGATTCGTTTCTTTTTCAGATGAATACCGACATGCACCTACTGATAACGGGCCCGAACGGTTGTGGCAAGAGCTCCTTATTTAGGATTGTTCGAGGCCTTTGGCCCGTTTACATTGGGAAACTGAAAAGGCCTCCGGAGTTGGAAATGTTTTACATTCCACAACGGTATGTCATTTTTATCAATGGATATTTTTCTTTTTATTTAGATATTTTAACAAGCAGATTATCTGGTAATGGGTTTAGACTGTAGGTTAATGTTTTTAGCCCACTTTCTAGTTTTGATTTTAAAGAATAATAAAAAAGTGTTTTGCTATGGGGTCATTTTGGTGTGTCTTTCTGTATCCTCTTTTCAACTTCTGTTCCAACCATCATAATTTTGTAACTTGTTCTTTTTTTTGTTTGAAACTTATGATGTCAAAAACTTACTCTTGACTTTTTGCCCAAATGTCTGTTATTCACTTCAAGCTAATATAATGTCCTTATTAAACTGTAAATGAAATAAAAAAAAACTGTAAACCAAAAAAATTATTAGGTTAATTAAGTTAGTAGCGATTAAACAACAAAAGTTAAAAACATGGTATATTGAAATTTTTCAATACACGTATACAGTCCCTGGATTAAGAAGTCCCTAAATTATTAGACGCACTGCAAGATTCCATGTAAAATATTAATTACCGGGTGATATTGTACCGAATACAAAATTGTAAATACAAATATGTAGTCTACGACCATTCTTTTAAATAAAAATCAATAATATTGTAGTTTAAATATACCATTATTGCATAAAAACTCTTAAGAAACATAAAATTACTAAAAAAAATACAGTGCGTCTAATAATTTCTCCAGGGACTGTATTTCTTACTTTCTGAAAATTTTAAAGTAACATGAAAGTAAGGTGTTTTAGCCCTGATTATATAGAATTAGTGCCAACGATAAACTATATATAATTCTGATCCTAGTCAAGTAGAGTAGTCATAACCTAAAATTTTTTTAAACAAAAAACCTAATTTTAAAAAAAATGCTGTACTAGATTTTGAATTTTTTTGTGGTTTTTCAGGCCCTACATGTCTATTGGTACCCTTCGTGATCAAGTAATTTATCCACATAATGTGGATGACATGAGGAGAAGCAATAGGACAGATGCAGATCTTTTTGAAGTCTTAAATATTGTTCACCTTCAGCATATAGTTTTCAGAGAAGGAGGTATATATTTGGTTTTATAGGTTTTTAAAAATGCACTTTTAAAAATGTTTTCTTATCTTTTATCTTTAGCTACTTTTGATGGCCATTTTTGAATTTTGCTGTACATTTTAAAATTAATTTTAGAGTTGTGAAAAATTACAATAATAATTAGTTATAAAATGAATTTTTAACTTTAGTGTTGATGCATCAGAAAAACAAATGCTTTGTTTTACTAATTATTAGGTATTATATAGTATTTAATACTGCACATTAACTACTATTATGGGGCTCATTTAGTCCCTTAAATATAAAATACTCTGAAATTAATGATTGTTCAAATTTTGTGTGTGTGTGTGTGGGGGGGGGGGGGGGGGGGGGAACTCTAGTATTACCGATAGGAATAGGTTGATGTACAGTATATAACAAGTTTGTAGGTATGATGTTATCTTTAAAAACAGAATGGATTATTTTTTTCTTACAAAACTCCAAATTCAGCTGTTATTTGTTCTGGTAAAAAAAAGATTCTTTTAAAAGAAAAGTTATACCAGATATTTTTTAATGTTTTATATTTTTCATGAACTACGCGTTTATATTTAAATTAAAAAAAAGAATATAACTATAAAAATAACAAAAATTATGTGTATGTTATACATACATTTATAACCTGTTTTGTTAATAAATTTATAACTTCTTGTTACCTCTGTGTTCTGAACACAAATTTCCTTATCAATGGCGAGTCTTATTGGATTTTGTTCAATTATTCCAGCTTCAGTTGAATGGACTATGTATCATCGTTCCAGTTTGTGAAATTATTCTCAATATTTCTTGTAGGTTGGGATGCTGTAAGAGACTGGAAAGATGTTCTATCTGGGGGAGAAAAGCAAAGGATGGGCATGGCCAGGCTCTTCTATCACAGGTAAAGACACTTAGATGATAACTATCGGTTATTAAAGATTTAGTTCTCAAAAATAAGTGTCCTTTGTCAGAAGAATGGCTCGGAAGTTTATTTTTATGTATTTTAGTTCATAGCTGTATTTTTGGATCTTGTTTGTCTGTTAAATTAATACAAGTAGGTTTGTAAAAGAATCTGTCACTTAACCCGCTTCCACACAAAAGTTGTGTTTAACAGGTAAAAAGGTGCCAAACACGGCATTAATTCTATATGAAACATTTTAATGCTAAATTTGGCTTGAATTGCACGAATTTGGCTTTGATTTCGAAAATTCAATAATTATTACTTATCGTTTGCAAAAATTTATATTTCAAAGAATAAATATGTAATGTTCCTCACTTTTAAATAGAATGAAAACATTTCATATCAACATACGAAGAATCTCGTAGTGAAATATATTTGACGTCGTTTCAAACTGATCAATGTCGCAAAAATAAATTTATTTTAATTTATTGTCTAAAAGAATTAAGTTTCTCGATCGATTGTTGCGAATGGCAATGGTGATTTAATTCTAATAAAAATGGCTTCCTATGCTTTTTAAATGAGCATTAATTTTGCAGTTTTTTGCATAATTGAATTCTTTTCTGAAATTTTCAATGTATTCTAATTTCGATGCTCTGAATTTTTTAACTTATCACACTTGTCCGTAGCATTTGTAGTTTGGACTATGAAAGTGGGTGACGAACGGACTAAACGATTATAATAACTTCCACTTTTTATGTTATAAACATAGCGTGGAAACTAATATTTAAAACATTTTATACTTGTAACTTCTGAGGGATACAGAAGTATAAACCCGTCAACCGACTATGAAATTTTCCCGCAACAAAATTTGTAAACATTATCTTTAAAGTTTTACTAAATTTTACTTGAAGAGTCATGTATAAGTTTCTGCTAATCATTTTAACAAGTTTTAAAGAAATAAATTTTCAGTTCAAAATTTAAATTTTAATCTGCATTGAAAACAATTCGACACTTCAGCCAGTTTGCTTATCCCTCAAAGGGTTAAAGTGCTGTTTTTATTATTATAAATTCTGCTTATTTTATAATAAATTTTTAACTTGATGCTCATCAAGATGATTTGAGTTTCAGTGTTTCCTATACATGTTTTATACAAGTTTTATTTTGCTTTGTAAAAATTAATGACACTAACTTTCCACATCATCTAAAAATATCTTTAGTATTGGATTGTCCATTTGTTTTAATGTTTTCTGTATGCAAATCTCCTAACTATCTGAATTTAATTCGGCAAAACCTTATTTTTAACTACTTTATGAATTTCTATGTCATATATACTAACTGTCGGATTTTCGAAGGGAACATTATGCTATACATTTTTTTTTCTTCCAGAATCCCGAAAAAAAAAAGGGTTATTACCATATAGATATCATAGTTAAGGTATTAGATTGGTAGATCATGTGACCTCCAATGCGAACAACGGGACGCGCATGGAGGACCAGAATAAGAGGGCAATGGGGCCAGTGTTGCCACCACTTTAAGGAGAAAAATTCTACAGCATCATCGGAAAAATACCATTTAATTCTAAAATTAAAAAAAAATATCGTAAAAATACTAACTGCATTTTGGAATGTTTTTAGTGACTTGAAATGCTTTTCTAGTATTTTTTTTGTAATTTTAGAATTAAATGGTATTTTTCCGATGATGCCGTAGCTTTTTCTCCTTAAAGTGATGGCAACACGGGCCCAATTGACCTCTTATTCTGGTCCTCCATGCACATCCCGTCGTTAGCATTGGAGGTCACATGATCTGCCAATCTAATACTTTATGATATCTATGGTTATTGCCTAGTTAAATCTAAAAACAAATAATCGAAAAATCTCTAATTGTTCATATGTGTTTCCTAAGTGCTATGTTGTTAAACACCATCAACAATAAACTTTTTCCCTGCAGGCCACAGTTTGCTTTGTTAGATGAATGTACAAGTGCTGTTTCCATCGATGTCGAAAGCCAAATTTACCAAGCAGCTAAGGATATTGGAATATCACTTTTGACTATTACCCACAGACCTTCACTTTGGTAAGTATGCTTTTTTTGAGCAATTGTATAGCACTTAAGGGCATTTTAACAGCGATTTTCTGATCCAGAACAGTGATTTTCAATTTGTGCCAACTAAATTGGATCTGGTATTCCTTTTGATTTATACATTTGTATTTGAATATAATGTAATTAATTTGGATTGTGTGCAGAAAAAAGTCAATAAAACACTATATAACCATGTTTTTAATCAATTTTTTTTAAGGCAAATTGTTAAGGTTGTATAGTTTTGGCAATTCCAAAAATTTTAAAATTCTTAGTCTATTAAAAAATGAGGCTTATATTACTTTTAATAAATATTTAATCTTTATTATTTTGTTTGGTTGGTAGTTATTTACATGTTCATTTAATATACTTGTTTGTAATCTTTGTTTCAAAGTCAATTAACTTTTGTAGTAAACTTTAATTAAGTAAATGTTAAATAGACTAATGAGGGGTTTTTTTGTAATAAGAGTATGAAAGTTTCTCCCTTATTTAAATTGAAATATTAAAAAAAAATATAGTTGTCATTGAAATAGTTTTTTGAATTTTATACAAAATATGATTTCATTTGGCAGTTTAGCTAAAAGTATTCGTGTATAATAGCAAAAGCATCGTTTTAGGGAACTATAGTAACCTTACTTAGTCTCAAGAGAATAATGATCTTAATTTAGCAAAATATCATGTTGTTTGGATAAATACAAATTGCAAACATTCTGCTGTCAATTATCAAAAGGTTTGATTGGGATTAAAAGAAAGCATTGAAATTATAATCCAAATGTACTTTAAAACATTGGGTGGGGGTTCACCTCATAACATCCAATAGCCCAAACAACCACTCTCTATACTTTCAATTATTTTTAGCATAGCGGTTAAAATACTTGGAATTTAGACTTAACGTAGACCCTCACATTGCGGGTTTGGATCCGCTCGTCAACTACCCTGTGCCAAAATATCTTCATAAATGTGGCAACCTAAACGAAACTAGCAACAGCCTATTAAAGGGCCGAGGCCTGTCGTGCCCAAATCAGCTTTCATGACCAAGGGTTCTGGGGTGTAAGGCATATATTCCTGTTAGGTGATAAACCTCATGCGGGACCCCCAGTGTTTAGTTCCCAAGCATGCTTGGGCCTCATTTTATCGACCCAATTAATTGATGAAAGGCTGAGTGAACCTCGCCCAATCCGAGATTCGAACCCTCGGACCTGTGGCACGGCAATGCAAAGCACTACCACTGCGCCACTGGGCTTCAAATGTGGCAACCATAACCATGAAATTGTCCTTTTTTTAGGAAATTTCACACCCACTTACTCCAATTTGACGGAGAAGGCGGCTGGAACCTGGAACCACTGGACACCAACACCCGTCTTTCTTTACGGGAAGAAAAAGAAAAGCTTGAATCGTCTTTAACAGGCGTCCCCCAAATGGAAAAAAGGCTTAAGGAATTGTGTACCTTATTAGGAGAAGATTCTGCTGTGATGTCGGAGTCTATGATAGACCTTGCCAGTGCAAAAGATAATGCCTCAGTTGTAAGCGATTCTTCTTATGATTCACCAGTGATGATAGAGAATCTATCTGATTAGTAAATATGTTTGTATGAATATTTACCAATTTTCTTATACCATTTTCATAAAGTGCTTGGGTTTAAATTAGTATTTTTATAAACTAATACTTTTGTTATCTGTTGTGTTTGTGTACCTTTAGATTATAAGAAATTGTATTTCTAAACATTTTTAGTTGGTGATACCCTTAGTACTTAATTTGACCAACAACTTGATAACACTGCTCAATTATGTACAAATATATATTTTTTTATTACATAGTTATTTTTATAATCTTTTATTACCTTATATTGTTATCTGGTTTACTTTTTATTACTTGGTGCAATTTTTATTTTCTGTATTGCTTATGTATTAAACTGCCCTTCTAAGCTTATCCTGCTTTAAAGTTTTTTATTTTCCTTTATTCAGATTCCGCATTCAGTATTATAATATACTTTTTAATTTGTTTGCAAGAGTTATTATAAAGAGTTATATAGAGTTTTTTTTATAAAGATTTAAAAAGTGAAAATTTAGTTTCATTCCTATGGGTATGCTATTTAAAATTGTTACATAAATTATAAAATTGGCTAAAAATGACACACCCTATTTTTTAAAAATAATTTTCTTTTGCTTAAGTTTCAACTGTTTTGTGGGATCCTACTTTTCCGCCTCAACCAAAGTTTAGCTATATTGTCAAGTATCAACTATTGAAAGATATTTTTGAGTTTCTTAGAACCTGTTTTGTCTGTAGTCAGTATTGATTGTACTGTTAAAACAAATAGTAGTACTTGCAGAACTAGATGAGTTATCATTCAAATACATCTGTATCACCGATTCCTATTTCTTTGCAAGGTTAATTCAAATGAATTGGTTCAAAAACAGGAAAACTTTTGTGACGATCTCAAAACAGTTTTCAAAGTAAATCTCAATGTTCAAGGAGTGTTGATTTGAATTATCGTCGCACTAGAGCTACATGAGGGCTATTGGCGACCGGCGTTGCAATTTTTAAGTACAGTCTAAGTAACGAGCCAACACCTGAGTAGGTGCCCAACACCACTTCGGAGCAGCATCGTACACCACAGTGTCAGGACTTGGCTGCATATTTTATGTGCACTCCCTCTACGTTGGGTATTGTTTTTCTGACTTTTTGGCTGCACAGACTGTTTGAAGGTCGCCATAGGGGCCTTTCACATGCAAGGCAACCGCCTAATTAACGGTTGCGTTGGGTGCCTATTCAGGTGTTGGACATTGGTTGTAAATTGCGACGCCTGTCCCCAATAACCCTCGTGTAACTCTAGTGCAACAATAATTCAAACTAACCTTACAAAATGGCTCCTAAAAATGGATTATAGATACTTATGAAATTTTCTTTACTTTATATTTGTCATCCAAGGGACAAACGTTACCTTTCCTGTTATCACTTGATAGCAGTTCAAAATTAGGCGGCCCATCACCAATAGTTTCTGTGCAGCTCTAGTGCGACTTAAATGTTACCAAACCAATTTTTTTTCCTTGATAGGCTTAGTGAGATTAAATTATTCACTAGACAATTAGTATATTCATTTTTGTTAGAACTTTGGCCAACATTATACATACAGGTTCATGAAAGACTTCTGTGAAAATTAAGTTTAAATATATGAATTGTCATGGCTATGGGATACCTACACTGCTCAAAACAATTAGGGGAGCGCATGGTTTAAACCCTTTCACCCCCAATGATTCCATTTGGAATAATCAGCTTGCAATTTTTTTCTCACTAAGTTGAGCTTGCACTTATTTATCGCTTGATGGAAGGATCATGTCTTTTGAAGAATTAAATAATGCTTGTTTTAATTAAATGAAAACATGGTAAAATAAAATGTACCCCCCAAAAATTTTATAAAATAAATTGACCCTAAATTCTTCAAGCTTGCATTCTTGGATGTTTAAAAATTGATTTTGACCTTTTTTTTACCAATAAAGTTGTGAAATAATTGTTGTTATAATTTATTCAAAAGTTATGATTTCAATTTTTTCCCCTTAAATTTTAGTTAAAAAATGAAGATTTTCCCCTTCTTTTTTTTTACCATTTCTTTCTGGATGCATAATGAATCTATTTCACAAATTTTAGATTTTTTGAACAAAACATAAAAAGTTGGAACTGAAAGGGTAAACAAAAGTATGCAAAGTGCTCCCCTAATTGTTTTGAGTAGTGTATATGAAACAAATTGCTCAGGTTATGGCTCAAATTGCTCAGGTTACATTGCTCAATGTGCCTTCATAAAGTTATATTTTTTTAAACTGTTAACAATGTTGAATCAACTTAAAAATGACATCTGTTATGATCAAAATTTACTATTGCAGTCAAATGATATATTTACTGTTCTTTGTTATCTTTATATATGGAAATTTTATATTTATAATATAATGTGTTTTTATAATAAATATTTTGATAAAATAATTACTTAAGGCTTCAATTTATTATTTAATTTTAAAGAGGGCTTCCCCCCTGCTCCGACAATATTACCATTAGCATAACTGTTAAAAAAATAAAAGCTCAAAAATAATATAGCTCATATAAAAGTTTAAAATAACACAGTAACACATCACATTTAAAAGTAAAACATTTATTGAACACGACACATCTGCAATTGTGGAGTTACAGTAGATATTTATTTATGTTTGTTTTGTTCAGTCACCGTGTGCTAGGTGGACGCCCAGAATCCCATACAAAGATGCTTATGGAAATAGCATTTTTATGGTGTCAGACATAACTGAAAATAAATGTCTCCTTTACTGGTGTCTGAATGTAAGCCATGTACAAAAGACAAACCCACTTTCTTGATATTATACATTGTGGCGCAAATTATAGTGGCCCGAATTAGAAGTAGGGATAATACAGGAAATGCTGCCAAGTCGAAAACCAATACAAAAACATGTTTGCCAAGTGAAGCTATTGATGGCTTAAGCCCAAACAGACACTTGGCGAATAATTTGCCGGTAACTATGTCATCTTCACCTGTGCACTGATCTGATCAACGTACACAGCTCACGCTAAGATTTGAATTCATCAATAGTGCAAGTGCAGCTCTAGTCGTAACAATAAAACCAAACAATGAAAATACAGGTTTTTCAAGTGAAGCCATTGAACGCTTGAATAATTTATGAATTCTACTTGGAGCACGGCCTATTACTCAACTACTAAGGTCGAAGGACTAAGGAAGAAGCTTTCCGGACGGAAATTTTGACGTCATAGTTCCGAGTGACGTTGTTCCGAAGATGGAGACAATCTGTTCGGAACCATTCGTTCACGGCTGACCACATTTTTAGGGTTCCGAATGCGTCCGAACTAGTTTCTCGATCTTCGGCACTGGGAACAGTGACGTCAAAATTTCCGTCTACGCTCATGTTTAGGAGAGCTTCTCTGGCCTTGTTATCGAAGTTGGCCGTGCTTGGAGGCTTTCAGGTGGTGGCTTCAATTTTTTTCGGTAAGCATTTCCCTGCATTCTTAGCTTCATGCCGAGGCTACTTTTATTTGCGCCTCCCTGTAGGATCGATTTGCAAGCATATCTTACTTCGACATTATCCTGTCGTGGTTTTGGTTTTCATGTAATTCGGCTAAGTCTTTAACAAGGTGAAAACATACTCCACTGTAAAAATGAAGTAAATTTGCCACACATTAACAGTGCATTCTGCTGTATTTGTTTGCAGCTGGTGCTCTATACACAATTTTACAGATCTTTGCTGTAATTTCTCATCTTGCACATGCTTATCAGGCTTTGAAGTCAGTGTTCATCTTTTCTATTAAGCAGTGAATTCCAACTGGATCATGGCTGAGTCACATGGGCTTGAAAATTACAGCACCCATGAGTTACGTGTACCAGCACGGGTGCTAGATTCTGAACTTACAATTTTTTTTACAGTTTACAAAATTGGCAGGTCAAATTGATACGTTAGCAGAATTACACTTGCATCGCATATGTTCGACACATTAGTGGGTAAATAAATTGAAGACAAAAAGCAACACATTTTGAATTTGGCAGTCAAGATGCTTGCACTAAAACTTTTTTTGTGATTATTACTTTGGTTGCTTTTTTAGCAAGATCAATCCTTTTTCAGACTCGGCATATTCTCTAGAACTGAGAGAAATATTTCGTTTCACCATCCAGGCTATACTGTCGCTACACATTTTGAAGCTCAATAACAATGAATCTATATAAGCTTTCTGTAGATGTGAAGTACGCCGAGAGAACCACCAAGACAAACGGTTACTCAAGAGATCTTTTACATGCCACAATGAAATGACACGCGTGACGACGGTTTTTCCGTACTGAAAATCTGCTGACTCAGACGACGCACGAACCCCGCGATCTTGGGCTTTTATGAGGCTGGCACGCAATATCTCACAGGCATTTAGCCGACTTCACTTAAATTAAAAATATATATATATCATATATGAAGAGTACAGGGGAAGAACCCCTTCATTGACTGGGAATCTGTCTCCATCAGGTCTGCTTGGCGAAGATAGCGAGTCATCGGCTAAACTGTTGTGAAAAAATCAGTTTTGCCTCGGTTCTTATCACGGGGCGAACGGGTTTACTAGGTTTATACTCGAGATTCACGCCAGGCACTAGTCTGACGCTTGAACCGCAGAAGAAGAACCAAGAGAGAAACCGTTTCTGATCGCCCCTCTCGCCAAGCAGACCTCAATACGGACAGATTCCCAGTAGATGAAGGTTTTTTCCCCCCTGTACTCTTCATATATGCAGCTAAACAATGCGAGTTGGTAAGTTAAGTTACTAAACTTAATTGATGAAGGATTCTGAGGCATCATGAGTCCACCAGCACAAAACATCTTTCACATTATAAAAATAACAAATATTCTGATCGTATGTTTGATTGGCTCCATCTTGTATTCAGTTGTGACGTCAGAACTTTGATGTAGACCAGTATGGAGGAGCACTTTCATTCGTCGGAGTGTTACATCCGGGTGGTCTCCTATTGGCTGGCAATCTTTGCTGTGATGCCAATCCAATATGTGATGTCCGAAGGTCAAAACTGTCGTGGGGAAATAAAGTATAATTATATAAGCGTTTTATTTAAATGTGTATGGTCAGATTTGCCAACTGGGGCTCTAGTGCAATGTTAATTCAACCAACCTGTCAAATTTACGGATTTAACTCGGTACTAACTATTTTCGGATTTCGGGCGCTATAAGAGAAAGTTTAAAGAGAGAGAGTTTCCCTTTCAAAACCTGCAATTTGTGTGTACACATGATAAAGATGTATATTCAGAAAATAGTTAAAAAATCAGGTATAGTCGGGTTAAATTCGAAGAGTTAGCAGGTCATTAAGATAATTAAAAAAAACCGATTTCTTAATTTTTCAATTTTAAGAATTCTAGAAGATTTTTTACAACGAGCCATTTAACAACTATATTATAACGATTATTGTTTTCTTAAACGGATCTCGAATTTTTTAAATAATGTTTCAAAAGCTTGAACCTGCATACACGTAAGCTAATGAGTCAATTATTCAATTAAAATGTGCTTAAATTAAGTTCTATAACGGAAAACAGAGTCGTTGAATTCATCTACTTGTACTAATACGACGGAAAAACTCAAGACATTTCTTTGTTTAAAAGCGAGTTGGCGGACTCTTTCTTAGTGTCAATTTAGTACCCTTTCGGCGATCGGACATTTTCCCGCCAATATCTAGGAACCTAAGTGTAAATTCACCTGTTAGAAACTGTTGCCGTTTCTTGATAAGGAGGCGGAGGATCCACTCCCCCACTAGCCGATAGATGGCGACCCAAGACACCTGAAATGAAAAAAAGGGGGGAAACATTTTTAAAAAAGGGGATAAATGGCTTAAAAAGCCACCTCTAAATATCAAAGACGTTCTACAAGAACCTAATACTTTAATACTCAGAGAAATTCTTAGAGTACGGATAGACAGATAGAAGAACAAAAAAGTTTGAAGGCTAGGTCTCCGATGTTATAACTTAGCAAACCCCAATAAAAAAAATTATAAAAAAAAAACACCGAGAAGGTTGGAACAGAAGTTGAAAGAGGTAAGACAGACGTACGGACACAAAGTATGAAGAAAGATTTCTGATTACATGCCATACAAACCGAAAACAGAATTTTAAAGTTAGACGGTTAGAACGAAAGTTTTAAAATCACGGTTAGAACGAAAGTTTTAAAATCACGGTTAGAACGAAAGTTTTAAAATCACGGTTAGAACGGAAAAATTGGGGAGTACGGATTTTATGCTACGGACGAACAGAAATTAAATCTACACCATGTGAGCCTAAGTTTCATTTGAATTCTTTTGAGTTAAAGCAAACTAGGTTAAAATGCCTAAATTAGATGACATACGTTGTAGAGAAATTGTTAAGGTTTAAATTTCGATTGAATTAAAGATGCTTTTCAAGTCCAAGCAATACTGTTGGTTGGATTTGGATAGGTATAACTTATTTTTTTAAGAAAACCTTCTTTCCTTTTTTTTTAATTCGAAAAAATTGAACATTAAATGCTCAGTTTCATTACCTTTTTAATTTTTACTTGTAAATTATTAATATTTAAAAAAGTTTGGGCTGGCCCCAAACAAGTACTAAGCAACCCTACTAATTTACTCTCATGTAAGTTTGCAATATGGATTTTTTAAAAGATTGCCTTCGTTTTAAAGATAAAACAATAACTAAAGAAACTCCAATGTAGCATCTCTTGGTTAGTTTTATAATAATTTTTCATGACTCGGTTTGTTACAGTATTACTATGTAAAATGCAATCTTTCTAAGTATCATGACTTATTTTTCAATTTTAACAACCACCATTAATATCTTTGCAAGCCCTCCTACTGAAAAACATCCCTATTTAAATTTATCATTGAAATAAATCAACCCATAATTCGCCATCCAAATCCCAATTTATTTGCTGCAATCTTAAAGTTACCCAAATAAAATACATCAATTCTTCGATAAACTGTTCCAAAAGCTCATAAACCGAAACTAAAAACAAAGGTCAACAGAAAAAAAGAACGTTCGGGTTCAGAAAATTGATCTGAAACAATCGGTTCAAAAAATTAACGAGAGTCCATTTTCGTTTAATGACGTCATAAAAGTCATCCCCTTAAAACAAATGACTTATGGAAAAAGAGGAAATGACGTCATAAACAACAAACATGGATGACTTTTCCAGCAGACGATTGTCGGAGTATTTTTAAAAAAAATTTAGCTTCGGGAAAATGGCGACCGAAAAAATGTCCTCTGTGACGTTTTTACGGTTATTATCTTATAGAATTCCCCGTTTTAATCCTTTTGTCGCTGAGAAATGGTGTTGTTTGTTTTGAGAAAATAAAAGATGGTTGCCTCATAAAACGCGCATCTGTGGACGCCATCTTTTTATTTTTTTTATGGAAGAGCTATTAACCGAAAATGTAATAAAAGTTTTGTGCTTCTCGAAATGAGTATTTTACACTTTTAAAACACATTTTCAAAGGGAATGTCTTATCTCCCTACTTTTTGTAATTTATAAATTATTAAATGTTTCTTTTATTTAAAAGAGTTAAATGATAAATTTGATATTTTAAAGAAAAAAAATATTATTAAGTGCTGTAGGTCTAAGTGAATATACACTTTTAGAATGTTTCTAATAAAAAAAATCCTATAAAAAGTATAAAAACAATTCCACTTTTTAACGGAGAGCTATTATAGTAATTATTCATGTATTCTATGTTGATTTTTCATTTAGTGACTTTAAGCTAATATTTGTATTTAAAGGATAATTTGTTCTCTCAAAAACTAGGGGCATGTAACACTACACGACTTTCAATTACCTCTCATTAATCAATACACTTTTAAAGGTAACATCCTATAAGAATAAGATAACTTTACTACCTAAAAAAAATAATAGTGTTGCAACTCTTCATGTATCGAATTTGAAGTGTATAGCTTTTTTAATTTTTCAGCAATGCCTTTTCAACCGAAAAAGTTCTATGGCAACTATCCTTCGAGTACGCGAGATTTTCTCCAAAACCTTATGGTAACATCAGACATACTGGGAACACGCGCACCAAATTCGAAATCTGTAGCTTTTTTCATTTTTTAGCAATACTTTTAAAGAAAAAAAGTTCTATGAAAGCTAGTCTTTGCAAATGCGTTATTTTTTCGAAAACCTCATTATGACTTCCGACAGTCCGAGGTCCTTCCTGTTCTATAAACTCGTGTAAAAATTTTCTGTTCGTAGCTCATTTCTACAAACAGGTTGACCAATGTTTAAAAGGGACTGTCAGTCCCATAGAGCTAATGCATTAGTTTTGAAATCACAACTTTTGCAAAAGAATAACTTTGCCATGTTATCCCATTTTCACCAGGTATGGGAATCACCATAACATCAATTTAAATTAAAATTGAATAGAACATAACATCCGGTTATTTAATTATTAATGATAAAGTTTTAAAATAGTGTCGCCATCTGCTGTAATTTTTGGCATTTTAAAACTTCAAAAATATATAATTAAATAACTAGATAACTTTTTCATTGCAAAATTTGTTTCATTTCGATGTTATGTTGATTCTCATGCCTGGGAAAAAAGGGCTAACATGGCAAAGCAATACTTCCGCGGATGTTGTGATTAGAAAACTAATGCATTAGCTCTATGGGACTGACAATCCGTCTTAAAAACCACTTTTTAGCTTAAACACTACTTTTTTCACTTAAAAGGTGGAAGGTATTATAATCGTTCAGTCCGCCTGTCTGCCCGTCTGTCACCCCCTTTCATAGCCCAAACTACAAATGCTACAGACATGTGGTTAAAAATTTCAGCGAATCGAAATTAGAAGACATTGTAAATTTCAGAAAAAAATTCGAATTCGAAGTACTTCAATTATTAAAAAAACTGCAACATTTAATGCTCCTTTGAAAGGCATAAGAAGCCTTTTTTATTAGAATTAAATCACCATTGCCATTCGTAACAATCGCTCGAGAAACCATTTATTTTAAAATAATAAATTAAAAGAAATTTATTTTTGCGACATTAATCAGTTTAAAATGACGTCGAATATATTTCATAAAGAGATTCTTTGATTGCATGTGTTGATATGAAACGTTTTTCTTCTCTTTAAAAGCGAGGAATATTACATACATATTTATTCTTTGAAATATAAATTATTTTACGATAAGAAATAATTATTGAATTTTCGAAAGAAAATAAATGAAATTAGCCAAATATAAAGTGTAAATGTTTAATATAGAATTAATATTGTGTATGGCACCTTTCTTCCTGTTGAACACAAATGTTGTGTGGAAGCGGTTTAAGTGCCAAAATCTGTTACAAACCTACTTGTTTAGAATCAGAACCCTGTGAAACGTGTAGAAAACGCAATCCTGCAAAAACGTAAAAGGGGGCTAACCTTGTTCGAGTTCCAGTAGGACGTGTGGCGTTGCTTCCAGTGGCGTGGTGCCTGCCGTGGAGGGCCCGGAGAAGGAGTACGCCCCTGCCAGGCCACTGCCCGTGCTGCTGCAGTGCATCGCGTAAAGAGGGCCTGCAAAGCAAGAGTAGTTTTAAGGGTCTTGTATGGTAACAGATCTCTATACAATTCCAATGGGTAAACTTCGACCCCTGTTTTTAAATTAAGTATGCGACATGTATACTCACGAAAACTTACCAAAAAATACAGAAAGAAAGTTATTTTGCCATTAAGATAACTTATAAGCATAATTTTGAAGTTATTAATTAGTTATAATTAAAAAACACTTTAGTAATTATTCACAAACTACAGATGGCAGCACTAACGTCATGTAAATATGTAAACAAAAATTTAGTTTTAATTATAACTAATCAATATCGTTAAAATTACACTTATTAATTATTTTATAGAAAAATAACTTTTTGTATTTTTTGGTAAGTTTTCGTGAGTACATGTCGTAAACTATATTTTAAAAACAGGGTCAAAAGTTTCCCATTGGAATTGTATAGAGATTTGTTACCATACCTTTTTTCGTATTTTGTGCATAAGTTTTTCTTAAACATCGCCGCGTATGTGAGATGTATACTACGTAATGCTTACAGTAGAAGTACTCTTCAGTATAACACTTTACGACATGAGCTACACGGGCATAAAATTCGGTAATTTAATCGTTTCCGGCTGTCTATTTGTAGCCTCTTTCTCTTAGCCGTTAGACCCGGCTTTTTTCGTATTTTGTGCATCAGTTTTTCTTAAAATAATCTTAAATTTTAAAACTTCATAATTTACAAATTTTTATTCATAATGTACTTTTTTTTTAATCTGGAAATGTTTTTAAGATCATCTCTTTCAAAATAAACCCGATTCTAATTTAAAAAACAAACATATTTTATTTGAAAGAAATTAAATTTAAAATTTATGCAGTGAAAACAACCACAGATATTTGCTATATCCTGGCCGTTCGGGAGGTTAAGAGCTTTAACGCAGCCAATTACGCCTCGTAATTTAGAACCCGACTGCGGTGTTCTGCACACGTAGGGTTTGCTGCATAGGTAGTTTGGTACATATATTTTCCGGCTTGTGTGCTTGATCCATAGATATCATAATTAAGGTATTAGATTGGCTGATCACGTGACCTCCAATGCTAACGACGGGACGCGAATGGATGCTTTTTTGGAGGGCTTAATGGCCAGTGTTGCTGCCACTTTAAGGGGAAAAATACTGCGAAAAAAATACTATTTAATTCAAAAATTAAAAAAAAAACAAGAAAGGGATTTAAAGTCACTATAAATATTCCAAAATGCAGCTAGTAGTTTTACGATATTTTTTTGTAATTTTAGAATAATTCTAAAATAAATTCTAAACTTAAGTTAAAAGTTTAGTTATAAAGTTTAAAGAGCATATTAGTATTTTAGAATAATTCTAAAATTACAAAAAATATCGTAAAAATACTAGCTGCATTTTGGAATATTTATAGGACTTTAAATCCTTTTCTAGTATTTTTTTTTTGTAATTTTAGAATAAAAAAGTATTTTTGTCGTAGTATTTTTCTCCTTAAAGAGGTAGCAACACTGGCCATTAAGCCCTCCAAAAAAGCGTCCATGCGCGTCCCGTCGTTAGCATTGGAGGTCACATGATCAGCCAATCTAATACTTTAATTATGATATCTATGGCTTGATCAGCCACCCGCTTATAAACCTTCGTCAAGTAATACAGACAGAATCTTTACTGGCACACAGAGAGAAAGTACACCCAGTTCGAAGGCGGGAATCGAACCAGTACCTAGTACAGTGCATAGACTGTTAGCGTACTGGGCTGCGATCAAACACACTAAGCCACCCAGGCCCCTGGAAGTAGTTATGCTGGTAAAATATTTTAGCAGGATAATCAGGTAATTTAACCGTGTCTATTCCTAGCCTCCTTTAGGAGCTTTAACACAGCCAATTACGCCTCGTCATTTCGAACCCTAACTGCACGCGTACTCACCTCCGTTGAGAGAAGGATGCGTTGCTCTTCGGTAGAGGCTGCACCGTCGGCACACCAGGCAGGAGACCAGCGTCACCAGCACAATGACCAGCACCGAACCCAGCGCGGACCCCAGCAGCACAGACTGACTAGAAGAGGAGAGAGAGAGAGAGAACGTTACTTTGCATAGTTGAATTTGAGATAATTGAATTTTTTGAGATTTAGACATATGGAAGCCTTAAATTAAATAAGCTATAAAAGGTGAGAGTGCGAGTCCCCAGGTATCGAAATAATGTAATGTAATCGTTACCGGCTGCCTACTTCTAGCCTCCTTTAGGAGCTTTAATCAATTACGGCTCGTAATTTAGAACCCTGGTCAAGTGACGAGGTCTACACTTGAGCGGGCACCCAACGGAACTTCGAGCGACATCGCACGTTAACGCCGTCGGGACTTTCGACTCCACAGATTTAACGAGCACTTATATATCGCAGTGTAGTCGGGCACCCCGGTGATTTTTAGAGGATTTTATTCCACGAATACGTCTATAGAATGGCCAGGATAAGGACAGAACCAAGAACCTTCTCGGTGAGAGGCTCGTCGCTTGCACCTCTCGGCCACCGGGGGCCCCCCAGGTATCTTTCTGTGTCCGTCATGATGGTTATGAATGGGGCTCTGGGGGACAGGTGTTTTGGACAAGCGTGTAAAAGGGAACGTTGTAAAACTATTTTTCATTTTCAACTAGTCAGTAGCATAAAGATGGCCCACTAAGAGGCGTTAACCCCAAACGTTTAGTAAACAAAAAGAGGTCTTCATTACTGACACTGAAATGTTCAAGGAATTCATTAGAAGTTTAGGGAGTTTGGTGGTAGAGATGTCAAAAGAAAATGTTTTAAATCAGCTCTCTTTCCCCACCACACCACGTTAATTGCATTGTTGAATTAACCGTTTAAAAAAAATCAGGAACGTTACTGGCTAATTCCATGTAACTGTAGTTTAAGTCACAATTTAAGAGGAACTTTCAAGCTTTCTATATCTATAATAATAGAAGAAAGAGTCTGTCTGTGTGTCTGTATGTCTGTGGATCGTAAAAGACCTACCTATACAGCCCTCAGAAATTCAAAATTTTTAACATAGATTCCCTTTAATACCAACGTGTGCACTTGAGGTTTAGTTTTTTCATATTTGTTCCATTTTTAGAGAAAATTCTAATTTTCTGAAAAAAATACACCACTTTCGCTCAAATCGGACCATTTTTTCTCTTTCGTGTTGCCATTCGACAGAAGAAATTAAAATGAACACAAAAATTAATTAAAATTGAAATTGCTTTTATTTTCTTGACATTACCTTCAGAAACTAAATTAATGATTTGAAAAATAATTGAACGTGCCAATGAGCTAAATGTTTTCTTTTTTTAAAAAAACCCCAGAATTTAGGTCTTGACACGAAATATCATTGTTATACAAGTATGGTTAATTTTGAATTTATCAGGAAAATTGCGATGACAGTAAGCTCATATTGAGGAAGATTTTTGTGATATGAGGATGTGCATTTTATAGTGATGTATTTTTATTTTGGAATTTTAAAGCAATATAAGTAACGGGATTTTATTCTTTATAATGAACGGGAACAAAGGCGAAGCTTATTATCCTATAGCAAATTAAATGACACATATACTTGGATCGATTTGATATTCTTTTAGTCCGTGCGAAGAACGGGTATTTATTTGCTAGTTTGAAAAATAAAACAAATTAAATAAAGCACGTTACATAATTTGGTTTTAATAAGTGTAGATCAACTCTTATTCCGATTTTTTTCCCCCATTTAATGCTAAAAGTTGTAGCTATAATCACATTTTACACGCGTGACTTGCACTATAGAAAGGTTAATTTTGCATGGAATTAGCCTACTGAAAATTTTGTTCAGCTGAATTGCCCAATCTTTTGACAGTAATGTTCCTGAATACATTCAGTAACTTTCCCTAAAAATTTAGAAACAATAAAAATAAAGCCAGTAACTTTCCTGCAAATATGGAAAAAGTCTATTAAATACAAAATAAAACGGGGTGTCGCCACTATTATATTCAATTTTTTTCACATCTACGTGCTGGTTGCAGTGGTATCTTCAAGATTCGAACCACCAATCTTTGGTTTCATTCATTATACATACCATTTCATAGTTGTGCGCCATGCTTCGTGGCCATGGCTGCTTGTTGATAACGATGCATTATATCTTTTTGTGCAAAAGTATGTATGTTAAATGATTTTATTTATGTTTCCGAGGAAAATCGAATAATCCGAAAAAAGCAATAGGTAATCGTGAAAAAGATACGGACATTTGCGATATAAAAGAGTAACGTTACAGAATTTATTTTCAGTACAAAGGCATGTTAGTAGACAAAATATTATAGCAGTTTCGCGTAATTTTTTTCACAGTTGTAGCTATGTAAGAGATATAGTGGTGTAAACCCGTCTAAGATCAGTTTTATGTAGCAACACATATCATTAGTGTTTTAAAATATAATTTTGTTTCATTCAAAAATATTGAAGAGCTTTTATGATTATTTACTACAGTGATACAATTAGCATCAATATATGAATTTTTTTCATAATCAAAAAATACCAAATAACTGAAAGAACCTGATTTTTAAAGGATACTTTTTCATCGTTAAATGTAAAGAGACTTAAATGTAAATGTAAAACCGTCAAATCTCCACCTGTCAGTCTGTCTATTTATTGTTTCATATTCTGTTCTAACCGTCCTATTAAAATCTTTTTTGTTAGAAAGACATGGCATTAGAGATTTTTTCTTTCTATCCCCACGCCATCGTTCCTTTGCTCGATCTTTTTATATGACTCAAAATTTCTCTAAACTAAACAAAATTTCGTTAGACCTCAAATATTTCTTATAAATGTCTTATCAGCATTTTCACCAAGAGTTCTCTCGCATATTTTAAAATTTTTCGAATATTTGTGTGACATGACTATATGATATTTATATGGATATATTGAAGCTGTATTTAGACTATCCCAAATTTCTTCCCCACTTCCATATTTATACGTCAAACCACCATCGAAATCTATTTCTTCGGCCAAACTGCTGAAAAGAGAAACACGAAGTTTCGGAATTTCATTTCGACAAGGCGAAAGACGAATTTTCACGTCACATCTTTGATGGAATCCCATCGCTTATTTGGCGAATAATTTCACTCTTGGCGAAAGTTTATATCGGAATGTTTCTGATTATGTAACGCTCTTGTTTTCATTTGTGTCCGTACTGGATTTCATTGGTTGCTTCGGTTTCACGTACTGCGATTTCATTGGTTGCTTCGGTTTCACATACTGCGATTTCATTGGTTGCTTCGGTTTCACTCTCAAAATAACCTATACAGACGAAAAGAATTTTTCTTTCTATACAAGCTTTGTTTAACAAATGTTTTGAATAACCAACAGCACAGCAAAAAGTTCGCATTTAAAAAAAATAATAAGTAAAATATTCTTACAAAACTCATTTTCGAATACCAAAACATTAGTAATTCGAGGCAACAAATGACGAGAAACCGTTGGAGCTGTTGTCACTTCATAAAAATTGAAGGGCATGTGCTCGTAAATTTACATTTTTTTTTACAGTGCACGTTCGCATTTAGAGCTGCAACACACTTAGATTTTTCTAGTAATTATAAGCCAGATTAGATGACGAGTTGGCAAGTTGGATAGCAATAGCCGACGTTATTTACATCCATACCTTGGTCAAAAATATCTTGTTCCATTTTGTTTGGGAAATAATCATAATTAGCATTCTGTATCTTATTGAATAATATAAATAATGCATAATATATATATAAACAATAGCTCTAGTGCGACGATAATTCAAACTAAACCTAAACCTAAACCTATATATAAACATAATATAGAATTGGTTTATATTTCAAATGATGCATTTACTTCCAGATTTCATTCTTAGACTTCCTTCAATCGGTGCTCCAATTGGTGATCTGTTCCCACGTGAGATTGATTCATTGATTGAGGCTCGTGAACTAGTTTACTTTCATTCAGTATTTCTGTTGCCACTCAAGACCTGAAACATGTCCATTGACGCATTTAATTAATCCCAGTTAAGAAGTTTAGAAAGTATAATATGAAAAAAATAAATGTTGTCAACAAATTGGAACTTGACCTGTAATTGGTGATTGGTTGGTACATGTATTTCCGGCTTGTGTGCTTGATCAGAGACCCGTTTATAAACCTTCATCAAGTAAGACAGACACATACAGAATTTTTACTGACCCAGAGAGAGAAAGTACACCCAGGGCGAAGGCGGGAATCGAGCCCGCCCCCGGTACAGTACGCAGACATCTAGCGTAATGGGCTGCAATCAAACCCACTAGGCCACCCGAGCCCCTAAAGCTGTATAATATCGTCTAGTCATTTTGACACTTCTCCATTTTGGCGACTTTTTTACTCCTCAAAGATGTGGCAACCCTTGAATCTCGGATGACACAGGAATGGCATGTTGCGGTGTGTGACATGTTGTTCGAAGTTACGCTCGGTCGGATCGTCTGAATTTTAATACCTCCTCACCCCCCCCCCCCTCCCCCCTCGCCGAATCTTTTGCTCTTCTTTTCTTCGATAGAATCTCTGGAATTCGATTTGACGTCGAGTGGCATTTATTGGAACGGTTTTTTTCGTCCTTCTTTAGCCGCGTTCGTACGATAAAGTTGTAAGACAACATTTCAGAACCGCTCAATGCGAGGCCAGGCAAATCAGGGCAAGAGTATTGCACAGTCGGTATATCATTGGACAATCGGTCATGATCGAGCATATGTTGTTGACACACACCCGACTCAATTTACAACGCCAGGGAAGCTCTCCCAAACATGTGCATGGTCGGAAAGTTTGACGTCATTGTTCCGAGTGTCAAAGATGAAGAAACCTTTCCGGAACCACTCGAAATTCAAAAACATAGTCAGCCGCGAGCAAGTGGTTCCGAATAGTTTTCGAGATCAGGTTGCGTCATCTTCGGAACTATGACACTTGGAACAGTGACGTAAAATTAACGGTACTTTTGAACACACGTGATGAGTACTCTGGAACTCACGTGATCGGTAAATCTAAAGAGTTATTAATGCGTAAGGGTAAACGACGACGGAACCCGTGATGTGAGGGTCCACGTTAAGCTTAAATGCCAAGTGTTTTAACTACTACGTTAAAAGGGATCGCCAGTAGCTAGGGGTTGTTTAGGCTATTTGATGTTATGGTGGTGAATCGCAACTAGTTCGATATCCTGACACCACGTACGATGTCTCTATAAACTTGAGTTAGGTGCCAGCCATAGATATCATAGTTAAAGTATTAGATTGGCAGATTACGTGACCCCCAATGCTAACGACGGGACGCGCTTGGAGGCCAAATAAGGGGGCAAATGGCCAGTGTTGCTGCCACTTTAAGGAGAAAAATACTACGAAAAAAAACCATTTAATTCTAAAATGAAAAAAAATACCATACGATATTTTTTTTCACGTGATCTGCCAATCTAATACTTTAACTGTGATATCTATGGTGCCAGCTGAGTTGTCAGCCTTGTCACTTGACCACGGTTTCAATTTATGAGCCCTCTCGCCAAAAGTCCTCGTGCAGCTTTAGTGTGACGTCATTTTAATCTAAAAAATGAACCAAAATCATCCAAAATGCCAATTATAACTTTGTCAAATCAATGCAAAGACTTTCCGCTTTTTTGACAACATAGCGTTGCCGTTTCAGATGTTGTGGCGAAAACATGAGTTGACATGTATTTTGATTTTGTTGCACAGCAATGTTATACACTCAAATGCGCTTTGTGACTTTATGCCGATGCTTTTTGGGAAATAAATTGTTTTGAATATGTTGACGTGTGTAAATATTAAAGTGGGCATATTTTGGTGTTGTATGTTTTGGAGTATTGGGTGGCTTGTTGTAGTGGGCGCTGGAATCTAAGACAACGCAGACATTCACTTGACTGTGGAGGCTCTGGTGGTCTAGTGTGTTTGATCGCAACCCATTACGCTAACAGTCTGCTCACTGTACCGGGTGCAGGTTCGATTCCCGCCTTCGAATTGGGTGTACGTTCTCTCTCTGTGGCAGTACAATGTGTGTCTGTCTGTGTCTGTGTGTGCTGCAAACCTGCAGAGGGATACAGACGTATAAACCCGTCACCTATATATATATATACACACACACACAACACAACACACACACACACACACACACACACACACACACACACACACACACACACACACACACACACACCACACACACAACACAATATATATTAAAACAATAAATAAGAAATTTTTATGATTTTACTAAATTTTATAATTTAAAGTAAAGAGGATTAATTTAACCCTTTAACTTCTAAAATGGCTCAGGCGGCCGTACAACTAAGGATTCGATAATGATATTCCTATCACACATTACGTGGAAACAAAAATCCTGCGAAGCGAAAGTGTTAAAGTTGTTTGAAACAGAAGCAAAATAAAGAAACTGAAGAAATTAAATTTTCAATCAAACATTTAATTTTAGTTCCTGCAGTGAAAACAAGTTTACACTTGAGACAATTCGCTTATCCCTCATATGGTAAAGTAAAGCGAAAATTACTAAAACCATTACGTATGATACGTTTATCTTCAAACCTAAACTGGGGCAACCCGGCATAATTCAAACAGGTGTGGGGGGATTTGCAGGTTTGAGATTAAACTCTGCCTCTCAAGTCATTTGTCAAAAGCTGCCACCGAAATCAACGGCTCATTGACCAATGAGGCCGGGGATTTGGGTTTGCCATAACCTGACTTCAAAGGTGCTGCATATTATTTCTATGGTCGCCAAGTTCATTAATTATTTTTAGTTTTGTTGATTTAACAAATGACGACGACGATGTAAATACCATTAACATTTTTACCACACACACTTTTTTAACAACATACCATTAATCATTTCCTAACAAAAACGTTAAATTTAAGTTATTTAATTTTAGCTTCCACACTACGTTTATAACGTAAAAAGTGGAAGGTATTATAATCGTTCAATCCGTCTGTCTGTTTGTATGTCTGTCCGTCCGTCCGTCTGTCTGTCCGTCACCCACTTTCATAGCCCAAACTACAAATGCTACGGACAAGTGTGATACGTCAAAAAATTCAGCGCATCGAAATTAGAATACATTGAAAATTTCAGAAAATAAATCGAATTCGAAGTACTTCAATTATTTTAAAAAAATGCAATATTTAATGCTCATTTAAAAAGCATAGGAAGCCATTTTTATTAGAATTTAATCACCATTGCCATTCGCAACAATCGCTCGAGAAACTTTAATTCTTTTAGACGATAAATTAAAATAAATTTATTTTTGCGACATCGATCAGTTTGAAATGACGTCAATATATTTCACAACGAGATTCTTTGTATGTTGATATGAAATATTTTTATTCTATTTAAAAGCGAGGAATATTACATACTTATTCTTTGAAATATAAATTAATTTTTGCAAACGATAAGTAATAATTATTGAATTTTTGAAATAAAATAAATGAAACTAGCCAAATTTAGCATATAAATGTTCAATATAGAATTAATGCTGTGTCTGTCGCCTTTTTACGTGTTAAGCACAACTGTTGTGTGGAGGCGGGTTAATTACAAATTCTGTTTTTTAGTTTTGTTGAATTAACTCAATGACGACGACTTTGTGAATACCATTAACACCTTCATTTCCGAATAAAAACGTTAGCTTTTAAGTTTTTTAAATTCTTTTTTTTTGTAAATTTTTTAATTTGTCCTACAAAATTGCTTAAAATTATGTGCTTCATTTGTCTTATATTTTGTTTATTTAAAATTAATTTCATTTCGCTTAGAAAATGGTCGTTGATTAACCAGAAGTATAATAAAACGGGCACGGGTGCGCTTAGTGTGCGATAGCGCACGGTTTTACTATCTATATTGGTGTTTACATTGACAGATCTATATGATGGACTAAAGCAACACCTCCTTTAGAAAAAGCCTCTGCACTCAAACATTGAAGTATTCCGTTCAATCCAACCCCAAAAGCGAATAGAAATGCCAAGGCGTATTTCGTCAACTTTTTTAGGTAAGTGGTTTTTCCAGAGAGAGTGAACTTTTCTTACTATTTCACACGTAAAATGGTTACCCGTGTAGAAGCTTTATTTACGGGAGGTGTTGACCAAATGCAAAGGGTATCTTAACTTTGAAACGCTAGACCTAGCGGCAATACCAGGAGCTGGCACTCAGCGCAATATCATTGCGACATTGTTGGGTAGGGTACATATATATTCCGGCTTGTGTGCTTAATCAGAGACCCGCTTATGAAGCCTTCGTCAAATAAGACAGACACAGAAATAATTTTTACTGTTACATAGAAAGGAAATACACCCAGGGCGAAGGCGGGAATCGAACCCGCACCCGTTACAGCGCGCAGACTGCTAGCTTAATGGTCCAAACCACTCGGCCATCCGGGCCACCATAGCGACATTATTAGTGTGATCCTAATTTTGGACCAGTACAGATCATTCAACAATCTGTAGATTGTCAAGCAATGGTTTAAAACTAAGGGTGTGTAACACTACACGACTTCCAATCACCGCACTATAAATAAATATATTTAAAGATAATTATACAACCTGTAATGTGATTTCAATAACAGTACTGGAAACTGGTGTATCAAATTTGAAGTCCATAGTTTTTTCGGGCTGTAGAGTGGCTTCAGACGGAGGGACCAACGTTCCAAAAAACACTCTTTAGAATAACCACCCTCCAAAACAAGTAAAAGCACAAAATTTCTATTTCGGATTTGCAACCCCATCACAATACTTTTATTTCCGTATATTTCATATTAGGCAATATAATAAAAAAAAATGGTGCATCCCTTATAAACCTGGAATACTTCATTCTTTTTTTCCTTCCAATGGGGCTACTTTAGTGTCGGCTAAGCTTTTGTAGACTCGGCATTTTCTTCAGAACTGAGAGCCATTTCTTTGAGGCACCATCTAGGCGACTTTCGGCTAACTTTAACGATCTAACGACTTTCTCGGCTAAGCTTTTGTAGACTCGGCATTTTCTTCAGAACTGAGAGCCATTTCTTTGAGGCACCATCTAGGCGACTTTCGGCTAACTTTAACGATCTAACGACTTTCTCGGCTAAGCTTTTGTAGACTCGGCATTTTCTTCAGAACCGAGAGCCATTTCTTTGAGGCACCATCTAGGCGACTTTCGGCTAACTTTAACGATCTAACGACTTTCTCGGCTAAGCTTTTGTAGACTCGGCATTTTCTTCAGAACCGAGAGCCATTTCTTTGAGGCACCATCTAGGCGACTCTCGCTACTATTTTTGACGCTTACATTACAATGAATCTGGAGCTCTCTGTGGAGTGTCAAAGTACAGGGCCGGATTTAAAGATTTGCCGCTTGTATAGGCTACGATCGAATTTATTTTGTTCGGCGTCAGAATGGTGTTTTTGCTACCCCCACTTCTGTTGTAAGATATCCCAGATATAGTTTTCTTGACTATTTTTTTTTACATATTAGAATCATATATTTACCTTTACCCTTTAAATCGATAGCGAAATAATAAACGAAGTTTTAAATTGTTTAACTTTTTATTAACTTCCAAATACAGGAGGAGAGGGTGCAATTGCCCTCGCAGCTACCATGTTTGCTAATAAATATTAGTACTATATATATACGTTTACGGTTAACGCATTAATGAATTATTTGTTTCTTACTTAAAAATATAAGCATCTTTAAATTATTACTTTTTTATGACGAATGCTGCTTTAATTGGTCGAAAAATTTGCCGTTCCCCAAATTTTGCCGCTCTAGGCTACAGCCTACTTAGCAATCCGGCCCTGTCAAAATATGCCGAGATTTAATTTTTCCGAGAGAACCCAAGCCAAATGGGTACTCATGGGATTTTTTTTACATGTCACATTATCATATTTATTTAGAAAAACACACACAACAGGTTACAACCCAATTACAGTGGTGGTGGTGGGGGGGGGGGGGCAACGGATATTCAATTGCATAAAAAATCCGTAGACAATCTTATGACATGCGTACCCTCGATTTTCCCATCCAGTTTAGTTTATATTAGCTTGAATTATCGTCGCACTAGAGCTACATGAGGGCTATTGGCGACGGGCGTCGAAATATTAGAACCACAGTCAAGTGACGAGCCAACACCTGTTTTCCTATCCAGAAAAACTGACGAATTAGCCGGTGCTCGAACTCGCAAACTTGGGCTTATGAGGCGGACACGCAATACCTCTCAGCCACTGAGCCCCGCTCTGCTATACTTCATATAATACTTCATACTTCTGCATACTAAAATAAGAACGAATACTTCATTCTTATTTGTGCCACCACCGATAAATGTCGCCATTTGGCATCCGCCTTGGCGCGTTTTGATTTATCGAGTTGACAGCCGAGGGAGTCGTGTTTCGCGTTAGGTATGAATATGAGATGAGGAAAGCGGCCATTACTCAAAAAGAAAATCGGATACATGGGGCTGAAAACGGAGGATAAGAAGATTTCATGACATTTTTATGAAATATTTTCTTTGATACATTATCCTTGGATATAAAGTTACAGTTTAGACCATTTCATTTCTTTATTCCTTGCAATACCACACACGCCCACAACATAAACTCGAAATGGTCTCGACCACCCATCGTTTGGTTGTAGGTAAATTGCACAGCTCAAAAGGAGAGCGCACGGTTTAAACCCTTTCACTCCCGATGATTCCATTTACTATTCCAATCCAATCAGCTTACGATTTTTTTCTCACTAAGTTAACTCGCACTTATTTACCGTTAGATTGAAAAATTATGTCTTTTGAAGAATTAAATAATGTTTGTTTTAATTAAATGAAAATAGGAAAAACATGATAAAATAAAATTCACTCTAAAAAATTTATGAAATAAATTTACCCTAAATTCTTTACTCTTGCATTCTTAGATGTTTAAAAATTGATTTTAACTTTTTTTTAACAAATAAAGTTTTCAAAAAATTTCTGTTATAATTTATTCAAAATTTATGATTCCAATTTTTTCTCCTTAAATTTTAATTAAAAAAAATAAGATATTTTAAATGTATTTTCCATTTCATTCTGGATGCATAATGAATCTATTTCACATATTTTAGATTTTTAGAATAAAAATAAAAAGTTGGACCCGAAAAGGGTTAAAAAAAGTACGCAGAGTACTCCCCTAATCGTTTTGAGCAGTGTATTAGGATACCAATCGCTGCCATACTCTCCCACAGGATGAAGTAAGGTAAGGTAAGGTAATCGCTTCCGGCTGCCTATTTCTAGCCTCCTTTAGGAGCTTTAACACAGCCAATAACGCCACGTATTTTAGAACCCTGGTCAAGTGACGAGGTCGACACCTGAGCGGGCACCCAACGGAACTTCGAGCGACATCGTACGCTAACGCCGTCGGGACTTTGAACTCCACAGATTTAACGAGCACGTCTGTCCCTGTGTACTCGGACCCATCCGTGATGAGGATTTTCTACTATTTCCAGCACAGATCCGATTTATAGGATGACTGGCAGTAAGTGGGATTCGAACCCCCGAGGATGAAGTATAGCCGGCTCAGACCAACACCTTCTTTAGAGAAGGCCTCTGCACTCAAACAATGACTTGCCTGAAGTAGAAAATTTTTAACCAGTCACACAAACAAAAAGCACTATGTGTGTCTGTGTTGTGTCTGTCTTACTGGACGAAGGTTTATAAGCGGGTCTCTGACCAAGCACACAAACCTGAATATATATGTCTACCAACCAACCAACCAACAAAAAGCAATTCCAAGACTTAATTCAACTTTCCTAGGAAAGGTGATGTGGTTTTATATTATGACGCCCGTTGCCAATAGCCCTTGCATAGCACTAGTGCGACGCTAATTCAAACTAACCAAATCTAAGTAAGTGATTAGTCAGAGTGGACTACTCTCACAACGTCACACGTGCAGAGCCCTTGTTTATAAGGAGAGGTGCAAAAGGCTGTTAACATGTGAATGTGTCCCTGATCTGGCGAATTTACGTGGTTTATATAGGGTGGCGCAAATAAAAGTGGTCCGGCCATGAGAGTAGGAATAAGATAGAGATGCTGTCAAGTAAAAAATAAACAATGCAAAAATAGGTTTGCTAAGTGAAAGTATTGATCTCTTCAATATTAACCCCTAGCAAACGGTTGGCGAATTATTTGCAGGTAACTATGCCATCTTCACTTGTGTACTGATCTGATAAACTCACACTTTCGCAACCCGCACTGATATCTGAACTAGCAAATAGTTCATGTGTAGCTCTAGTCTAGTAACCAACCAAACCAATCATAAAACGAGTTGGCCAAGTGAAGCTATTGAACGCTAGATTAATTTATGAATTCGACTTGGCGGGGCTTTCACACGGCTTCGGTAGTTTGTCTCGCCAAGCATCTCCCTGCATTTGTAGCTCCATGCCGGGGCCACTTTTATTTGCGCCACCCTGTATTTTTATCCCTTTAGTTTGATGTTTCCGCTTCTTCTCTTATCGCTGGTCATAAAAAAGAAATAAGCTTTTGATTAGCTAGACATTGCCACCTCTTTCGCTTCCTTTTTCCATTTCTCAGAAAGTGGACGAGAACAATTTATCATGTCTTAATTCAGAAACACGGTCAAGTGAAGAGCCGACATCTGAATAGGCACCCAATGCAACTTTTATGGGCCACATCATGCATGGCGTCTGGATTTTGAAGTATAGTCCCTTTGCACGAGGTATTATTCTTTGGACTCTTTGGGCCGTTTTTAGGACGGCAGCTATTAAGCAGTTATTTGACCAGGGCCCGAACCTGGGATCTTTTACATGCAACACAAGCGTCTTACTAACTGGGCTCCCCAACCCTCCAAGAAAGAAAAACAAAACAAAAATTTCCTATCGGCTAAACATTGCCACTACTTTAGATTCCCTTTTCCATTTCTCAGGAAGTTGGACGAGAACAATTTATCACGGGGAGAGGAACTGATTTTGTTCTTGTTCCTCCCACGGAGTAAATAAGTCCGCGGCTCCCTACGGGGCATTACTAACAATTTCATTCTTTTTCGGGCACTTCATTTATTACTACACGTTACACGGACGATTTTTTCCCCGGTGGTTTTAATATGTCACGTTGTTTTCTCATTTCGTGTTGCTTGCAGTCGGAACTGATTGCCAGTTTTGCACGTATGTCATTCGTTAGGTTAAGTTGTACGTTTTCCGGCTGTCTATTTTCAGCCTCCGAGGAGCTTTGACACAGGCGAACGAAACGTCGTAATTTAGAACCCTGGTCAAGTGACGAGGTTGACATCTGAGCGGGAATACAAAGCAAACCAGTGGCGCCATCGTGCGCTTGTTCGGGACTAACGACCGCTTATGTCGCAGTGGGCATGACAAATATACACTAACTGGTTTGCCACTGGTTTATAAAGCTAGGGTAATATAAGATCATTTTTTTAAATCTCTTTGTGATCATGTCTTTCATATAAGTAAATAATGTGAATATCGAAATAGGAAAATCACCTCTTTCTTTTCCTAACAGAAAAAAAAATGAAGTTTAGGGTCAAACGGGAGTTGGCTACTTGCCCAAAAGGAAATCGGTCAATTTAGAATTGGATCCAGGCAGCATTACAAGGAACAATCTTTAATGCATCAACACATATTAATACGTCTTCTTGACAAAAATAGTTATTGGTTATAAATTCCTAGTTACGAATACCCTTAAAGATACCTTCTTTTGCAATTTTTTAAGTGCAATTTAATTAATAATTTTAATTCCTTTTCAGTAGATTTGTGGTTGAAATTGTTCTTTTCACATTTAAAATTATGAAAAATTTTATATTTAAGTGTAAAAAATTTTCAATTTTTTTTTATTTTAGCATATTTTTTTTATTTTATTTAAAAACAGTTTTAAAACTGATAATTCGGGTGTACCTATTTTGTAGCTTATATTCCTATAATTTTTGTAGCATTTGACTTATTATTTATTACAAAGAAAATAAACTTTTTTAATTAAATTTTTGCTTAAGTCGTTTATAATGAAACACGTTATTGAAAGAAACGCGATGTTTGCAACCCTGATATATTTAAGTAATAAAAGTAAATCGCTTGAATGTCTGCTTCGGATCGTAAAAGAACACTATTCATTATGCACTCAAAAATTGAATTGTTTGAAGATAGATTCCTTTTTACTTACTGAAATCGTGTGTTCACTTGAGGTTAGTTTTTTCATATTCAAAATGTTCTTTTTAGAAAAAATTCGAATTTTCTGAAAAAAATACACACTTTCGCTCAAATCCGATCATTTTTTTCTCTTTCCTGATGCCATCTGCTGAAAAAATTAAATAAACTTTTAACGAAAACTTTTAAAATTAAAATGTTTATTTTATTTGTTGCCATTACATTCAGAAACTAAATTCATTATTTGAAAAATAATTGACATGTTTCAAGTGACGTATTCTGCCAGTCCTTCATTCCCGGATTTTATTGTGGGTTTATTTGATGATATTTTCATTGAGTTTTCTGTTGACTTGAAATGTTGCATATTTAAGCAATATATATAGTTAGCTATTACTGGAACTATGATGGTTAATAAAGGCCATCGACTAGAGCTATTAGTGTTTATGTCTTTGTTTTTTCGCCAAATACGTTGCCAAACTCGCCAAATTCTAACTAAATTCCCCAAATAGGCATTTTTTTAAATATTATAAGCTGGTCGTTGTTCGAAGGTCATTGTGTAGAGCTGTATAATGTTGGGTAGCTATATCATTTTCTCGCCAAATTATTCCCAAAAGAGCCAAATGAGCTAAAAGGTTTATGTATTTTATGAGGGAATTGATGATGACATTTATGATGCATTTTATAGCGTATTTTTCATTTTGGATTTTAAGGCAATGAAACGGATTTTATAATTATAAGAGCGTGAACAATAATAAGAGTATGATCCTATAACAGGTTATATGGTGCACGTATTTGGAATCTATTTGATATTTTTGTATTCCGTGCGAAGAACGGGTATAAATGTGCTAGTTTAAGATAAAACATAGTTAAATAATTGAATTCTACTACAATTAAAAGGAAAACTATGTCAATCTATTGTAATAAAAATGAAGTTTTGTGTGTGTATGTCTCTTATAGACTCATAAACTAGACATTTGTTTGACTCGTAACTTGGCACAAATGTGTAGTTCATACTTAAGTTCGAGATTTTGAACTTTCATAGTTCAAAATGCTATTTTTAGAGAAAATTCGAATATTCTGAAAAAAAATACACTACTTTCGCTCAAATCCGATAATTTTTTTTTACTTTCCTGATGCCATCTGCTGAAAAAATTAAATAAAACTTTTAACGAAAATATTTAAAATTGAAAATGTTTATTTTATTATGTTGCCATTACATTCAGAAACTCAATTCATTATTTGAAAAAGAATTGATATGTTTCAAGTGACGTGTTTCCGTCCAGTCTCCCTTCCAGGATTTTATTGTGGGTCTAGGTTATGGATTTCTTCATTGATGGTTCTGTTGATTGCAAATGTGCTTATTTAAGCTATTTCCATGAGTTATAACTATGATGGTTGTTCAAGGCCATCGTACTAGAGCTTTTTTTTGTTTTCATTTTTTCGCCAAATACGTTGCCAAACTCGCCAAATTCTTACCTAAATTATTATTATTTTTAAATTTATAAGCTGGTTTGTTGTTCGAAGGCCATTGTGCTAGAGCTGTATAATAAGAGTGTTTAGCTATATCTCTTTTCTCGTCAAATTCTTACCTAAACGCGCCAAATGAGCTAAAAGGTTTTATATGTTTATGAGGGAAATTACGATAACTATTATGCGTGCATTTTATAGCGTATATTTTTATTTTGGATTTTTAAAGTAATATAAGTAACATGATTTTATCTATAATAGTAAAAGAAAGAGTCTGTCTGTGTGTCTGTATGTCTGTGGATCGTAAAAGACCTACTTATACTGCCCTCAGAAATTCAAAATTTTTAAGATAGATTTCCTTTAATACCAACGTGTGCACCTGAGGCTTAGTTTTTTCATATCTGTTCCATTTTTAGAGAAAATTATAATTTTCTGAAAAAAATACACCACTTTCGCTCAAATCCGATCATTTTTTTTCCTTTCGTGTTGCCATTCGACAGAAGAAATTAAAATGAACACTAAAATTAATTAACATTGAAATTGCTTTTATTTTCTTGCCATTGCCTTCAGAAACTAAATTAATGATTTGAAAAATAATTGGCACGTTTCGTGTGACGTAATTTCGTCTGAACTCAATTCCAGGATTTTATTGAGGGCATAGGTGATGATTTCATTGATGGTTCTGTTGACTGCATGTATGAGTATCTATTATATGCACCCATGTTTAAGCTATTACGGTAAATTATAACTATGATGGTTGTTCAAGGCCATCGCACTAGAGCTGCATATTAGGGTTTTATGTTTTCATTTTTTCGCCAAATACATCGCCAAACTCTTCAAATTATTACCTAAAAACGCGCAAAATGTGAAAATGTATTTTTAAAAAATAATTTAGTTGGTTGGTTTTAGGAAGTCATCGCGATAGAGCTGTATAATGTCAGTGTTTGTAACAGTATTTATTTTCTCGCCAAATGATTACCAAAAACGTGCTAGATGGTTTTTTTTAAACCCAGAATGGAGGTTTTGACGTGAAATAACTTTGTTATACAATTATGGTTAATTTCGAATTTATTAGGAAAATTGCGATGACAGTAAGTTCATATTGAGGAAGATTTTTGTGATATGAGGATGTGCATGTTATAGTGATGTATTTTTATTTTAGAATTTTAAAGCAATATAAGTAACGGGATTTTATTCTTTGTAATGAACGGGAACAAAGGCAAAGCTTATTATCCTATAGCAAATTAAATGACACATATACTTGGATCGATTTGATATTCTTTTAGTCCGTGCGAAGAACGGGTATTTATTTGCTAGTACTTTATAATGAGTGGAAACAATAACATAAGTTTGTTATTATGGAATGGATTAAATGGTACGTATACTTGGGATCGATTACAACTTTTCTTTTAGTCTGTGTGGGGAACGGGTGTTTATTTGCTAGTTATAAGTAAAAGAGCTATTTAATTTTGTTGTTGTTGTTGAGTTGAATTGAAGATCTGAGTGGAAGAACGTGCTAAGTGACATTTTTGAAAAATAGAGATTTTTGTGCTAATGATCATATTACTAACTTCTTTAACGATAATAAGTTTCGGCTTTTTCTTAAACTTTAAGTTTAGTACATTTTTTATCTTTTGTATATAAGTGTCGTTTTTTAACGTATCTAAGCGCAAACGAAAAACTTTAAAGCTCATTTTCTCGTTTTCATCTTTACGTCCCTTAGCACGTTCTTCCAATAAGCTCTTCAATAATCATCGCACTAGAGCTACACGAGGACTATATTAAATTTTGTCGTAAATTAACAATTTATTTTATTTTAAGAACTGATACTACTATTCGTAAATTTAATCAATGTTATAATGAAGTTGGGGCCGTGGATAGCCTAGTGGTTAAGGCCTCGTTCTCGGAATCGGAAGGTCCCGCGATCGAGTCCCGATACCACTGAAGACCCACCGAGTATATGTGGAGTACGTGCTCGTTAAATCTGTGGGTCCGAAAGTTCTGTGTTCGGTCATGGCGCAGTTTCCTACACAGGTCCACGGAGACTATTTCCCTCCTCTTCAGGGACATGTCTAAATTGTGGAGGTGGCGATAGATGGCAGCATCTGTCACTTATGTGTGTGTTGTGAGTGTCTGTCTTACTTGACGAAGGTTTATAAGCGGGTCTCTGACCAAGCACACAAACCTGAATATATGTCTACCAACCAACCATAATGAAGTTTGATCAAATGGCTGCGCAAAAATTCTATAAAAAAAGCTCGAAACAAACAGCGGAACTATAACAATGATCAAAGTTTGCAGAACCCAGGTTTAGGGCTACCGTTACATGTTCATCCTATTTAAGTAATGGCTCTGGATAAAAAGTAATTTGATAAGTATTATGATACTCAGGAAATTGACGAAATAATTTACTCTAACAAATAAAATAAAGGCAAACACACATTTCCATTTTTGTTTAAGATTCTAGGATTTAAGTCATTAACCATAGTGAACTAACTCACTGAAACGCTTTCTCCTCTTGTAACAATACGAAACCGGCAAACAATTTGAAATCAATTATTTGTTTCGTATAAATGTAATAGTGATATAAGAATTTAAATCCTCAACAACCTGCAGGCTCATATGGCCATTTGACGATATTTTATGACCCTTATCTTTTTTCAATACCCCCTCCCACGAAAAAAATAGAATCTTCAAAAAAAAAAAAAAAAAAGTAACACGTTTACGAACCAAACAGTTTCAAATAAACTTTTCCCCTTTTATTTATTTTGTTGGTTAAAATTATGTATAATTAAAAAAAAATCAAATTTTCAATAATAGTTAAATCACTTAAAGCTTATCGCATCGGGAGATGAATGAAAGAGACTGGATGAACTTATCAACCCCAATTAGCCTAATTGTATTAGCTTAGTTCAACAGTGACTAAATTGCAAAATCCACAAAAGATGTCAAAAGTATCATCAAGGATTTTTAATTGTTCATCCCTTCCTTCTTTCTCGTCAAGGGGGCTGGGGAGCCCAGTCGGTTAGGCCATTCGCCTAGCAAGCGAAAGGTCCCAGTTTGGGTCCGGCATCGCCAAAATAACTGCCGATCCTATAAACGGCCCGTGCATCCCAAAATGTCCGACGAATAAACCCCGTGTAGGAGGGAGTGACGTTAAATATCCTTCAAAGTCCTAACGCTGCGTACGATAACGCCATTAACGGTTGCGTTGGGTGCCTACTCACGTGTCGGCTCTTCACTTGACTGTGGTTCTAAAATACGACGCCCGTCGCCAATAGCCCTTGTGTAGCTCTCGACAATAATTCAAACTAAACTTAATTAAACTTTCTATAGTGAAAATGACGTGAGTAAGGTTTTGCTCTCTTTCACGCACCCGTGATACTTATGGGCTGGAGTGGTCAGTAGTAAAGTTTAGTTCAGTTTGAATTATCGTCGCACTAGAGCTACACGAGGGCTATTGGTGACGGCCGTCGTATTTTTAGAACCACAGTCAAGTGACGAGCCGACACCTGAATAGGCACCCAACGCAACCGTTAAGAGCGACATCGTACGCAGCGTTAGGACGTTGAAGGATATTTAACGTGCACTCCCTCCACACGGGATATTATTCGTCGGACATTTTGGCTGCACGGGCCGTTTATAGGCCGGCAGTTATTTTGGCGATGCCCGAACCCGAACCTGGAACCTTCCGCATGCTAGGCGAATGCCTAACCGACTGGGCCTCCCCAGCCCCTCAGTAGTAAAGAGTCAACAAGATTAAAACTAACTTAAACCCACCAACTAAAACTCCAGTAAGATTAACTAGCCTTTTTTAAATTTCAAGTTAAAAACAACAGAAAAATTGAAAATGAATGTATACCTATTGTTTATACATACAATTTTTATAAAATTTTCAGGGATAAAAAATAGTTATTCTTATGAACGTTTCATACAAAAAAATTATCCCACTTTTAAGGAGTTAAATTACTAAATTATTAGAATACCCAAAATTTTTCACAATTTTTATGTATATATCTCCCCTTAACTGCATCTCTTAAAAATGCAGCGAAGGAAACGTTATTAGGATTACATTCTAATCTCTCAATAAAGCTTAGACGAATAAATTACATGAAGGGCCTCCGGTGTAAGACCATCAAATTAGAAACACATTGACTCTATTTTGTTTAGAGATTAGTGCGCAAGTCGCATACATAAATACTTAAAAAGAAGACTGCGTAAGAATGTGTTTTCTCTTTTGTTTAGTAAACTTGATTAAAAAAAAAATTTTGTTGGATGGGGGAAATGGAGGCGACTACGCTCTTAAAACAAATGAGCGGTTTTAACTTAGTATGAGTGTATTTCCACTCCTTTCCGTGCCGAAAATGCACTCCCCTATAGGAGTGGATTTCACTCTTTTTGCGGAGTGAAATAAAAGAAAACAATCTACGTCCTACACTCTTAAAACGAGCGGTTTTAACTCAGTCTGAGTTAATTTCCACTCCTTTCCGTGCCGAAAATGCACTTCCGCTATAGAAGTGGATTTCACTCTTTTGTTTTAGGAGTGTAAATGGTAGGATGTTTTATTTGTAAGTGATTAACGTAAAGGTATGTAGCAATGAAACTCTTTAAGAGTAAATTATTTACACTATTTTACAGAAAATATCCATTTACACGATAGAAAAGAAATACCAACTAAAAGAACCTAAAAAAATACGTACAATCAAATACAATTACAAAAAATTGAGAAATAATGCCACCTTTTAGCTTAGGAAACCTATGAAAGAAAAGATCGCTTTGAGAGGATACGTTATTAACTAATTCAATGAAATAAGAAATAGATTGATTAATTAGATAATTTTTTGAACCATGGGAAGACAATTTTATTTCGTTTAATGTGTTTAGAAGCATAAAAGTTTTATTAATTTTATTAAAGATGGCCAATCGATGTTATCGTAAAAATTAAAAACAGAAACAGGTCTACGGCATTTGAGTTTACATTTAGGTAAACTATAAAAATGTCAATATTATAGAAATATAGATTATTGGATTTAAAAGAAATATAATGGACGAACAAATTTTGGCTTTTTTTATATGGTAACTATTAAAGACTTATTGTTAGGCTGTGTCCTGACTACGACATCAAATGCAACAAAACTTGGCGACCGCCAAGGGCACCAAGCGATGCAATAGCTTGACTCTGCCAAGTCGCCAAATTTTGTTGTATTTGTTGCATTTCATGTCGTAGTCAGGACACTGCCTAAGGATTCCAAATGACACAATTATATTTTAAAATGGGAACTAAGGCGGTTTTTTTTAAAGTTATTGGTCTAAATTTAATATGCATGAATACTCTAAACATATTTTGCATCTCGAAAGTACCTATTGAATAAATATTAAAGAACGAAATTGCTCATGTATCAGCAGAATTTAGTAATTTTTTGACAACATTAGAATTCTCGATTTATTTGATAGTCACAGCACGATAAATATTTTATTAATTTTGAATATTAAAAGAAATTTTCTAAGAAATTACGTATCTTGAATTTAATTATTGCCACAAATATGTAATGATAAATATTTTTAAAAGTTATTTTTATATTGGTACATCCATTACCTACGTTCGACCTTTCGTTTTGTTGAGTTCCGAAGGACCAATCAAAACCAATGATTTCAAGAGGCAATACAGTCCCTGGACAAATTATTAGACGCACTGCAAGATTTCATGTAAAATATTAATTACCGGGTGATATTTTACCGTTTTATTTTTTTAAATTGATTTGTTTTTTATATTTATATTATCCAATCAATTACCGATTTATTTGACATCAATAAAACAGCATTAATTTAGAAAAGCATAAGTTTATTAAGTTTTAAAGCAAAGTGAAATTAATGTTAGTAAAAGTCAATATTTAATAGAGCCACCTTTAGCCGCTATCAAAGCTTTAATTCTGTGCGACATGCTATCAATGCAAGACTGTACTGTCTCCTGCACTTGAGGATGATGATTCCACACATAAATAATCTTATAATAAATAATTGATATAAATTAATCTTAATCATAATTATCTTAATCATAATTAATCATAATTATCTTAATCATAATTAATCATAATTATCTTAATCATAATTAATCATAATTATCTTAATCATAATTAATCATAATTATCTTAATCATAATTAATCATAATTATCTTAATCATAATTATCTTAATCATAATTATCTTAATCATAACTATCTTAATCATAATTATCTTAATCATAATTAATCATAATTATCTTAATCATAATTAATCATAATTATCTTAAAATAAATACAAATATGTAGTCTACAACAATTCTTTTTAATAAAAATCAATAATATTGTAGTTTAAATACACCATTATTACATAAAAACTCTTAAGAAACATAAAACTACTAAAAAAAAATACAGTCCGTCTAATAATTTGTCCAGGGACTGTATATTCTTGAAAAAACTCGGCTACAGTAATTAATTTGTATAAGATCCCTTCTGATACACAACCTAGTGAATATATATCCCACCTCTCCTCTTGTAATGGCTTAAACTTAATGCAACTTAATGAAGCGCTTAACGTGCCAAAGAAAAACACAGACGCCTAAATTTTAGTACCAAACGTGCCTTTCTGCGAAAAAACTTAGAGAGACCTTTCAGACTTTTAGAATAAACGCCGTTTACTCTATTGAATAGATCCCTATTTTAACGAAGAAAAAAAGTTAAAGTGTTAAAAAATAAAAAAAGCTATTATTTATTTCTTTATTCGTTTGCTTTTGAGAGAAATTTAAAACTTCAGACGTTTTTTCGCATTTGCGAAGCTATGTGAAGCGAAAGAATTAGCATTTTTCGTACTGTTGCCATTTTATCTGGAAATATTTGTTTTGAAGTCAGTTTATTATACAAAGTTTTTATTTAAACAATTCAAGTGAGATGCAGTTGAGTCAACGCTTTTGTGGAATGGGTAATAAATTTGAATTAAATTCTAATTTATTGTTTCAAGCGAGTTTGTTTGGCTTGAATTTTATGTTTAGGGAAATAAACTTTCCTAATCTCTTTGTAATTTAGCTGACAAACTTTTTGAAATTGTGTGATTTCATTAATTTTGAAGCGCAGTATAATTTTAAGTACATTGATCAAAATATTGTGCTTGGTTACAAGCTAATGATCGTTCTTATAGTTAAACTTATAGTTTCCTAGCACAGAAGCCACGACCATGGGCGGAGATATAAAACGCGTGGAGCAATCAGATCAAGAAAAAATAAAACAGATGAAATTTTCTCTTCATCTAATTGTTCCGCACGTTTTATAGCTCCGCCCATGGTCGTGGCCTCTGTGCAAGGAAATTATGAGTTTAACTATAGTAATTGCAAACGGCTGTGTGTTCACCATATTTTTGGTATTCAGTTTAACAATTTTTTTGGTCTTGGAAACGAAAGCCTGAGAAATGGTTCAACCGAATAACAAAACTTTGGTGAAACATTTCATCACACAGCCGTTGAAAAGCTATTACGAACCATATTTTTGGTAAAACTAAACGCCAAATTTTTAGCAGTGTAGTAGCATTATAACCGTGTCGATGCCCGCCTTCGCCCTGGGTGTGTATTCCTTTCTCTGTGACAGGGGGCCCAGATGGCCGAGTGGTTTGGACCATTACGCTAGCAGTCTGCGCGCTGTAACGGGTGCGGGTTCGATTCCCGCCTTCGCCCTGGGTGTACTTTCTTTCTCTGTGACAGTATAAATTCTTTCTGTGTCTGTCTTACTTGACGAAGGCTTATAAGCGGGTCTCTGATCAAGCACACAAGCCGGAATATATATGTACCTACCCTACCCTACCCCTGTGACAGTAAAAAATTCTTTCTGTGTCTGTCTTACTTGACCAAGGCTTCATAAGCGTGTCTCTGACCAAGCACACGAACCGGAATATATATGTACCTCCCCCCTCCCCCCCCAATATAACCGTTTTTTGTGAAGTATAATTTGAAAGTTATATACACTATACAGAATTTTTTTTTATTTATTCAGGTTATTATTTAATTATGTTTTAGTTGCTGTCAAAAATGATACCGACGAAAATTTGGTGTTGGTATAAGGAAATTAAACATAACCGTTATGCAGAGGAATTAAAATACAAGTTGGCAAGCTGTTCCTAAATAAACAGTACAGGGGGGAAACCCCTTCATCGACAGGGAATCTGTCCATATTGAAATCTGCTTGGCGAGTAGTGGTGGTCGGAAACCGTTTTTTTCCAAGGTTCTTCTTCCACGGTTCAAGCGTCAGACTGTCTGTCTGGCGGAAATTTTGAACATAGAGATAGTAAACCCTTGCGCCGCGTGTTAAGAACCAAGGCAAAACTAGTTTCTTCACACCAGTTTAGGCGATGACTCGCTATCTTCTTCAAGCAGACCTGATGCAAACAGACTACTATGCAATGAAGGGGTTCTACCCCTGTACTCTTCAAATGTTTCTGTCTTGTTGCCACTTTTTGTTTCAATGGTCATTTCTATTTCCCTAACAGCCATGTGACGAGTATGTGACGAAAAGCGATATCACATACAAGTCACTGAAGATCGCTGTGATGTCACATTCAGTCACTTTTTTGTCACATAGAAGTTGAATGTCCGCTTTTGTTACGTATATTCTACGTAACATGGATATCGATGATATCGCTGCAATGTCGCATTTTGAGTTGTATGTGACATAACTGACTTCTGCGACCAGTATGGGATTTAGTGATGAACATAATATTGCAGCAATATCGCATTGCGACTTGTATGCGATCTAGGTGACTTGCGTGGCGAATTAGCGACGAACTTGACATCGCAGCAAGGTCACATAGATCATGTTGCAGCCATATTGGTATGGGACAAAAATGGGATATCACATACAACTCACAACACAATGCCACTGCAATATCACATTGTGATATCACTGGAATATCACATACAAGTCACATTGTGACGGGGATTAAAGCGACATCGCTGTGTCATCACATACATGTCACAATGTAATGTCACTACAAGAGCAGATTGCGACATCTGTGGGATATCCCCATTGTGACTGGGATTTAGATGACATCACTGCGATATCACATACAAGTCACAATATGATGTCTCTGCAAGATCGCATAGTGACATCCTTTTGATATTGCATACCAGTCATATTGTGACGGGGATTAAAGCGACATCACTGTGTCATCACATACATGTCACAATGTAATGTCACTACAAGAGCAGATTGCGACATCTGTGGGATATCCCCATTGTGACTGGGATTTAGATGATATCACTGCGATATCACATGCAAGTCACAATATGATGTCACTGCAAGATCGCATAGTGACATCCTTTTGATATTGCATACCAGTCACATTGTGACGGGGATTAAAGCGACATCGCTGTGTCATCATATACATGTCACAATGTAATGTCACTACAAGAGCAGATTGCGACATCTGTGGGACATCCCCATTGTGACTGGGATTTAGATGACATCACTGCGATATCACATACAAGTCACAATATGATGTCACTGCAAGATCGCATAGTGACATCCTTTTCATATCGCATACCAGTCACATTGTGACGGTGACTTACGCGATATCACTGTGATGTCACATACTTGTCACATTGCGACTGTGACCTAGAGTGGCAAAAAATTACGTTGCAGCGACGTAACTGTGACAAACCTGGCTGTTAGGGTAATTACAGTTTTATTTTTCTACGAGGAAGAAATAGCTTATAGTGTATGGAAAAGTAACATATCGGCGAAAAAGCTAGTTTTAAGAAAAATCGTTTGTATCGTCTGGATGTTTATTTTTTTCATAACATTTCTTTATAAAAAAAAGATCTGCTAACTATATCCCAACGATTTTACCAATCTAATTAATATTTGATTTAATCGCTAGATATTAAGATATAGAATATTTTAGTATTTTTAGCTCGAAAAATCATATTTTCCGAAAGTAACTTTTTTTGCGCACGGTGCTATCTATCCTGCCAGAAAGTCTTCTCGCTGGTGGTCGTTATTTGAACAAAATTCACGAATTTGAATTTGTTGGACTATTAAGGTTAGTCGATAAAAAATGTGATGTAGATTTTTAATTTTAACATGGCCAAAGTCGGCCCAGTAATGTATCTATTTCTTATCTGATCTTGTCAGATAACTTCTATATATAATACTCTTATACGGCACCCAAATTTCCTTATATTTCTATCTCTGGAATGGCAACAATCAAAATGAACAAAAATACTACTAATTTCAAAATGGCCGACTGAAAACAACAAAAAAGTGTTTCTTCAGAAATGGCTTGAAATAGGGAAAAATAACTATAAATATTATGCCGCTTAAGGTAAAGATAAGTTGATTTTGATATACTCTAAGTGTTATATAAGATTCGTTATTAGTTTTTAAAAAAAACATCAACTTTAGGATAGAATCAGTAAGTTTAAATTTTAACATGCATAATATTAGGGACGTTTAATGTTTGAAAATTTAAATTATAATTTCGATCGACTGAACTACCAAACACTATTGTTAATAAAAAAGGAAAAATTCAAATTGTTTTTAAATATAGTTTCTAAGCGTTGATGGCTACCACAGTTTACAATTTATTTACAAATGGATGTTAGTCGAGCAGCGAAATATTTTCGCAATAATAACCATTAATTTATAAGCATCAATTTATAATTATTTTATTTTAAAAGGATATTAAAGGCAGTTAACCTAAAAGACTATGTCCGGATTTGGCGCCAGTCGAAAAATGTCGCCAAATCAAAATGACAACAAACCGAGCGTTTGCCAAGACTGTGAAATGACAACAAATAATTACATAAAATGCTGCTCAAAACTGAAAACGTCTGCTGAGAGAATATGAAAGATTTCCTTATTAAAAATTATCGTGGCATTTGCGATCGTAGATCGTTGCGTTATTTTAAAATAAGAACATCGGAACTCAACAGTTTTCTGCAAGTTCAAAACAATGTGCACAAAAAATAATTTAGGAAATGAGTTCTATTAATAATTAATAGTATTTATTATTTTAAATTTATTAATACGATTTAAGAATTCTTTGCGATGAAGGAAATGGACAGGATCAACTAAAAAAGTAGCAAAATAAATTCTCTAATACAAACAGAATACATAGAAAAAAACTTAACTATTTGATAATTATTCGTTTAAAATACGATCCGTTGCGATTTTCGTAGCGAATGGCTGCCATAATACCGATTTGGCGGGGTTACCATATTTGGCGAAAAAATTGCCGGACATGTTCCTCAAGGTTAACCCTTGTGGCTAGACTAAAATATTTCAATGAACGGTGAGCGAGCCTGGATCGCGAAGCGATCCAAAGGGAACTGCGCAAGCAGTTCCCGGGGGTTGGCGAGCGATAGCGAGAAGGAGGCGTGCCCCCTAGTTATGTAAATTTCCCAAAGATCAGATAATATATAACGTCATGTAGATGTGTATTTTTTTTGTCATTCTTGTCTTTATGTTATAACTTGAATAAAGATACTTGTCCCTGACTTTTTTCTTTGCATTCAATTAGCACTGCCACTCTGTTGGGCAATTAAGCCCAACCACGGCCTACTCAACTACTAAGGCCGAAGAAACTTTCCCAAACAAGCTCGGAGACGGAAATTTTGACGTCATAGTTCCGAGTGACGTTGTTCCGAAGATGAAGACAACCTGTCTCGAAACCTGTTCGGAACTACTCGTTTACGACTGACCACAATTTTAGGGTTCCGAATGCGTCCGAACTAGATTCTCGATCTTCGGCAATGGGAACAGTGACGTCAAAATTTCCGTCTACGCTCATGTTTGAGAGAGCTTCTCTGGGGCCTTGTTATTGAAGTAGGCCGTGGTCCAACAGAAATTGGGTTGGAGCACCGTAAACTTAACGACCAAAGTAAATTTTGCAACCCTATGAATCAATATTTATTACCGATTTTACTGCCAATGCTAGATATCCAAAGGAGGTAAAAAACATTATTTTTAAAATATAGTAATCAATGAGTGGAATGCTTTATCAGAATATGTTGTACATTCAAAGAGAGTTGAAGAATTCAATCAGAATCTCGATAATCTATAATAATAAAAAAAAAGAGTCTGTATGTCTGTGGATCGTAAAAGACCTACTTATACTGCCCTCAGAAATTCGAAATTTTTAAGATAGATTCTCTTTAATACCAACGTGTGCACCTGAGGCTTAGTTTTTTCATATTTGTTCCATTTTTAAAGAAAATTCTAATTTTCTGAAAAAAAATACACCACTTTCGCTCAAAAACGATCATTTTATTCCCTTTCGTGTTGCCATTCGACAGAAGAAATTAAAATGAACAACACAAAAATTAATTAAATTTGCTTTTATTTTCTTGCCATTACCATCAGAAACTAAATTAATGATTTGAAAAATAACTGAACGTGCCAATGAGCTAAATGTTTTTTTTTTAAAACCCAGAATGGATGTTTTGACGTGAAATAACCATAACATTGTTATACAATTATGGTTAATTTTGAATTTATCAGAAAAATTGCGATGACAGTAAATTCCTATTGAGGAAGATTTTTGTGATATGAGGATGTGCATTTTATAGTGATGTATTTTTATTTTGGAATCTCTTAAAGCAATATAAGTAACGGGATTTATTCTTTGTAATGAACGGGAACAAAGGCAAAGCCTATTATCCTTTAGCAAATTAAATGACACATATACTTGGATCGATGTGATATTCTTTTAGTCCGTGCGAAGAACGGGTATTTATTTGCTAGTTATATTATATTGGAGACTGGTAAGTAAATAATAAGGTGAGTTAGGTTAGTTTGAATTATCGTTGCACTAGAGCTACACGAGGGCTATTAGGGACGGGCGTCGTAATTTAGAACTACAGTCAAGTGACGAGCCGACACCTGGGTAGGCACCCAACACAACCGTTAAGGGCGACATCACCCGTAGAGTTGGGACTTTGGAGCATATTTAACGTGCACCCCCTCTACAAGGCGCATTATTCGTCAGACATTTTTGGCTGAACAGGCCGTTTATAGGTCGGCAGTTATTTTGGCTATACCGGATCCTAAACTGGGACCTTCCGCATGCAAGGCAAATAAATAATAAACTTGTGGACCAACCCTGCTGGTCACCTGGCCTTATGTTGGTCTAATTTTATTTTATTTGTTTATTTATAGGTGAGGTACCTTATGGACGAGGATGAGTGCTGGTCCCTCCGAGTACAGCAGTACTTGTAGGCCGTCGTACCGCAGCAGTACACCGTCTCTCCATTGCCCATGCGCGGACACTCGAATCCCGTATTCCACTTGCCGAAGATGTCTGTGTAGCCCGAGCAGAAGTCAGCGCCGAGTACTGGAAAAAATTGGGTTTAATTACAGTTTATTTAAATTAAATATAAATTTATGTACATGAACGTGATTATAATGATTTATGAATTATGATTTTAATAATTTGTTTAATTAATTCTGAATACATTATTTCGCACTTTACAAGGAGAAAGTGATAAATGAATAAATGTATTAATGAATAAAATTATTTTCAATACATGTGTCATCATAATACATAATACATATTTCAATACATATGTCAAGACAAACGACAGACAACATAAACAACCGTTTCTGTAGAAGTTGTTTCACTTTTTGGACACGTTTATGGATGAAAAACAACTTACAGACAACATATACATCGATTTCTGTAAAAGTTGTTTTACTACTTGGACACTTTTGTTGGTGAAAGACAAAAGACAGACAACATAAACATCCGTTTCTGTAGAAGTTGTTTCACTTGTAGGACACGTTTATGGATGAAAAACAACTTACAGACAACATATACATCGATTTCTGTAAAAGTTGTTTTACTACTTGGACACTTTTGTTGGTGAAAGACAAAAGACAGACAACATAAACTTCCGTTTCTGTAGAAGTTGTTTCACTTTTAGGACACGTTTATGGATGAAAAACAACTTACAGACAAGATATACATCGATTTCTGTAAAAGTTGTTTAACTAATGGGACACTTTTGTTGGTGAAAGACAAATGACATACAACATAAACATCCGTTTCTGTAGAAGTTGTTTCACTTTTAGGACACGTTTATGGATGAAAAACAACTTACAGACAACATATACATCGATTTCTGTAAAAGTTGTTTTACTACTTGGACACTTTTGTTGGTGAAAGACAAAAGACAGACAACATAAACATCCGTTTCTGTAGAAGTTGTTTCACTTGTAGGACACGTTTATGGATGAAAAACAACTTACAGACAACATATACATCGATTTCTGTAAAAGTTGTTTAACTTGGAACTTTTGTTGTGAAAGACAAATGACATACAACATAAACATCCGTTTCTGTAGAAGTTGTTTCACTTGAGGACCGTTATGATGAAAAACAACTTACAGACATTTTAACATACATAAACATCCGTTTCTGTAGAAGTTGTTTACTTTTAGGACACGTTTATGGATGAAAAACAACTTACGTACAACATATACATGATTTCTGTAAAGTTGTTTAACTACTTGGACACTTTTGTTGGTGAAAGACAACTTTGTAATGTTTGACATGTTTTGTTACTGCATTTTATATTTTATTTATTATATTTGATATGTTATGTTGTGTATTTTAGATACTAAATCTTATATTTTGTTTTGTATGTATTGTATTTAATTTTTTGTGTTATATATATTATGTTTTATATTTTGCTTGACCAGATTTGTTTTCGACTGTGTAATCAGTATTACATTATCATAAATAATGTTTTATTTACGTTCTTTTCGTTTGGAAAAGCTATAAACAAATAAAACGGAGACCATTTGCACAGTTTTTATAGCTATATAGGTGAATAACAAACTAACTGCGAAATGCAGTAAGTCTGGTCAACCTATTTATATTACAAGACCCGACAGACATTGTCTTGTCTTTACTTTGAGTATTGAATCAAAGTTTCGACGCTGCGTACAATGTAAAAGTTGCCTTGGGTGCCTAATCAGGTGTTGGCTCGTCACATGACTGTGGCTCTAAATAAAGACGCCCGTGGCCAATATCCCTCTTGTATAGCTCTAGTGCGGCGATAATTCAAACTAACCCTAACACATACAACTGGATGGGAATATCTACCCTACGCTAAATTTTTAACTTCGCCAAAAGCCGCCAAAGCCAACATTCAATTGGCCATATCATAGCTGTACCAAATCGACAGTTTCATAAGCATAAAGTTTTTACGCTGTACGTAGAGGGAAACAACATTTCTTAGAAGTATTCATCAGATCTAGAATAGCAATCGCCTTTAAAGCCATGACACATTGTAGCAATATCTTCACTTCTTACCATTTATAAACATCAATTAAATTAAATTAGGAAACAAAAAAATCAAAAGATTTCAATTCAATTAATAAAATAATGATATTCAAATAAAAATCCTACAAATTAAGCTCACGTGCTCTGACGTGCTTATATTTAATTTTCGTTCGCGTTGAACGTGCTGAAATTTCTTTTAAATTGAAACAAAAAGTATAAATTCTAATTTTACAATGCTATCCCTATGGAGAAATCGGCTCACGTTTTGCACTCCTACACCCGAATTCGAATCCGTTCAAATTTCGATATACTCATTCATTCCTTCTCCTGACCTTCTCCTGACAATAACAAACACAACGAAAATATAATTAGTGAGATCGGTCCAGCCGTTAAGGCGTGATGCCTTCACAACGAAAAAAATTGGACTTTATTTTATATATAAGATAAGGAAGATTTTTAGTAGGGAACAGAAGCGAACTATCAATACTTTTAGAAATAATAATGATTCGAATTATTTATAAATCAGGATTTAACTTTATAATATAATTGGCATATATCTTATTGAACATCCTTCTCATTTCTTTTTCTACCAAAACTTATATCTTAGATTATTTTTATTTAATTTGGATCACAATTTCACTCTATGAATTTATTTATTGCTAATAAATACAAACCATTAAGCCGTTCTTTTATATTCGATCTATAAACACCAAAACTATCTCAATAATAAGATATATTTTTGAAATGAAATAATAACTACACATCACAACACCAAAGCAAAACCCATTCACCCTTTTAATTATAACAAAAGAAATTCAGAGCCAACTATAAGACCCAGTGTCGGAAAATATCCCTTTATGAGTAACGAAAGGGAAAATTTTCCCCCATAGGGATTTGGGAGCGACTTACAAGAGTCATCTATCACCGTATGGAGGCTTTCCTGTCAAGCACCGTGACGTCATGGAAAGCAAACAAGCTTATTGGATGTCCTTTTTTGTTCTATTTTCTCCAGGGAAACGACTCCTGTTAATAAAGTTCCTCTTCTTTTTTTGGGTGAATTTTTTTATTTCCTTTGTGGCATCAGTGCTTTGTTTGGGGAGAAAAAGAGTTTTTTTTGTTTATCAGAAGGTTGGTCTTTTTTGATTCAAATATGTTTTAGGTTTATTCTAGTTATCTAGAAATGAACGGACTGGTGAAGAATTCGGTAATTAAATCGGGATTTGTTATTTAACTCTTAAATGTTAAAGTTTGCTAGCATTTATAGGACTTTTAATTGTTTTTTTTAGTTGTTGATAACAAGTTCCATTTACTCTGTTTTACTCATAAAATTACAGGTTTTGAAATTTAGAAGTTGTATTTCCCAATTGGCTTTGTTTCCCGTTTAGTCATTCCTGCTTTCATTCTTGGATATAAGTAATGGTTTTAGTGATATGACACGATATAAGCTCAGTTCACTACATTGGTTAACCAATCGATACTCCAATCGTTGAACTGTTGCCCCTCAAGACGTAAAACATGCCCATTTATTGATTTGTAATTCGAAAAAAAAATTACTATTGATTGTTGGTTTGTTGCTGCTGTTTTTTTTATTAAGATAATGAATATATTTTATGTGACTAAATTCTTAGATGTTGTTTGATTGCCATTCCATTCTTTGCTCAATTGGCCTGTTAGCAACGATTTGTGGTCAATAACGTGTGGAAAACACGAAAACACTGACCATAAGTTTAAATGAATAATATGTGCACCTTTTGAAAACACATAAAAAAAAGCTAAACATTGCAATCTTATTTAACTCTTGCTAAATTATTACTTTTCTTCAAAATTACAAATAAATTGTAAACCTTCGTCATGTAAGACAGAATTTTTACTGGCACAGAGCGAGAAAGTACACCCAGGGCGAAGGCGGGTATCGAACCCGCACCCGCTACAGTGAGCAGACTGTTGGCGTAAGGGGCTGCGATAAAACCCACTAGGCCACCCGGGCCCAACCCCTACATCAAGTTCACGTTTTGCTAATGCTTAGTCCAATCATATCCGAAAACTCTTTCGTTTATAAAATAACCAATCTAAGTACACAGCTCTCTACCTCCAGGCAGTTTCTCGCACTTTCGTGCATTTCTCCTGAGAAAAAGAATCCAGTTAATAAAGTTTTCTTTTTTTCTGTATGAATTTCTTTCTCCGTTGTGGCATCAGTGCTGCTGCTTTTGTTTGTTTGCTTGCAGGAGAGGGTAGTGTGTGGTTTGTATGGTGCTGTTTGGAAGGATTCCAAAGAAAATGATTTATATTTTTGTATGCTTAAATTTAGTAAATATATAGAATATTATTTAGGAATGAGCGTATTTGGAAATAATTTACAGTATATAAATAGGATTTATAATTTAAATAAATGCTTGTTTTGGGGTATTGGGAAAGTTTCAGATGATGTAACGCTCTTGTTTTCATTTGTATTTTACTGTATTTCAGTGGTTGTTTCGGTTTCACGTACTGCCATTTAATAATAAATAATAATAACTTTTATTATCACACAACAAAACAACTACAAATTAAGCAAACGAACGCCAAGGGGAAACATGAAAATCCCGTAAAAAGGCGAAATAGAATAATTATTATTTAATTTAAACGCGTATTTAATTTCATTGGCTGCTTCGTTTTCACCATCAACATGACCGATATATATATAAAAAAATAATGTTTTCTTTCTATGCAAGCTTTCTTTAAAAATTGTTTTCAACAACCAACAGCACAGCAAGAAGTTTGCATTAAAAAAATTTATTAAGCATAAAATATTCTAGAAAACTCATTTTCGAATACCAAAAAATAAGTAATTCCAGACAATAAATGACAACAAATCTTTGGAGCTGTTGCCATCCACCACGTGAAACAACCCCATTGTGTAGGAGAATATATGTATTACGAGAAATATCCACTAACAGTGAATCTTTATTGAGTCTATAACCAGAGAAGGTATTATATTTGACATAATAATTAACGTTTAACTGCTAATGCAAATGAAATTTACTATGAATTGTATTTATTTTACACAGTTTGTCAAAAATATGAATGAGTTTGCTATCGTAGAAAAAGTAATACACATTTAAAAATGAATTTGTTAAACTAAATTTAAATAATAAGTTTTATAAGGTTCAATAATTTCGAAAAACATATTAAACAAAAGCAAACAAATATTATATTTGGTTTTCTCTCATTTGTTAGTGTTTTGGCAATACTTTTCTCTTAATATTTTTTCTTGTTGAAAATATGAAAATAAACGTCTATTACACAGTGAGAAAGGAAGAACTCAAAAATTAACCTATGCCAATAAATGAGGGCAGTCAATATTATTATTACATAAATTAAAGAGAAAACAACAACAAATGATACTGCCTTCCTGCGTATTTGGAAATAATTTACAGTATATAAATAGGATTTATAATTTAAGTAAATGCTTGTTTTGGGGTAATGGGAAACTTTCAGATGATGTAACGCTTTTGTTTTCATTTGTAACTTACTGTATTTCATTGGTTGTTTCGGTTTCACGTACTGCCATTTAATAATAAATAATAATAACTTTTATTATCACACAAAAAACAACTACAAATTAAGCAAACGAACTCCAAGGGGATACATGAAAATCCCGTAAAAAGGCGAAATAGATCTGCAAGAGATTTAATGCTAAAAAAATTAAGTATATGTATATTGGATATATGCGTGGAGGATCACGAGTCACCTTCCTGTTCAAGTAACAAATAAACTTTTTTTGAGGTCGCTCTCTAAAATAGCAATTTCAAAATCAGAATGGGGAGTTTAATTTTCCAATTCCATGATTTGTTTTAAAAATAAACACCCTACAATAGTTTTTTACCCATTCTTTAGTCATTTTTGTAATACTCATAAACATAAATGCTTTAAATTAAAGTCGTAAAAATGATAGCATATATTTTTTCACCGACACATTTTCGTATCGCCGGAAGCATAAAGGAACTTCGATCCTTTCATTAAAGTTTCATATCGACTTTTTTCCAAAATTTTTAAACATTAAAAACACTTCAGTACTAAATGGGGAAAAACGTGACGAAAGAGAAATATGTTAACAAAAAAATAATTTAAATAATTAAAATATACTAAAAGTATTTTTTAAATTTATTTTAATGTGGTCTGATTTGAAATCAGTAACGAATTTAAGACAAATATGGAAAACCTAAATAAACCATTTTTTTTAAGGTGATTGAAGTTGATGTTTGAAATTAAACCTGTGTCGATGCATTTTGAAGGGGAAGTTGAATAAACAACCTTAATTTCATAAGGGATTCATACTGTACTATAAGCCACTGTAAATGTAATGCAAAATATACTAGCAACACATTTTTGCTGTTATTTTACATTATTTTTTATGTAAACAGCAGCGTCATAAAAGTAACAGCATTTGTTGCTGTTTATTTACAGAACTATCTTAGGGAAATTACATATATATTCCGGCTTGTATGCTGGATCAGAGACCCGCTTATAAGCTTTCGTCAAGTAAGACAGACACAGAAAGAATTTTTACTGTCACAGAGAAAGGAAGTACACCCAGGGCGAAGGCGGGAATCGAACCCGCACCCGTTACAGCGCGCAGACTGCTAGTGTAATGGTCTAAACCACTCGGCCATCCGGGCCCCAGAACTATCGTTTCCGGGTCAGAACTAAGATTTCCAGATTCAGAACTGAAAATTCCGTGATTCAAAAGGGATTTAACATTACGAATAAGTTTAAAATATGGCTGTGTTCCGACCAATTTTTCCCACTTTGATTTAATTCTTTCGAATACGAAAGAGCAAGTAAGCTAAAAAAACTTCATCCACTTAAAAAAATAAGATAAAAACTATAGTAAGGTAAGATACCCGTATTAATTTTTTCTATTAAATTAAAAATAATTGTATCTCTTCTTTTCAGCGCAGAAAAAAAATAGTATAAATTAAAAAAAAAAAACTCATTTGAAGTGAATGGTAATTTTTTTGTTCTAATATTCTTCTTCTCTGGTAAATTTATTAATTTCGAAGTTAGATTTTTTTTATCGTTAATTTAATTTGAGAGCAATATTCATGTGAAGATGAATTACATTTGCACGCTTATTATTAATGATGTTTTATTCAATATGATTTTTTTTTCAATTTAGTATTTCTTTGAGTGAACGAAACATTTTTAAATTAATTTTTTTTGGAGGGATTTAATTTTCTCGAGGAATAATGATATGATTTAGTTAACATTAAGACCATTGGAAAATTTAAGTTCATTTAAATAAAACTAAACTAACAGTTAATTTATTTGCTTAAACATTTTGATCTAGTTCAACTAAAGTAGTAAGATTTTCTAACAAAATATGTATTTATAATCCTTTTATGACATTAATTTTTTTAAACTATTTTGCTAATCTTCATGAATTATGAAAAATAATTCTCGTTTTTTATCGAAATATTACAAAAGCATATCATAGAAAGGTCATGTTTCTAAAATAAGACTCGTAATTGCATATAAACATGTAAAAAACTCAATTATGATAAAACAGGTTTTAAGTTTATTTTCTTTGGAAACGTAAAGTAAAAACACGAGTACCAGTGTTAGTTTAGTTTAGTTTGAATTATCGTCGCACTAGAGCTACACGAGGGCTATTGGTAGGGTAGGGTAGGGTAATCGTTTCCAGCTGCCTATTTCTAGCCTCCTTCAGGAGCTTTAACACAGCCAATAACGCCTCGTAATTTAGGGCTATTGGTGACGGGTGTCATAATTTAAAACCACAGTCAAAGTACCAGTGTTAGAAAATTGGTGATATTGAATTGACTTTAATATCACTAATCATCATAATTTTTTTTCACTTATATCTTCATCATTTTTTTCACTTATCTACGTCATTTTTATACACTAATCAAAATTTCATTTCTTATTACTTTCCTTACATTTGCATCTCAAATGTTTATTGATATTACTTTAGCTTTTAAACTTATGTTTCAAAAACATGTAAAAAAGATTTAATATAATATATTTATTTGTTCATTTTAAATCGACATAATTCATTTTCGTAGTTGCTAAAAATATCATAAGTTCTTGTTACACCTCTACGCATTGATTAAATCTGCTGCAGCAGAGTAAAATTCGCTTGATAAGTTTGACAGAGATGCAACTAAATCGAATTTTTATTTTATTTTTTATTATTAATACTTTTTTTAATACATACCATAGTACCAACGCATATGATGTAAAATTTTAGATTTGGGTGTTGGGTAAATACTACGACAGAATCACCAGAAAAATTAGATGGATCTACTTATGTGTGTGTGTTGTCTGTTGTGTCTGTCTTACTTGACGAAGGTTTATAAGCGGGTCTCTGACCAAGCACACAAACCTGAATATATATGTCTACCAACCAACCAACCAACCAACCAACCAACCAAGCTTTTGTTGTAAAGTAACTCTTTTATAGTTTTATCTGAACAAGTCATTGTGCCCATAAATATTAAAAAAAAAATTAACGTGGTCAAAATTGAGATTCGTGCTTTATTTTTCATATCTTTAGTATTTTACTGCTTTTCAAAAGTCTTTTTTTCCGAATTAAGTAGGAGGAACCAGGGACACATGGCATTTTTCTGAAGTATTAACTGCAATATTTGTAAAATATAAATTATTTAAAACTTTAGTTTTGGGTCACGTATCCCAATGTATAGGGATACATGACCCACCCATTAAGGATACGTGACCCAACCCATATATTTATTAGTAGGACTTTAAATTATCAAAATAATTTTACATGATAACAAAACTAACATCATATAAAGTCCTATTTTTATCACATTAATTATTCTTATTTTAACAAACTATTCAAATTTAAACGTAAAGACTTTTTAAATGCAAAACTAGGGATCCTTTTATTTTACAGAGAAAACACGGGCCGTTGAAGAACCGCTTCTATTTTATCATTATTAACTTGGTATATTTTATCCATTTCAGGCCATTTAAAACATTTTCCATCCATTCTATTTGCAAACTGAGACTTCTAGGCTCATCAGAATTTTGTTCTTGTGCCTTCTCAAAATAATCTTCTTATATTTCGGTTTCCCCAATATTTGGTAAGAACGCAGTCATTTTCTATTACGCCCGTGATTTTTAAAAAAAATTAGTTGGTCTACTTCGGCCTACTTTTTTTTTTATTTACTTGAGGCACGTATCCCTAATTGACTTGGGTCAAGTATCCCTAGTTGCAATCTTTTTTGCTTAACCCCAAAATCAATTCAGTTGCAAATAAATACATTGACACTATCATGCGTGTAATTGTAGCTGAAAGCATGAACGAAACAATTAACTAATTGAAAAAACCTTTCCTTTAAACCAAAAAATATAAACCGAAAATCCTTACGGCCTCAAAAATTTACTTTTAGTGCATGAAAACGTATTTCTTCTCATTACTAAACACATACGCAATGATTCAGGTCGTTTTTTTCACCATGTGATCAACTGGCTGAAAGGAAAAAAGTGATGACACTATCAACTCACAAAACTTTTCCATTGCTGAGAAGAAGGCATTGGGTCCTGTATCGATTTTGATTTTAACATTTATTTTTGGATAAAATCAATTATAGACTCGTGTTTTTTTTATTTTTGATGCGTCACTAGTCGCGCAGTCTCTAATTAGTTTTTCCTATGGTTTCCTATTAGTTTCTAATTATGATTTTTTAACTCTTACGGAGAAAATAAATTAAAGTTCACCGTGGTAGATATGTTTGCTTTTTAATGAAATATTCACAAAGGTGACTAATTAGTTGGGTTGAACAGTTAAAAAAGCTTTTATGCGGTTTTGGTACGTCTAACCTTTTTGTCCAATTCATGTTTTGCACTGATTTATATTGTGAATAAAATTTTAATTTTTAATAATTAACTTGATTTTAATAATTTTTTAATAATTTCACTCGAACTTATGAAAAACTGGTATATTAGAATGGGTATTGATATTCTTAAAATATCGGTGGTTTATTAGAAATCAATATATATTTGATTTTTTATTTCATATTAAAATTTATATATATGTATAAAAGATTCTTTTAGTCTTCATTTACTTTTAGGGGGGGGGGGGGATTATTTATCCGTTTTATTAATGCACATAATGTTCAAGTTAACGGTTTCATGATCGGTGTTAATAAGGGGTTTATGTAGGAAGCACGTGAACGACTTGACTAACTTCTAATATTGATGGGAAAAGGAAAGTGATCAAATTCTTTAATGAAACATTGCGATATTATGTTCTGACTATAAAACTGCTTATTTTAGCTTAATGATGGGATCGCATACATTATAATAAATAATAATATTTACGTTAACTATTAGAGATTTTACTGATTGCCAAACGGTTTCATACGTTTTAGTGCAGAATGATATGGTGAAATCTAAATATTCACATTATGATTCACAAAATTATGAAACAATCAGTATGATGTATCTCTACTTTTCCAAAACAGTCCTGCTAGTGATATACCAAAATCCTAAATTTTCAAACCGGCTTTGATATTTGAAGAAATGCTTCTTGTTCCCTCATAAAGTGTCTGATTTCTAGGAAGTTCGCCGTGTCGCGATTGTAGTAACAATGGGCAGCTCATCACAACCACTCTGGTCATAAAACTTGAAGGTCAACTACTCCAATCGATGTAGTATTAAAAAAAATAATAAAATACCACGACTTGTCCCCTTCGTTCTCCCAATGACTTATTCAACATCCGACAATTGGGCATAGAGCTTTATGCCCCTCCCAGTATTTCTGCCAGGCCAATTCTCTGTTTAAATACTGTAATTTTTCTCTTTTGGATTCAGGATGGATGCTGATTGTGGCAATAAGGTATTGCGGTTTTGGCACTATTTGATCGATGTATATTCTTGATCAAAGTCAAGGAACTCTAGTTTATTATAATGTAAGGTCTCGTCTTTCCTTACCTCTGATTTTCAAAGGGGATAATGATGGTGCAGTGGCTAAATGGTAATTGTGGGATATATTTATTCTCGAAACTTTCTTTTCTTGACAAAACGGAATTATGGGTCAAATGTCCCTAGTTCCCCCTACTGAAATTTGGAACATGTATGGGTGGGCTAGTTTCTGGTGCCGCAATTCCTTCTACCCTTCATACCTGCCTTCCTTCTATCGTTTCTCCAATTGGTGTTCTGTTCCCACGTGACATTGATTCACCGATTGGGGTTCGGTAAAGAATTTATTTTCATTCTCATTTCTGTTGCCACTCAATATCTGAAAATTCTCATTGTATATAGTACGTTAAGAAATGTGTAAAAATAGTGGTTGAAATTTTTTTTGTTACACTATTCTGTTAAGCTTACCAAAAAACTTCAACAATAAGAGAAATTTACACTCAGGATTTTTACAATATTTGTTCTTCTTTTTAGCTGGCATTACAGCCTTATGCAAGCCTCAGCCTCCGCCACAACAGCTCTCCTTAGATGGATCCACTTATGTGCACAGAAAAAAATGTTTTGTTGGGAGAACCAAATTTTTTTTGTTGACGTGTTTTGTTGACTAATTTTGTTAACTTAACAATATTTTACTTATCCCAACAAAACGAGTATTTTCGCCACAACAAAACCCGTTTGGTTGAGGTAAGCTCGGCCTGCTATTGGCTGTTTATAACTGTGACGTCATGGCGCCTGTCATCAACGGCAAATCGAAGAAAATTAAGGGCGCCATTCGGCCATTATCGTCGTGGAAGGATTTGATTGCTATTTTCAAAGGTAACTTAGGGTCGTAGTGAGCCTAGTGGTCAGCACCTCGGTCTCGAGATCGGGAGGTCCCGCGATCGAGTCCCGGTACCACTGAAGACCTACCGAGTATATGCGGAGTACGTGCTCGTTAGATCTGTTGGGTCCGAAAGTCCTGTGGTCGGTCATTGAGCATTTTCGGTTTGGCGCATTTTTGGTTGAATCAACAAAACCATTTGGTTGAATCAACAAAATAATTTCAACAAAATAATTTGGTACTGACAACAAAATTTTTGTTGGCGCTATATTGACCAAAAAATTTTGTTGAAACAACAAAATTTTTGTTCTTTCAACAATTTTTTTTTCTGTGTGTGTGTGTGTTGTGTCTGTCTTACGTGACGAAGGTTTATAAGCGGGTCTCTGACAAAGCACACAAACCTGAATATATATGTATACCAACCAGCTCTCCACCTGTCCCGCTTCAAAGCCAAACCCTTCTAGTTTTTAATCTTCCATACTTTACGATACCATCTTTTACCATATTTGTGGCGTTGAAATTGGTAAAATTGAAATTATTGGTATGAGTTACAATCATTTTATCCAAAAAAACACATCTTTCTTGAACAGGCTAGATGTATTTCAAAAATCTGGATGAATTATTTTTTTTCTTCTGTTCTCAATGAATAAATTCACGGTATCCTAGACACGAACTGATAGATTCAACTGAACTTAACAAAATGTATTATTATTTCGAAATATAAACAAAAACGCATGTTTCCACTCTATTATCGAGGTATTTGTTCGATAGCTTGGTTCTACATTAGTTTTAGAACAAAAATGTAGTTTATTATTCTATCAAACCAAAACCCCGAGTTGTTTTAACTCGTTCCAGACATAATCGAATCTGGCAACTTCTTGTTCTCGCGAAGTTCTCGAAAAGTTCTTGTTTCTTCAATTCTGATTTTCCATCTCAGATTTCAAACAGAGCGAAGCAAAAAACGAAACACAAACACAGGTTATACCGGCGTAATCAGTTTAGAACTGTTTTTTTTTTTACGAAATAGAATTTTCTCTTCTCCTTTAGAACGTTTGCAGGAGTCGAAAAGAATTACTTTTTCCTCGCCTTCCGAATGTGGCTTTGCTATGGCAAATGGCGTTTTTTATTAGAATATTTGTTTTAACGGAATGGCAAAGCAGAAAATATAAAACAAACTAAGCTTGTATTACATAAGTGTTTGGTTATGCTAAGAGAAATATGTTTTTTTTAAAAATTAAACACTTTATTATCTAAACTTTGCGATGTTTTATGTGTAATTAGAATTTAATTTTTGAAGTTTGTAACCGCAGTTGACATCTAAAATGTATCTGTATGTAAGCAACAGACCAGTTGCGACTATCCCTCACTTTCCATTAAATTTCTTCTGTACGGAAAATATACTGCAAACAAATATGGCTTACTCTTCCTGCTCACCACTGGTATTGTAGAAAGCGCTCGAGGGGGATCGACAAGATATGACAGCAATTTCAAGGCTTAAAAGTGGCCATCTTAAAGGAATGACTTTTTACTCGGGCTGCAAAATTTTTCCAACCTGCAACAAGTGTCATCTAAAGCCAGAATATCCTGGTCTAACCTGGATTGAGGCTTAGGCTTATGATTTAGCTTAGAAGAGCTTAAGGGGAACCGGAGCCCTCATTTGAAGCCCATGTTAAAATGACCTTTTTTATGTACCTTTTTCTCAAAATCTATTTGATATTTTTTAATGAAATTTTTACCAGTTGTTAAATGGATGTTTAACTATACTTTAATAAGCATTTTCAAAATTTTTGTTTAGTTTTTAAATTATAATTTTTTAAGTGAAACTACATATTTTTTACCTAAAAAACATCAATAATATTAAAAAGAAAAAAATTAAGATATTTATAGCCAAATCCCTCCAGCGGGTTTTAGAAACAAACTTCTTAAATACGTATAAAAAATTTCAGGCTGATACTTACAGTAGATTTTGAGAAAAAGGTACATGAACATTGAAAAAGTAAGTTTTGAGATATAACCGTTTAAACTAAACAATAGTGGATTTTTACCTATAAAACATGACAGGATTTAACCTAAACAACGTTTGTTTAAAAAATATTAAAAATACTTCCAGTACTCGAAACTTTTAATGTAAGATATCGTTGAAAAGCTAAGGTTTCATATTTTAAGAAACACTAAAAACATTGAAATGCCATTTTTGAAAATTTTTGGGGGTTTGGTCTCCCTTAAATCATCTAGACTTCTTGTTATTTAGTTTGCTAGAAACATGGACTCGTGAACGAGATCCAGCTGTTGCTAGGTCATGAAGGTTTAGTAACTACAACAACAGCAATAGATCAAGTGAGGGTTAAATGTTGTCGTCATCACTTGACTGCAGTTCAAAAATGAAATTCTTTTCGCCAATAGCCCTTATGTCACTTCAGTGTTGACGTTGGTTCAACCGAAATAAAAAATGGCCCCAATGATGTAAAATTCAATAGAAAAATTTCTCTAATTGTACTAGCTGGCCAGGCAGTCAGGAGGTCATGGGTTTGAATCCCGGCAAATGGGCATGTATGTAAAATAAGTCGACAGGGGAAACTTAACGTTTAACCTCCTAAGACCCGAGCAAAGTCCTACACGTATATTCTTAATCTAAACATACTATTCATACAAATATATGCTAAAAAGTATTTTTGCAAAGTAATTTTTAAAAAAATTTATGTTTAATGGTTACTGAGAAGCTCTAGCCTTAAGCTCTAAAAATACACATTTTTTGTGCTATATATGCAAAAAGAAAGGCTGTATCACTTATTTGTAGTTAAAAACAATGTTAAAATAAACTGTTAATGCAAAGTACCTTTAAAATTAATTACTAAAAGAACTTTTTGAAAAGTTTGAAAAAAAAATTTAAATTAATTTTTTTGGGAACTCTAATATCGTATTGTCACTCTTTCAACTTAATTTTTTATAGAAATAAATGACTGACACCTGTAATCAATGGCTGAAAACTGATATTTGGGTCTTTTTCTATCGGACCAGGTCAATTTCGGAACTAATTGACATGTTAATTGTCTGTGAGGAGGTTTTAAAAAATGTCCCCAAATGGGGACGCCAGGTCGCAAGAGGTTAAAAGTCTTTACTGCAATCCATCTGAATATAATTTTTTGGCGTGTTCTCTCCTCGGAAGAAAGAGGCCGATTGATTCACATATGGCAATTATTGTTGCTTGTTCCGTTTGATTGACCAATTAGGTGCGAGGATCGGGAAAGGTTGTAAGTTGTTTTTTAAAGTTTTGCTGACTCAACATTTTCTATTGGAACGACTGAGCTGATTGACTCGGTGACGCCACCGGAATGTTGTTGGGATGTTAAGCAGTATTATTAAAGATACGTGCAAAAGGTAATTTAAATTATGAAGTTTAATTGAGGTTAAATAACCCACTTCCACACAACAGTTGTGTTTAGCAGGTAAAAAGGCGCCAAACACAGCATTAATTCTATATTAAAAAAATTTATGCTAAATTTGGCTAGTTTCATTTAAATTTTATTTCGAAAATTCAATAATTATTACTTATCATTTGCAAAAATTAATCTATATTTTAAAGAATTAATATGTAATATTCCTCGCTTTTAAATAGAATGAAAATATTTAATATTAACATACGAAGAATCTCGTAGTGAAATATATTTGACGTCATTTCAAACTGATCGATGTCGCAAAAATAAATTTATTGTCTAAAAGAATTAAAGTTTCTCGAGTGATTGTTGCGAATGGCAATGGCGAATTAATTCTAATAAAAATGGTTTCCTATGCTTTTTGAATGAGCATTAAATTTTGCAGTATTTTACATAATTGAAGTACTTCGAATTAGAATTCTTTTCTGAAATTTTCAATGTATTCTAATTTCGAGATGCGCTGAATTTTTTGACGTATTACACTTGTCGGTAGCATTTGTAGTTTGGGCTATGAACGAGGGTGACGGACTGAACGATTATAATACTTTCTACTTTTTATGTTATAAACGTAGTGTGGAAGCTAAAATACAAGCTTTTGAGGGGTTTAAGTCATATAAGTCATGTATATATTTGTGTTGATTCAGTTGTGCCACTGAAGAAATGCCATACGGGGTGTAGTACTCGCCTTAGCCATCCGAGGAATATATTATGCTCGAAAAAAAAATCCAGCCGATAGAAATATCATGTATAAGTAACTGATGCAGAGTAAAATCTGTTTGTGGTTCAAAGTATCAGAACATATTTTCGAAAGCTCAAAGATCAGATATTGAACTATATTAACGAAGAATACATGGCTTCTTCGTATTTAACATATATTATTGTGATGACCATGATTAATTATTTGGTTGCAACACATTTCAAAAGTACAAGGGGAAAACCGCTTCATAGACAGGGAATCTGTCCGTATTGACGTAGGCTTGGTGAGTAGTGGCGATCGGAAACCGGTTTCACCTTTTGTTCTTCTTCCGTGGTTCAAGCATCAGACTATTTCTAGCGTGCATCTCGTTCATAGAGATAGAAAATTTGTGCGCCGCGGCGGATTTTGCCAGTTTTGCTTTAGTTCTTCACACCAGTTTAGGCGATGACTTGCTATCTTCGCCAAGTAGACATGATGCAGACAGACTACTATGTAATGAAGGGGTTCTTCCCCTGTAGGGGGAACTAGGGACATTTGACCCATAAAGATACATGACCCATTGCCTTTTTCTCAGCAATGGAAAAGTTTTGTGAGTTGAAAGAGGCATCACTTTTTTTCTTTCAGCCAGCTGATCATATGGTGAAAAAAACGAGCTGAATCATTGAGTATAAGTTTAGTAATGCGAATAAATACTTTTTCATGCACTTAAAGTAAATTTTTGAGGCCGTAAGGTTTTTCGGTGTAAATTTTTTGGTTTAAATGAAAGATTTTTTCAATTAGTTACTTGTTTAGTTCATGCTTTTAGTTACAATTACATGCATGATAGTGTCAATGTATTTATTTGCAAATGACTTGGTTTTAGGGTTGAGCAATAAAAGTGCAACTAGGGATACTTTATCCAAGTCAATTTGGGATACGTGACTCAAGTAAATAACAAAAAAGTAGATTTAATTTTAAGTAGATTAAATTTTTAAAAAATCACGGGAGACCCAAAAAATGCCTTTGTTCTTACCAAATATCGAGAAAACCGGAATATAAGAAGATTTTTTTGAGAAGGCACAAGAACAAAATTCTGATGAGCCTAGAAGTCTCAGTTTGCAAATAGAATAGATGGAAAATGTTTTTAATGGCCTGAAATGGATAATATATCTAAAGTTAATAATGATAAAATAGAAGCGGTTCTTCAACGACCTGTGTTCTCTCTGTAAAGTAAAAGGATCCCTAGTTTTGTATTTAAAAAGTCTTTACGTTTAAATTTGAATAGTTTGTTAAAATAATTAATGCGATAAAAATAGAACTTTATATGATGTTAGTTTTGTTATCATGTACAATTATTTTGATAATTTAAAGTCTTACTATTAAATATGTTGGTTGGGACACGTATCCCAAATGGGTGGGTCTTTTATCCCTATACATTGGGATACATGACCCAAAACTAGAGTTTTAAATAATTTATATATTTCTATAATATTGCAGTTAATACTTCAGAAAATACTAATATACATTGTGTATGACTTATTAAATTATAAATTGACTGCATTTGCACATTTATAAATAGTGTTTTTTTTTAAAGTTACAAGCCAAAACCTACAAGTTGGCTCATGTGTCCCTGGTTCCCCCTACGTAATTCGGAAAACTGATTTTTCAGTGTTTTTTGATCAAAATATTTTTTATTGTATGACTACTGATTATCAATTTGTATATGATATTATAATAATTACTAAAAGAAATATTTAAATGAGCTTACCTTCGTGATCTTGGCTGGACAATTCCCGTACATCAGTCTCTCGCATGCTCATCTTTGATAAATATATTCCAGTTGTAGCAGTATTTTCTAAAAATGTCAACTTAAAAAAAGTCTTGAATAGTGTACAAAACTGTTAATAATTCACGGATTTCTTCTTTGTTCAGAATTCACAAAAAATCACTTTATTTTGCTGCGTTGAGATTTTTCAGTAATTTACAAATACACAAAACACGAAAATGTGTTGTTGACTTTTGTCCTGTTTGAAATAACAGTTCTTGTAGACATACTAGAAGTTTAGTTTTTTTAAAAACTTGCTCTTGTTTTAAAATGCTTCTTGAAGTTCGTAAGGTTCAATTCAAGCTTCTCCACAATTCAGTTGACATTAAAAATTTTTGTTTTGTTATTAGCTTTAAAAAAATATTTAGATGAATTCACACAAAGCAGAACATGAAGGTTAATTTGCTGACGTCTGAAAAGGGAAAAAAAAACATTATCAGTTTATAAAAGCATTGATACAACTGTGCGTTTTATTTAAATCAATTTTTAGCTTCCACACTACGTTTATAACGTAAAAAGTGGAAGGTATTATAATCTTTCAGTCCGTCTGTCTGTCCGTCACCCACTTTCATAGGCAGAACTACAAATGCTACGGACAAGTGTGATACGTCAAAAAATTCAGCGCATCGAAATTAAAATACATTGAAAATTTCAGAAAAGAATTCGAATTCGAAGTACTTCAATTATTTAAAAAACTGCAAAATTTAATGCTCATTTAAAAAGCATAGGAAGCCATTTTTATTAGAATTAAATCACCATTGCCATTCGCAACAATCGCTCGAGAAACTTTAATTCTTTTAGACAATAAATTAAAATAAATTTATTTTTGCGACTTCGATCAGTTTGAAATGACGTCAAATATTTTTCACTACGGATTCTTTGTATGTTGATATGAAATGTTTTCATTCTATTTAAAAGCGAGGAATATTACATATTTATTCTTTGAAATATAAATTAATTTTTGCAAACGAGAAGTAATAACTATTGAATTTTCTAAATAAAATAAATGAAACTAGCCAAATTTAGCATGTAAATGTTTAATATAGAATTAATGCTGTGTTTGGCGCCTTTTTACCTGTTAAACAAAACTGTTGTGTGGAAGCGTTGACAGATTCTTTTACAAACCTACTGGTTTTTAATAGTGTTGTTTTTGTATGAAGCTCAATATTTTTAATAAAAGGTGCAATACTTAAATTTGTGGTCGTAGATTACGATATATTACCATGATTTTAATAAATTTTTTGTATTCTGCATGATAGTATTATTTTTACTATATAGAATTTAATGAATTGAAGATTTTATCACTGTATATAATGCTACCAATTTTATAGAGTTTTAAGATTATATAGATACGAATCAGATTTAGATAATGATAGAAGCCTAAAATACCAATAAAACTGATTTATATTGTGTGCGTTTATGTCTGTTATCGATTGTACTTGTGTGTACTTGTGTGTACTATCTTCAATAATAGCCAGACTGCGAACAAAACATTTAAAAGGAATGAAAATCTCAACGGAAGGACAAAGAAGCTTCTCCACAAACTGTCCAAACTGTCCTGGTGTCCAACTGTCCCCGCAGCATATATTTGGCTGCCCAGCAATTCAAGCCAGGCTCTTCAGGATTGGCTTTGAAGACCCAGAAATTTTAATTCTCTCCGAAGATGCAGAGGAAATAGCGAAAGCTGTCTACGACAGCTTCGGATCCATCTAGTTTTTGCACACAACATGGACACGACAACAACAACAACTTGTGTGTACTATTGATTGACCTCATTCATTGGCTTAGGTTAATTTATTGGTTCTTCTTTTCTCACTGCGTAATAGATGTTTATTTTCAACAAGTTTGGATACTACAGCGTATTCTTTTTATTCCCCTTTTAATTGTTTTTATCGTTTGTATAATTCTTTTATTTACGTTCTTGATGTTTTTTTTATATGTCACCAAATGTTTTTAAATATGCGGTTTTGCCTCTGTTTTAACTTATGTCTGTATATGTGTTCCCTGTAATTGGGATTTTCTCTTGTAGTTGTGACACAATAAAATAAAAATAAGAATTTATCAAGCTTCAAATGTGAATTTACATTAATTTATATTATTTTTCACAATGCAATCCCTTTGCTTCACGTCGTGGATGGCAACAGCTGCAACTGTTTGTTTTCATTTGTTGACTGGAATTACTTTTGTTTTGGTATTTGAAAATGATTTTTCTAAGAATATTTACTTATTAAAATTTTTAAATGCCAACTTCTTGTTGTGCTGTTGGTTGTTCAAAATATTTGTTAAAGAAAGCTTGCATAGAAAGAACAAATACTTTTTATCAATATCGGTTGTTTTGAGAGCGAAACCGAAGCAACCAATGAAATCGAAGTACGGATAAAAAAGTTACATCAGCTGAAATATTCCCATTTACACTAATTTATATTACTTTGCACCATTGAAAAAAAAACTATCTTTAATTCTGTTTTAAAAACTTCAATCCCTGCTCTACCCGTCAGGCCACTAACGACACAAACACGATTCTCATTTATCAACTGGCAACCCTCTTTCCCCTCGAAAATCCAGACGATTTATTTCAATACACCAATGTCGTGAATCTTCATCGTTTCCTGACTTTTCGAACGTATTTTTTCATCTGATAAGTGAGAAACTGAAGACGTCATGAATTAGGTGCCAGTTTTTTCACCCTCTACGTTTCTAACTTTTACTAAATTTATTTTTTACGATATAGGTTTTTTTTCTTTCGAATTTTATTTTCTAGGAAAAGTTGTTTAAGCTATGCATAGAGAGCAGGTGTTAAATGCTGTTGTTAAGGTTTTGAATAAATTTTCGCTGATTTCAAATGTATCTTTTTTTTGATCAAATTTATGAACTTAATAAATTGTGATTTTAAATGTAATGGGGTTGTTTCACGGAAGATCTGGCAATAGCTCCGCGTTCTTGTTTTCCTGTCTCTCGAATTACTTTTGTTGATTCGAAATTGAGTTTTCTAAGAATAAGTTATTTTAGTTGTTATTTTTTAAAATTACAACTTCTTGCTGTGCTGTTGGTTGTTTTAATCATTTATCAAGGAAAACTTGCATTGAAAGAAGTTGGAATTTTAAAAAGTTAACAACTAAAATATTCTCTTCGAAATCTCACTCCCGAATACTAAAACAGCAGTAATTCGGAAGACATGAAAACAAAACCGCAGAGCTATTGCCAGATCCTCCGTGAAACAACCCCATTAATGAGGGTCTGGTCTTTCTGGGGTTGGTTGAGTTGATTCAAATTAACGTTTAACTAGAGCTACACGAGGGATATTGGCGACGGGTGTTATAATTTAGAACCACATTCAAGTGACGAGCCAACACATGAGTAAGCAAGTGACACCTGATAAAAATAGCCATGTTTCAATTTCAAATACTACATGCAAAAGCAAAGGATTATAAGATATGACCTTGACCAAGGTTTAAAACCTTCATTTACTTTATGAGTACATGTAAAAAATTAAAGCAATTTGAAGTAATAGTTTGGAGAAAATGAAATGTGTTTTTTACGATAAAGTAAAAACATAAAAATCTTGTTTTGAGATACGCAACAAAATGTAATTGAGATGGTAATTTTAAGAAGGTAATTATTTAACTCTAAATTGCATTTAACTCTTTTAATACGTTTATAGGCATACACGCATATTATTCAGATTCAGACCATTTTTTTTTGCAATTAATACATATATTTAAGTTTTTAATAAATGATTGATACGAGATTCGTCAGGTCAATGCTAACTAAAACCTCCATAACTTTTTTTTCTATTTACACTAGAAACAAAAATTTTGGTAATTTATGAATCCAATGAATTTTCCTTTTAAATTATACAAAAAACGTGAAATTTGTCTGAATTTCGAGTTTCTAACCCCCCCCCCCCCGATCGTTAGATCCTTCTTTTTCCGTATTTTGTGCAACAGTCTTTCTTACAATAACCTTAAATTTTGAAATTCCTTAATTAATAAATTTTTTATTCACATTCTACTTTTTTCATTTGCAAATGTTTTAATGATCATCTCTTCAAAAATAAACTTGATTATGTATTTTAAAACACATATATGTTATCACGGCCAACTACAATAACAAGGCCAGAGAAGCTTTCCCAAACATGAGCGTAGGCGGAATTTTTGACGTCATTGTTCCCATTGCCGAAGATCGAGAAACTAGATCGGACGCATTCGGAACCCTAAAAATGTGGTCAGCCGTGAACGAGTGGTTCCGAAAAGGTTTCTAGACAGGTTATCTCCATCTTCGGAACAACGCCACTCGGAACTATGACGTCAAAATTCCCGTCCCCGAGCGTGTTTGGGAGAGCTTCTTTTTCCTTAGTAGTTGAGTAGGCCATGATGTAATTTAACTTAAATTAAATTTAAAATATATGCAGTGAAAACAATCATATAAATTTCCCCATTTACAGACAGTTCGGAAGGTAGGTATGCGGCTACCTTAAGGGGGAATGGGCGCGCTGGAACGCGGGTCTCCAAAATCAAGTGCCTCAGTGTTAATACAATGGCGAAAAAACTATTTTCTCTGCCACATTTCTCCGGCTGCATTGAATATTTTTACAAACGTTTTTTTAAATAATAAATGTAGATAACTTACTGGTCTCTATCTTCTCACTTTTTGAAATTGCTTCGAATCTTTTGTGTAAAATTATTTATTGAAAATTAAAAAAATATTCGAACCAATTTCAAAATGTGGGAAGATCGGGACCTGTAAGTCAGCTACATTTATCACATAAAAATGCGCTTGTAAATATATTCAATACAGCCGGAGAAGTGTGGCAGAGAAAATATTTTTTTCGCCATTGGATTAACACTGATGCACTTTGCTTTGGAGACCCCCCGGTTCAGCGCGCCCATTCCCCCTTAAATTATGAACAAGTGGGTTGCGATTGAACGAGTTGTTTTGCTCCACATCTCTGCATTTTAGCCTCAAATGCAATTTACAGTTTTCGGGCGGCAGTTTCCATTTGTATTCTTCTCCGTCAATCGGCGCCCTGGGAACTCGCTTTTAAAACCGTTCTCGTGTTGCCCATTTCCGGGGCTGTATTGCTCCAGGGGAAATGCCTACGCTTTTTTCCAGATTTTTTTTGTTTGATTTATTTATTTACTTTCGAACAAAAAACTTTTAAATTCTACTTTGGATTCTAAGTGTGTGGTGGGAAGCCAGAAAAACGTGCGTGAAATGTAAAGAACTGGAAGCAGGGGTCAGTTTAATGGACGTTAAAATAAGTGTGAGGGTCGATTTTAGGAAAATGTTCAATTTGCGTCCTAACCCATTTTTTTAATATTTTTGAAATAATACACGGCTCACAACAATTAGAGAAGCGCATGGTTTAAACCCTTTCACCCCCAATAATTTTATTTGGAATTATCAGCTTAAAAGTTTTTTTTCTGATTAAGTTAAGCTCGTACAGCTGGGAAAAAAAACGATTCACCCTTCGTTTTTCGGCTGCTATTGGTCAAGGAATTTTGTTAAAGGTGTCATTTTTCAGGAAATAGCGTAAGGAATTGAGAACTGGCAACCAAAATTGTATAAGGGGTCGTCTACATATTAAAATTAGTACCTACTTTGAAAATTCCAATAGCAACACCCAATTTTTAGCCTACTTTTCTTTTTTTAATTCGAAAGAATTAAAAAAATGAAAAGTAGGTATTGACATGCGGTCGATGTCCGTCTGTCCGTCTGTCCGTCTGTCTGTCTGTCCGTCTGTCCGTCCGTACCCCCCTTCCAAAATCGGTTCTAATCATTGGATCTTAAAAATTCTTTTTTTGTTAGAAAGCTATAACCTCAGATACCCAACTTTCATACTTTTTGTCCGTCTGTCTGTACGTCCGGACGGACATAAATCTACTATCTGTCGGCGAATTTCCCATTGAATTAGCATTGAAATTCAATTTTGAGTCATTTAAATCACTGTAGGTATTGAAATGCGGTTGATGTCCAACTGTCTGTCTGTCCATCTGTCTGTCTGTTCGTATGTCTGTCTGTTCGTATGTCTGTCCGTCTGTCTGTCCGTCTGTCCGTCCGTACCCCCCTTCCAAAATCGGTTCTAATCATTGGATCTTAAAAATTCTTTTTTGTTAGAAAGCTATAACCTCAGATACCAACTTTCATACTTTTTGTCCGTCTGTCTGTACGTCCGGACGGACATAAATCTACTATCTGTCGGCGAATTTCCCATTGAATTAGCATTGAAATTCAATTTTGAGTCATTTAAATCACTGTAGGTATTGAAATGCGGTTGATGTCCATCTGTCTGTCTGTCCATCTGTCTGTCTGTTCGTATGTCTGTCTGTTCGTATGTCTGTCCGTCTGTCTGTCCGCCTGTCTGTCCGTTTGTCTGTCTGTCTGTACCCCCCTTCCAAAATCGGTTCTAATCATCGGATCTTAAAAATTCTTTTTTGTTAGAAAGCTATGACCTCAGATACCCAACTTTCATACTTTTTGTCCGTCTGTCTGTACGTCCGGACGGACATAAATCTACTATCTGTCGGCGAATTTCCCATTGAATTAGCATTGAAATTCAATTTTGAGTCATTTAAATCACTGTAGGTATTGAAATGCGGTTGATGTCCATCTGTCTGTCTGTCCATCTGTCTGTCTGTTCGTATGTCTGTCTGTTCGTATGTCTGTCCGTCTGTCTGTCCGTCTGTCCGTCCGTACCCCCTTCCAAAATCGGTTCTAATCATTGGATCTTAAAAATTCTTTTTTTGTTAGAAAGCTATAACCTCAGATACCCAACTTTCATACTTTTTGTCCGTCTGTCTGTACGTCCGGACGGACATAAATCTACTATCTGTCGGCGAATTTCCCATTGAATTAGCATTGAAATTCAATTTTGAGTCATTTAAATCACTGTAGGTATTGAAATGCGGTTGATGTCCATCTGTCTGTCTGTCCATCTGTCTGTATGTTCGTATGTCTGTCCGTCTGTCTGTCCGCCTGTCTGTCCGTTTGTCTGTCTGTCTGTACCCCCCTTCCAAAATCGGTTCTAATCATCGGATCTTAAAAATTCTTTTTTTGTTAGAAAGCTATGACCTCAGATACCCAACTTTCATACTTTTTGTCCGTCTGTCTGTACGTCCGGACGGACATAAATCTACTATCTGTCGGCGAATTTCCCATTGAATTAGCATTGAAATTCAATTTTGAGTCATTTAAATCACTGTAGGTATTGAAATGCGGTTGATGTCCATCTGTCTGTCTGTCCATCTGTCTGTCTGTTCGTATGTCTGTCTGTTCGTATGTCTGTCCGTCTGTCTGTCCGCCTGTCTGTCCGTTTGTCTGTCTGTCTGTACCCCCCTTCCAAAATCGGTTCTAATCATCGGATCTTAAAAATTCTTTTTTTGTTAGAAAGCTATGACCTCAGATACCCAACTTTCATACTTTTTGTCCGTCTGTCTGTACGTCCGGACGGACATAAATCTACTATCTGTCGGCGAATTTCCCATTGAATTAGCATTGAAATTCAATTTTGAGTCATTTAAATCACTGTAGGTATTGAAATGCGGTTGATGTCCTTCTCTCTGTCTGTTCGTATGTCTGTCTGTTCGTATGTCTGTCCGTCTGTCTGTCCGCCTGTCTGTCCGTTTGTCTGTCTGTCTGTACCCCCTTCCAAAATCGGTTCTAATCATCGGATCTTAAAAATTCTTTTTTTGTTAGAAAGCTATGACCTCAGATACCCAACTTTCATACTTTTTGTCCGTCTGTCTGTACGTCCGGACGGACATAAATCTACTATCTGTCGGCGAATTTCCCATTGAATTAGCATTGAAATTCAATTTTGAGTCATTTAAATCACTGTTGCCAAATCAACAATGGCATGAGAAACTTTATTTAAACATATTTGAAGCAAAATAATATTTTCATGAATCAGTTTGGAATGACGTCATAAAATGTAGAAAAATTTGATTCTTTGATTATTCATTAATTATCTACCAAGAAAGCGGCAAGGCATACTTTTGCATGCAATTATGCTTAGTTTTAATTTACATTTCTTGTTTTTTAATGCAGTTCGGAGTAGTTTCATTACTTTTGTTATTAATAAATATTTATTCTTCGAGCTACAAATAAATCACGAGCAGATGATAAATAATATTTAATTAATTTGCGAAAGAATATTAAGGAAAATAGTTGATTTTGGCTTTTAGAAGTTTAAATTATAGCTGGGTGTGTTTCGATTTTTTTTTCTAATGTGTATAAATCTAGTGTAGAAACGGCTGTTGATGATATTTACTTTAGGAACCTAGTTTTTTTCCCCGATTAGAACTACAGTAAGTATTTAAGTAACAGGAAAGTAGGCTATTTTAGTTCTTTATGAACTTCTTGTTTTATATATAAAAATGTTTATCATCTTTAAAATACCCCAGATCCAAAAGAAAATTAATTAATTTGCATTATTTGTTGAGATATAAGCATTGAAAGTAGAACTCCCATAATGTTAAAAAAAAGTTTCATAAACTTTTATTCATACCTCCACAAATAAAATGAATTTAACAAAAGATTTTTTTTCATTATATACTTCTTAATCTTCCAAAAACAAATCACACAAGTTTTTTCATCAATTTTTCATTTTTAATATTTTTTTATTTAAATTTAAATAAGAAAAAAAAACATGAATAGCAACCCCAAATTAATTTTATATAAATCGATAAAGTAGATCAAGCAGAAGCAAAATCCCGATTTTTTTTAAAATTCAACAACAATTATTTGCCCAGTTATTGTAAAAATACTGAAAAAAAAAACGAATTTTAGGGACCGTGTAAAAAATTACTTAGCAAATTGGATTCTAACTAGCATTATCGTTTGGTGGTTGAAAAGCGTTTTTTGGTAAATGTATATTCACATTACTGATGTCTGTCAAATGTCTAAAAATCTTTTCTTGTTTCAAGTGCATACAATGTATTTTGTTTGTATAATTAACATTAAATTATATAGATTACTATGCTTTTGAATGTATGTTATTTCCAATACAATTTCAAAAAGTGTGTTTTATATTAAAAATTAAATACCCTAAAATATTATTGGAATTCGGTGTTTAGTATATTTCGTTGTTACCACATTGATTATTTAAAATGATTAGTGCCAGTTCCCATTGCCTTGGTTAAAAATCATTGCCAAATCATTCTGCGTAATTTTATTTTGTTTTCCTTAAATATCGTGTTAAGATCGTAACTCTCGTTTTGTAATATGTGGTTTATTTAACCGATAAAGTGCACCGAAGTTTAAACAAACTTTTTGTAGCAATATGAATGAAACAAAAATTCGCATAAAATGTAAAACATAAATGTAAGAATCATGTTTGTTTATCTGATTGTAACTAATCGCATTTGAAAATCTGCTCGTTATAAATAATCGTATATGTGACTTAATTTATAATTAAAACTTTTTCTCGTCTACACTTTATTTTATTTATGAATTTTAAAATCCAAAATTTAAAAAAAAACATAAAAAAATCATAATATTAGTGAAGAAGGTTTAATTCTAGCATCCTTTGGCGAGATTATGTTAACCCTTTTGTTAGCTTGTCGTTTCGAAAAGACACCCTAAATATTACCTTTTTCAATTTGGAGATTAGTTTCCCACACGTTGTAAGATTTTCGAGTTGAAAAAGTTGTTTCTCCGCTTTCTTAATTTTCACATGCAACCATTTAATAATGTAAAACCTAGTAAAAGTTTAGCACAGACACAAAACAAATGAAGAGCTTGGGGAAGAGCTGGAGGAACGTGCTGTGGGACATTAAAAAATGAGATTTTTTTTTGTCACTGTACAGGTTATTTCTTCCTTTAAAGGTTGAAAGTTTCCACTTTTTAATAAACTTTATGTAAAGCACATTATTTATTGTCTCTAAATATCGATTTTAATGGATCTAACTGAAAACTAAAAAATTTATAATATCGTGCAAAGAAACTAACTTTTCAAATCAATAATCGTGGCAAGAGTGATGCTTTTAACGAAATCGTGTTTCAAAGTTACTTTTACGCACTAGTGCGGCAAAGTAAATAAGAGCATCTGATTGGTGTAAAATTCTTTATTTGAGCGTGATATTTTATTCGGCGGCTTTGTGATTGGTGTAAAATTCTTTATTTGAACGTGATTCTTTATTTGGCGTCTTATTTTCAATGCCAATCTAAGAAATACTTTTTGCACGTGATTTTAAAATAATCATGAATATAAATAATCATCTTCAAATCATTTGAACGTGATAATAAAATAATTAATAAGCCAATCAATAAATGCTAATTTAATAAATACTTTTTTTTGCACGTTATTATAAAAAATAGTGTATGACAACACGTTGAAAATAGCCTTTTTTAAACTCGTGAAATTATTTCACTTGCTCGTACTTCGCTCGTGAAATAATTTATTCAACTCGTTTAAAAACTCCGTACTTTTCACACTAGTTGCATAAATAACTATTATGTGCATTTTCTCTATTTAAGGGGACGCATTACCCAAAATTTAGGGCTGCCCAGAAAATAATTAAACATGCTCGAATGTTGTGAGCTAAGGATATTGCAAAAAAAGGATTCTATTATAATGGTGGAGGTTTATGATATAGTGGTTTGGTAAAATGGGTTTTGAAATTTTATGTTGATTTTTTAAATTTTAATTTTTTCAGCTTGTGAATGGTTAAAACCCTAAGGCTTTTAGGTAAATTAATGTAGAGCTCCAAATTTTTTTTCCTGTGTTGAAACATGTGAGTTTAACAAAAGTTGGTATGGGATATGGTCTAGTGTGAATAGATTTTTTTTAAAAAAATGCTGAAGGTGAAAATTAAAAAAAAATCTTATTTTTTAGCCATTTTTATACATAAAGCTACATAACTTTTTTTGTTTAACTGATAGCTCAATATCCTTACCAACTTTTATTAATATATGTTGTGGGAACATTTTGAAAAAAAATCCATTACAAATTTTTTTTAATTGTATAAAGAGTAGCATTTTGAAGAAACGTTAAAATTTTTACATTTTTTAATTTTTAAAAAAAACTTACGTTTTAATATTTATTATTTTTTCGTATATGTTCATTGAATGTTAGTTCTTTGTAAAAATAGTTTAATTTGAATGCTAGCAATAAAATTACTGGATTTAGTTTTTTGGGTACCGCGTCCCCTTAACCATTTTGTCACATAGCACGTTCTTCAAATAAGCTCTTTAAATATATATAAAAAAAATCTGATTAGGAAACAAAAAAAAAACCTAAAACACTACAGGAGTTTCTTAAATTAAAAAAAAGGAAAGAAGACATTGCCCTTAACTTGTTCGACAACGAAGTTAAAACCATTAATTAAACAAGGGTTCGCCATTTTATTTAAATTCGGTACATTTTAAACCTTGATTAAGTCCAAAGCAACAGGCTTCAGTCTTCATAAAAACACAACTTATTTTTTCCTGGCCTCAGTGAAGCAAATAGTGTTAAATTGGATTAAAATGTAATTGAATTCAGTCCCGAGAAAATTTCATTATCAAAGAAGTAATTTTTTTTCCTTCGGTGTGTCGTCGATGGTAATGAAGTTTTGTCGTCGATTATTTCTAATTTGTTTTTAATTATTTGTTCTGACACTGGAAACCTAGTTTATAAAAAATTCAAGTGAGATAATTGATTTATTTTTTATTTTTGTGTATAGATTTAGAGAAATTTTTAATATTGGTAACAGCTTATTTTTTAGAGAGTGTTGATAATTGTTTTCGATTTAATTACTGTACTTTAAAAAATGTGTTTAAATACATAAAATATAAGCTTTTTACAGGCCTGGAAATGTTCAAATATTTATGGTTGTTTTTCTGCTGGAGTTCCAATTAAAAAAACATATTTGTGTCGAAAATAAGATTTGGCTTATTTTTAAAGAGATAACATTAAATTATTTCCAAATGTAAAAAAAGAAGTAGGTTATTAATTAAAATTCACTATTTCTAAATATTAATTAAAATTAATAGTTATTGTAAGGAAGATTATAGTACTTGTACCCATTATGGACAGTGCTCTCAGATATGGACACCCCTAATATCTTTAAAAGTTAAATTTTTAATTGAGAAATAATGTTTCACGTCCGTGAAGAAAAGCAGTTAAAACATATTTTAGCCTAGAAAGTGCAAAAACCCCGATCTATTCGCACTTTCGAAGCTAATTTGTATTTTCGTGGTGTGCTGATTTTAATTACAAGAAACTTTATATTCTTATGATAGATTGTATAATTACTTTAAATATTGAAAAGTTTGATGTTTTAGAAAGCTGATACATACTTTTGATTGATTTTGCATAAATTGCTTGATAATTTTTAATTTGTATATTTATTATAAGATTTATTAAAACTACGCCTGATTCCCAATATGGACACCTTTTGTCCCCGTTGGAAGTACATCAAATGAATCTTTAGATTCAAAAATTTGTAACACATATCTGTTTAATGGGATTTTATTTAGCTAATTATTAACAAAATTAGACTCCCAGTGGCTTAGTGGTAGTGCTTCGCATTGCCACGTCACAGATCCGGGGATCGACTCCCGGATTGGGCGAGGTTGACTCAGCCTTTCATCTCTTAAGTGGGTCGTAACTGCCGACCTATAAACGGCCCGTGCAGCCCAAAATGTCTGACGAATAATACCCCGTGTAGAGGAAGTGCACGTAAAATATACTTCAAAGTCCTAACGCTGCGTACGATGTCGCCCTTAACGGTTGCGTTGGGTGCCTACTCAGGTGTCGGCTCGTCACTTGATTATGGTTCTAAAATACGACGCACGTCGCCAATAGCCCTTGTGTAGCTCTAGTGCGACGATAATTCAAACTAAACTAAACTAAACTTAAGTGGGTCGATAAAATGAGTACCAAGTATGTTGGGAACTAAACACTGGGGGTTCCGCGTGAGGCTGACCTCCTTACCGGGACATATGCCTAGCCCTTGGTCACGTAAGCTGGAATGGGCACGGCAGGCCTTGGCCCACTAACGGGCTGTTGCGCCGATGAGTTAAGTTTATTAACAAAATTAATGTTCATATTAGTTACATTACTGCACTTTGAGGGTCTTCAAAGAGCAACAACCGAAAGTGACGTCATTCCTCCTAAAATGCACGTTTTAGAGATATTTACTCTGCCCCCTCCCCACAATACTTTAAGGTATTTTTTTTTACCCCATCTCTTATAAAATTTCTTTAAAGAGTGGCTCTTCTATCCAGTAGTTGTTACATAAGCAAACCTCCCTTTCAAAGTTTTCCTTATCTCTAAGGGGGGGGGGGTTGTAAATCCAGCCCCTTAGCCAAGACGGGTAATCACTTGAAACTGCCCAAGGAAAAAGCAGTTATTCGTAGTGGGGCCTCGAATTTCATTGGCGATAAAAAAAAAGCGCTCTGAACGATTGCAATCGCGCCTACTAGGCGATAAAGTGTTTTTTATAGTTTAAAAACACGGCGACATCTGGTTTTGGAAAAGATAGTAAAAGAGTTCGTAATTCTGACTTAATGGTTCTTAAGGTATTTTTTTTTTACCCATCTCTTATAAAATCCCTTCAAAGAATGGCTCTTCTATCCAGTAGTTGTTCCAAAAGCAGCCACATGTCCCTAATATGGACATGAAAGTCCTAATAGGAACAGGTGGTTCCTTATATGGACATTTGTAAAACGTACTGTAATAGAATACTAGTAGAAAAAATTTCTACAAAATTGACGTAAAAGCTGCCTCTACAATGCTAAAATTTTGTGCTTGGTTTATTATGATAACCGTTCCAGTTGCAATGTCTGTGTGGTCAAATGCTTTATATACATATTTTCGGTATTTGGTTGTACCGTTTCTCCAGGTTTTTTTCCAATAATAGCGAAATGTTTCAATTAAATTAAAAAGATATGATGAAACATTTCACCACACAGCCGTTGCAGCTACTAGGAACGATTATTATGGGGAAACCAGGCATATTTTTTTTGTAGATGCAACTTTTACATACGTTCGGTACAAGTTTTTTCTACTAGTTATATTATTTACTATAAGACAATCTATTATTTACTATAAGACAATCTATTATTTACTCTAAGTTTTCTACTAGGACACTTTCAGGCACACACAAAACAGGATACATTGCATTAAATTCTGTAGAAGTTGTTTCACTGTTAGGTCACTTTTGTTGGTGGAAAACAACTTACAGATGGTACTATTCGTCCGATATTAAAATTTCTTTTTTTGGTAGAAAAGTATGACATCAGGCACCTAACTTTTCAACTTTTTGTCCGTATGTCTGTGCGTCCAGGTGAACATTTGCTGTCTAACAGTCGGTCGACGGTATAACCATTTAAAAAAAAACTCTTTGGCGCAACAGCCCGTTAGTGGGCCCAGGCCTGCCGTGCCCATTTCAGCTTACGTGACCAAGGGCTCTGGGGTGCTAGGCATATGTTCCGGTAAGGTGGTCATCCTCACGCGGAACCCCCAGTGTTAGTTCCCAGCATGCTTGGTCCCCATTTTATTGACCCAATTAAGGGATGAAAGAATGAGTCAACCATGCCCAATCCGGGATTCTATCCCCGGACCTGTGGCATGGCAATGCAAAGCACTGCCACTGGACCTCGCATAACCATTTAATTTGTATTGAAAATTAATTAATTTTATTCATTTAAATTGACGTTGTTTACGATTAACCTATTAACGAATTTGTGAACACAATTAACATCTTCATTTTCATATAATACGCTAACTTTTAGTTTTTTAAAAAACTAGTTTTTCCTGTAAAACATAATTTGTTCTTATAACATAAATTGCCCAAGAAAATGGTCTTCACTTGTATTCTATTTAGTTTATTTAGATATAGTTAAACTCATAGTTTCCTTGCACAGAAGCCACGACCACGGGCGGAGCTATAAAACGCGCGGAGCAATCAGATGAAGACAAAATGAAATGGCTGAAATTTCCTCTTCATCTGATTGCTCCGCGCATTTTATAGCTCTGCCCGTGGTTGCGGCTTCTGTGCAAGGAAACTATGAGTTTAACTATAGTCTTAATCATATAGCTAATGTTCGCGTGGCATTTTTTTTGTTAACCTTCGTTAATGAGTTAAATAGAAAATTTTTTATTTGAAAAATTGAAACGTATTGGGGTTATTTCAAGTCGTGGATGGCAACAGCTCCAACGGTTTGTTGTCTGGAATTACTTATGTTTTGGTATTCGAAAATGAGTTTCCTAAGGATATTTAATTTATTACATTTTTTAAATGCCAACTTCTTGCTGTGCTGTATTTTGTTCAAAACATTTGTTAAAGAAAGCTTGCATAGAAAGAAAAAAAATCTTTTCATTAATATCGGTCATTTTGAGAGTGAAACCGAAGACACCAATGGAGTCCAGTATGGATAAAAATGAAAACAAGAGCGCTACATCATCTGAAACATTCCCATTCTAGAAAATTTTAGCAGGATTAGAAAAAAAATGTGATGAAAATAAAAGATAAATATATTATGTTTTCTAACAGAAAATTATTACTGTAAAAAGGAACCTGCGTAGTGGGATTCACAATTAATCCATTGTGTCACATCCCCGCGCAAAGTGCCCCGGGACGGTTTCGGAGTCCCCGACGTCATTTCCGGTGCCACGTCATTTGGCAAACGACGGAAATGGAATTCGCTTCCGCGTGGCCGCCATCTTTGAAACTTGGAATATGGTATAATAGAGTTGAAACTTTTTGATGACAGGTTCCGGATAAATAACGAAAATGGGATTTTTTTTGTTGAAAATAGGGGACAAGAAAGGAATTCCGAATAAGGTGTTTGCGGACTAAAAAGAAGTAAAAGTTGAAATGAAGTTATTCGATTCGAATGAAAATAGGGTCTAGGCCTAACTTAGTTTTCTTTGCATTTTTTTTTATCTTGAAGATCTAAAAGGAAATTCTTTTCGCATTTCCTTTGTGTCATAAAATAATGTACAATTGTAAATTTTGTTTTGTTACACATCGATATATCACTGTCCAATGACAAAATCAAGAATGTGCAAATTCTAGGGATTGACGATTTTTGATAAAGGTTTGCTTAACAGTTTAACAGTTTTTGGTTTTCCATCTCTGTGATGTCAAACATTCGCGGTTTTACCAGAGGACCGCCGATAATTAATTTTAAAGCCTTTTTTACTATATTCATTAAAACTCTCAGCTGTCACAAAACCAATTTGAATTAAATAGTAACTTTGAAATTTGGACTTATATCGTCCTAGCCGGCATACAACAGAAAGGAGGGATTGTCAGTCCTGTAGAGCTAATGCTTTAGTTTGCCCCGTACTTTTTAGGGGCAAAGCAATTCTTTTGCACAAGTAGGGTAGGGTAGGGTACATATATATTCCGGCTTGTGTGCTTGATCAGAGACCCGCTTATAAGCCTTCGTCAAGTAAGACAGACACAGAAAGAATTTTTACTGTAACAGAGAAAGGAAGTACACCCAGGGCGAAGGCGGGAATCGAACCCGCACCCGTTACAGCGCGCAGACTGCTAGCGTAATGGTCCAAACCACTCGGCCATCCGGGCCCCTTTGCACAAGTTGTTACCACAGTGATTTGGCTCTTCACTTTACTTCAGTCTCGGAAATCAAAAATTCGCGGCGGCACATCACAGAAAAGCCAAGCGATAACAAAAACCTTCATCACAACGGTTAAGTATGGTTCTCGTTCTTCTTATTTTAACAATATAAAGTCCAGAAGTTAATTATGTAGTTAGGCTCAATGATCTACAGAACTTTCGATCATAATTAGATACAATGATCCATTTATCATAGTTTAGAACATCATTTGACAAGACAGTTTTCATTAGAATAGAGATTATAAATATAGTGTTGATAGTTTCAAAAGTATGCACAGTCACGAATAAATCTTCAGAGAAACCGGGTAACTCCATTATTTGCATCTATACAACTAGACCGCTTCCCCACAATGAAGGCTAGAATGAGACGAAGATGCTGCCAGTTTTTAACCCACAGCAATGCAAAACCAGATTGCCAATTGAAGCCATAATCTTGTGACGATTACCACACGCGCAACCTCAATATATCATCCTCACGCTAGAGGGCACAGATTTATCTCTGCGTTCCTACCACTATTCTAAATAACAACGATAGCAGTAATATAAAAGCCTAGGTAACTCATCTCCACCTTGAGGATCCTTTTGGTAGACTATGGGTTACTGAGGCCGCTACAATCTTTTAAACAATAAGCCCAAGCAGGCACTTGGTTAATTATATGGCGCTACGCTACATACACTGTTAAAAATTTGGTGCTAGGTTTCACCATGATATTGATTGGTTTCACCATGATATTGGTTCCTAGTAGCTGCAACGGCTGAATGGTGAAATGTTTCACCTTTTTTTCGGTGTTTGGTTGAACCATTTTTCCGGATTTGGAAACAAAAACCTGAGAAATGGTTCAACCGAATACCAAAAATATGGTGGAACGTTTCACCATTCAGCCGTTGCAGCTACTAGGAACCAATATCATGGTGAAACCAAGCACAAAATTTTTAACAGTGTACAATAAATCTAATAATAATTTAAATCTTTTGCATGAATATATACATCAGTAAATGTATCAATTCAGATATTTTAATACACTTTAAAACAGTACCTCTGGACATAAGTGCTACATTTTGTACTTTTGTGGCATATGAAGATTAAGAGGGACTGTCAGCCCCATAGAGCTAATGCTTTAGTTTTAAAATCACAACTTTTGCAAAAGAACTGTTTTGCCATGTTATCCCATTTTCACCAGTTATGGGAACCATCATAAGAGCAACTTAAAACAAAATTGAAAAGAAAGTAACATCCTGTTATTTAATTAGTAATTGATAAAGTTTTAAAATAGTGTCGCCATCTGCTGTATATGTTTGGCATTTTAAAACTTCAAAAATATATAATTAAATAACTAGATAGCCTATTCGTTTCAAATTTGTTTCAGTTCGATGTTATGTTGATTCCTATACCTGGAGAAAAAGGGCATATCAATACTTCTTAACATGACAAATCAATACTTCTGCGGAAGTTGTGATTCCAAAACTCTTGCATTAGCAGCTCTATGGGACTGACAATCGCTCTTTATTGAAGTGCATAAAATCCACTTGGCGACGCACAGGCAGCTTCAATTTTTTTTACTCGACAAGCATCGCCAACTTATTACAACCTCTCTGCTTCCTACGCTAACGTAATTGCGCCTACGTTGCTTCTAGAAGATGTAATTAGCAGTTGTTAAGGGACGATTGGTAAAGTTATGTAAGTTAAGAAACTTCTGTAATGTAATGATGAAGAATCAGTGTTCTGGTTAAGGATACCTAAATTCTATTTATGGCACTTTAACAAGCAAATAGTTATCTATGTGTTATTTATTAATAAATGCATAACTAAGGGTATTAAGTTTTATGAATATAATGATTGGGTTTTAGTTTCCACACTACGTTTATAACGTAAAAAGTGGAAGGTAATATAAACGTTCATTCCGTCTGTCTGTCCGTCTGTCCATAACCCACTTTCATAGCCCGAACTACAAATGCTACGGACAAGTGTGATACGTCAAAAAATTCAGCGCATCGAAATTAGAATACATTGAAAATTTCAGAAAAGAATTCGAAGTATTGTAATTATTTAAAAAACTACAATATTCAATGCTCATTTAAAAAGCATAGGAAGCCATTTTTATTAGAATTAAATCACCATTGCCATTCGCAATAATTGCTCGAGGAACTTGAACTCTTTTTGACAATAAATTAAATAAATTTATTTTTGCGACGTCGATCACTTTGAAATGACGTCAAATATATTTTACTACGAGATTCTTTGTACGTTGATATGAAATATTTTCATTCTATTTAAAAGCGAGGAATAAAACATAATTATTCTTTGAAATATAAATTAAATTTTGCAAACGATAAGTAATAATTATTGAATTTTCGAAATAAAATAAATGAAACTAGCCAAATTTAGCATGTTAATGTTTAATATAGAACATTAATGGCTGTGTTTGTCGCCCTTTTACCTGTTAAACACAACTGTTCTGTGGAAACGGGTTAAGTGACAGATTCTGTTACAAACCTACTTGTTATGAATATAATGATTGGGTTTTAAAATACGCAAATGAATATTTTGATCTTTACATTATAATTTTTTTTTGAAATTTTACAGCAGAAAGGAAGCTGATGGTAAAAGTGCTGCCATCACCCTGTGAAGTGAATTTACGTATGATGTAAAATTTATTGTGCTATTCATTTTACGGGAAAATGTTGTTGACAAGCACTTCTATCCCATACCTCTGTGATTAAATTTTAATCGTATGATGAGTAGTTGTAGGTAGGATTCGAACCCTTGCTTTGCTGTTAAGGGGGAATGGGCGCGCTGGACCGGGGATCTCCAAAGCAAAGTGCATCAATGTTAATCCAATGGAGAAAAAAATTATTTTCTCTGCCACATTTTTCCGGCTGTATTGGATTTTTTTACAAGCGGATTTTTTTATGTGATAAATGTAGCTGAATTGGTTCGAATATTTTTTAATTTTCAATAAATAATTTTACACAAAATATTCGAAGCAATTTCAAAAAGTGGGAAGATAGAGACCTGTAAGTTATCTACATTTATTATTAAAAAAAACCGTTTGTAAAAATATTCAATACAGCCGGAGAAATGTGGCAGAAAAATAGTTTTTTCGCCATTGGATTAACACTGAGGCACTTGAGTTTGGGGACCCGCGGTCCAGCGTGCCCATTCCCCCTTTAGGATAAATTTCAAGCAAGGCGGAATCCCGTATCCACTAAGCCAATGTAGTGCTCGTTGGGAACGGATTTGGATAAACACTATGAATGTTGCAATTGAGTTTAGTGGAAGAACTTGCTAAGTGACATTTTTGAAAAAAATTAGATTTTTGTGTCAATGAATATGTTATTCACTCTTTAAATATAAAAGTGGCCCCTTTTTCATAAAAGTTAAGCATACGTTTTACCGTTTGAAAGTACGGTTTTTTAACAGGTCTCATTGCAAACGAAAAACTTTATAGCTCATTTTGTCGTTTTCTTCTTTTTGTCACTCAGCACGTTCTTCCACTGAGCTCTTCAATTATAAAGATTAGAAATCCATCTACTATCGTATATGTTTGCTTTGCTAGTAGTGATTGGAGGTAACCTATCTTCACGTGACCCCTTCGTCGCGAAGATATCATTTTGCTTTTAGCTAATATATTTAAGTTAAGTATAGGGGCTTAGGTTTTACCGTTTGAAAGTACGGTTTTTAACAGATCTCATTGCAAACGAAAAACTTTAAAGCTCATTTTGTCGTTTTCTTCTTTTTGTCACTTAGCACGTTCTTCCACTGAGCTCTTCAATTATAAAGATTAGAAGTCCATCTACTACCGTATATGTTTGCTTTGCTAGTAGTGATTGGAGGTAACCTATCTTCACGTGACCCCTTCGTCGCGAAGATATCATTTTGCTTTTAGCTAATATATTTAAGTTAAGTATAGGGGCTTAGGTTTTACCGTTTGAAAGTACGGTTTTTAACAGATCTCATTGCAAACGAAAAACTTTAAAGCTCATTTTGTCGTTTTCTTCTTTTTGTCACTTAGCACGTTCTTCCACTGAGCTCTTCAATTATAAAGATTAGAAGTCCATCTACTACCGTATATGTTTGCTTTGCTAGTAGTGATTGGAGGTAACCTATCTTCACGTGACCCCTTCGTCGCGAAGATATCATTTTGCTTTTAGCTAATATATTTAAGTTAAGTATAGGGGCTTAGGTTTTACCTGAAATAGCCGGACCAGAGGACATGTTCAGAAATTGACTAAATCATGCTTTAGAAGGGAGGTAAGATAACATTATTTGTACAATAGAGTTGTCAATGAGTGGAATGCTTTACCAGATTATGTTGTGCATTCGAAGAGAATACACTGCGATGCAAAAGTTTAGACAATGACGTTTTTTAGCTGTAAAATTTAGAATTGTGATAGTAGAATTACAAAACACACCCTAAACATATTAAATAAAAATTTTTAAATGCTATAATTGAAACATAATTGTTTGATTTGCTATAACAATTTTTTTTTCATAAAATAAAAATTTGTACGATGCAAAAGTTTTGACACAAATGCGAGAATATGCATATTAGAAGTAGATAATCGCCTAATTTCGCATATTTATTAATGAATTGAATTTGATACATTGAAAAAACACGATATCCGGTGAACTAAACAGATTTAATAACGATATTGGTTCAATTTTACACCAAAACGACAATATAGCCACTTTAAATATTTATTCAAATCACATTTGCTTCAAATGTACAATTAACATCTCTAAATACGAACAGAATACCTACCAGTCCATCACCTTAAAGTTTTGGCACGAATTCGTGGATTTAGAGACATACATTGACCGATTTTCATGATGAAAAGTGTAGTCTTTCCCGTATAAAATCACAAAATAGAGCGGCATATTATTCTTTTTTGCACTTTAGTACAATGCAGAGATAGTCACCTCTTCAAAAACGACAAAAAAAGTCGTTCATTTTAACGTAAATTCACTCCACACCATTACGAAAGTTCCTCTTTATGCTAGGGTTCTTTTGTAATGAATTTCGTATAAAGGAACTTTCGTAATGGTGTGGAGTGAATTTACGTTAAAATGAACGACTTTTTTGTCGTTTTTAAAGAGGTGACTATCTCTGCATTGTACTAAAGTGCAAAAAAGAATAATATGCCGCTATTTTGTGATTTTATACGGGAAAGACTGCACTTTTCATCATGAAAATCGGTCAATGTATGTCTCTAAATCCACGAATTTGTACCAAAACTTTAAGGTGATGGACTGGTAGGTATTCTGTTCGTATTTAGAGATGTTAATTGTACATTTGAAGCAAATATGATTTGAATAAATATTTGAAGTGGCTATATTGTCTTTTTGGTGTAAAATTGAACCAATATCGTTATTAAATCTGTTTAGTTCACCGGATATCGTGTTTTTTCAATTTATCAAATTCAATTCATCAATAAATATGCGAAATTAGGCGAATATCTACTTTAAATTTGCATATTCTCGCATTTGTGTCTAAACTTTTGCATTGTACAAATTTTTATTTTATGAAAAAAAAAATTGTTATAGCAAATCAAACAATTATGTTTCAATTATAGCATTTCAAAATATTTATTTAATTTGTTTAGTGGTGTTTTGTAATTCTACTATCACAATTCTAAATTTTACAGCTAAAAAACGTCATTGTCTAAACTTTTGCGTCGCAGTGTAGAGGATTTTAAGAAGAATCTTGATAGTCATTGGAAACTGGTAAAGTATTAGATTTATTTTGGACTAACCTTGCTGGGCCTCTGGCCTGTTGTTGGTCGACAAATTTTGTATTTGTATTTATAACACAGTGATGTAAAAAACAAATTCAAAATGTGATGCAATTTTACAGAATTGTTTACCACTGTACTAGAATATGAGGTAAAGTCTGTACTTTGTAATTTAAAATGTAGAGATTTAAAAGCCAGTGTGGATGGTCTAAGTCCGGAAGTTTCGAAATTACTAAGCTCTTTGTCTATTTTAACTAAGGATATTTTAAAAGGATATTTTTAACAATGCGTTTCTTTCCGGCACTTATCCAACAAGCTGGGATGATCTTCGAATCTGTCTAATCGGGCAACATCCAGTTAGTGGGCCAAGGTCTGCCGTACCCATTTCAGCTTTCTGGACCAAGGGCTCTGCGGTGCTAGGCATATGTCCCGGTTAGGTGGTCAAGCTCACGCGGAACCCCCAATGTTTAGTTCCCAAACATGCTTGGTCCTCATTTTACCGACCCACTTAAGTAATTAAAAGCTGAGCCCAATCCAGGATTCGATTCCCGGACCTCTGGCATGTCAATGGACAAATTAAAGCACACGAAAAAAGGAATTAAAAAAACATAGTGAAAGAAGTGAACTAATCACATAGTGAAACAAATTGAACGTTTTTATTTAGAAACGAAAATGTTAATGGTATTCACAAAGTCGTCGTGAATGGGCTAATAAAGTTTGTGTTTAACATCTTTAACTGGTACATCAGTTTTAAAATTAAGACAAGATTTTTTCTGTGGTGATGAAATTGTTTATCTGAAAATTACTTATTTTGACATTCATACTGTGTTCTATGTTTGCTTATTTATGAGTTCATATATAACAGTTGCTTCATATTAATTTTTTTTTGAAGAAAATTATTAGAATAATGGAATTAAAAAAAAGGAATTAGATTGGAATAATGGAATTAAATAATGGAATTAGAATAATGGAACTTTCTCCGTCGAATCACGCAATAGGACAATGGGTGGATTATACGGGGATACTTAGAAGAGTTATGGAATCATGGTGGGTTATATTAGGGAATAGAATGTTTGAAGGAATTTGGTGCATGATGTTGGTAGTTTGGTGTTATGAAGAAAATTATTGTTTTAGAAATAGAGAAATTAGAGAATTATTGTTTGAAGAAAATTATTAGAATAAAGGAATTAAATAATGGAATTAGAATAATGGAATGTACTTCGAATAGGCAATAGGCTAATGGGTGGTTATGGGGTACTTTGATTTTTGAATCATTTTATATTTAGGGAATAAATGTTTTTCAAGCAATTTGGTGCATGATGTTGGTAGTTTGGTGTTATGAAGAAAATTATTGTTTTAGAAATAGAGAAATTAGAGAATTATTGTTTGAAGAAAATTATTAGAATAAAGGAATTAAATAATGGAATTAGAATAATGGTAGATGATACTTAGAAGAGGTAGGGAATTATGGTGGTTTTATTGGTGGTATGGTGTATTCTTTTTTCTTGATATCTAGTTTTACTTGCTTTTGATGGGCCCATTTTATAAATATTTATTTATCATTCTATCGCAATTTTCCTACTTTAACAATCCCCGTATGATGTGACCATTATTTCATTGTATGATTCTTTAATTTTTAGGGTAAATTTTATGGTTGGGATAAAATATCTTACTCTATACTTAGAAAACTTCTTCAAGCTTACACTACCTAACGTCGATTATAATTTTCCCAAACAAATATTTCAATTGATCAAATTAAAAAACTTAAACTTTGATAATTTAATTCACGACATTTATTTCTATCCACCAAATTGTTAGCATCCATCTTTAATTGCTACTATAAATCTTACTAATAATTTACTACAAAAAATTCAGAACACCAAACTACCTACATCATGCACCAAATTCCTTCAAACATTCGACTTCAATTTCCTAAAATTACCCCAATTCCCTAAAATACCCCACCAAAATTCCCTACCTCTTCTAAGTATCCCCGTATAATCCACTTGTTGTCCTATTGCGTGATTCGACGGAGAAAGTTCCATTATTATAATTCCATTATTTAATTCCATTATTCCAATCTAATTCCATTATTCCAATCTAATTCCATTATTCCAATCTAATTCCATTATTCCAATCTAATTCCATTATTTAATTCCATTATTCAAATCTAATTCCATTATTCCAATCTAATTCCATTATTTAATTCCATTATTCTAATAATTTTCTTCAAAAAAATTCATAACACCAAACTACCAACATCATGAACCAAATTCCTTCAACATTCGACTCAATTCCCTAAAATTACCCCAATTCTCAAATCCCACCAAATTCCCTACCTCTTCTAAGTATTACCCGGTTAACATTGTTCTATGCGTGATTGGAGGAGAAAGTTCATTATTATAATTCATTATTAATTCCATTATTGCAATCTAATTCCCTTATCCAATCTATTATAATTTTCCAATCTAATTCATTATTCCAATTAATCCATTAATCCAAACTTAATTCCTATTATTCCAACTATCCATTATTAATTCCTATTCAAATCTAATTCCATTTTCCAATCTAATTCCTTATTTAATTCTTACTAATAATTTCTTCAAAAAAATTCAAACACCAAACTACCAACATCATGAACCAAATTCCTTCAAACATTCGACTTCAATTCCCTAAAATTACCCCAATTCTCTAAAATACCCCACCAAAATTCCCTACCTCTTCTAAGTATCCCCGTATAATCCATTGTTGTCCTATTGCGTGATTCGACGGAGAAAGTTCCATTATTATAATTCCATTATTTAATTCCATTATTCCAATCTAATTCCATTATTCCAATCTATATTCCAATCTTATTTAATTCCATTATATCCTTAATTATATTTTCATCTTCCATATTAATATTATTATTCCAAAATCATAACACCAAACTACCAACATCATGAACCAAATTCCTTCAAACATTCGACTTCAATTCCCTAAAATTACCCCAATTCTCTAAAATACCCCACCAAAATTCCCTACCTCTTCTAAGTATCCCCGTATAATCCACCCATTGTCCTATTGCGTGATTCGACGGAGAAAGTTCCATTATTCTAATTCCCTTATTCCAATATAATTCCCTTATTTAATTACATTATTACAATCTAATTCCATTATTTAATTCCATTATTCCAATCTAATACCATTATTTAATTCCATTATTTGATTCCATTATTCCAATCTAATTCCATTATTCCAATTTAATTCCCTTATTCCAATCTAATACCATTATTAAATGCCAATATTCATATCTAATACCATTATTTAATTACATTTTCTAATAATTTTCTTAAAAAAAATTTAGAACACCAAACTAGCAACATCATGCACGAAATTCCTTCAAACCATTCGACTTCAACTCCCTAAAATTACCCCAATTTCCAAAAATTACCCCAATTCTCTAAAATACCCCACCATAATTCCCTACCTCTTCTAAGAATCTCCGTATAATCCACCCATTGTTCCATTGCGTGATTCGACGGAGAAAAGAACAATTTCGGGACAAACGACTTTTTGGAGCTCAGAAACTTCTTCTTCCCGCTCATTCATGCGAGCGGACGATAGACGCAGACGAAAACTGACATCTGCCACCCTCAGAACACCCACCGACGAAGTTCGAGATGATTATTATGTCGTCTGCCAGGGAGTGAGCTATTCGCTTTTATAACTTTCTCTCGTTCTATTTGAAGAAACTTAGCGTTCTTTTTTAAAGAACGGTTTTTAGTGTTTATGTTTTGATTTGGCTGAAATAACGCAACAATAGATCTTTTTAGGTTATGCTGTACGTTTTCTGGCTGCCTATTTCTAGCCTCCACGGAGATTTAACACAGCCAATTTACGCCTTGTAATTTAGAACCTTTCTCAACAATAGTACTGTAACTAAGAATGTTAGGGTGTGGTTGAATTATCTTCACACAAGACATATACGGGAGCTGGCATCGTAATTTAGAACCGCAGTAAAGTGACAAGTCGACACCTGAGTAGGCACCCAACACAACTTTTAAGGGAGAAATCGCACATGGTTTTGGAACTTTGGAGCATTCTTAACGCAAACTCTTTTGTTATTCGTCGGACTTGTAGATGCACAGGCTTTTTATAGCTTGGCAGTTATTTGACAATGCTCGGCCCCGAACCTTTGAAATTTAGCATGGCAAGGAAGGCGCCTTACCGACTGGGCTCCCCACTGTAATTAAGAACATCTTAATACCTATTGGTTATTTTAGCTAACTCTTTTTACTCCAAAATTACTAGTTATGAAACACATTCTTTTAAATTTTGGGTTTTAATCTACAAGCACAACTACGCATTGACTTATAGTTTAAAAAAATTTCAGTCCAGAAAAAAGTTAGTTTTAGAGTTTTATGATTTGAACCAGCGTTTAAAGCCAAATTTACCTAAATCTGAGATACTGTACTTATTTCTTCATATATATGGCTATATACCATATATATACCATAGTTTAAATCTGTGGTACGAAATATTTTGGGTAAATAAAAACGACAAATAAATAATAGGGCAACTGTTTAACTAGTGACATTTTAATAAGCAATCGACGTCATATTGAAAATAACCGTATTTCCAGGATTAAATATTTTCAAATTCCACAATAAAACTACAACTTAGCTGATAAAAAGTTTGATACTTTTAACCACATATCATAGAACCAATTTAATTTAAGAAAATTTCATGGATATCAACTTTTTTAATAGGAATTGGATATATTTTGTATGCCTTTTAATGTTTTTAAAGCTAATTGTCGGAGGCTATTCTCTTTGTAATGTTTTTCTTTTTTTGTGTGTTTTTGTTGTTTTCATTGTCTTTTATGATGTGCATTGTAATTGGATTGTTCTGTTATGTGCATCTGAAGCAAACAAATAAATAAATGAAATAAATAAACTCTCAATCATCATCATAAATAGAAACATGCAATCGAAATAGTTAACAATTAGTAAATAACAGGTAAAAAGAACACATCTGGATTTTCTTACTCAACTAAGAGTCATTTTATTGTTAGGGGAGAAAACGATTCGTTTCACCTGTTGCGTTGGTGCAGTCACGGTTGCAGTTTGGTGTGAGAGTAAACGATTGTTTTATATTTAAAATGTTTTTGAAGTGTTTTTCGAAGTGCAAAAGTTGTACACTTACGTATAGATAGAAGTCGTTTAATGTTAAAAATATAAGGGAACTTGAATATATTAAATTGCATTTTTATGTTATTTACTTTTATTTGATTGATTTTCAAGCTGAAACGATCCTTGCTTTTTTTCTGAGGTGATTGGTTTTTAAGAACAATTTCGAAACTTTTGAGGGAATATAGTTTCTTAAGGGGGAATGGGCGCGCTGGACCGGGGATATCCAAAGCAAAGTGCATCAGTGTTAATCCTATGGAGAAAAAGAAATATTTTCCCTGCCACATTTCTCCGGCTGTATTTAATATTTTTACAAACGGTTTATTTAAATAATAAATGTAGATAACTTACAGGTCTCTATCTTCCCACTTTTTGAAATTGCTCCGAATATTTTGTAAAATTATTTATTAAAAATTAAAAAAAAATATTTGAACCCATTTCAAAACGTGGGAAGGTAGGGACCTGTAAGTCAGCTACATTTATCACATAAAAAATCCGCTTGTAAAAATATTCAATACAGCCGGAGAAATGTGGCAGAGAAAATAGTTTTTTCGCCATTGAATTAACACTGAGGCACTTGAGTTTGGAGACCCGCGGTCCAGCGTGCCCATTCCCTCTTAATTTGCAATTATATGAATTTTTAAATGTTAAACCACCTGAAAACTAAAAAAACTGTAATAGATGGGAATTTACGATATTTAATGAACAGTTATTACATTATCTTAATTAAATGTTTTAAATTAATTGTAATAATTAAAACTTTTACATAATTAAAAATAATGCAAAAGGCATTTTTAATTTAAAAAAAACAAGCAGAATAACATTATGCCTTTTCGTAGAGAAATATTTTTTGCCCAAGCTCGTAAAACTTTGTATTGTATTAATTTTTGTTAAAAATTATTTCTCACATTTGAATGTTTAATTAAATTAATCAAATTAAGATAAAAATATATAATAGGGCAAAAATCCAACTAAAAAAGTTTTTTTCTTCGAAGCATTTAAAAAAAAGCAGAAAAAGGATATTCAACTTGTTTAGAATCACTCGATTAAAGAATCTATAAATAGTTAGGAATTTAAATTGTTTAAAATAACAAGTTACATTAGTCTTAAGTAAATAGAAATTTGTGGGGTAAGAAACAACTATCAAACCTAAATTTTATCTGTTAGGCATTTAAATTTTCATTTGCAAAGATAAAAATAATCATATTAGAATTTCTTTAAAATACATTTTTTTTTTGCAATTTTAACCTGTTTTAACCATTTTTTTTAAATAAAACTTATTGTCGAATAACTTTAAGCTATATCAATCCAAATTTAATTCTAATACAATTTTATTGAATACAAAAACCAATTAGATTACACTGTAAAAAAAATTACTGAAACTAACGGGAAAAGTACCGGCAGCAGAGTTGCCGGGACTTTCCCGTTTCGTTAAGTATTTTCCTGTGTATTTACAGAAGTTTCGTTTCTTATTTCTCCGTTGTTAAAATTTTCCATTTTGCATTTTCCCGTGTTTCTATTTAAGTTCCGTTTCTTATTTCTCCGTTATTAAAAAAATTCATTTTGCATTTCCCCGTACAGATAAGGTTGGTTGGTAGACATATATATTCAGGTTTGTGTGCTTGGTCAGCGACCCGCTTATAAACCTTCGTCAAGTAAGACAGACACAACAGACAACACACACACATAAGTGGATCCATCTAATTTTTAGAGACAGAGGCCAACTAGAGGATCCCCAGAATTGGCTTGTCACCCCCAGAGGTATTGATTTGGTATGGGAACTTAGAGGACTTTCGGACCCAACAGATTTAACGAGCACGTACTCCGCATATACTCGGTAGGTCTTCAGTTGTACCGGGACTCGATCGCAGGACCTTCCGATCCCGAGACCGAGACGCTGACCACTAGGCTCACTACGGCCCCGAACTACTATACTATTGCATGGTTTTCAAGTAATTTGGTAATCTCATCGTTTCCGGGTGTCTATTTGTAGCCTCCCTTAGGAGCTTTAACACAGCCAATAACGCCTCGTAATTTAGAACCCTGGTCAAGTCACGAGGTCGACACCTGAGGGGGCACCCAACGGAACTTCGAGCGACATCGTACGCTAACGCCGTCGGGACTTTGGACTCCACAGATTTAACGAGCACGTCTGTCCCAGTGTACTCGGGTCCATCCGTGAATTGAGGATTTTTCTACTATTTCCATCACAGATCCGATTTAAAGGATGACTGGCAGTGGGTGGGATTCGAACCCCCGCACTCCTGAGAACATTGAATTTCTAGGCTGATGCCCTAACCACTCGGCCACGGACGGGCCTGGTAATACAGGTATTTGATGTTTGAGTTTCGATGTGTATATTCTTAGTGCATTATCGCCAATTCTACGATAGGGTAATAAAAGTATGGCAGCTCTAAAAACGAGAAAATTCCGTTTTCATATCTTCGCTCGTGGTTTACGGACATTTTCCGTTTTTAGAAGGAAAAACCCGTTTGCAGAAGGAAAAAACCCGTTTTCAGTCGTTACGGGAAAGTTCCGTTAAAATCAGTAATTTTTCTCCTGAAATTTCAGTTTTTTTTAAACAGTGTACAGGTTAAACTTATGGGTGTGTAACACCACACGATTGTAAATTATCCATCCATAAATCGATACACACAGTTAAAGGTAATTATGTACCTTAAAAGGTATTTTCATTAACTTTAAAACCTAAAAAGTTCTATAGAACCCCTTAATCATTCGTATTTTTCTCGAAAAGCTTATATTATAATGATGTTCGACCTGTACTAGGAACTTGTGTACCAAATTTGAAGTCCGTAGCTCTTTTACTTCGAGTTGTACGTTGTCGAGTTGTACCAATATTCAAAAATCACCATTTTTAGAATCAGCACCCTCCAAAACGTGTAGAAAGCGCAAAATATCCACTTCGGATTTGGACTCCCACCAGAATATTTTCATTATCTTATTATTCAAATTAGATACCGTCGAAGCTGGTATCTTTGGCCATGGAGGGTAACTTTGGCCCACGCGTCGGAAAAAGATTTGTTTTTAAATTCCTTTTAGTAAAATGATCTCACTGTGAATTGTTTTACATTTCTGGAAAGATGAAAAAATGGCCTTTGCTTTCATGTAAAAAAAAATTCATTCTAATTTTGGCAATACTGCAAATGACATTGTACTCTTACGAGCATTTAATGACAAAAATCTATTTCTTCCAACTTTTGCCTGGAACACCTAAAAGAATATTGAAAATAGCTAAGTAAAACACTCTATACTATTCTTTTATTTATGGGGATGAAAATCACACCATTTGTTTTAATCTAATTTGAATACTTTTTATGCTACATTTAATTATTGGTCATTGGGAAACTTTTGCCGATCAATGCGGGTAACTTTGGTCGAAGATGTAACTATTTCTTCATGTAACTTTGCACTTTCAAAAATGTATGTAAAGTGTTTTCTGCTTAATTATTTTTAAAGAAGTCTTATTTTTATTACTATCTATTTTTGAGATGATTTTTTTTAACAAACTAAACGATTTTAACCCTTAAAAAGATAATTGATAGAATGCAAGAAACGTACAATATTCTAAATCGCTATATCGAAATGTAAAATTTTTTAAATTCTTAATTACGAATATACTATTTTTTTCCTTTTATAATAAAATCGTTTGCTTTTTATAAAGATATTTGTTATTAAATCTTGCTGCAAAAAATAAATTATTTTCCCTTATTAAAATTGAAGTTTATTTTTTTAAGCGACAGTCAATACTGGTATTCATAGTATAATGTCATTCTATATACGATGCACTGCAATGTAAATGTTAAGTTATATATTCCATTTTTAATAACTATGTATCTTAAAACTTAGTTATTTTTATGTTTAAACGTTTTAATATTACTATTTAATTCTATAACTCAGCCTTTAAGGATGTTAAAAAGTATGTTTCTTATGTATTTTATGCTTGGACCAGAGTTACCCGCCCGGATCCTAATCGGGTTCTAATTTTTTAAACTAACACCAATTTTTTATTAATTTATAAAATTTAACAAAAATGCTTGGAAATTATTCCCAAAAGTACAATACTTAGAATGCATAATGATTTTTAAGTGTTCAAATCGTTTTTTTAGTTTAATTTTTCTACTTTTGTAAAAAAAAACTATGATTTTCGACCAAAGTTACCCGCACTGACCGGTAGTTGAAAGTATTAATCTATTCTTGTTAAAATATAGAACGTAACTGGAACGTATAAAAGAATAACTTGTACGAAAATAATGTGAATCTATAATAATAAAAATGAAGTTTTGTGTGTGTGTGTGTATGTTCCTTATAGACTTTTAAACTAGACATCTGTTTGACTCGTAACTTGGCACAAATTTGTAGTTTATACTTAAGCTAAATTTATTCTTAACTTAATTTATTCTTAAGGCAAAAATATTCTGCAAACGATGTAATATATTTTAATTAAAGTTTTTCTGACATTTAAAAACAATAAAAGTTACAGGTTAAAAAGGTGTAAACAGCTATAATCTTTTACTGAATAAATCATCACATAAATGTTTCAACAAGCAAATTTTAAAAGTTTCATCAACTTGATTGAAAGTCGAAATATATTCTTCACTTTTGCGCCGTATAATGAAAATTACTTTTTATTTTAACTTTTTCTTCGCAAATTGACAAGTATTGCATATTAAAATGTCCAAAATTAATCTTCTCTGATACTTTAATCTGATCAAAAGTTCCTAAATAAATAAGCGACTTATTTTTTCTCTTCTCAAGTTTCATTAAATGTTCGAAAAATCCAATATATTCAGAACATCAATCATTCTAAATTCCGAAGAAGTTGCTTCGAGTGTTTGTTTATCGCGATTTCTCAAAAGTAAATATCAAATATCTAATTTCATTTTAGCTTCCACACTACATTTATAACGTAAAAAGTGGAAGGTTTTATAATCGTTCAGTCCGTCTGTCCGTCACCCACTTTCACAGAAAAAACCACAAGTCCCACAGACAAGTGGAATACGTCATTTTGAAGCAAAAAATCATATTAGGCTACATTCCAAATTTCATTAAACAATTTAAATTAGAAGTTTATTTAAAATTTAAATAACTAAATTATTTTTATCTACATTAAATTACATGTGCAAATTCCATTTTTTTTTCATATTTTCAATGTTGCCATCCACAAGTCCCACAGACAAGTGGGATACGTCATTTTGAAGCAAAAAATCAGATTAGGCTACATTCCAAATTTCATTAAAAAATTTAAATTAGAAGTTTATTTAAAATTTAAATAACTAAAAATTTAATCTACATTGAAATAACATGCAAATTACATTTTTATTCAATATTTTCACTGTTGCCATTTCGTTAAACGTACGAGAAACTTTATTTAAAATAAACACTTTTAAAAAATATTTATTTATGTGATATAATTCAGTTTGGATTGTTGTAATATCACAATGAATTCTTTTGATGGTTTATTATATATGTATGAAGAAAGATGCATAGAGAATCTAACTTGGCATAAAAAATATGCAAAGTTTTGCTTTTATTTTTAAAACATCAATTGCACTAATTATATATATATATATTTTCGAACTGTAAATTAATTTAACAAACGGTAAATGACCGAATTTTCGAAAGAAATGTAAATGGTAAATTGTGACGACACAAAGATATTTATTAAAAAAGATTACAATATTATTCTTCGAACTTCAAACAAATTAAGCAAACGATAAAGTCTAATTATTAAATCTGAGACAGAAGATTAATGAAAAAAATTAACTTTATCGTTTAAATGTTTAATTACAACTAGCTAAAGGCTCTGTTTGCCGAATTTCTTTCTGAGGTGTATAAATAGTTTGTTTCCTGTTGAGCACAAATGTTGTGTGGAAGCGGTTTAAGTGACAGATTTTGTAACAAACCTACTTGTTCTTGTTAAAAGTTTAAAAAATATTATATTAACAACAATAAATCTTTAATTGCAAAGTTTGTTTGAGATTTGAATATTTATCGTAATTGACTAAGTTATTACTACTGACTGTGAACCGAAATAAAATCCAACTTTTTTCTTCTAAAACAAATTCTAATTAAAATTCTAAACACTTGAAATGAACATTACAACTGAATTTAATTATGCTCAAAAGGGCTTGCATTTGTTCTTGTTATGAACTGTGAGTCTGAACTGTGAACTGTGAAAAATTATTGAAGCTGCACGGAAACCTCCAAGTCGAATTCAATTTTTTTTCAAGCGTTCAATGGCTTCAAATGGCGACTAATGGCGACTTCAGATCTTGGTGCGGGCTGTGTAGTTGCGAGTTGATCAGATCAGTGCAAAGGTGAAGATGGCACAATTACTGGCAAAAAATTCGCCAAGTGCTTGTTTGGACTTAATATTGAAGCAATCAATGGATTCACGTGGCAAACCAGTTTTTACAATGGTTTTTGACTTAGCATCGACATTTCCTATCAAATCCCAACTTCCAATCAGGGCCACTTTTATTTGCGCCACCCTGTAAATTGAAATAAATTAGCGAATTTAAAATATTTTAACTCGTTGTAAACTCGTAGCGAGCAGGCAAAAAGCACAGGGCCTTGGGCACAATCTACGTCATTAGTAGTTAGCTGTTTTTCGCGGGCATTTGACATGGCCCACTTTGAGTCGCTGTATTTTATTAAATATTGCACAGAATGAAGAAATATTTTGTATTTGGAAGTTTTTCAATGTTCTAATTTATTAAAAAAAATGCTGAACATCCTTGTTTACAGAGGAAAATACCTTATTGTTTTTTTTCACTGGCTTTATTTTAAGGTAATTTTTTTTAACCATTTACAAGAAATTCACAAACAGAGGAGGAAAAAAAAACTTTTAGTGCAGGTGATTAAGCTTTCATGAGAAAATAACAAAACCCTAAAAAATCCTCGCAGTCTGGATAAGAGGTAAGTGTATTACCGGAAGAATCGCCTCTTGCAGACGTGAAGCTGAAAAGGCATGGGGGTAAAATTAGATGTGGATGCTGTCGGTTGCAAAACATAGGTAAATCTGGTTTGCCAACTGAAGCAATGATTGCACCATTGATGCACCCAAACAAATCACTTGGCGAAAAAATGGGAATGTTTCAGATGATGTAGCGCTCTAGTTTTCATTTTTATCGTACTGCATTTCATTGGTTGCTTCGGTTTCACTATCAAAATGACCCATATAGAAGAAAAGACTTTTATTTCTATGCAAGCTTACTTTAACAAATGACTTAAACAACCAGCAGCACAGCAAGAAGTTGGCAGTGTAAAAATTTAAATAGTAAAATATTCTTCGAAAACTCATTTTCGAATACCAAAACATAAGTAATTCCAGGCAACAAATGACAACAAACCGTTGGAGCTGTTGCCATCCACGGCGTGGAACAACCTCATCCCGCGTTCTAAACACGGCCACATCCTATAGATGAATATCTGTTAGCAAAATTAAAAATAGAATCTACTTAATTACGAGGTACCCCGAGTACACTGGGACAGACGTGCTCGTTAAATCTGTGGAGTCCAAAGCCGGCGTTAACGTACGATGTCACTCGAAGTCCAGTTGGGTGCTAGCTCAGGTGTCGACCTCCTCAACTGACCACGGTTCTAAAATATGAGGTGAAATTTGGCTGTGTTAAAGTTCCAAGGTGGCTAGAAATACACAACAGAAAACGTACCATCTAACCTAACCCAATCAATGTTGGTTGGTTGGTTGGTTGGTTGGTAGACATATATTCAGGTTCGTGTGCTTGGTCAGCGACCCGCTTATAAACCTTCGTCAAGTAAGACAGACACAACAGACAACACACACACATAAGTGGATCCATCTAATTTTTAGAGACAGAGGCCAACTAGAGGATCCCCAGAATTGGCTTGTCACCCCCAGAGGTATTGATTGGTATGGAACTTAGAGGACTTTCGGACCCAACAGATTTAACGAGCACGTATTCCGCATATACTCGGTAGGTCTTCAGTGGTACCGGGACTCGATCGCAGGACCTTCCGATCCCGAGACCGAGACGCTACTAGGCTCACTACGGCCCCCCAATCAATGTGGACTCTGAGTCATGTCTCCATCATAGGATATGCACCCGTTTTGGTTTGTTGGGTGTGCATCATAGAGATCACAGTAAAAGCATTAGAGTGGCAGACCACGTGACTTCCAACTGCGGCGGTGGAACATGCATGGAGCAAAGATTATCATGGCAAACTTGATAGTGTTACCATATCTTTAATGAGAAAAATACTAAAAAATTCGAGAAAGCGTTTCACGTATTTTTTTTATAAAGTTACAAAAAATAGTCCCTAATGCAGCTATTGTTTTTATGGTAATTTTTTTTGTAATTTTTGTTTTTAATTGTATTTTTTCGATGACACAGTAGTTTTTTTCTCATTAAAGAGATGGCAACACGGGCAAATTTGCCATTTTAATCTTGGCTCCATGCGTGTCCCACCACAACAATGGGAGGTCATGTGATCTGCCAAGCTAATACTTTTACTATGGTGTGCATCGAATCGACTTGGCGACTTACAAACGGCATCACTTTTTTGTCGCGAAGCATTGGCCAACTTATGTGACCTCGATGTGCGAAGGGAAGTGCCCTAAGCCCCATTAGATGTTAATTTAGATAAGCCCCGTTTCGTCTAACGGCCCTGGTTGTCATGGAAGCGGAGAGGCATTTGCCATCCTTACAACACATCCGACAAATTGTGGACGTGCCAGAGAGAGATAAGGTTGAAATAGTAAAGCGTTGAATAGTGTAGTTTAGTGTATTTCTTTAATTCTGTGAGTATTTGCAGCAAGCATTTTTTTGTTGAAATTTTAAATGCAATTGAAAATTGTCGAAACAGTGTCACTTAATTGAGACGTAAAAGATTGTCCTATAGTTTAACTAATAAGCTATGTTACCCATGGTAAACTAACGGTGTGTAACACTACATGACTTTCGATTACCAACCAATAAATAAATACATTTAAAGGTAATTATATACCCGATAAAGTAATTTCGATAACTTTGAAACCTAAAATATTCTATGGCAGCTACCATGTGAACATACGCGATTTTCTCGAAACCCTTATTATGACGCCCGACAGGCACTGGGAACTCGTGTACCGAATTTGAAGTGCGTATCTCTTTTATTCCGAGATATAAAGGGGTTTCAGACAGACAGACGGACCAATGTTCAGAAACCACCTTCTCGCAGTCAGCACCCTCCAAAACGCAAAGAAAAGAAAACATAAAAATCTAAATTTCGGATTTTCGACCCCATTATAATACTTTATATACATGCCTTTCATTACCTTATCTTTTTATTACCATCTATATATAATACTCTTACATTGCTCCTAAATTTCCTTATATTTCTAACTCTGCAATGGCAACAATCGAGTTTGTTTACACTTTCGCCAATGGTAAAGAGCAGATGGCTCTTGATTTACTGTAAGCGTTATATAATATTTGTTATTGGTTTGAGAAAAAAAAACATAACTTAAGGATAGAATCAGTAAGTTTAACTTTAAACATGCATAATATTAGAGACATTTAATGTATGAAAATTTAAATTATAATTTCGATCGACTGAACTACTACCAAACACTATTGTTAATAAGCAACAATCGAGGTTGTTTACACTTTCGCTTACGGGTTTGGCGAGCAGGGGGTGTACCCCCTAGTTACCTTACCATTGGGTAATTGAATGCAAAAAAAAAATTATGCAATTCAAGGTACATAAGGAAACGCAAGAGTGTAAATAGAACGCCAATCATGTATTTAAACAATTGTTTTGTTCCTTAGTTTAAGTATTGACGTATTTTTGTGTTTTAATTTTAAAGCAGTTTTAAGAAGGATTGTCAGTCCCCTAGAACTAATGCATTAGTTTTGAAAGAAAGATGCATCAGTTCAAAGATTAATGCATTTAGTTAAAAGAAATCCAAACTTCTCTGAAAGTTCTTTTCTATGTTTTTTTCACTAGATATGAGCATCGTCGTAACATCAAAATAAAACAAATTTTGAAAGAAAAGTATCATAATAATATTTAATAAATAATTCGGTCTAAAACTAACGTATCTGTTGATTATTTTGGCGCATTTTGAAACTCTCCAAATTGAACTTCTCCAATTGATAACTAATAGCAAGATAATATTTTTCCTTCCAAATTTGTTTAATTTTGCTGTTGATGATTCATTCCGCATGCCTGGTAGAAAAAAAAATACTAATGTAGCAAAGCAATATTTTCACAAAAAATCTGGTTTCAAAACAAATGCACTACGTCATATGGACTGACCATCCCTACAAATTATTGGCTCTTTTTTCCTCTATGGGACTGATTTTGGCGTATCTTGATTTTTCAGACTCAACGAATTCTCATCAACTGAAAGTCATTTATTAAGTCACACCCTATGCGGCTCTCGCTACCAATTTTAATGCTCAGAATACAATATAGTAGGATGGAGCTTAAACCGATCGCATCGCAGAGCCAACGTGTGTGAATTTGAAGCTTTTCAGTTCAATTTCGGCTTTAGCTTTGACTTTTCAAATAGATGACTGTTGGCAACACGACTGTTGTATTTGGATAATGACAGGGTACCTCTATGCTGAAAGACGATTGTTGGCAGTTGTATGAAAATTTTTGTGCATTGGTTAATATAAATTCTTTTACAGTAAAAACTCAAAAAATAATATTTAAAAATTATTATTATCAAAAGTTTCTTATTTCTGCAGGGAATAACATTAATAGAAACGTGTTGGAGAGCAGATAAAAATATTCCAAAGATCTTTCACCGTGAGCCAAAATATTTTTTCTACGAGATTTGAGGTCTGTGTTTTCGTTCCATTTCCTTCCCAAGCCCCCTCCCCCCCCACAAGGAAGAGGTAGGTCGCAATACGTGGTCAGAATCGTTTTCTTAGCTTCTTGCAGACGAGAAACTCTTAGATTTCGAAATGTTGTGGTAATCTGAGCGTATTACTTTGGTTGTTGTTGTTGGCTTTTAGTTGGTGAAAATGTGGCTGTCAATATGAAAATTTCAGGATTTGACTTGTTTAAATACATGATTGGCGTTTTATTTACACTCTTATGTGCTCTTTGCTCTCTTATGTTCTCTCATATACTTTTAATTGCGTAAGTTTGCATAAGAGTTTGTGTTTTTAGCACAGGTAACATAGCACATGGAGGAAAATGGTTGAGGACGAAAGGAACCTGGCTGGATGGGCGAGCTGGTCGGAAGCAAGAGCTGCTGCACAAAATAGCAGGGGTTGGCGTAATAAGCTGAAGGCCTTATGTGCCACAGGGCACGAAGAGGACTAAGTAAGTAAGTAAGTAAGTAAGTAACATAGCTTAGCAATTAAAATAAGGCATACTTTCATGAATAAATTCAGCAGCACTGTTTACGACACCTTCTAATAACATTTCAATGGACAATTCAAACAGGGCGGAGCGCGTGGTTTTTTTGTGGGAAAGGACCGAAGGAGACCATGCTTGACGCAACTGTAGGTGTGAGAATTTTATTTTAAACGAATAAGCTGCTAAGTAGTTTGTTTGTGGGTTCACGACAACGATTGACGTAACTGTGACGTCACTGTACGCGGGGCTTTTCCTGTTATCCATTATTGGCAAAAAAATGCTTGCTATTAGGACTCGCAGGCAAAAATAAATACAACTATTCAAGAAGCCTTACTATTTTGACTTCCAATTATATTAAGAAACGATAAAAATGAAATTGATAAAACAAATTATATTGACTCTGCATCCTGTTACTATTTAGCCACTTTAATCCACTCTATAACTTTAAAAGTTTGCTGAAGTTAGTTTAGCAAATTGTCATCTAGTGGAAGCTATATTGATGTTTTAGGTAGAAAAAAAGATAGATTTTTAAAGGGAAAAATTATTTTATATTGTATAGAATTAAAAGGAATCAATTTTCTCAAATTTAATGCATCGTACTCAATGGTAAGTCTATGTCGATGCCAAGATTTTGAAAATTTAAAAAATTAAATAATTAAGTTCCAGTGCAACGATATTTTTAAAAAATATTTTCACCGTAACGTAGGGTTATAAAAGGTCGAAATATATTTGTTTGCAGCAAAAAAAAGTATGCATTAGAGGGTTTGCAATTAGTACCCAAAACTTTTAATCATTGCATGGCAGTCAAACGCACTTCTACAAAATCTATTGCTAAAACTCCCAAGTTAAAGATAGTATATATATGCAAGCCCCAAGCAAAAGTTTATTCGTCTACCCATTTCTAACAAAGAACGCAACGTGCTGTAAGTTTTCACAAATTCATTTCCGAAATTGCGAAAGAAATAAAAAATTAAGAAAATAAAATGAAACTAGCTTGGTGTTTAGAAGTAAGGTGATAATTTATCAAAGTGTATCACAAAAGAAAACTAAAAAGATTATCTCTCAGAAAACAAGGAGAACAATGTTTTTGTTTAAGCAAAGAAAGAACCCAAACTCTCCTGCATTTTCTAAATTAACTAGTAGAATGATTTTATATTTTCTCAATGGATTCTTAAAGACATTTAGCTGTTATGGTTTGACAAAATTATCAATGGCATGATCGTTAAATAAGCTTCTTATCTATACAGATTATTACAAACATTATCGTTTATAGCGCATAGGTAATTACGGTAATACGGTAATTAATGCTGACCCGACGGCGCAACGGTTAGGGAGCTAGCCTCTGGGTTTGGGTTCGAATCCCGAAAAGGCATGGATGTTTGTGTTTGTCGAGTAAATGCGGAGCAAGTGCTCGTTAAATCTGTTGGGTCCGAAAGTCCTGTGGGCGGTCATTGCGCAGTTTCCCACGGATATAGGTCCCTGGAGACTATTTCCCTCCCCTTCAGGGACATGTCTAAATTGTGGAGATGGCGATAGATGGCAGCATCTGTCATATATGTTTGTGTATGTTGTGTCCGTCCTACTTGACGATGGTTTATAAGCGGGTCTTTGTGACCAAGCACACAAACCTGAAAATATATGTCTACCAACCAACGGTAATTAATAGGTATTTTTACGAATAGCTACATGTGAAAAGAAAAAGATGAAAAGATGACAAGAAGGTTTTTTCCTACATGTTTTTTAACTGAAATGCTTTAAAGGTATAGACCCTTATAATAATAGTTATTTTTACAATTTATACACTGTATAAAATCTGTTAATTTTATAAAAACACATATTTAAAGAAAAACACTGTTATTTCCTTAATTTTTTTTCTAAAAAAAAATGTGCATTTTTAAAGTCAAAACAGTTTTTCTATGTTATTAACAGCGTAAATAGTACTGGTCTGCAACCTAACAAACAGTTCAAAAGAAGTGGAATAATTCGATGTTGATCGACACTAGTTCAGCTAAAAAATATCTAAAACTCCCACACAACAAACAAAAATGTATGTACAAATTCTAGTGCTTTAAAATAAATAAAACCAGTACATTAGCTACAACTCTGTAGGTAGGTCGGTACATATATATTTCCGATTTGTTTGCTTGATCAGAGATCCGCTTATAAACCTTCGTCAAGTAAGACAGACACAGACAGAATATTTTACTGACACAGAGAGAGAAAGTACACCCAGGCGAATGCGGGAATCGAACCCGCACCCGGTACAGTACGTAAACTGTTAGCGTAATGAGCTTGATCTGCAATCAAACTCACTAAGCCACCAAGGGCGCTAATACAACTCTATAAACCTAAACGGGTCGATTATACCCCGACCAGTTTTCTTCTTTTCATAATGGATCGAAAACAAGTTAGGTCTATTGTTGTCAAGCTTTACAAGCTATTAATTAGAAAAAGAAAACTGATGGAGTGTGATTTATGAACTCTGTGTTCTTGGCACTAATTAAGGGAAGATGTGTAGCAGATTAATTAATTTTAGCAGAATCGACACTTTTTTTTAAATAATTTATTTAAAATGTCATCAATTTTAGATTTTTTTTAATCTGGTGAATTTATTTTTGTATGTGAAAATGTTTAAGGTCAAACTGCTGTTTATTTTTTGGAAATTTTATATATTTCAGTTTTTGTATTAGTTTTGTAATTTTGTTGGCTAAAATCGATTACGATGCTAGACTATTAAAGTAAACTTGCTAATGAAAGGAAAATTTCGAAACATTATTTTGTTAGGTTTTTTTTAAATCTTTATAAAAAAACGTCGTACGCAAATAGTATTGAGCAAGGAAATATTCAATAAAAATCTCAATTTAAAGTAAATTTAAAGTATCGTTAACGTACGAAATTTAAAGCTTCTGTTTGAAAAATATTGAAATTTTCAATAAAAAAGCTGTTTTTGACTTAATTAAATTTGAGTAAATTAATAAAGTATATTTGAGTGCGTAGCTGCTCTGTAAAACCTTGGTGTAACTTGGGGTAAAGTTACTCTATAAAACTGATAAAAACTATTTTTATGGAAAAAGTAACCTATAATTATCTTTTGAACACTGTTAAAATTTTGGTGCTAGGTTTCACCATGATATTGGTTGGTTTCACCATGGTATTGGTTCCTAGTAGCTGCAACGGCTGAATGGTGAAATGTTTCACCTTCTTTTCGGTGTTTGGTTGAACCATTTTTCTGGATTTGGAAACAAAAACATGAGAAATGGTTCAACCGAATACCAAAAATATGGTGGAACGTTTCACCATTCAGCCGTTGCAGATACTAGGAACCAATATCATGGTGAAACCAAGCACAAAATTTTTAACAGTGAATGAGAAAAGATTAAATTAGCATTACCTTTTATCTAGTTGGTTCACAAATGCTCCGATGGTAACATTAACTACTTAAAATATCATTCTACTAAAAAGGGTTTGTGCACACCCATAAAAATTCTATGGAATGCTATTCCGTGATACATTCAAAGATTCCCCGAAATTATTTAAGCATACACTGTTAAAAATTAGGCACTTTGTTTCACCAAAAATATGGTTCCTAGTAGCTGCAACGGCTGTGTGGTGAAACGTGAAACCATATTTTTGGTATTCGGTTGAACCATTTATCAGGTTTTTGTTTCCAAATCCAGAAAAATGGTTCAACCAAACACCGAAAAAAAGGTGAAACATTTCACCACACAGCCGTTGCAGCTACTAGGAACCAATATCATGGTGAAACCAAGCACACAATTTTTAACAGTGAATGAGAAAAGATTAAATTAGCATTACCTTTTATCTAGTTGGTTCACAAATGCTCCGATGGTAACATTAACTACTTAAAATATCATTCTACTAAAAAGGGTTTGTGCACACCCATAAAAATTCTATGGAATGCTATTCCGTGATACATTCAAAGATTCCCCGAAATTATTTAAGCATACACTGTTAAAAATTAGGCACTTTGTTTCACCAAAAATATGGTTCCTAGTAGCTGCAACGGCTGTGTGGTGAAACGTGAAACCATATTTTTGGTATTCGGTTGAACCATTTATCAGTTTTTTGTTTCCAAATCCAGAAAAATGGTTCAACCAAACACCGAAAAAAAGGTGAAACATTTCACCACACAGCCGTTGCAGCTACTAGGAACCAATATCATGGTGAAACAAAGCACACAATTTTTAACAGTGTATCTCAAGTATGAATCGATACTACCACAGATTAAATTATGTACCCTTTTTGCTGTACTTAGATGTTGTGAATTTTTGGTAAACTACACAAATTCATTGATATTTTATTGAAGTTAAACCAAACAACCGCCCTACAAAATTCACTACATTCTTTTTTAATGCTTCTATCAATTTTTCACGCTGATCGTAGTAGCTGTAGGGCCTTAAAAAATAGACGAGGGTAGGGCGATAAATTTCATTAGATATTTTTTTTTTCTCTTTTTTGGCTCTCACTCTCATTTTTGAAAAGCGCCAGTTTTAGGGCTTCTCTCTGGAAAATCTTTCTTTTCTTTTGACATTTCTATAATGGATGGTGGCATCATGGCGAGCGTGAAATATGACTGGCTAACAACAGAAGAGGATGTGCGCGGAGTGGCGGGAAAACTGATAAATGGATTAAATTTGCCATAAGTAGAATTGGCTTACAAGATTTGGCTAGTTTACTGTAGCATTTTTTTTTCAAAATAAAATTAAATATATTTCATTTTTGTTGTACTGCTTCTGTAATTCATTTGACACGTTTTTAGTACTAGACAATAGTACTAAAATAGTCATTATACAGTTTTTTTGCTAGGCTTTATTGTTAACTTCTGGATTAAATTATACCTTTTATTTCTGTAAAAAAATCCAAGATAAATCAATAATAACCTATAAATGGCTAAAAAACTATTTAATAAACCCTTTCATCTTTTTATATACCAAATTCGAGTTTTTTCTTTTTTATTAACTTACAATGCTAGCCTGCGTATACATTAACTTAACATAAGTAAAGCCGAGTATTGTATGTAGGTGGAAGCGTAAAGGGCTTTTTTTGGTTGCAATTTATATTGTAAGAAAATACAAGAAGTTCTGAAAGAACTGAAATAACGTACTTTCATAATCAAGGAATTCTTTTAATCCACCGAAACAAATCCCAAGTACTGCAAGTATTATGCAGATTCACTGAAATTGGGTTGTTTATGGTGATGTCATTTCTTCCAGATTTAAAAATGATCGTATTGCTATGGGTGTTCTGATTGGTCATCTGTTCTCACGTGACATGGAATCACCAATCGGAACTCAAGAAATAATTTATTTTCATTAACATTTCTGTTGCCGCTCGAAACCTGAAACATGTCCATCATATGCATGGGTATGCAAACAAACAAAAAAGTATAAAAAGTAGGCATCTGATGTCTTACTTTTAGACATTTTTGTTGTTGAAAATATTATGGTTTGAACGGTAGTTGAGCGGGGTGTACGGACGGACACACAGCCGGACGGTTATCTTTACTATGTCAATACCTTACTTTCTAATTTTAGTTCTTTCAAATTAGAATAAAGAGGAAAAAGGCAAAAGAAAAGTAAGCATCCTTATTTTATAACGCAAAAATGAATGTGAAACACTACTAACCGGAGGACCTTATAAAGTTTAACTTAGAATAAAGGTACGGTTCAGATAAATTTAAGATTTTTAGTTCCTGCAGAGACTTTTAAAGACTTGACGTTGCAAAAAAAAGGTAAGTTTTTTTTAATAAATGGATGAAAATTAAGAGTTTTTTAATTAAATTAATGCACTTAAAAAGTCCGATACAAAAAATAAAATTCAAGTGTTAAAAATGCGAAAACAAATGGCGACATTAGAAATTTCCAAAAGTGGACAACCCTAAATTCCGCTGGTTATAAACAGCGGCAGGGCGGCTTTATTAAGCGTGTCAGCAGCGGCAGTATTGACAAATTCCGGCCGTAATGGCCCAAAGATGGGGGGTTTAATATCGCCTCTGCTGCTTTTGGCGACCAGCTCAATGCTATTGATTGTGTGCCGAACATGGAAGTAAGAGGGATGCGAAAATGCTTGGCGCGAATCAGAATGAATCTGTCTTAAAGTAGCCAAAACCATGCAATGGGTTGTTTCACGTCGTAGATGGCAACAGCTCCAACGGTTTGTTGTCATTTGTTGCCTGGAATTACTTATGTTTTGGTATTCGAAAATGAGTGTTCTAAGAAGATTTTACATATTAATTTTTTTAAATGCCAACTTCTTGCTGTGATGTTGGTTGTTCAAAACATTTGTTAACGATATCTTACATAGAAAGAAAAATTCTTTTCATCTATATCGGTCATTTTGAGAGCGAAACCGAAGCAACCAATGAAATGCGGTATGTATAAAAATGAAAACAAGATCATTACATCACCTGAAACATTTCCCTAGGCCCAAACAAACCACACCGTCAGTGGTTTTGGTTTCGATTTAATGGGCGTGTTTCAGTTATTGAGTGGCAACATAAATGGCAAATGAAAATAAATTCTTTTTAAAGCCTCGAATGTTGAATCTATGTCACCTGAGTACAAAGGACCAAGCGGAGCACAGATCGCAGGAAATGCAAGAATGAAAGCTGGAAGGATTTCGTCTTCTGAGACTACCCACTTAACGTCCCACTACAGCTACACGTAGTAAATTGGCGATGGACCTCTAATTTTGAACTGCGTTCCGGAAGATGAGTAGCACCTAATATGAACTTCGTAAGTACACTGTTAAAAATTATGCACTTTGCTTCACCAAAAATATGGACGGCTGTGTGGTGAAACGCTAAACATTTTTTTTTGGTATTCGGTTGAACCATTTCTCAGGTTTTTGTTTCCAAATCCAGAAAAATGGTTCAACCAAACACCGAAAAAAAGGTGAAACATTTCACCACACAGCCGTTGCAGCCTACTAGGAACCAATATCATGGTGAAACCAAGCACAAAATTTTTAACAGTTTAGCGTCAAGATTTAAAACCATGGTAGAAATAAGTGCACCAATACCATGTACAAGGCGGAATGGGAATGTTTCAGATGATGTAACGCTCTTGTTTTCATTTTTATCCGTAGGAGGAGGTGGAGGAAAATGATGGTAAAATCAATTAAGCATTTTTTAAATTATTGCATTAAAAACCTACTTTTTAACTAATTTTCATGGATTTTTTTGTATATAATATACATTTGAACTGTTTAGATTTCAAATATATAAATAGACGATGTTTAAATTTTTTCCTACTATAAGCTTTAATATCTGGCAGTTTAGAGAACTTAGTTTCATACCCTCATTTTCCCCCAGGTTGGGGGAAAATGGGGGTAGCTCAAATTTAAGAATATAATGGAATCAAAACACATTAATATAAAGAACAAATTGAAACAAAATCATTGCTAATATTCCTCTACACTTTTATTTCAGAAAAGCTAACTTAGAGATAATAGTAATAGTAGAATAATATAATATTTAAGCAAAAAAGTATTGTCCTCTACTATTAAATTGAGGTTCCTGTAAAACTTCACAGATTGCACTGAACTTTACAAAACAATCTTCTTTGTCCATTTCTGGAAATAAATAATAGTTTTCCTAGCTTGGATCTGGTTAAGTGTTTTACATGATAGTTTGTATCATTTAGTACAGGGGTTCCCAACCTTTTTGCAATCGCGTACCACTTGACTTTTTGAGAAATTTTAGTGTACCACCAGACCTAAATATTTTGATAAACGTATAATATTTACTCTTCTAAAAGTATTCAAATGCTTTTAAATTAAATTCCTCAGAAAACTTCATATTTAAAGTTTAGATATTTGTTTATTTATAACATGTTTATAATAAAGGATAAATAAAAAGATTAAAACGGTATTAATTTATTGTTTTATTTATTACCCATGGACTAAAAACATACAAATAAAAAATATAGTACAAACTCAGCAAAATATCATTCATCATACAAAATATACCTTTACTTTCTTTAGTACGAAACTTGTTGTTATTTGCCTGTGATTAATCAGTAATATCAACATTAGGAGTAATGGAACTTATCTTCTCTCTAAAGTCCTCTTCAAAACTTATTCTGCTTCTATGTTTATTTTTTATGTACAAGAGTTCAGAAAACCCACTCTCTCAGAAGTAACTCGTAACAAATGGCATATAAAATAGCAGAGCTTGCAGGAAGTTCAAAGGGTACTAGGTTTTACATCCGATCCATAAGTTAGTTAAAGATTTCTCTTTAAAATCACATTAATGTTTAAAATAATGAGCAATATGTTTGCGTGCTCACTGCTCATGCGTACAGAAGCTATTAATAGCATCAGGTTGCTCACATCATTCACGCGTACCACCGGTTGGGAACCCCTGATTAAGTAAATTAGTTGCAAATAACTAAATTCAAATGAAAACATTGCACATGACATGTTCTGGGCATTCCTAAAGGTACATTAATAAAACATTCATAATATATTAAATCAAATTTAAAAATTCTTATTAAATAAGTTTTTTAATAGCAATGATATTTTAATAACATTAAAATGGTTTTTTTAAAATATATCCTCTCAATTAAAGTTCATTCCAAAGCCAAAAATCCATTGCATTTTGCAGCCATAGCTAAGCCTAACCATACCACAACTTTACCCCACTATATAAAAATAATTTTTAAAAATTGAAATATTTGAATTTTTCCAACTATTTTTGCAGAAATACTTTTCAAGAATGTGGCTATTGCATGTAACAATGCTTAAGAGCTCAGCATGTTTTATAAAATAAAAAGAATAAAGTTTTTAAGAGTGAATTCTAACAGCTGAAACAACATTATCTTAAGAACAAGAATCTGAATAAATTAATGGGGTTGCCAGATCCTAAATACCAAATAAAAATAATAAGAGATCATCTAAAAATAATATACAAAGAAAAAATAATAATAAAAAATTAAATGTATAGTCGAAAAATGTATAGTTTTAACATACCCTCATTTTCCCCCACCCCACCCTACTAGATTTCCATTGGTTGCTTCAGTTTCACACTCAAAATGAGTGATATAGATGAAAAGAAATGTTTCTTTCTATGCAAGCTTTCTTTAACAAATGTTTTGAACAACCAACAGCACAGCCAGAAGTTGGCATTTAAACAATTTAATAACTAAATTAATAACAATTTAATAAAGCTCATTTTCGAATAATAAAACATAAGTAATTCCAGCATAGATATCATAGTTAAAGTATTAGATTGGCAGATCACTAGACCTCCAATGCTAACAATGGGGCGCGCATGGAGGCCAAATAAGAGGGCAAAATGGCCAGTGTTGCTGCCACTTTAAGGAGAAAAATACTACGAAAAAATACATTTAATTCGAAAATTACAAAAAATGCTAGAAAAGGATTTAAAGTCACTGAAAAGATTCCAAAATGCAGCTAGTATTTTTACGATATTTTTTTGTAATTTTAAAATTAAATGGTATTTTTTCGTAGTATTTTTCTCCTTAAAGTGGCAGCAACACTGGCCATTTTGCCCCCTTATTTGGCCTCCATGCGCGTCCCGTCGTTAGCATTGGAGGTCACGTGATCTGCCAATCTAATACTTTAACTATGACATCTATGAATTCCAGGCAACAAATGACTACAAACCGTTGGAGCTGTTGCCAACTACGACGTGAAACAACCCCATTTAAATGCGAGCCTTCGCGCTTTATTATTTAAATATTGGTAATTAAATTTAATTTATTACTTTTTGGCAGTTTTTAGACTGTAGTACTGGATCTGAATTAATATCGAGTTTCAATATTTTTCCTCATATATAAAATTTACGTAGTTATAAGCACACTTAAGGGCGTTGTTCAGTCCTTTAGAGCAAATGCATTAGATATTACAATTAAATTTAGAAATTATAACTTCTGTGCGAAAGTTTGCTTTGCCATGTAAGCATTTTTCAAAAGGTATGGGAATCGTCACAACAACAAAGTAAAACAAGTTTTACGTGAATACATCGTCTAGTTATTCAATATTTACTTTTTAAGTTTTTAAATATACCAAAGTATTCTGGAGATGGCGATGCTAATTTTAAACGTTATCACTTTAATGTTTAATAACAGGATTAAATTTTCGACTGACCGACGACTAAACATCTCTCTTAAATTCGTATGTATGATTTAAATTGTTATTTGTTTATTTTATTGTTTGCGCCATAGTTCATCGTAACGCAGTTTGGTTCTTCTCAAAAAAATATATATATAACCACATAATAACCCAAGGGTCTATTTCGTAAACAGGGCTTCGGAGCCCAGTCGGAAAAATGCTTACCTTGCATGCAAAAGGTCCCAGGTTCGGGTTCCAGCTTTTCCAAAATAACTGCCAACTTATATAAACAAAACCAAAAAGTCCGTCGAATAATACCCCGTGTAGAGGGAGTGCAGGTTAAATCTGCTTCCTGATGCCGCGTATGATGTCGCACTTAAAAGTTACGTTGGGTGCCTATTCAATTGTCGGCCCGTCTTTTAAATATGTTTTTAAATTATGACGCCAGTCGCCAATAGCCCTCGACACAACCTAGTGCGACGATACTCAAACCAATCATTTTATTGTATGCACCATTGTTCATAGTATCGCAGTTTGATTCTTCATAAAATACAACCCAAACGTCTATTTGGCGTTGGTTCGGGCCTATTTCAGAAACAGCTAATAGCGTCACTTGGCGAACAGATTTTATTGTTATTTCACCAAACAACATATCTACATTATTCGTACCTCCATTGCTCCAAATGTTTTCGAAGGGGTATTGGATATCAATTAAGTCCGCCTGTCTTTGTGGTACGACTTTGTAATTGGTAGGCGGGAATTTTCACAATTGTTTTGGCGCTGTTTTTTTTTATTATATAATTTTGTTTTGGGATGTCGGTGGAGGGACTATAAATCATTGATGAATGATGTTTGGGAATTCATGGGGAATTTAATAGGGATTTGGTATTCTTATTGCAAAAGAGTAATGATCAGAAAAGGCTTAGATGACGTATGTTTTAATGTAGTTCATTATTTTGCATAATCGTATAAGTTGGAAGTTTAATATTTTTTACCGATTTTATATCTAAACATGATATGAAAGAATTCATTTCGTAATTCGTTTGTTTTGACAATTGAATCGGCTTATGTATTTTATCAATACTTTACATAAACAAAAAAATCAATTATTTTAAGTTATCATAAAAATAACAATACAAGCAGCAAAAACTTGTGTTCAAACAGCACAAGTGGAACACGAGTATTGTGTAAAGTTGGCAACATTACAATATTATGTTGCTTCAATACAAGAATTGTGTTGATGGCAAACAAACACAAATTTGTGTGATCCACCACAACTGACAATCTCAAGAAGGGACATAAACTACGTTGATTTGTAAAATACGCATAACTAAATTATAACATTCTGTTTAAAGTACCGTTACATATATCTTAATTATATCTTTTACTCTTTAGTATAGCTATTTATCCGATACGTTGATATTTGGTCACGATACAAATTTTGTATTCTTTCAACACAGCTTGCTATAACTGGGAAAAACAGTTTTTTTTATAGAAAGTCAGCAAAAGGTTTTTCAGGACTATACATGGGCCTAATAACGAATTAATTGTAGAAAGAATTGCGACTACATAAAACGCAAACAAGGGGTTTCATGGATCTTGTATATGTGTAGATATTGTTAACGAAATATTTGTTGCAGTTTTTAAGAACTATACCAAAGATTACGCATTTTTAATGGCCACAGTACTTTGAAAACGTTGCAGAATATTTGTTCACATTGTAAAATTTTGTTTTAAAATATTAGTATACAATAAAAAAGTCATTAAAAATTTTTTAACGAAATTCAATATACAAATCCACCTAAAAATTCAAATAATTTTAATAGCATCCACTAAAATAACAAATACCAAAAAAGCTTTAAAATTCATAACTGAAATGACATTCATGGGCATGCAAAGTGATTAAATTCTCATTAAAATTCCAATTACCGAGGATCTTAGCACATAATTAAAACCTGCCAATCACCCATTCAAAGCCCCGCCTTCTCGCAGCCAATCAACGACACTTAAACTCCGAATGATCCGCGTGTAATGACACGGAATGAAATTAACTCCGTCCGCGGTTGCAGTTAGACTCTTTAACTGAGAAGGTATAATTAGATTTTTAATTGGCATGCCGTTGGTGACATGTTCGGATGAAAGGGCCGTGAATTGCAGCCCATTTGGGGAAGGTGCTAACTCAAATCAGCCTTAAATCGTCTGCGAAAAGTTTGTTTGAAAATAAGGATAAGAATTTGTATTGTGTCAAAATAGATATGCATTAATTTAAAGATATCATGATTTATCTGTTGATTTTTGTTTTCTTATAATTAAGGAATTCTTGTGGTTTTGCAAAAATTCATGTTTTTGATGTTTTGTTTGCGATATTTGATACGCTCTAAACTTCATCTGGTTTTTATAAACTTTATAATAATGGATGAATGGAACGGCCATGCCTACATTTGGAGAAAATGGGGCAAAGTGGAACTTTTTTTATTTAATTGTACTGTTTGTTATCGACAAAAGTAAAGTAAATTCTTCAGTAAAATTTAACGTTAGTTATCTGCGTCAAATCGTTATGACCTGACATTACTTATAAGCTCCATAAAAAAAAACGGCGTTTTAATTTTCATTGTACGTTTACGGAAATATAAATGGTAGTGGGGATTTTATTGATACAGTATTCAGTTTCAAGGCATTAAAGAGTAAAATGATAAATCATATTCATTCAACAAAATTACAGCAAAGTGTAATATATATTGTAAATTGAAAGGAGGAAAAACAAAAATGAATTCATCATAAAGTGCATTTTATATTTCAACTATTTTTTTTAACCTAATCAATTATTATTAAATGCACTTTAGGTTTATTATAGGTTTAAAATAGGGGGACTGGGGAGCCCAGTAGGTTAGGCGCTCGCCTAGCATGCGAAAGGTCCCAGGTTCGGGTCCGGGCATCGCCAAAATAACTGCCGACCTATAAACGGTCCGTGCAGCCAAAAATGTCCGACGAATAATACCCCGTGTAGAAGGAGTGCACGTTAAATATGCTCCAAAGTCCCAACTCTGCGTACGCGATGTCGCCCTTAACGGTTTCGTTGGGTGCCTACTCAGGTGTCGGCTCGTCACCTGATTGTGGTTCTAAAATACGACACCCGTCGCCAATAGCCTTCATGTAGCTCTAGTGCGACGATAACTCAAAATAAACTTAACTTTGAAATAGGCAACTGAAAAAGTTAAAATTTGATCTTAATTCAATGCATAAAGGATTAAACCCCAGAAACAGATGGTCTTTAAAAGATCAGATAGTGGAAAGGGGCAAATCGTAAGTGGCAACGGTGGAACAACTCTGACAACACATACAAAAAAAGTGTTGTTATAAATTATAAATTATGCATGAAAATGATTAAAATATGATTTGAGTAAAGTAATCTTTCAAAAAAAAGATTGAAGTTAGTTTTAGAGAGTAGTATTCGATTGTGAAGAAAGAGTAAGGCCGTGATTAATTTATTGGAAATATCCGTTTCATTCAAGAGGGATTATTTTACAGATATAATAGATTTAACTTGGGGCTGGGGAGCCCAGTCGGTTAGGCATTCGCCTAGCATTCCAGGTTCGGGTCCGGGCATCGCCAAAATAACTGCCGGCCTAAAAACGGCCCGTGCAGCCAAAAATGTCCGACGAATAATACCCCGTATAGAGGGAGTGCACGTTAAATATCCTTCAAAGTCCTAACGCTGCGTACGATGTCGCCCTTAACGGTTGCGTTGGGTGCCTACTCAGGTGTCGGCTCGTCACTTGACTGTGGTTCTAAAATACGTCGCCCGTCACTAATAGCCCTCGTGTAGCTCTAGTGCGACGATAATTCAAACTAAACTAAACTAATAGATTTAACTTAATTATGCATATGTTTGAAATTTATAAAAAAACAGGCTTTTGATAAACTCTTTTAATGCACCATTATCTACAGTAACAAAAAAAAACACCAACATTCATTTTAAAAAAATTGCAGAAGCAATGCGCTTATTTACCAAAACTACAATCAACTTGATGAAATTCCGTTGACTTCCATCCAAACCCAGATGACATATTCCTGAATAGAATATATTCTCTCAGCCATATCTCATGCGAAAACTATTAAAAATCTAGCCATGTCTGCCAGGCAACATGTTCTGCGGGCTTTTCCCATAGAGTTAAGAAGAAGATGCAGATGCTGCCGGGTAAAAACTAATTCAACATCAGTTTGCCAAGTGAAGCCATCGATCCCCTTGTAGTAAGCCCAAACAAACGCTCTCGGCGAAGTATTTGGCGCTCTTCTACAGTGGAGTTTGTATAGGCTTACTACATCAATTTGGCGACTTTTTGACTATCTAATAAAAATTGTAATTAAAACGGTTTTTTTTTTTTACCTGTGAAGTTATTCGCTACCATCTTGCGTATAAATTCAGATCTAGTGCTACAGCCTACAACTAGCCAAATAATAATTTTTTTTTGAATTTTTGAGGCACAGTGGCTTAGTGCTTCGCATTGCCACGAAACAGGTCCGGGGACCGAGTCCCGGATTGGGCGAGGTTGACTCAGCCTTTCATCTCGACGGGGTCGATAAAATGAGTACCAAGCATGCTTGGGAACTAAACACTGAGGATTCCGCATGAGGCTGACCACGTTAACGGGACACATGCATAGCACCCCGGAGCCCTTAGTAACGTAAGCTGGAATGGGCACGGTAGGCCTTGGCCCACTACGGGCTGTTGCGCCGAGGAGTTTAGTTTTTGTTTTTAGAATTTTAATTAACGCTTTTTAAGAAATAAAATGATGCGTTGTGGAATGAGCTGTTTGTTTGGGCTTGCTAGGGTTACTTAGCGACTTCCTGACGGCTTCACTTTGTTTCTCGCCAAGCATCTTCTTTTCACTGTATGGCCTTTCCGAGCCATTTGCCGCCAAATCCAGAATTCTGGCGCGAGAAAATGATAACGAAAACAAGGCTTGACAAATGTTCCACGATTTAGTAATGGCGCAGAAACATAATGCGAATAATGGATTCCAAATCTTTTTTTGGAAAAAGGGATTCACTCTCTTTTTTTTGTGTTAGGATTCTTGGTGATGAACGAGATTTGGATGCAGTTTGGATGTAGGTTAGGTGGTTTGCCAATTTTCGCAGAATTTATCATTAGATGAACCAAATAAAAATCCAGTTTACAGAGCGAAAACCTCGGTATTCAACTTCGCTTGTGGACTATTACTCACCTTTTTAGGTTTATTAACTCCATAAAGTTTACATGTATTAATTAAGCAAAGCACGCACAACAGTTCAACGACGCCATTACAGTATTGAAAAACTCTAACTTCTAAAACACACTTTTAAGCCAGTAAAGGAAAACTAATAATGTTAAATAATAGGCGATTAAAAAACACGAATTGGAGTCTAAATAGACTTGAACAGCATTTGCTTCAATTTGGTTTTATAAGTAATAATTATAGTTTATTTTACGTTTTGGCGTATTTTTGGCTACCACTTTATCCATCTATTATTCCATTGCTCTTTCTTAAACGGAAATTGGTTTCACTCATTTCTCAACATAAATCTAGTAGTTTACCAAGTCGCGTCCAAATCTTGTTATATCTGTTTAATATTTCAATTTTTTTTTGTCGTGTCCATGAGAGTCGAACTCTATATGTGTCCGTGAATTTTGATAATTTCTTCTACGACTTGCTTGATGTTGTCTCCATACGGATCTAGCATAGTCGGCAGTACTCCAATCTTTCTCAGGCTGGCGCTCATAGCCGGACACTCATAGATGTGAGTAGGCGTAAGCTGTGTATCAGGACAATGTTCACAGCTTCTATAGATCTTCTTGCCATCTCCATCTATCTTCATACCCCTGTGGTGTCCGGTTCTCAGTCTAGTGATGGTTTTAAGAGTAGATCTGTTCGCAGTTATTTCAGAGAGAAGATGTTTGGTCTGAATGGATTTTTCTCTAAGCAATATTATTGATGATGCTAATATTTCAATGTTAGAATAATTTAAATAATATATTAGCTTTGGATCATATGCTATTACGTGATGCTAAAATATGCATTAGTTGTGGTCACCTAATATTGACTTGTTTTGATAAGTATAGAAGAGTTACGACGAGTCTTAGATTTGGCGAGTTGGCAATCTCTTTCTTATACACTTCCCGCTGCAATTTAAAGTGGTCTAGTTCAATAGTTATTTGCTGTGAGCTTAACAGCAGGCTAAGCTCGTATGTACTTGAGTTGCTATTACACCAACGTTGTCTCTGGTAGTGCTGTCGATATCAAGTTAGTATAGTTTTATCCCTTAGTATTATATAGCGGCCTCAGTAACCCACAGTCTACCAAAAGGATCCTCAAGGTGGAGATGAGTTACCTCGGCTTATATACTACTATTAACGTCGTAATCATGAATTGTGGTAGGAACGATATCAGCGCCACCTAGTTGTTGATGGCATATTGAGGTTGCGTGTGTGGTGAACCGCCACAGTATCATTTAGATTAATCCGGTTCAATCAGTCTTTAGCTCAAGTCATGGTAAATCGCCAAGTTTGGCATGCATCCCTCGGCGACCATTTCCTGCTTGGAATTTTCTAGAACAATCCATGGAGGACAATGTCAAAGTTGTCACGACTTTGTCTCCTTTAATACAGTCAATATCCAGTGAGTCTAGTTTCAGCTCAGAATCTGTGAGATTAACTCGGTCTAATCATCCCATGTCTCTGGTCCTGATTAATCGCCAAATTTGGCACGCATCCCTTGGCTACCATTTCCCGATCGGAATTTTGTAAAACTATTCATTTAGGACAATGCCAGAGCTAATGAATAAGAAAGAGGGGATAAATTGAAAGGATTCCCACAAATTCGGGTCACTGAAAGTTCGATGAGTTAACTTACAGAACGGAAGGTGAAAACTTTTGGAAATTTTGCCTTTTAAATGGGTCGTTTTGTTCTCGGGTTCGGTTAACGAGGGAATTTTAGTACGGTTACAAGAGTTTGGTTGTTAATTTTCTGTTCATCTTTTAAAACACTAATTGGGAAAGAATCATTAGGAAATAAAAATTTAATCTTTGAATTGCTCGAAGAGAAAAGTTTGGATGTTGATTTTGATTTTTATATGGTAGTACATTGTTTAACGGAAAATACATTTATTAGTAAGTATTAGAATTATTATCTCAATTTTTTTCGACTATGCTGATAATCGATCTTTTGGGCCTAGACAATTATAAAATCTTTCCTGAAAATATAAAATGAATGGTCAAAATGTGCTAATTTATTTCAAAAGAACTAGTTGCGAAAATAAACTATCATTGGTGTCATTCATTTTAATTAAGTACATACTGAATTGTAAAATAAAATTATGTTTCATTCATAGTTACTTATAAAAATGAGGTGATTATGATGCAATGTGGCAAAAATATTAGACGCCGATGTCCCCTTTAAATTACCTTTAGACAATAAACCATGCCAATTAGCAAACAGTGTGCCATTATTATTCGGATTGTTGAAACTTTTAAAACCTTTTAACATAGCATTAAAATATAAAAAACTACCTAAAATTATGATTCTACAAAACATTATATTTAGAGAAAATAATACCGTTAAATTAATATTTTCTTTAGAAAAAAAATTATGGGTTAGGTATGAGTAGCACAAAAATAAATTCGCCTATGTAATTATGATTTTCCTAGAAACACATGGAATGTATAGTAAATAATTTTTAAGGGGATACGGTACCCAAAACATTATTTTTAGAAATAATAACGTAAACTTGTAAATTATAGTGGTTTTATATAATGTTCACTCTAAATAAACATTTTCTATCAATAAAAACAAATATTACTAGTAGTTTTTAATTTTTTTTTAAAAAGTCAAAAATTTGAACTTTTTTAAAACGCTAATCCTCTTTCAATTTTGAGAACAACTCCACTAAACTTTTATAGTTTGTTTTTAGAACTATTTGTTCAAGAACTGTGCATGGATTTTTTAAATATGAGCTACAGTTAAAAAGTAACATGCATTTATACTGAAAATCTAGAAAAATCACAAAAAAATTACAAATTATTGAATTCAACATTTTTTAAAAAAGCAACTATACATAGTAGGCCTTATTCCATGCACTTTTTTTTGCACTATTTATATAAGAACACACAATTGAAAAAACGTGAAACCGAGAAAACAGGTTGAAAGCAGACGAAATACGGATTCAAACTTCAAGGGATGACTTCAGAAAATGTTTAATGACTTTTTTTCTACAAAAGATATCGTTATGAAACTTTCAGTAAATATTTAAAAAGATATTGTGAATAATAGAAGTAAAAACTGACAAATTGATATTTTGACCAATTTTTGGGTACCGTATCCCCTTAAACAAATAACAAATTCCGATTCTTTTTTTTTTTGTAAAAAATAATTGAATCCTTTTAGATTTTGTATGCTATAAATTATTATTACATGACATTCATAAGAACACTGTAACTGTTCAATAAACAAAAGAACTCACCACCTCAGCGAAATCCACCGTATCCACTAAAATCTCCAGAAAAATATTGCTGACAAACCTCTTTCGTAAGCATTTAAGAAGTGACAACCTCCCCCAAACTCCCTCCCTTCTCTGCTCTTTTCACCTAAGTGCTAAAAATAAATCCATCATCGCTCGTCCCTCAAAGTCTTTTGGTTTCAGGTGACGCTTCCGACTTCATGCGGAGGTCATTTTTGTGCACCTTAATTGGCACATAACGTAATCTGTTGAAAGGTTGAATTTTTTCTATAATGTTTCAAGTATTGAAAGCAAAAAGTTCAATTGTAAGTTAGTTCAAAAGCTTAATTCAGTTATTCAAGTTCATTAAACAGGGATGCATGGAGGGCTTAGGTTTTACCGTAAATAGCCGAACCTGAGGACATGATCAGAAATGGAAAAAATCATGCTTTAGAAGGGAGGTAAGAAAACATTATTTTTACAATAGAGTTGTCAATGAGCTTTACCAGATTATGTTGTGCATTCGAAGAGAGTAGAAGATTTTAAGAAGAATCTTGACAGTCATTGCAAACTGGTAAAGTATTAGATTTATTTTGGACCAACCTTGCTGGGCCTCTGGCCTGTTGTTGGTCGACAATTTTTGTATTTGTATTTGTAAAGTAAATAAGGTCTCGATTGGTGAATCAAAGTAGTGAGCGGTGGTAATCGTGCCATACCTCCAATCATCGAAACCACCAATGGCATCCAGGAATGAAAACAAGAATGATACGTCATGTGAGCAAGCCAAAAACATCAACATTTCCACGAATGACCTTGAAATGTCATAAAAACTAAATAAACTCTGGTGGGGCCGTGGGGAGCCTAGTGGTTAAGTTCTCGGTCTCGGGATCGGAAGGTCCCGCGATCGAGTCTCGACACCTCTGAAGACCCACCGAGTATATGCGGAGTACGGGCTCGTTAAATATGTTGGGTCCGAAAGTCCTGTGGTCGGTCATTGCGCAGTTTACCACGGGTACAGGTCCCTGGAGACTATTTCCCTACCCTTCAGGGACATGTCTAAATTGTAGAGGTGGCGATAGATGGCAGAATCTTTCTTGTATGAGTGTATGTCGTATCCGTCCTTCTTGATGACGAAGGTTTATAGACGGGTCTTTGTGACCAAGCACACAAGCCTGAAAATATATGTCTACCAACCAACTAAATAAACTATTTGTCACTATTTTCATTAATTATTAGTTACATGATAAACGGATTTTTTTTAAAAATCAAGTGCATTATTTTAAGTAAGTCCAACCAAACCAAAACGAGTTTTTAAACTCTCTCCCTAGCTGTTAAAAATAAATTCCTCGCCCCCCTCATCCCACAAAGCCGTCATTCTGCAGGTTATGTTTAAGCTATGCCTCTTAAGAAGCAATCATCACAATGGCACGACTGTTAGCGCGCTTTATCTTTCGCGGAGCTTAGGGTCTGGTTATTTTTAGGGTGATTGGGGGCCACTTCAGTCAAGGGTACTTTCTGGGTTTCGATTCTACACTGTCAAAAAATTTATTACTTGGTTTCATAAGTAAAAATGTTCCTTTAGTAGCTGCAACGGTTGTGTAGTGAAACGTTTCAGTATATTTTCGGTTTTAAGTTGAAGTATTTTTCTGATTTCGGGAGCCAAAAACTGAAAAATGGTTCAACCTATTTCCAAAAATATGGTGAAATATTTCACTACACAGCCATTGCAGATATTAGGAACCATTTTTGTGGTGAAATCTAGCATTAAAATTTTAATAGTGTACTTTGTCAACGAAAATGCATAAAAATACAGTTCTTAAACAAGTTTGCCAAATTATAAAGTGAGAAAAGTATTACATTATATTGTTTCGGCATCTCTGTGGATATTAAAGCACGTAGAGATTCAATTTAGTCAATACATCCAGAGTCAAAAGAGTAGTAAAAGGATCTTTTTTCATGCCTAATAATTTTTAATTGATACAGACATTGAGCTTCCATTGGAGGCGTTACATTTTCATTGCACGGCACTATGCTATGCTCATTAAAATGTTTTAATAATGGTGTCTCTGTCTACAAACTAATAGGTCTTATAGTTGTAAAAGTCACCGAATTCGACGGAATCAGTTATAGTTGTCATCGTTCCCGGATTTTTTGATTGCTTGAAAATTTGCGAATAGTTTTTAGTATTTAAAAAAGCTAAAGTTCCGCATTCAAAATGTTAAGTTCCATTCATTAAAAAAGCTTATCTATCTAGATTATTTCGGAAAAAAACAAATATCAGATAAGTGTTTTACCTGCATTACAATAATTAAATAACTCTAAAAACTATTTCCAACGTCATCGTTTACACGATTTATTTTTAGTTAATGTCTTTTTTTTTTGTAAGTTAACCCTTTAATTTTGTTTTATTCACAATTTTTTGAAGTATAATTAGAACATATCCCTAAACTATCTTTTTCTTGTCTCGTAAAGTAAGGTAATCGTTTCCGGCTGCCTATTTCTAGCCTCCTTCAGGAGCTTTAACACAGCCAATAACGCCTCGTATTTTAGAACCCTGGTCAAGTGACGAGGTCGACACCTGAGCGGGCACCCAACGGAACTTCGAGCGACATCGTACGCTAACGCCGTCGGGACTTTGGACTCCACAGATTTTACGAGCACGTCTGTCCCTGTGTACTCGGGCCCATCCGTGATGAGGATTTTTCTACTATTTCCAGCACGGATCCGATTTATAGGATGACTGGCAGTAAGTCGGATTCGAACCCCCGCACTCCTGAGAAGGTTGAACCTCTAGGCTGATGCCTTAACCACTCGGCCACGGACGGGCCTCTTGTCTCGTGCAAATAAAACAGTCTCTAGTATAGGACCCTCGGAAGACTTCTCTTCTTAACCGATACCATGCTCCGGCAATAAAACATTTAGGGTTTTCGGGCATCCTTAATCCACTTCTTTTTTCTTAACTGATATTAATTGGCAACCTTATCAGTTAATTGGAACTGGAGAAATAAAATCCCATACAAATGGAATGTGTGGTGTAATATAGTTGTAACTGACATGTTTGCCAGAAAGTTTTTTTTTTCATCTTCCTAAGATATGGGATACGTTTGAGAGAAGGAAGATTTCGAAGAGCTTTCAAAACAGTAAGCTTATTTAGCAGTAAATTGTAAAGGTATTTTTCATTAAAGAAATTTAGAATAGACAACGAATTACGAAAAAAATTGCCCCTAAAAAAATATTAAAAATTAATTTTTACTTTCAAATACCTAATATGAAATGTAATGGTAATGAAAGTTTCGCGTTGGGGTAAGAAATTAGAAATGGAGATTTTGTGTTTTCTATACGATTTGGAGGGTACTGATTCTAAAAAAAGAGTTCTGAACATTGGATCGTCTGTCTGTCTGTATATTAGGGCATTCGGGAAAATTGCGCTTTTAAAAAGGATAGATACCGTTAAAATATTTTGATTTTGAAGGTATTTCTGAAAAACGAAAAAGTCTACAGATTTCAAATTTGGTACACGAACTCATAGTTACTGTTTTTTGTTTTTGTTTTTATTAGTTTGAATTATCGTCGCACTAGAGCCTTCGTCGGACATTTTGGCTGCACGGGCCTAGTTCCTGTTGAACGACATAATAAGTTTTTCGGAAAAATTGTGTACGCGAACATTGTTGATATTAAAGATTTTTTTTTGGTTTTAAATGGCATTGAAATTATTTTTCTCCATTATAGGGTAAATTATTACCATTAAATGTGTATTGAAAAGGTAAGTGGTATTTGAAAGTCGTATACACCCTTACTTCTGAATTTCATTCCCATCCACTAGAAACAGAGTACCGTTCTATACAAGTTTGGCAAACCAGTCATGCCAAATTCCAGGAATTGGGTTCGAGGCAAAGAAATTCGATCACTCCTAATCTCTTCTCTGACTTTCTATTTTATTTTACCTTTCCAAAGATTAGTCCCCGAATCCGCGGCCATTTTGAGATACAGCCCTTCAGGCGCTGAAGGAGTGGAACGGACATACCCATTTCCTTCGCACTTTTTTTTTGCGCCATCCCCGTGTCAAATGCGGCCACGCAATCACCGCTGGGGTGTGAAAAGTCACCGCCGAGGACGATTGCTCGATAATTGGTTGCTCTTATTTCTTGGTTTTGGGCATTTGTTTTAAGCTTTTTTTTTAAATTTATGTTTTACTGAATGTTTTACTTATTTTTTACAATGTGATTTCTTTTTGCCGTTGGGTAATAAGTGTGGAAAAAAATTAAAGGTGGTTTTGGTTTAACGTTGATGGTTTATGTCTTTCGAGTAAAAAGTTCAGCATTTTAAACGAATAAGAAACTTTCCTCATACATATATAATGAACCATCAAAAGAACTCTATTGTGATATGACATTAATCAAAACTGAATCATATCACATAAATAAATATATTTCAAGAGTTTCATTTTTATTTTAAATAAAGTTTCTGGTACGTTTGATGAAATGGCAACAGTGAAAATATCGAATAAAAATGGAATTTGCATGTTATTTCAATGTAGATTAAATTTTAGTTATTTAAATTTTAAATATACTTCTAATTGAAATTTTTTAATGAAATTTTAGATGCAACCCATCCTGGTTTTTTGCTTCAAAATGACGTATCCCACTTGCGGCGGTTCGTTCTGTGAAAGTGGGTGACAGACGGACGGACGGACTGAACGATTGTAATACCTTCCACTTTTTACGTTATAAACGTAGTGTGGAAGCTAAAAAGGCTACCTCGTCACTTTACATATGCACGTAAAGGCGCAATCGACAAAACTAAAGTTACTTAGTTAATCGACAAAACTAAAGTTACTTAGTTAATCGACAATTTAAATTGCTTTAGACATAAGTATATTTTTATATAAAAGTTTAGTTAAAAAAATAAGTACTTGAGTATTATCTCGTCGGCCAAATTAAAAATTTCGACAAACAAGATATATTAGTATAATTTATAACAAATATAATAATTAATAAAACATAATAAAATAATAATTATTAATATAAAAAACATCCATGAAAAACATAAATAAAAACGACAAAACTATATAATAATTATATTCAAATTAATTTGAATAAAAAATATAATAATTAATCTACTTTAAAATTTAATATCAGTATAATTATTTTGTTTCTATTTTTCCATGGGAAAAGCTAACGCCAAAGGATTTGGCTAGCGGTTTTCAGGTCGACTGGTTTAGTTTAGTTTGAAATATCGTCGCACTAGAGCTACACGAGGGCTATTGGCGACGGCGTCGTATTTTCGAACCACAGTCAAGTGACGAGCCGACACCTGAGTAGGCACCCAACGCAACCGTTAAGGGCGACATCGTACGCAGCGTTAGGACTTTGAAGGATATTTAACGTGCACTCCCTCCACACGGGGTATTATATGTCGGACATTTTTGGCTGCACGGGCCGTTTATAGGTCGGCAGTTATTTTGGCGATGCCCAGACCCGAACCTGGGACCTTCCGCATACTAGGCGAATGCCTGCCTAACCGACTGGGCTCCCCAGCCCCTCAGATCGACTGGAAAATACACGAGTACGAAAAAAAGATTTTAAAATATTCGTTTTTCTTACCTTCAATAAATGAAACAGGGCAATGAACATCGAACCATAAAGTAGACTTGATCATGAAAACCTGAAAAATTTACTGATATAAATATTGTGCCTCTAAAACGTAACCAACAAATTATATTTCTAAAATTTAGGTAACAAAGGACATATTTTTAAGATATTAGTTTACATGGGGATATAAAAGGTAAACATTTAAATAAATATTTCTAAAATTTAGGTAACAAAGGACATATTTTTAAGATATTAGTTTACATGGGGATATAAAAGGTAAATATTTTGTACACTCTAAGGCTAAAACAAGGTCACAAAATTTATTTGCAAAAACTTACAATTTCATTTCTAAAAAAATAACTGCGTTTTAGTTTATAATCATTAATGTGGGATTTGATTAATGTACAAAATACTTAGTAAAGCATTAAATAAATAAAGCATTTTGAATGACACACTCATAGCAGTGTGTGGAAATTTTTACTAAAAATGTCAACGCGATATTTAACAAAAAGTTTTATTTGTCCAAACTTCCCTATTTAAAAAACAACCGTTAAATGTAGTTTTTTTTAAAAGAAAGACTTGCTATAAGGAAGAAATATTAGAACTTATATTTATAAAATTATTTAAAACGAAATTCCTTAAATTTATTTAAACGAATTCCGAAGTTTAAAAGTGTACGTTAGTAACTTTTGAAATATGTCTACGCTTCAGCTAAATAAATTCCTTAAAGTCAACTTTTTGGAACCACATATTCTCTGTTACGCTTTAATTTTCTTGAGGATAAATTTCTAAACCAGTTCGCATCTCTGCTTTGACGAAAAATCCATACGAATTCGCTTGAGTTTTAAATTCATAGGAAATATTTCGTTTTTACATGTAAAATATCTAAGAGTAATAAAATGAGAAAGTTTAGAAATGTTTGTACAACTTAAACTTTTTTGGAAAGTAACTGGCGGAGGACACCAACGCTTGTAAGATGTTTAAAATAAGATTTTTTTCCTCTTTAAATATTTCGAGTTTGGAAAAAATGGGTTAAAGTATTTTATTCTTGGTTGATGGTAAACGTGATTTTATGTCGTTCAGTTTTTTTTTTAAGAATTTTTTTTAGTTTGTATAAAGTAAAATATATGTTCTGTAACTTATCAATATTTTATTTTTTATGTTTATATACATGATTGGTGTGTTTAAAATAACGTGTTTCCTTCCAGTAATCCTTCCTGTACTTCCTTCGATTGGTTCTCAAATCGGTCTCAACTGACATTGAATCAACAATCGAGGCCTATAAAGGAATTTATTTTCGTTCAGCATTTCTGTTGCCACTAAAGACCTGAATCATCTCCTTTATAACAATAATTTGTAAAAATTTTCTCCATTTTAACAAGAATATGTAATTTTTTTTATATCGATAGATGTACTTCGTGTTTGTTGTCAAAAACAGAACTATTCTACACTACAAGAAAAACCCGTTGAATGTTACGGTTTAAAACAGGCAGCTGGGTGTCCAAATTAAAACCATAAAGCATACGGTAATATTTTGTGTTGACACCAGCACCCCATCCCCACATTTTTTACCGTAAATCACTCACTTTCTTTGATCGTGGCGAACCTGTGGTAGGTGAAATAAACTATAATGGGAATATTTCAGATGATGTAACGCTCTTGTTTTCATTTTTTTTATCGTACTGGATTTCATCGGTTGCTTCGGTTTCTCGTACTACGATTTCAATGTATGCTTCGGTTTCACTCTCAAAATGACCGATATGGATGAAAAGAATTTTTTTCGTTCTATGCAGCTTTCTTTAACAAATATTTTGAACAACCAACAGCACAGCAATAAGTTGGCATTTAAAAAATTCAATAAGTAATATATTCTTAGAAAACTCATTTTCTAATACCAAAACATAAGTAATTGTAGGCGAAAAACGACAGCAAACCGTTGGAGCTGTTTACATCCACGACGTGAAACAATCCTAGAGTACAAAGAAGAAAAACGGTCATATTATATTGAGTTGCTTCATGTGACGTATTCCTTCCTGATTTCATTATTGAACTTCATTTGATTGGTGTTCTGTTCCCACGTGATATTAATCCCCAAAACGAGACCCGAGAAAAAATTATTCACATTTAGCATTTCGGTTAACACTCAGACCTGAAACATGCCCATTCCTAGGGTACGTTCCCTTTATAAAAAAGAAGTCAACTAAAATAAATTTAAATTAAAAAAAGAAAAAAAAATTGCAAATTCACCCAAATTATTTTTTTAAAAAACACATCAGAGTATTTTAAGAAGAAAGAAAGAAAACTAGCAAAAATTTTCCTTTTGAATCTCATTTTACATGTATTTCAAATCGAATTCAATCAGCTAAAGGCGATGTTGTAGAGATAAGAACGAGTTGCCAGATAAAGTGAAAAATAGTTCCACCAAACGATAAGAGAGTTTTTCCATTCAATGCATTTTTGGGCAGCGAATTCTTAGGATACAAAAATGAACATAATCAAATTTCAAAAAATAGATTAGGGAACATTAATTTTTTTTATTTTATATCGTTGACAGTAATTACTAATAAAACCTAATCTTTTTAAGGTAGATTTTTTAATTCATTTTTGTTCAACTAATGAGTTTAACTTTAATTTGCTAGCGAAAAACTTTTGGCAAAATTACGTTTGCTAAATATCTGTTTCAATATTATTTTTAATCTACTTTATTGAAAAATATAAATCGAATACATAAAATAATTCCCTTAATCATCATTCTTCTAATTTAGAATTAAAATAATGCGATATGAACCAAAAAGCAACAATTGGGTTGTTTCGATTGATGGAATTTTCCGTTTTACCTTCCACACTACGTTTATAACGTAAAAAGTGGAAGGTATTATAATCGTTCAGTCCGTCCGTCTGTCTGTCACCCGCTGTCATAGAACGAACCGTAATACTCACAAATTATTTGGATACGTCATTTTGAAGCAAAAAATCCGATTAGGCTACATTCCAAATTTCATTAAAAAATTTAAATTAGAAGTTTATTTGAAATTTAAATAACTAAAAATTTAATCTACATTGAAATAACATGCAAATTACATTTTTATTCAATATTTTCACTGTTGCCATTTCGTTAAACGTACGAGAAACTTTATTTAAAATAAAAATAAAAACTTTGAATATTTATTTTTGTGATACTAGGGGGCTCCGCCCCCTGCTCGCTATCGCTCGCCAACCCCCGGAATTGCTGCGCAATTCCATTGGCCGCTTCGCGGCCAGCTCGCTGGTGACCGTAACTTTTCTAACCCAACTTTGCACAGGCCTATGCATATTTTGCCATCCAGATCTGTATCTATGACAAAATTATGTCGATCCTTGGTAATATAGTTATATTCAGCCGCAAGCGCGCACCCTTGGATATTTCTGCGCAATCTCATTGGGTTGACAGCTTGCATTCTTGGATTCTTCCTCGGCTCGATATCGCTCGCAAACCAACGGGAATTGCTGCGCAATTCCATTGGACCGCTTCGCGGCCGCTATGTTATATTACTTTAAAGAAAATATATTAATATTGTATTACTGTTTTCAGTAATTTTTCGCCAACCCCCGTTAATTTCGCAGAATTAACATTGCCTGTTTTTACTCTTAGGTTCTTTTTAAAAACCTAATGGCTCACACAAAATTTTTAAGTTGTATGACTTTTTTTTAAGTAATAATCCCATTGGACGCTTCGCGGCATGCAGGGGGCTACGCCCCCTGCTCGCTATCGCTCGCCTAATTAATTTTTTTTCAGGTTGTTGGCTGTTCCGAAAGAGAGAAACGAAACCTGTTCGCAACCAGATAAGTATATATAATTGGCCGTGCGCAAACAGGTTTCGTACTTTTCCTTTGAAATTGCTTACATTTCGGACCGGTCGGATTGCATGACGTCTAAAGAGCTTCTGTGACCTTAAAGTTGAGTAGACCATGGACAGATACATAAAGACAAAAACACTATCATTTACGTAAACAAAAAATGGTGAAACGTAACACGTAGGGAGATCCTTGCAAAAACGCATCTCACAACGAAAAATAAAACTAAAAAGTAGGTTTGTTACAGAATCTGTCACTTAAACCGCTTCCACACATTATTTGTGCTCAACAAAAAACGCACTATTTATACACCTCAGAAAGAAATTCGCCAAACAGGGCCTTCAGCTTATAATTTATTTCTAATTCAAACTTTTAAACGCCAAAATTAACTATTTTCATTAATCTTCTTTCTCAAATTAATGTTTACACATTATGACTCTCAATCATTATTACTCTCATCTCACTCTATTGTGATATTACAACAATCCAAACTGAATCATATCACATAAATAAATATTTTAATGAAATTTGGGATGTAACCTAGCCTGATTTTTTTGCTTTAAAACGATGTATCCCACTCGTTTGTGCGACTTGCGGTTCGTTCTGTGAAAGTGGGTGACAGACAGACGGATTGAACGATTATAATACCTTCCACTTTTTACGTTATAAACGTAGTGTGGAAGCTAAAAAAACAATTAGCTTAATATGTTGGCTATACAACAAATCATAAAACAATGTTTAACAAGAGCAACTTTCTAAATTTGCCCCAAAGTAATTAACATGTTCCATATCTTGATACTTCCATAATTTAAACATCTTTAAAAACTTAAAAAACAAAACAAAAAGGTTTTGAAAGAAATGTAAATGGGAAATTGTGGCGACACAAAGATATTTATTAACAAGTAGGTTTGTAACAGAATCTGTCACTTAACCCGCTTCCACACAAAAGTTGTGTTAAACAGGTAAAAAGGCGCCAAACACTGCATTAATTCTATATTAAACATTTACATGCTAAATTTGGCTAGTTTTATTTATTTTATTTCGAAAATTCAATAATTATTACTTATCGTTTGCAAAAATTAATTTGTATTTCAAAAAATAATATGTACTATTCCTCGTTTTTAAATAGAATGAAAATATTTCATATCAACATACTAAGAATTTCGTAGTGAAATATATTTGACGTCATTTCAAACTGATCGATGTCGCAAAATAAATTTATTTTGATTTATTGTCTAAAAGAATTAAGTTTCTCGGGCGATTGTTGCGAATGGCAATGGTGATTTAATTCTAATAACAAACAGGGCCATTAGCTATTTGTAATTCAAACTTTTAAACGCCAAAATTAACTATTTTCATTAATCTTCCTTCTCAGATTTAATAATTAGATTTAATTAAATTACAGTTCGAAAAATTTATAATTAGTACAAATGATGCTTTAAAAATAAAAGCGAAACTTTGCACATTTTTTTATGCCAAGTTAGAATTTCCTTTGCATCTTTCTTCATACATATATAATGAACCATCAAAAGAACTCTATTGTGATATTACAACAATCCAAACTGAATTATATCACATAAATAAATATTCTTTCAAATGTTTGTATTTTTTTAAATAAAATTTCTCGTACGTTTAACGAAATGGCAACAGTGAAAATATTGAATAAAAATGGAATTTGCATGTTATTTCAATGTAGATTAAATTTTAAGTTATTTAAATTTTAAATAAACTTCTAATTTAAATTTTTTAATGAAATTTGGAATGTAGCTTAATATGATTTTTTGCATCAAAATGACGTATCCCACTTGTTTGTGGGACTTGTGGATGGCAACATTGAAAATATGAATAAAAATGGAATTTGCATGTTATTTCAATGTAGATAAAAAAAAAATTAGTTATTTAAATTTTTTAAATAAACTTCTAATTTAAATTTTTTAATTAAATTTGGAATGTTGCCTAATCTGATTTTTTGCTTCAAAATGACGTATTCCACTTGTCTGTGGGACTTGTGGTTCTTTCTGTGAAAGAAGTGGGTGACGGACGGACGGACGGACAGACAGACGGACTGAACGATTATAAAACCTTCCACTTTTTACGTTATAAACGTAGTGTGGAAGCTAAAAAAGATTACATCATTATTCTTAGAACTTCAAACAAATTTAGCAAACGACAAAGTCTAATTATTAAATCTGAGAAAGAAGATTAATGTAAATAGTTAATTTTGCGTTTAAAAGTTTGAATTACAACTAGCTAAAGGCCCGGTTTGGCGAATTTCTTTCTGAGGTGTATAAATAGTTGGTTTCCTGTTGAGCACAAATGTTGTGTGGAAGCGGTGTAAGTGGCAGATTCTGTAACAAACGTACTTGTTTCATTCTTGCATTTCCGCGATATCATTAGTATCGGATTCACTCTCAATGCGTAGTAAATACTGCGGATATTTAGTATTTAGGATATTTTATATTCAGCAAAAATTTTATATTTAATATTTTTTAGTATTAAGATAAAACTATTTTACAGATTACAGTACAATAAATTACACAACGTAAAAAGAGATATTAATGGAACAAAGATAATGAAACGAATAATGAGAGAAAATAAATTGAAATGAAATCGCTATGAAAACATACTCTGCCCATAATTATTTAGAAATTCCAATATTTTTTAATATTAAATTGAAATAATTTGATAAAACTATCAACAAAACAAACGTCATTCCAGAAGTACCAAAAATGAAAACAATACCACTTGAACTGTTGTCCCTCATGACGTTAAACATGGCCATTAAGTATTTAAATAAAGTATTACTTATTTTTAAATCTTATTTAATCAAAAATACCGAGAAAATATTTCTACCTTTACAAAATTAACACAATATTTGATATATATACAAAAAGAAATCTGCTAAATTAGTCGGTATTATATTTCAAACATCCTTGAATAAACAATAGTTTAATTTACATTAGCTTTGCTATGCTATTCTAAAAAACTATTTTATCCACGGACCTTGCTATTTAATTTCGTAAAAATAGTCAATTAACAGGTTACTCGATAGAAATATACACACGTATTATGTTTATCAACGCTGCAAAAAGTTAATTATAATAATCACCTCACTTAGGAATGCGAGAACATGAATTAGCATTAAAATGTTTAAAAGTGCATCGTCGAAGGTAGCAACCGTAATTAAGATAATTGCTAATTAACGCCTGCTAGAAGCGGTAATTAAATCAAATTTCGTTAATTTTACTTTCGTTTTAATTACAGTAACGAAAATTAAATACTTTTGAGCACAAGTGTAAATACTTTAAGATTAAAAAAAAGATCACTTGGCGGATTTCAAAATAAAACATATGCATAATTAGAATTGTCCATACATAATCTAATTTTATACACTTTCACTTTTGTAGAAGAAGGAACAATGTTTGAACAATATAAAATATATGTAGACTGAAAACAAACTAATTGCTCAAAATTGATGATTTAGATTTTTCGATACTTTAATGAGCACATAATTAAAAGAAATACATTATGTATAGGAATTTGATAAACTTAATTTTACCTACATTACAGAATTTTCTTCCAGATTAAGAGTTTTCGTTTCTGAGAAACTTTTGATCATAGTAATTTTAGTTAAGGAATATTTTTTCAGACCAAGAGTTTTCCAATGAATAAATTGTGTTATTTATGTATTTTTGTATCAAAGTTATCCAAAAATATTATACTACTAGCAAATAAATACCCGTACTTCGCAAGGACTAAAAAAAGTTTTAATTGATCCAAGTATATGTACAATTTAATCTAAATTATAGGATAATAAACTTATGTTATTATTCCCGCTTGTTTTAAAGTATAAAATACTATTACTTATATTACCTTAAAAATCCAAAATAAAAACATACGCTAGAAATGCACGGATAAAAGTCATCGTAATTTTCCTCATAAACATATAAAACCTTTTAGCTCATTTGGCGCGTCTTTGGAAAGAATTTGGCGATAAAAGAGATATAGCTACAAACACTCATTATACAGCTCAACCACAATGGCCTTCGAACAACAAACCAGCTTATAAATTTAAAAAAATATATTATTTGGCGTGTTTAGGTAAGAATTTGGCGAGTTTGGCAACGTATTTGGCGAAAAAATGAAAACAAAACCCTAAAATGTAGCTCTAGTACGATGGCCTTGAACAACCATCATAGTTATAATTCACGGAAGTAGCTTAAATATGCACATTTTTGCAATCAACAGAACCATCAATGAAGAAATCCATCACCTAAACCCACAATAAAATCCTAGAACGGAGACTGGACGGAATTACGTCACTTGAAACATGTCAATTATTTTTCAAATAATGAATTTAGTTTCTGAAGGTAAAGGCAACAGAATAAAATAACATTTACAATTTTAAATATTTTCGTTAAAAGTTTTATTTAATTTTTTCAGCAGATGGCATAAGGAAAGTAAAAAAATTATCGGATTTGAGCGAAAGTGGTGTATTTTTTTCAGAATATTCGAATTTTCTCTAAAAATAGAACATTTTGAGCTCTGAAAAATCAAATTCTGTAACTTAAGTATGAGCTACACATTTGTGCCAAGTAACGAGTCAAACAAATGTCTAGTTTATGAATCTATAAGAGACATACCCACAAACAAACAAACACACACACACACAAAACTTAATTTTTATTATTATAGATTATAGAAATTTTTGACGCAAATACTTTGTAATATTTGTGTTGCATTTATAAATCACACTTTGATTTACATACATAATTAGAATATTGATTTTATCATAAATATTAGAAAAAATTATATCGTGATAGAGATAACAAAGCATGTGAATGTCGATTTAGAATTTAGTACAGAAGTTTGAACCGAGTTACCGAGTTTTTCACAAATGTCTTGTTTTAGGTTACGCATTTTTTTCCTTCCAGCATTTCATTCCTGCCTTTCCTTCAATGGGTCCTCTGTTTACACGTGATAATGATTAACCAATAGAAGCCCGAGAAAGATTTTATTTTCATTTTTAGTATTTCTGTTCCCACTTAAGACCTGTAGCATACCCATTGCGTGAGTCAAACTTTTTTACCCTGGCCAATTAACTGTTAAAGTTGATTTTTTCGTAACTAAATTTCAGCAAATGTATGAATAAAATATTTTTCTTTTGTTTTTGATATATTTTTTTTAATGTTTTAAAACTAATAATACAATTATTCTAAAATAAATGGTAATAATTTACTAAAATACTTACAGTTAAAAAAAAAAAAACACCTCCGTTTTGACATCAAAACTTTTATTTTAAAGTTGTTAAACATTTAATTTTCTTTTTACCAGTTGGCAACAAAATAATATTAGGCATTTGTGTTATTTAATTCATATAAAACTCTTTCTTTACAAGTCAGGACTACAAAAAAAAATTAAATGTATTTCAGCACAGTGTAATAAAATTTCTACTTTAATTTATACTAAATATTATCTGATTGTCTTTTAAGTAAGTTAAATTTAATTTTTTTGTATATGTACTTATAAGAATTTTCATCATTTCATTTAACTTAAAATGTAAGTGTAATTTCCAATCATTGAAGAATTTAATAGAATTTTCTTTTTCGTGCAATTCTTTGAATTTGCGTACAAATATACCATAGAACTAGTTAGGTTTGACAAGATCGCGAATTTAGTCCATAGACACTTCGTTTTAACAATCGCCTTGTACACTTGCAGTAAATTTCATTGGAGTAAATAAATTTAAAATTGTAAACAATATTAACGTAGTACCATATAACAAATGCATAGACAATTCGTTTTAACAATCGCCTTATATACTTGCAGTAAATTTAATTGGAGTAAATAAATTTAAAATTGTAAACAATATTAACGTAGTACCATATAACTAAGGAGCACTAGTAATTGCTTAAAGTATTTGTCTAAAATTTGACTCATCAAAGAAAATCGGGTATATCTATGATATAATTGCCGGTCTGTTCATTGGCGACTTTTGCCTAGCTTTAAATTTAACGTATAGGGTTGTTATACCTATCCATTTGTATGAAACAAGAAGTGGGATGTTACCACATTTAGGCATTTTCGTTGCTTGGTAAGATAATGCAAATCTCCAAATCCCCATTATATCATAGCTGTTCCAAAAATAGCTTAGTAAATAGTAAATAATGGCATAATATGCAACGTAATTGAAAGATTAAAAATCTCTAGTGCACAGGCTACAACCAAATTTGCATCAAAGCAGTTTTAACTAAATACAACGTCGATTTGGCATTTTTTAAATTTTCGTTGTTTACATACGTTTATGAGCATTCGAAGATTCTATATTAAAAATGTCTCATTGAAAACGCCTAATTGTTTTTAGTTTGTGAACATAAATTCAAGGATAATTTGAATATGGCATTTATTTTCGCGAAATATATTTTACATGATGTCGAAAAACATACCATTAAACGTAATAATATATTCGAATTAAATTCGATTATACATTGATTTTTGTCCAAAATGCAATTTTTTTCGCACTATGGGTCGATCCATTCATTGGCGACTTTTGGCGATTGCAAAAAATTAACTTTGTTTAATTTACCCATCAAGGTGTTAAAGTTGAACTGGGATGTTTTTCAGTTTTGTGCGTTTCCTTTTCGTAGCAACATAACACGAATAGCGAATCGAGAACGTCTACTATATAATTTCTGTTCCCTAAATTTTCTTTAGATTATTGCATCTCTTGGCGTTTGAAATTCAATTCTGGTACAGTTTTAAAAATCTCTAATAGGTCATCAAAAACTAAATTTTACCCGACCATAATGACGCAATATCAGGGCTATATTGGAGCTGATCCGGAAAAAATACGACAAGATGGAATATATTATTAGTGTGATACCAGTACAGTTTCAATTAACTTTGTATTACTCGTAGGTAAAATATAAACATCTCAGAAAGGAAGAACTATGTCCGACCCAGTGCCAATAGTGCCGAAAACCATTGGCGAATATTTTCGAGTATTCGCCGCCATGGATGATCCCGAAAGCGACAACGGTCATCGAATCTCTTTCAAGAACGTCCGACGCTGGTTCCAGAGGGCCGAAATCATGGGACAACCAGAACAAGATGGAGTGCTCTTCCAGTTTAGTGATCTACGATATGCTTTCTGCAGGGTAGCCAAGAAAAGGGAAAGAATCGACTGCGATCAGTTCTGCCAGATGCTGGAGATCATAGCCAGGGAACAGAGGATCGACACCCAGATGATTGTGCAAAGGTTAAAAGTGTCCGAGATGATGGCAAGCAGTATGTCCAGGCTGTTCGAAGGACAGTATTAGAAGCGATGAATAAACGTGCTTTGATGATGTTGTATTTCTGATTCGTTTTGGTTTTCTTGTTTCTAATGTTTATAACTTATCTGACATAAACATAAGTAATGACTTAAGTATGAACTACACATTTGTGCCAAGTTACGAGTCAAACAAATGTCTAGTTTATGAATCTATAAGAGACATACCCACAAACAAACACACACACACACAAAACTTCATTTTTATTATTATAGATTATAGAAATTTTTGACGCAAATACTTTGTAATATTTGTGTTGCATTTATAAATCACACTTTGATTTACATAAATAATTAGAATATTGATTTTATCATAAATATTAGAAAAAATTATATCGTGATAGAGATAACAAAGCATGTGTGTCGATTTAGAATTTAGTACGGAAGTTTGAATCGAGTTAAGAGTTCTATTTAGTTACTATTAACTATAATTAAGTTTCTATGCTTTAAGTAAAGGAAGAACTATGTTCGACCCAGTGCCAATAGTGCTCATTACAATTTGTTAATATTTTCGAGTATTTTCTGCCATGGAAGATCCTGAAAGTGACAATGGTAACTAAATTTCCTTCAAGAACGTCTGTGGCTGGTTCCAGAGGGCCGAAATCATAGGACAACCAGAACAAGATGGAGTGCTGTTCCAGTTCAGTGATCAACGATATGCTTTCAGGAGGGTAGCCATGAAAAGGGACAGAATCGTCTGCGATCAGTTCTGCCACATGCTGGAGATCATAGCCAGGGAACGGAGGATCGACACCCAGATGATTGTGCAAAGGTTAAAAGTGTCCGAGATGATGGCAAGCAGTATGTCCAGGCTGTTCGAAGGACAGTATTAGAAGCGATGAATAAACGTGCTTTGATAATTTTGTATTTCTGATTCTTTGTGTTGTTCCTGTTTGTAATGTTCATAACTTATATGAACACGGCCTAACCTAAACAAATCTAACAGGAAGATCAAAAGTCGATTAATCGACGGCCGGTCGGTATGCGCTGAGAACAAAAAGTCAATTAATCGACGGCCGGTCGGTAAAGTGTTAAGTTGGTCTTCAACCAACGAGAAGAGAAGAAGGGAGTTAAGAAGTAGACTTAAGGCTGTGTCCTAACTACGACATCAAACGCCACAAATCTAACAAAACTTGGCGACTTGGCAGAGTAAGCCACATGCTATTGCATCGCTTGGCGGTCGCCAAGTTTTGTTGCATTTGTGGCATTTGATGTCGTAGTCAGGACACAGCCTATAAGAAGAAGATAGATATGCTGCTGGGCGAAACAAAATACAAAAACCGTTTTGCTAAGTGAAGCCATCGATCGCTTTGAAGTAATTGCGATTCGCTTTTCATGTGGAAGATTTCCTTGCAAGCGTCGTTAATGTTTATATACTTGATATTTTTGTGGCAATAGTAATTTTACACAACGGTTTTCATTTATGGGACATGTTTCTCGCCTTGAGTGACAACATTTCGCAGGAATAAAAATGACGTTTCTAATGTTTAGTCAATGCAATCGGGCTCCGATTATCGTGTTAAATCATCAATGAAATCCAGGAATGGTTTACTTTGCGTGAAACAAGCAAAATGCAAATTATTTCTGTAAAACTGTTAGTCAAATATCGTTATAAAGTAAAATATATAAATAAAAAAAACGAATTGGAACAAATAAATTTCACTTAAGAAGAATAAAAAAACCTTCCAAGACTAATTATTTTTCATTTGGTTCTTCGAAATTCGAAAAACGAAGAGTCTTTTTTAAAAAAGAGCTTCATTATTTTCAATTATTTAGTAGCAAATCGTTAAACAAAATACTCAAATAAAAGAATGCAATGTAATGAAAAGGGAAAAAAATAATTATCCTCCAATTTTCAAACAAATTGGAAGGAAAATCTCTGATTCTTGTCACAACTTTTATCCTACGAAAACAAATTGAACCCAAAAAAGACGTTTTATCATCGTCACTGAATCTTATTTTAATGGGAAGATTTTTTGCTTGCGTTCTGGTGTTGAGCTGTTCGTCTTCTTTCGAACAAAAAATACCAAATAAAAAAACTTTGAATTTTATCACCAGAAGCGTGAAAGAAATACGGTTATCCAATTTATTTTTTTCAAAGTTGACAACAGTGAAATCGTCTGAAATGTATGTTGTATTATTCGTGTCTTGAAAGTGCTTTGATAATATAAGTATAAATGAGACTGTTATTTAAATTTTATTTTTTATGATCTAATGGTCTAACAATTGTATTTGGACAGTTATTTCATCTTTGGAACTGAAGAAATATTTGTAAGACATAATATAACTTTTGTAAAGTTTTCAGCTGTTATAAAAATGATACATAACTTAAATTAAAGTATTTCAGTATTTCTATATCTTTAAAAGAAAAAGTTCTGACTCACTAACTTACGTATCTACTCCTAGCCCAAAAAATTGGGGGTAGAATAGCAAATTTTAAAAGCTTATTCCTTTTGTACTGAATGCGTCATTTAAGATCTTATTTCTTAAAATTTCTACCCAAAGAGGAGGAAGGAGGCAATGTTAAGACGATTTCTTTATAAGAATAGACTTGTGTGTATTGTATAAAAATAGAATTTATGGCAATTTTGGCTTTTATAATTTAAAGAGTGGAAGCTTTTGTACAGGCTATGCACGTCCGTATGTCTTTCTGTCTGTTCGTCACACCAGGGCTGGATTTAACCCTCTGAGGGATAAGCAAATTGGCTGAAGTGTAAACTTGTTTTCACTGAAGGATATTTAAATAAAAAATTTGAATTGAAATTTAATTTCTTAAATTTTTAAAATATATTTCTGTTGTAGATGGTTATTAATGGCTCTTTCAAGCTTTAAATTTTAAAATTTAATAAAATTATTAAATTTATAATTAAAAAAAAATTATGTGTGTTGCTGGAAAACCTGACAGTGAGGTGACGAGTTTATACGTCTGTATCCCTCAGAGGGTTAAAGATTTGCCGCCCCATTTACAATTTTCTCCCAATTCGGGGAAAGGTAGCTGGTTAGCTGTAAAATAGGGTGGTATGTGTTGTTTAAAATATATACACATATTATAATCATCTAAGTACCTTTACACACTAAATTATGTGACAAACAAAACGAAATAGGCGAATTTCTTTAAACTGTTCTACTATTTGTCTTTCAACTTCGAAATCCGGGAGGAAAGGGTGCATTTGCTCTCGCAGCGACCATGTTTGCTACGAAATATTTGCACTATATATATGTTTACGGTGTACGCATTAATGTAAATTCTTTGTTTTCTTTCTTAAAAATATTCGTATTTTTATAATAATTTTTTATGCCGAATGCCGCTTGAATTGGTCGTAAAATTTGCCCCCCCCAAAAAAAATTCGCCGCTCTAGGCTACAGCCTACTTAGCCTATTTAGAAATCCGGCCCTGCGTCACACGTTTTTATTTCTCACACTAAAAATGCTACAGACAAATCTAATACGTCAATAAAAATGTTTAAATCGACATAGAGACATAGAGTGCCTAAAAAAAATTCCAGTGATCTAGAAATATGAAGCCATTAAGTATAAATTGCAATATTTATTCCTTAATAGATTAATAACTAAAATCAACTTAAGATATTCCAAAACATACCGTTTTGCAATAGTTTTTTTCAGCTTCTATTACCTTTTTATTTTACATATTTATATGATATATTCATAATATTTCCAAATCCTTCTACCCCAAATTTCAAAATATATTTTTATATTTCAATAATAAACTGCAACTGCATCAAACTATTTTATTTCGAGCATTATCGTACAAAACTTTAAGTTTTTGATTGATTCAAATTCAGTTTTGAATATAACGGTGTTTTTTTTCCAAGTGATCGTGATATTTTTGCATTTCATCGTAAACAAATATTTTCTTTGGGATATTTATTCTAAGTCCCTATTAAAATTGAAATGCCAGCTACCAACACAACTCAATACTAAAATATGGCAGATGGTTTCATCCCTAGAGCGAAAATATTTTCGTCTGTATATCTGGCAACATAATAGGGGAACGTAAACGCATCCAATATGTTGAAAAGTGCGTGAAAAATATTCCGAATAAATTTTTAGCAAAAATGTTTTCTTTCTATTTATAAATATCGTCACTGAAAGTATCTCCAGAATATTTTAATGTCCACAGGGATACCATAGGGATATACTTGTTTTCATAGGGATACTTAGGTGGAAGAATTTGAATTTAAGTTAAAAACAATTTTGTATTTTTAACTGCTGCAATCGATTACCTTCAGTTAAATAAATGAAAGTCGAATGATAAAACTTGTGGTATTGTCTTTTTTTTAAACACAAAAATATAAAGCCAGAAAACTTTAAATGAACACAGCCACAAAACTTATGAAATAAATTGCTACTTTCCTGGATAAATTCGAATACTTTTGATATAAAATAAATCATCTTGTCTTGAAAATTTGTTTTAGTACAAAAGCAAAACTTTTTAATTAAAATATAGAATAAACTCTAATAAGTGAATTAAATGTCAACAAAATCACAATATCTATTCTGACATTATATTAACGTTGCTCAAGCAAAGTTGAAAAATAATGATTAACTAAAACGAAACATTGCCAAGATATTTGTTTAGAAATCAAAAAGATGGGCAAAAGATTTCTGAACCCTTTTTGATTTTCAATGAAATAAGTTGCATTACTTTGGATTTGAATATTCTTTTTTTATACTGAGACATACCATTTATAACACAACAATATTTCATTCGATTTAAAATTTATTCAAATAACTTCAAAACATAAAATAACGATTAAAAATAAATACTAAGCTCGTATGTCATCTTTAGAACATTATTGCAAGCGCAAACAGAACATTAACTACTTTTGACAAGCTTAATTAAAAGTGCACTACCATGAATAAACTGCCACCTTGCATTAATTCACACACTCTTCCAGGTTTTTAATCAACAACGTTAATCAATAACGCCCTTTATAACAAAGAACACGAAAAAAAAGTACGTCATATTTACAAAAAAAACTACCCTCTCTAAATCATTCAAAAATGGCGAAACATCAGCAAAAAAAAGTGTTAACTGACGTTCTATTTTCATTATTAATTTGTCGTTGTCGTCTGCCACGCTCTCTTCAATTCACTTCCTTTGTTCAGGGCAGCAATTTTGTTGCGTGGATCATTTTTCAACGCCAATTTTGGAGCTGTCCGCCCATTATTCGGTAAATTTAGGGTTTATACTGCCAACCATTTGATTTTGTTGTTGGCATAAGGGTTATTGTTTTTTTTTGGCGCGATGCTGCGTGTAATCATCTTGTCAAAGCACCTCAACAAGCTCATTTTTAAGAAGAATGATACCATTTGTTTCTGTGCCGATTATTCTTTACCACACATTTCAGGCAAAATCATGATATTTTACACTAGGAGGTTTGTGAAATTTTAAATCTAAAAGAATTTATAAAATAATTTCTTTAGCAACATGGATATTAGTTTACTTAAAGAATATTAATATTTTTTTTAAAAATAGAAAACTTAAATTGGTGTTTTGAGGTTGAAGAAGTAAATTTATTTGTTTTTAACAGCAATTTGCCTTCAAACTCTTTACCAAATCGAAACTGTACCAATAAAAAAATATTGTTATTTTGTACTTTTTTAAATATAAGAATGGGCTTGTTTCACGTGGGATCTGGCAACAGCTCTTCGGTTTTGTTTTCATTTTTCTCGAATTACTTTTGTTGATATTCGAAATTGAGTTTTCTAAGAATAAGTTATTTTAGTTGTTATTTTTAAAATTACAAATTCTTGCTGTGTTGTTGGTTATTTTAATCATTTATCAAGGAAAATTTGCATGTTTGAAAGAGATAACAATGCCGTCGTTTGAACTTTTGTATAAATGGATATTTATACCATCTTGTCCAGCTGAGTTACGTTACGTTACTACTTAAGAGAGGAATGGGCGCTCTGGACCGCGGATCACCAAAGCAAAGTGCATCAGTGTTAATCCAATGGAGAAAAAAAATATTTTCTCTGCCACATTTCTCCGGCTGTATTGAATATTTTTACAAACGTATTTTTTATGTGATAAATGTAGCTGACTTACAAGTCCCGACAATCCCACTTTTTGAAATTGGTTAGAATATATATATTTTTAATTTTCAATAAATAATTTTACACAAAATATTCGATGCAAATTCAAGAAGAAGGAAGATAGAGACATGTAATTCATCTACATTTATTATTAAAACTACCGTTTGTAAAAATATTCCATACAGACGGAGAAATGTGGCAGAGAAAATAGTTTTTTTCCTATTGGATTAACACTGAAGCAATTGAGTTTGGAGACCCGCGGTCCAGCGCGCCCATTCCCCCTTAAGAAGCAACAATCAATAAAGAGTTCCATATATTTAACTATTTAAAGACACGAATATTGGAAAGAAAATTTGCCATGCAAAAATAAGTTTCCTGCTAAGGCTCATCAAAATCAACTAAATATAAGAAAAATTACGACTATAGTACTGAACATTTTATGCTGAACAAATTAAGGGGATACGGTACTCAAAAATTGGTAAAAATATCGATTTTTCAGTTTTTACTTCTTATTATTCACGATATCTTCCTGAACATTTACTGAAAGTTTCATAATTATATCTTCTGTAGAAAAAGAGTCATTCCTATAAGTTTGAATTTGTATTTCGTTTGCTTGCAACCTTTTTTTTCAATGTTTCGCGTTTTTCAATTCTTGTATTTAATAAATCCCTAAGACTTTTTTTTTGTTATTTAAGTTAGAATTTTGAAATTTTTAACCTGTGTTCTTATATATATGGTGCAATAAATTGTGCATGGAATAAGGTCTACTGTGTATAATTGATTTTTTTAAAAAAAAATTGAATTCAATAATTTGTAATTTTTTTTTGTGATTTTCAGTATAAATGCATGTTACTTTTTAACTGTAGCTCACATTTTAAAATCCATGCACAGTTCTTTAACAAGTAGTACTAAAAACAAACTATAAAAGTTTGGTTGGGTTATTCTCAAAATTGAAAGAGGAGTAGTGTTTTAAAAAAGTTCAAAATTTTGACTTTTTTTTAAATAAATAAAAAACTACTTGTAAATATTTGTTTTTATTGCTAGAAACTGTTTATTTAGAGTAAAATTATATAAAACCACTATAATTTACAAGTTTATGTTATTATTTTTAGAAATAATGTTTTAGGTACCGTATCCCCTTAAGACACAATAGAAACGAATCTTAAAACTTAAAGTTAACGTTTTTTATTCGGTAAGGACTATAAGGAAAGTGTAAATGTTACCCATAAATAGGTAATTCAATTGTTAACTTTTCGATTGCTTTTGGAGAAAATTTATGCTAAAAACCTCTTTACATTTTCTATGTTGTTAACTAATAAAACGGGCCAATGAAATAGATTATTTTTAATGGCAGGAAGAAAAGCCAAATCGTCCGAGACACCGTCTCGGTTTCCCAATAGCCCTCGTGTAGCTCTAGTGCGACGATAATTCAAAAATAAACTAAACTAAACCGGCTCGGTTTCGGCCTAGACTTACGCGCGGAAATATATGCGCTTTTCTTAAACTCTGGTAAAACTGTACGCTTCGTGTTATTGTAGGGTAACGAAATTTAATAAAATCTTTTAGTCGGATCGGTCGTGGATCCAGGCGTAGACTGAACACAGCCTAACCTAACCAAATCTAACAGAAAGATCAAAAGTCGATTAATCGACGGCCGGTCGGTATGCGCTGAGAACAAAACGTCGATTAATCGACGGCCGGTCGGTAAAGTGTTTAAGTACTGATGTTTTCAGAGAAAAAATGGATACATTTCATGGTTGTGGTTACTGCAGTTTACCTGCCCACGGCAGAAGTATTTTTTGTAAGTGTCCCAACATCCTAATGCTCAAAAATCCAAATGCATTTATGGTACGAACCATTTCATGAATGCAATATTTAATCAATAAACACAATTAAATTTACAAAATTATTTAAAATGCTATAAACAAATCTTTTTCATCACGGCATTTCCCCATTTTCGTGTAAAAAAAAATAATTAAAAACGCATCCAAGTTCCATCCATCTAAAAGTAATTAAACCGTAGGAACATTAAAATAAGAAATGGGCTATTTCATAACCAGTATTTATGTACATTAAATTTACCACTTTAATTTGCATTAAATAAATTTATTAGTAACATAAAGCATTTTTTAGACATTATAAATGTCAGAATTTTGTCAGGGTTTTGAAAGTGTTGTAAAAATGTCGTCATTTATAAGTTAAAACATCCAAATTTGATGGTTTTCAAAAATAATTTGTCAAAACGATGACATTTTGATTTTGGTTATGGTGTTTTAAAAACATCTCCCAAATGAAACGACAATTCTTAACAACTTCATTTAGATCTAATATATACTGAAATATGTTTAATAATCTGTGAAATGTCAATAATTGGTCAGGATTTTGAAAATTTCTTCGAATTGACGTCATTTAAACGAAATGCAAATGGCTTATTGCATGTAACTGTAGTGTAAGTCACAATTTAAGAGGAGATTAAAAGCTTTTTAAATTTGATAAATAAATAATATTAAATAAAGCACGTTACATTATTTAGTTTAATAAGTGTAGATCAGCCCGTCCCCGATTTTTTTGTTTGTCATTTAATGTTAAAAGTTGTAGTGATAATCACTTTTTACACACGTGACTTAACGACAGAAAGGATAATTTTGCATGGAATTAGCCAAATGATGATTTTATTTAGTTGCTTGAATTGCAAAATTAATTTAATTTATCTAAAATTACATCATATTTGTTTTAAAATATCGACAATACTATTTGGACAATGTAATTTATGTTTCTTTTACTATCATATTTTACGTTTAAAAGTGGTTGTTTAGCGGTGTTTTTGACGTTATTCACCAGCCATCTATAGAACTGAGATGTGTATTTTGGAAGTAATTATCATCAAATAATTCCTTTTGCTATGTTGTTAAAGAAACGGTTTTATGTGACGTTTTTACCGATTATTGCTTAAGAAAAAAATATTTATTTCTGATTTTTTAAAGTATCACATTATTAGAACTAGTTGGACAATTAGTTATTTAAAAAATAATACACCTTTACTGATATTTGCATTCTAGACTTAAGACGTCACGCTTTTATCAATTATAAAAAATAATCAAATCAATAAAAAGTTCCTAATCAATTTATTTTTTTCGTTCTGTAATACAAACAAAAGTCGAACAGTAATTCGATTTCAGGTAATTCGGAAAATTCTATTAAGTTGATTGGAATAAATTAATTTGGGTAATTTATCATTCTTGATATTTCGAATTAATGAAAAAACATTCTCTGATATTGCATATAAAATGTGTTGCCATTTGAAAAAAAAAATAACATTATTAATCGTATAAGAGTCATAAACATTCTTTTGCTTGTAGAAAAACAAAATGATGCTCAACAATTTGCCTTTATTGTTGCCAAGAAAAATAATTAGTTGTAGAATCAATTTATGTGTCTTATCATAAATAAGATGATATGCGAATAAAATAAATTTAATTATTTTAAGATACTTTTTTATTTGAGTTTTATTTGTAAATTTTTTTTGTCTTGGATTATTTCTTGTAATGCATTTGGTTACATGTTTTACAAGACAAAGAAAATATTCTTAAAAGTAGTGCTTGATTTTTATGAGTATGTACAGATTTATGTGTGTTTTGAAACGATAAAATAAATATGTGAATTCATTCTTTGTAAAAGATTGTTAATGCAATAAGTATACGTACGTATGGCTGTCATTGTTCTTTGATTTAAAGTAAATGTTTTTTCTGATAAAATTTATTTCCTCAAAATTCTGAATTTCAATTTATGTTCACATTATTAACTCAGCTGTGACTTATTTTATCTGTCTTGATTATTATAAAATTGTACTTTTAATGTAGAAACTTATAAGTTAAATATGACACTGAAGTAAATTTCAACAAATTATCTAAAAACGAAGAAAAATAAATAATTTTACTAATTTCCCAATCCGGTTGGATTAGACAGCCTACAACGCAATTTTTTATACTAAAATCTTTTGTTCGAAATTTTAAAAAAATGTAAAATTTGTTTTAAAAAATACAAAGATTTGCTGCCAAGTAAAATATTTATTTAGCAAATTGCATCAGAAAAAGCAGAATTTTCTATTTGAACAAAGTTCTGGTTTTTAATGTATATGGATCAATATATTATGGATTACAATATTGATTTTTCCTTGAAAGATACATAGATTTATTCAAAATCAGACTCAATTGTGGATCTGTGATCATAAACCAACAACAATAACGTCGGTCGCTATATTTACTTCCAATTACCTAATATAACAAGAAGGTTTGTAACAGAATCTGTCACTCATCCCGCTTCCACACAACATTTGTGTGCACAGGAAAAAAAATCGCCAAACACAATATTAATTCTATTATAAACATTTACACGCTATAAATTTGGCTAGTTTCATTTATTTTAGGCAGATTTTATTTCGAAAATTTAATAATTATTACTTATCGTTTGCAAAAATTAATTTATATTTCAAAGAATAAATATGTAATATCCATCGCTTTTATAAATAGGATTAAAATATTTCATATCAACATACAAAGAATCTCGTCTTGAAATATATTTGACTTCATTTCAAACTGATAGATGTCGCAAACATAAATTTATTTTAATTTATTGTCTAAAAGAATTAAAGTTTCTCGAGAGATTGTTGCGAATGGCAATGGTGATTAAATTCTTATAAAAATGGCTTCCTATGCTTTTAAAATGAGCATTAAATTTTGCAGTTTTTTAAATAATTGAAGTACTTCGAATTCTAATTCTTTTCGGAAATTTTCAATGTATTCTAATTTCGATGCTCTGAATTTTTGACGTACCACTCGTGTCCGTTGCATTTGTAGTTTAGGCTATGAAAGTGGGTGACGGACAGACAGACAGGCGGACTGAACGATTATAATACACTGTTAAAAATTGTGTGCTTGGTTTCACCATGATATTGGTTCCTAGTATCTGCAACGGCTGAATGGAGAAACGTTCCACCCTATTTTTGGTATTCGGAACCATTTCTAAGGTTTTTGTTTCCAAATCCAGAAAAATGGTTCAACCAAACACCGAAAAAAAGGTGAAACATTTCACCACTCAGCCTTTGCAGCTACTAGGAACCAATATCATGGTGAAACCAACCAATATCATGGTGAAACCTAGCACCAAATTTTTAACAGTGTACCTTCCACTTTTTACGTTATAAACGTAGTGTGGAAGCTAAAATATAAGGTAATGAAAGCATTGAGATGGAGTGTTTTATACACGATTGGGAGGGTATTGATTCTTAAAAGGGGTTGTCGAGCACTGTCTGATTATTTTACTGTACATCTTGAACTGAAAGAACTATGGACTTCAAATTTGGTACACAAGTTCCTTGTACCTGTCGATTGTCATAATAAGGTTTCTTAGCAAATAGAGCAAGGTGTCTGCTATAGATTAATTTGTCACTAGAACTTCATTTGTCACACATAAATTTATCGGAACTACGGTCTTCATTTGTCTCGTGTTGTGTTTATTTAGATTAACTTAAGTAGAAAGTTCATTTTCACGTGGTAAATGTTCTATACCGATCGCCTTTAATGGGTTAAAACGATAATATAAAATTCCGAACACCCCTAGTAAAACAACTAAACTTGAATAAACTAAACTTATTACCAGCAAAGTGGCTAAATAATCTATATACAAGTTTCTTGTCCTTCAACAATGCCCTCCAACTCCCAAAGGTTCTCACTTTCGAAAAATAAAAGACAAAGGACTACTGAAGTTTAAAAAACGACTCGGATTATCCACACCCCATTAATCGTATTAAACGTTCCATCGTTCTCCACTCGAATGTTCTATTCTTCCTTTTTAGAACGGCTGAATGGCATCTTAGAATAAGATATCGAATAAAGCAACACAAAGGGGAGTCGAGTATCGACACTTAAGAACAGCGCACAGACTCCCGGGAGAAGTTCTGGAAAGAAAGAACATAAAATGGAATGAACAAATGGACAGAGGGGAGGGGATGGAATAACGATATGTTGCTATTTACTTGTTTTTTAAAGCCAAATCCGAGTATGATAGTTTAGTTTGAATTATCGTCGCACTAGAGCTACACGAGGGCTATTGGCGACGGACGTCGTAATTTAGAACCACAATCGGGTGACGAGCCGACATCTGAGTAAGCACCCAACGCAACCGTTAGGATCGACATCGTTTGCAGCGTCGGAACTTTAGAACATATTTAACGTGTACTCCCTCTGCGCGGCTTTATAGGGCCGTTTATAGATCGGCAGTTGTTTTGGCGATTTCCGGACCCAAACCTGGGACTTTCGGCATGCAAGGTGAACGCCTTAACGGACTGGGTTCCCCAGTCCCTATGAATTAGAGTCTTCCGTGACTGAGAATTTAAGGCCGTTACCTCTGAAGTTACAATTCGTTGGAAGTTGGTTGGTGCGAATCCTACCACCAACCTTCCTAGCTTCAAACGTAGTTGTGATGGCAATTAAAAATATATCTATGGCGTGATTTAGAAAACACAGGCTGTAGGTACAACACCTTTTAGGAGCTGTATTATGAAAAATTTAGGTAGGTAGGGAAGTTGGTACATATATTTTTCGATTTGTGTGCTTGATCAGAGACCCGCTTATAAACCTTTGTCAAGTAAGAAAGACACAGACAGATTTTTTTTACTGACACAGAGAGAGAGAGAAAGTACACCCAGGGCGAATGGTGGGAATCGAACCCGCACCCAATACAATGCGCTGACTGTTAGCATAATGGGCTGCGATCAAACCTACTAGGCCACCCGGGCCCCACGGAAAATGTTATTTTCACGTAAGGTCACCCGTAATGATGTCGCCAGTTGACCGATGTATCATATTTCAGCTTCCATATCTCATCAATCAGACCCATTATGTTAGCTCATGTGTCTACTCGCTACTTGAGTGTAGTTCTACATTATGACGCCCGTCGCCAATCCAATAGCCCTCGTGTAGCTGTAGTGCGACAATGATTCAACCTAACCGTAACCAATCACGTTGTTGGTTGGTTGGTTGACATATATATTCAGGTTTGTGTGCTTGGTCAGCGACCCGCTTATAAACCTTCGTCAAGTAAGACAGACACAACAGACAACACACACACATAAGTGGATCCATCTAATTTTTAGAGACCAGAGGCCAACTAGAGGACCCCCAGAATTGGCTTGTCACCCCCAGAGGTATTGATTTGGTATGGGAACTTAGAGGACTTTCGGACCCAACAGATTTAACGTGCACGTACTCCGCATATACTCATCACGTTGTTTCAATGTCTAAGGCAAATTCAAGCAAAAATCAAAGGGATTCCACAAAAAACCTTAAAATTTAATTGATGTATGAAAGTCTAAAACATTCTTCAGAAATATACTGAAATGTAGGGGCGACTAAAATTTAGGGCCCCAGGACAGGCCTAGCGGAAATTTCGAATACCAAAACATAAGTAATTACAGGCAACAAATGACAACAAACCGTTGGAGCTGTTGCCATCCACGACGCGAAACAATCCCATTACACAGACAATTCCCAATTACTAAAAAAACAAAATGTCTCTTGGAGATTTAAACTTTTAGTCTACCATTACCGGGCAGAATGGGCTGATCTACAATAAGGATAAAAATGAAAGCAAGAGTGTTACATCATCTGAAACATTCCCATTTCAGAGTCGTAATTTTTAAAGCTTATCATGCGATTAAAAAGCAATGTAGTGACCATCCTTTATTTTTTTAAATGATTGAACTAATTTATCCTTGAATTTTAAGTTCCTCAACTTCATTTTCTAATTTCCTTTCCTGTTATCATACATAGCCCTTTGGTATAATCCTAATTTTTCTATTCTCTCCTGTTTCTTAAGTTTAAATATAAAATATTAAAACTTTTAAACAAACAGAAAGAAGCGTGATATGTTCTTCTTAAATAAGCCGGATCTAAAAGCCTTACAAAATAGGGATATCTCCTCTAGTCATCGGATAAAAAGTTGAGGAAAGATAAGAAAAAAAAAAGGTTTTTTTTGTGAAAAATTGAGTAACACTTTTGTAAAAGTCGATTCAACGCGACAATGGAAACTAACTTTTAGTAAATGTTGAATGACATTGGTAGCTTATTTTGTCTGATTGGTAGCACTTCTTTCAGGCGCCCGGAGGGCCTAGTGGTTTGGACCGCAGATTATTACGCTAGCAGTCTGCGCGCTGTAACGGGTGCGGGTTCGATTCCGGCCTTTGCCCTGGGTGTACTTCCTCTCTCTCTCTGTGTCAGTAAAAATTCTGTCTATGACTGTCTTACTTCACGAAGGTTTATAAGCGGGTCTCTGATCAAGCACGCAAGCCGGAATATATATGTATCAACCCTACCCTAACCCTACTTTCATGTTTTTCTTCCAGATTCCCAATTTTTTTCAATCACTTTATCGGATGACTTTTTTGAGGTTTGATGATCAAAATGTAGAACTCAACCTGCACAATTTAAAGACCACTTATTGGTTATTTATTGGTACTTATTTATAAAATTGTCAATACTAAATGTTTAACTTAAAAAAATATCCCTTTGCATGAAACATTAATACATAGTACTGTTAAGTACTTTGAATAAAATAGGAGTTAAAATGGAGTTTTAAAGGAGATTTAACATGATGGGCGACAGACTTTGTAATGTTTACATGCTTAAAAATGATTTTGAATCGATATTTTTAGACTCAATCAATTTGATATTGATTTATCAAATAGTTTTGTTTTAACTTTCAATGCCCCAGAAAGGTGTTTTGTAAAAACAAACGAATTAAAATAGGACTAAACCAATTAAGCATTGAGTTGAAGAATATTGCTTCAAGTGTTAGGAGAAGCAGGGGTATGATGGGGCACCAGGTATAACACGATGAAGTTTTGCACATTTGGTAAACGTTTTTTATGGACATTAAGCTTTCTCGCAACATTATTAAGCATTAATATGAAAAGACTAAAAAACTTACTGTTACATCCTGTACATTCATTACGTCATTTAAATAATTACACTTTTTTGAACCTTTGTTTATACTACACTGCTCACAACAATTAGGGGAAAGCATGGTTTAAACCCCTTCATCCCCAATGATTCCATTAGGAATCAACAGCTTGCGATTTTTTTCTCACTAAGTTGAAATCGCCCTTATTTATAGTTAGATGGAAGAATAATGTCTTTTGAAGAATATTGTTTGTTTTATTTAAATGAAAATATGAAAAACATGATAAAAAAAATGTACTCCAAATTTTTTTTTAAAAAATAAATTGACCCTAAATTCTTCACGCTTGCATTCTTAGATGTTTAAAAATTGATATTAACTTTTTTTTTAACAAGTAAACTTTTGAAAAAGTATTGTTATAATTTACTCAAAATTTATGATTAAAATTTTTCCCCCTTAAATTTTAATTAAAAATTTAAGATTTTTTACCCCGTTTTTTGCCATTTCATTCTGGATGCATAATGAATCTATTTCACAATTTGAAATTTTTAGAATAAAAAGTAAGAAGTTGAAACTGAAAGGGTTAACAAAAGTAAGCAAAGTGCTCCCCTAATTGTTTTGAGCAGTGTATTATTAACTGAAATTTCGTATGAAAACTTTGACTTTTACGATATCTTAAAAAAAGTTCTTAAAATTAATTTTTTGCACTGCATAAATTGTTCAGGACTTTGGTCCTTCTTTGTCTTATATTTAGTTTAGTTAGATAAACTTAAGCAGAAGGCTCATTTTTGCGTGGCAAATATTCTTGCCAATTATCATGAATGAGTTAAATATTATCGCCATACTTTTTATATTTGTTGAACAAATAATATTTATTGTAAGAATATTATTGTAAGAAATATAATTTTGTAGTTATTGTAAGAAATATAATTGTGTAGTTATTGTAAGAAATATAGTTTTGTAGTTATTGTAAGAAATATAATTTTGTAGTTATTGTAAGAAATATAATTTTGTAGTTATTGTAAGAAATATAATTTTGTAGTTATTGTAAGAAATATAATTTTGTAGTTATTGTAAGAAATATAATTTTGTAGTTATTGTGAGAAATATAATTTTGTAGTTATTGTAAGAAATATAATTTTGTAGTTATTGTAAGAAACTCTTTTCTTATTCCATATCCTCATACTATTTTGACAATGTCTCTTAAACTTTAAGATGTCAGCTTAGAATTTCACAATATATAGTGACAACCAAACCTTCATGTAAAGTTAGAATATTCTCACGCCGCCCTTTTGAGACCCCAACAGTTTCGTCACGCGACATATCGTGACGTCAGTTGGCACTCAACAAGTTAAGACTTGTTCCCAGACATGTTTTTCAGTTTGAAGGATCAAGAGTTTGGAAAGGACAGGCTTAAGAATATTCATGCTTTGGTTTATGGACTGATGTATTTCCAAGATTTTGAAATATTTACTTAAGAACTTACAAGAAAGTAACTGGATATATTTTACCAGTTTTGAAACAGCAACGTGCGATTTTATTAAATTTTATATTTAACTTAATAGTTTTAACAATGACTTTTTTTGTGACAAGTTTGAAGATAAAAAAAAGTGTGTGTTTGAATATAAGAACAGTATTTTTGTGTAAATATTTTTTTATTTTTCTGTAAAATTAACAGATTTTTAAAAACTTTTATAGTTCAAAAACCGCTTTTGAAGCAAAGAGGTTAAATACAGAAAATATGATGGTTGTGCTTCTTACCAGCCTCAAGAAGCGAGACATCTCAATGAAGGATCCTTTCATCTCGTCATACTCAGCGACATCAACTCAGTGGCAAAATCGAAATTCAGGGATACGACTATCAAGTTAAAGAACCAAATCTGTGAATTAACAACTAGCAGAACAATAGCAAAAATCTTAACTAGACTGAGAACTGGACATCTGGGGGGAATGAAAATCCAGCCAGACGGCTCCAGAAAGTACCCCACCTGCAAAATCTGCCTCGACATAGAACTAAGTCCAACACACATTTTCTCATGTCCAACCATCCTTGCAAAAATGCAACAGATTAGTGACTCTCCGCTAGATGACCTTTACTCCCAAAACTGCCTTCAGATTGCTGAGGCTGTGTGGAACACACACGGTCACATCTAATACCTCAACCTATCCATAGACAAGACAACAACAACAACAACAACCAGCCTCAAGATAAGACTACTTTTTTATTACAGCAATGGTCAACCATGTTTACTAGAGTCATCCAACATAAAAAAAACTAATTTATAATTTATTTTTAGGTTATTTCGGAAGCCTTTGAAAACCGAAAGTTGAAGTTTCTAGTTTATTTTAAGTTTTATTTGAAATCAGAAGAGTTTCTTTTTTTCATAACTTCTTGCTTCTCTTTCAGTTTCTTCAAATATAAGTCTCATCAATCATCTTTTGAGATGTTGTTTGCTGTACACATAACGGAAAATGCATTTACGAACAAAAATATAGATTATTTCTATATTTTATGCCATGGATTTTTAGGTATAAAATAGTATACAATACTTTGCTTGGCTAAACCAAAGTTATGAATTCATATTCATAAACTATAAAAAAATAATTGAAAAAGGTGGAGTTATTTTTTTTTAGTAAGCCACACTTCTGCATTTCTGCATTTGTAAGCCATTGCATTTGTAGTTTGGGCTATGAAAGTGGGTGACGGACAGACAGGCGGACTGAACGATTATAATACACTGTTAAAATTGTGTGCTTGGTTTCACCATGATATTGGTTCCTAGTAGCTGCAACGGCTGAATGTTAGTTAGAAGTTATGAATTCATATTCATAAACTATAAAAAAATAATTGAAAAAGGTGGAGTTATTTTTTTTTAGTAAGCCACACTTCTGAAATTGACAGTTTCTTTAATAATTTTTCTTTTTTCATAATATACTATAGAAAATTGATGTTTCAAGAATAAACAGTAATGTATTTAAGCATTTTAGTCATTTAAGTAAACAAAAAAAATAAGTTGCTTTCTACAAGCGGTTAACATCCACGTGAAAATATACAAGTATTATTACTTTTTAAATTTGGTTTGTTCAATCATACACAGTAGCAAATTTAATTTTAAATGAATTTTGCTATTTGCTTAGGTTAAACGAACAGTTAAAATAACAAAACGTCTTAACTTCAGATTCAAAAGTGTCTTACACGGATTTTTTGTGTGTTTTCTAGCTTCCACACTACGTTTATAAGGTAAAAAGTTCAGTCCGTCTGTTTGTCACCCACTTTCATAGCCCAAACTGCAAATGCTACAGGCAAGTGTGATACGTCAAACAATTCAGCGCATCGACATTGAAGATCTCAGAAAATAATTCGAATTCGAAGTACTTCAATTATAAAAAAAATCTGCAAAATTTCATGCTTATTTAAAAAGCATACGAAGCCATTTTTAACAGAACTAAATCACCATATCTATTCACAACAATCGCTCGAGAAACTTTATTTCTTTTAAATAATAAATTAAAAGAAATTTATTTTTACGACATCAATCAGTTTAAAAAAGAAGTATGAGATCCTTTGTTTGTACGTTGATATGAAATGATTTGGTTCTATTTAAAAGCGAGGAATATTACATATTTTGTTTTCTTTGAAATATAAATCAATTTACCAAACGATAAAAAATAGTATTTTGTTTATCGTCTTTCTTCCTGCTGAACACAAACGGGTCTCTGATCAAGCACACAAGCCCGAAATATATATGTAATAGTAGTAGTAGTAATTGAACACAAATGTTGTGTAGAATCGGGCTGAGTGACAGATTTCGTTACAAACCTACTTGTTTTTTTGACAAAAGATATCCCTGTATACCCCAGAGTATACCACGGGGTGATTAAAAAAACAAATGAAAGCACTGCAATAAAAAAATACTTAAATACAAAAATGGTAAAATTATTTCAGAATGATGAAAGATTTTTTAAAACCAATTTCTTAAAAAGGGCAAGATATAATGTAATCTATTACCAAGGCTTAAAAAAACAGGTGTCCACGGAATTGAAAGCTTTCTTTGAAGTTCCCTTGACTTAACTTTTCACAAAAGAGTACCCTGTACTCTGTATCATCAGAGTTAGAACCACACAAGTCCCTGTCAGGGAACCCGAATCCGTAAAGGTAGTTCTTAAAATTTCCATCGCGCGAAAAGAATGGGGCTGTTTCACGTAGGGGGAGGCAACAGCTCCAACGGTTTGATTCGAAAATGAGTTTTCTACGAATATTTACCCATTAAATGTTTTAAATGCCAACTTCTTGCTGTGCTGTTGGCTGTTCAAAACATTTGTAAACATAGAACAACAACATTTGACACATCGAAAGAAAAAATCATAATCTGTCATTTTGAGAGTGAAACCGGATCAACCAAGCAACCTAGCTACCGATGAAATCCAGTACGAATAAAAATGAAAACAAGAACGTTACATGATCTGAAACATTCCAATTGTATCGTCTGAAAGTCCACCTTGAAGTTAAACGGCTGGCAACACATTCGGACCCTAAATCGTGTATGCTAAAATAAATTCCTGCTTGTTTAATTAATGAAGGTGACAAACCAAAAATTTTAATTTCATGAGTAAATAACGTTGAATGTTTTTCTACCTTTACTTAACGTTGAATGTTTTTCTACCTTTACTTAATAAACATGACTTGAAATTTAATCTTGAATATTTCGTTACTTAAGTAAACCTACTTCTTGAACATTTAATACCTTAATTAAAACCCAACGCTTAATAACCCTACCAAAATTTTTTACGACTTTTTTCAAAGCTCATTATAAGTCATTAAATACAGTATAGGTGTTTCAACCTTCAAGAGGTCACGGTATCTAGGACAAAATGATATTTTAATTAGATGATAAGCCCTTGAGTAATGAATATTAATTTTGTTCATTATCTTGGAGTGTCTTTAACTAATTCTTCGCGCAAATTTCTTTTAGTAAAATATATATGTTTTTTATATAACTTAATTATCATTAAGTTTGTTTTTATTAAAACAGTAATGAAAAGTACAGACAAGGCATAGTTTTTTATATCCCAAATAGATAGATGTAAAACATCACAAATAATTTTGTCAAGGCTCCACAATCAGATTTTTAGGTTATTTAGAGTTACAATCCGATATAAATTAAAAAATAGTTTAACTAATGTCATATCTTATTTGAGAAAATTATTCTTAAATAATTATCCTTTTAAAATTCAATACTATGATGGAACCTACTTTCTTTTTTTGGTTAGAAAAAATTTCGTCCGTCTGTTTGTCTGCCTTTTTCGAAATCTGTTCTAACCAACCGACTTTAAAAATTTGCTTTTGTTTAAAAGGTACATCATATACCTATCTTTTATGCATTTTCTCCATCTGTCTATCCGTCCACTTCTTGTCAGTTTGTTTGTCAGTTTGTTCATCAGTCCGGTCCGCTCTCAAGCATATTTTTTTTGAAAGTTATAGTATCTGATCACTATATTTTATAATTTTCGTCCATTTGTCTGTACCCCCTTTATTTTGTACACTATTAAAAATTACTACACTATTAAAAATATTTACTTGGTTTCTCTATAACGATGGTTCCTAGTAGCTGCAACGGCTGTTTGGTGAAATGTTTCACCATCTTTTCGGTGTACGTTTGGAACATTTTGTTTGGAAGCAAAAATCTGAGAAATGGTTCAATCGAATACCGAAAATATGGTGAAACATTTCACCACGCAGTTGTTTCAGCTACTACGAAACCTCATTATGGTGAAACAAGTCACACATTTTTAAAAACTGTATAATGATTTTCGTGAGTATCTCTCTATATAAAAAATTAAGCTCTGTTAAAACGTGTCCATCCATATCAGGATGAAATATTGATATTATAACTCCATTCTTTTTCTGGAAAGTGTATCTCGCCTGTATCTCGGGATGGAATTTTCTTTTTTTTCAAATTTCCTATTAGTTTTTTTAATTAAAAATTATAAGTCGATTAAAACTTTATTTAACAAAATAAATTTAAAGTACTTTAAAGTCACACTTAATTGTTTCACTGATGTGCTCTTTTAATGGGGGACGGAGCATATAGCAATTTTAGTTTGGGGATGGGCGGGGGGTTGTCGAGCAAAGTGGTCAAAAGTTAATTGGGTAGCAATTCCTGAGGAGGTCGAAGAGATTCATCCACAGATTATTCCTCCACTAATTTGCGAGCTTGCTCTCCTAGGGGCGCAGCCCCTAGTTAAAGTAAAAGAAAACAAGTTCTTTTTTTTTCTGTTTATTCAATCAACTTTTGTTTATTAATTGTACTATTTCTGTAGCTCTTTCACATAATTACCCACCAACCATTCAATATTCCATGCCCCAAGCTATGAAAACTCCCACCATAGCATTTGAAATTCACAGAAGTCAGTCGTGTGTTTCCAGCAAATTCGAAACTGTTTGTGCATTCCCATAGGCGTAATTTATTTTGCGCCTTAATTAGGCGTAATTTAAATAACTGCTTAGCATATGGCGCTCTGCCGACATTTCTCAACAGTGACGTATGGGAAGTTTTGGGGGTGGCCATCCGCATAAACATGGGATTTGGAAATGCATTTTCTAATGAAATTACATTTGCCATAATTGGAAGAATTATTCTTGGAAGCATGTTTATAAGCTTTATACGGAATTATTATTATTTTTTTAAATACTATTAACAAATTATTTTGATTTCTAAAAAGTTTTTAAAAATAGCATTGTAGAAAGTTATTGAAACTATTACAGTTTTACTCAAGTAAACTTAAGATTGCTTGTTAAAGTAAAATTCTGATTTTATCTGTAAATTAAGTTATCTGTAAATTAAGTAAAATTAGCTTTACACTGTTATATGATTTTTTTAGATTATATATTTTAATACACATATTTTCTTAGTGCACAGAAAACTTGAGAAAAAATATATTTTTCTCATAATTAGGTTTTGTTTCTTATCAACAATTATTATTCTACACAAATTTATCAATATTTGTAGAAAGATGAAATTTTTTTTACCCCTTCAAGGCAAGTTTTGTGTGCTAATATTAATTCTTTAAAAACAATGAATATCTTATTGTAAATAGCAAAAAACATGGAAATATTCTTAACCTAAGTTTATACGACAGAAACGTTTCTTGTCATGGAATCCCATGGCCGACTCTACTGACAAGGCCATAGAAGCTCACTGTAACGTCACACTTTCCGTCTGGTTCGAGTCTGCGTAGTTTTCTTCGGCAAACCGACAGTCCAAACCAGACGGATAGCACGACGTCACGAAGTGCTTCTGTGGCCTTAAAGTTGTGTAGGTTATGAAGATACATTTTCGATTATATAGTTGATGATGATGTCGTATCTATGGATAAAGATTATATGGGACCAAAGGTCTCATAGACTGCTTCCAGCGATCTGCAGACAGTGGTCCTCATAAAGGTCTTCGTAGGGCGAGTTGGTGATTTGCTGCAATTTTGCCAGGATGGCTGGACAAGAGAGAGAGAAAAGATGTTTTGGATCCAGTTCCGAGTCGGGACAGTTTCTGCAGCTGGAGTGTATTTCCTAGTTCCATCTTTTTGGATTTTCATCCCTTTGAAGTGGCTTTCCTTAATCTAGTTAGGGTGGTTGCAGTTACCCTATTTGTGTTTAATTCGTAGATTTGGTGTTTAATTTTAACACTTCTGCTGTTAAATTTTGCTTTGGCAACTGAGTTGATGACATTAAGAGTGGTTTGCAGACTCGTTTCCGTCGATACCAACGTGGATTATATAGTTCTCATCGATAAGTAAATAGTTTTTAAAAAACGTAGGAAATACTAACCCATTCACGATGGTTTGTTAGAAAATTTGCCGCGTAAAATGAGCTTTCTGTATAAGTTTAAAAAATAAATCAGATACATAACAAATGAAGACCATAGTCCTGAACATTTATGCAGAAACTAAGTTACACTAAAAAGGAATTTAAAAAATCAATATTAGCTTAGTTTTATTCGGAAATTAAGATATTAATGGTACTCACACAAAGTCATCGTGAATAGGTCCAACAACGTTTATAAAACCTACCAAGTATTTAATTAAAAGAGCCAAACAGCAATCTAAAATGTAAATATAAATTTTAAAAATAAAAGTAAACACATGGAAATAATCAGCGAACTTCTAAATAAAGTCAAAAACCATTCTTGAATTGAATAACCACACATAAACATAATTAACAAAACTTTTCTTTTGAAGCTACTGTTAAACAGTATCTCAAACGATACACATAAAAGAATAAAACAACTAAAAATATACATTTGGACAATGCCGACGTATATTCTCTAGCTGCCGTCACAGTTGCGGTTACAGCGAAGAATAAGAGGGGTGTATATTTCCTCATTCGAATAAAACGTTCCTTTTGTGCATTCCAAAGTTCTTTTTCTTTCTTTCCATTTGTGCGATGCGAGAAAATGTCGTATTTCTGTATTTGGTAGGGGCGAAATTCAAAAGACCCATTCATCTCGGCATTTTTGTTTGTGTCTTTTTGGTTTTGTAAAATAAGACGTTGAATTTTTGGATCTTTTCACTACTTTTGTTATCGAGAAATAAATGCTGAAGGAAAAGTAAGAATAGCTTGGTTGTATGTTGCTGCAAAAGGAAGAATGTTGAAGAATAATTTATAATGTAGAAAAGAGAAAGAAAAAAAAACCTACAAAACTAATTATATTTACTGAATGTTTTAAGAGGGATGTCTCATAGACCTAATGCATTAGTTTTGGAATCACAACTTCCGCAGAAGTATTGCTTTGCCATGCTAGCCCTTTTTCACCAGGTAAGAAAATCAACATAACATCGAAATGAAACAAATTTGAAACAAAAATGTTATCTAGTTATTTAATTATATATTTTTGATGTTTTAAAATGCCAAAAATATACAGCAGATGGCGACACTATTTTAAAACTTTATCAATTAATAATTAAATTACCGGATGTTATTTTCAATTTTGTTTTAAATTGATGTTATGATGATTCTCATACCTGGTAAAAATTGGGATAACATGGCAAAACAATTCTTTTGCAAAAAATGTGATTTCAAAACTAATCCATTAGCTCTATGAGACTGATAGTCCCTCTTAAATATTAGGATTTATGGTTTCTTTTTTTTACATAAAAATTTGAATTACAAAGTTCTTCAGTCTTCACAAGAATGTTTTAAATGTTAGGATTGATGGTTAATTTTTTACAAAAAAAGTTTGTTTTGAATTCGTCGTTCTTTACACTTCTAAAACAAAACAACAAATTCCAAGGCACATAAATAAATAACTTGGGTAACATTAGTAGTTTCTGTAAATAAATCAGAGTGTGATAGAGAACATTCACCAAGAAATCAAAAAATATAATTTTATAAATATGAATTTTAACCAACTCTCTTTCTTTTATTGATTCTTAAAATGATTGGCGAATTATAAATATTAATTTCCCCGTTACCGAATTGATTTTTCTTATATTTATTCAATGTAAATAACACATAAGCAGTGTAGTATAGTTATTTATTAAAGCTTGGTTATCTATTAGATAGAAATTGGGAAAACAAGTTCCATTTCGTTAAGAAAATGAATTTTACCCAAGAATGAAACTTTTATCGAAACTCATTTGCTGAGCTCCTTTTAGCTTCCACACTACGTTTATAACGTAAGAAGTGGAAGGTTTTATAATCGTTCAGTCCGTCTGTCTGTCACCCACTTTCACAGAAAGACCACAAGTCCCACAGACAAGTGGGATACGTCATTTTAAAGCAAAAAATCAGATTAGGCTACATTCCAAATTTCATGAAAAATTTAAATTAGAAGTTTATTTAAAATTTAAATAACTAATTTTTTTTATCTACATTGAAATAACATGCAAATTTATTTTTATTCATATTTTCACTGTTGTCATCCACAAGTCCACAGACAAGTGGGATACGTCATTTTGAAGCAAAAAATCAGATTAGGCTACATGCCAAATTTCATTGAAAAATTTAAACTAGGAGCTTACTTAAAATTTAAATAACTAAAAATTTAATCTACATTGAAATAACATGCAAATTCCATTTTTATTCAATATTTTCACTGTTGCCATTACGTTAAACGTACGAGAAACTTTTGTTAAAATAAAAATACACTTTTGAAAAAATATTTATTTATGTGATATAATTCGGTTTGGATTGTTGTATTATCACAATAGAGTTCTTTTAATGGTTCTATATATATGTATGTAGAAATATGCATAGAGAATTCTAACTTGGCATAAAAAAATATGCTAAGTTTCGCTTTTATTTTTAAAGCATCAATTGTACAAATTATAAATTTTTTGAACTGTAAATTAATTTAACAAACTATAAATAAGTGAATTTTCGAAAGAAATGTAAATGGGAAATTGTGGCGACAAAAATATTTATTTAAAAAGATTACATCATTATTCTTCGAACTTAAAACAAATTTAGCAAACGATAAAGTCTAATTATTAAATCTGAGAAAGAAGATTAATGAAAATAGTTAATTTTGGCGTTTAAAACTTTGAATTACAAATAGCTAAAGGCGCTGTTTTTATTAGAATTAAATCACATTTGCCATTCGCAACAATCGCTCGAGAAACTTTAATTCTTTTAGACAATAAATAAAAATAAATTTATTTTTGCGACATCGATCAGTTTGAAATGACGTCAAATATATTTCACTACGGAATCCTTGTATGTTGATATGAAATGTTTTCATTCTATTTAAAAGCGAGGAATATGACATATTTATTCTTTAAAATATAAATTAATTTTTGCAAACGATAAGTAATAATTATTGAATTTTCGAAATAAAATAAATGAAACTAGCCAAATTTAGCTTGTAAATGTTAAATATAGAATTAATGTTGTGTTTGGCGCGTTTTTTCCTGTTAAACACAAATATGTGGAAGCGAGTTAAGTGACAGATTCTGTTACAAACCTACTTGTTTGTTTTCAGCACAATAGCCTTTTTTAGCTTCCACACTACGTTTATAACGTAAAAAGTGGAAGGTATTATAATCGTTCAGTCCGTCTGTCTGTCCGTCACCCACTTTCATAGCCGAAACTACAAATGCTACAGACAAGTGTGATACGTCAAAAAAATTCAGCGCATCGAAATTAGAATGCATTGAAAATTTCAGAAAATAATTCGAATTTGAAGTACTTTAATTATGTAAAAAACTGCAAAATTTAATGCTAATTTAATAAGCATAGGAAGATATTTTTATTAGAATTAATTCACCATTGCCATTCGCAACAATCGCTCGAGAAACTTTAATTCTTTTAGACGATAAAATAAAATAAAATTATTTTTGCGACATCGATCAGTTTGAAATGACGTCAAATGTAGTTCACTACTAGATTCTTTGTATGTTGATCTGAAATAATTTCATTCTATTTAAAAGCGAGGAATAATACATATTTATTCTTTGAAATATTAAATTTTGCAAACGATAATTAATAATTATTGAATTTTCGAAATAAATTAAATGAAACTAGCCAAATTTAGCATGTAAATGTTTAATATAGAATTAATGCTGTGTTTGGCGCCTTTTTACCTGTTTAACACAACTGTTGTGTGGAAACTGTTGTGTGGAAGAAGTGACAAATTCTGTTACAAACCTACTTGTTCTTAAAACGAGTTACAGTTTTTCTAAAAGTACTTATACACAATGTTGGACCTTTCATATGCAAGTGCATATAATAAAATTGTATAGGCTTTTATGAATAGCAAACCGTATAAAATGCGAAGTTCTACTACAAATGCTTTTGCAGTTATCGCGCTGTCATAAAATAAATGAAGAACTATTTAGATGGATTTTAATTAACTTAAATTTATAGATGCTCCATGAGATGCTCCATGAGATAAGGGATTATTTTTTGATGACTTTGTACATCAATTGTTATTACGGATATGTAAATAAGCTTAGAAATTGTCAGATACTGCATTGAAATGAGAAAGGATGAATCTATATTTTATTATTGGTAAAGAATTGTTTAAAATTTATTAATCTTGGGTTTGATTGAGGAATTTATTTTTTCGAATTTTTCTGTAAATATTTTGAAAACAATTCAAACTGAAACTAAAATAAGAAAGAAACATACTCATTCAGTATTTTTTAAAAAAAATTAACTTAGTGGAAAAGTAAGCTTTAGCTATGTCAGAACTATAGGGAAAGAGTTATTTTTTGTGTACGCTGTGACATTTTGTTATTTTTTACAAAACAACTATTTTATAAACATTGGTTTTGAAAAGTAAGATTAACTCTCAAAGTATATATTCCTCGACGGGAAATAAATATAAATGCTTCTACAAGCAAACAACATCCTAAAAGGAAAGATGAAAGCCAGAGAATCATAATAATGAAATATCATAAAATAAACATGGACATGAAATAAACATTTCATTTTGTATCTTATCTTTCGTCGTTTGTCATTGTTTAACTTTTGAATGATTGGGTTTGTTCGAAAACATCCCAAGTAGTACATAGTATCGTACACTGTAAAAAAATATGTTGTTTTTACAGAAAAAATTGTTTACTGTGGTGTGCCAGAAGAATTCCGTAAAATTTACCGTGAAATTCCGAGAAATTCTGTTTATTTCATGCGGACAATTTGGAATTTTAACAAAATTTTTTTTAAAAACCAATGTAAAGAAAAGAAATATTGAAATATTCTACTATCCTTATTCCGAAGTGAACCTCTCGGTTACCCAAGTATCTGGCGAGGATACTGACCACAATACAACCGCGGAATAATATATTGCCAAACCCGGGGTTGAGCCGTTGACCTTTAGATTAGCAGTCCAACGCTATCCCAACTAATCTAGTTTGGTACACAGAGCTGCCACAAGCACTTAAAATGCTAGTTCGGTTGTAGCCTTCGGCAGCAAGAAGAAAAAAAAACTTTTTTTTTATATATTTCAAACAGCATATTTTTACAGAAAAAAATGCCCAAAGGAAATAACAATATTTTTTATAAATGTAATTTTTTTTGTAAAATTAACAGTTTTTTTTACAGCGCACGATCATTTATTGATTTTGACTAGATATTGTTATATCAAAAAGACATTAGAAAGATGTCGAAGTGATATCCTATTTTGCAACGCTTGTTGCCAGAGATATTTACATTTACGAAAATTACACTGAAGATATATCCACATCTTACTTTTCAGGAGTGGATGTGGATCTTCAAACTCGATCAACAGCCAAACATGTCGAAAAATTTGTAAATTTTTCATTTAAAAGTAATTTGGTCGTATCAAACATCAGTTACTAAAAATGGGTAAAAATGTACAACAATGGCACAATACAGGGTGCCCGTAAAAGAATGTCCAGTTTTAATGGTATATTACAGGAGTTTATTTTATACTAAATATAACAAATCATACATGCCATTGAAGGAAAACTAACTAGTTTTTCCTATAAGTTTTCAATGTGTGCGCCTTTAGTGATACGGCACACATCCAAACGAAAATGCAATTCTTCCCATACTGTCTGCAGCAAGTCCGGAGTAATGGAAGCAACACCCTGTGCAATTATACATTCAAGTTGGTAAATCGTGGGGTAGGGGTGGAACGCAGACCCGTTCTTTTACGAAGCCCCAAAGGCGTCACAAGGCGTGATGTCAGGTCACAATTTGAAACTCGGACATTTGTTTACGGACACCCTGTATTTCAGTTATAGTACATTATGTACACTTGCAACAGTAACACTTTCAGCAGTAGTTTAAAGAGTTACATCATTATTAGTAGTTGCAACAGTGACATTATTATAAGTTACTACGAATCAATTTAAAAGGTAAATCCAGTTTTTACCAGTAATTAATATTAATTTATCGATTTTTTTTATAAAGTTAAATGCCTTTTTAAATGAAATATGACATTTTTTCAAATTTATAAAATAGAGTAGAAAATTTCAAAATAACGTAACCACATTCAACAAGAACATCTTTTTATTAAATTTTATATAATATTTAAACTATTTAAAGTATTTCAACTGCTGTGACCACATTGGAATAAGTTTTACGTGTTATAAATACTATCGTGAAGTCGAGAGTAACGTCATATGCAGTAACATGCATTCGCATGCATCACCGAAAATATTAATACTTTTGACTTGACACAACTGTAAAGGCAAGTCAAAAGACACGCAATGTTTTCGGTGGTGAATACACGATTCAGCGCGTGAAGTTACAAGTGACGTCACTGTAGTATTTTTAACGCAAACTTGTCCCAATATTAACAGACACACCAAAATAATTAGTAAACTTTTGTCCTCCAAGTTCTTGTCTGTACTGTGTTTGTGTGAAAAAATTATTATTATAAAAACACACAGTTAAAACATACATAAAAATTAGATGCATGAGTTCTAAAAAGTTGTGCTTAAAGGAATTTGTAGATTAAGATTCATTTTTGAATTCTTTACATATTAGGCTTTTCGCTTTGAACAAAATTGTAGATCTGTAGAGTTTATCATAATTTGGTTTTAATTTATAAAGATAAAGTAAAAAATAACAATGTTTCCTTTTATTCGTAGCTCAAATCGCTTGAACGCTGATTGTATCTCATTCTCTGCATATATCCCAAGAGAAAAACCATGCAAAGGCAATCATGACCGGAACAATGACTTATTTTTGAACTCTTTTCAGACTCAAAAAGAAGCACATGTTTCATCGATACTTTTTTGTTTTTTTTTTCAACAAATTTCATTACGTTTGATTGTAAAAAAGAGTTGTACTAGAGCATTGGTTAAGGGTATTATACTAAAATTTCATATCAAATTATTTTAAATTGCGGGTTTAGTGATGAAAAACTAATTTTGATTTTTCTATCAAACAAAAAGTTAAAAAAGAAATGTAATAGCCTACTTTCCTATTACCTTAAATACTTACTGAAATTCTTATCCGAAAACAAGTAAGTTTGTAACAATAACTGTCATTTATAACCGTTTCTACACCAGATTTATTTACCGAACCCAACATCCAGTTATAATTTAAACTTCTACAATCCAAAATCAACTATTATCATTATTTTTGTTTATCAAATTAAATTAATATTATTTATCGTCTGCTTGATTTATTTGTAGTTCAAAGAATAATTAAATATTTATTAATAACAAAAATCATGAAACTACTCCAAATTGTGCTAAAAAATAAGAAATGTAAATTAAAACTAATCAGAATTTTGTGCAAAATATGTAATGCCTTACCGCTTTCTTAGTAAACACATAATGAACATTCAAAGAATCAGATTGTGCTACATTTTATTACGTCATTCCAAATTGATTGATGGCACAAACAAATTTCGCTTCAAATATTATATCTAAATAAATAAAGTTTTTCTTGCCATTGTTGATTTGGCAACAGCGATTTAAATTACTAGACATTAAGTTTGCTTGCTAAGTCAATGAGAAATTCACCAATAGGGCGTAGACAGATGTCTGTACTAACGCACAGACAAACGGACAAAAAGTATGAAAGTTGGGTCTTTAATGCTAAAGTAGGCTAAAAAAAATGAAATTTGTCAAGCGCACCAGCTAATAATGTGAAAAAATAAATAAATTTAAGGTAACTGAAAATAAATGAAAAATTTATTCATATTAAATGACAGTTCAAGAGTATTGAAAATTCATAAAAAAGTATAGTTTCCTGTACACTGTAAAAAAACCTGTTGTTTTTACAGTTAAAAACTGTTATTTAGAAAAGAGTTTATAACTGTTTTTATCTTCGTTAACATGAAGTCACACTCACAACCCATCAAATGCACCTGTCCTTCGGGAAATTTGAAGACGTGCAAACAGTCACGTGATTGAGATCATCGTTCTGATTCGTTCCCGCGCATTGGGTTTCTGTAGTGTTAATGTTTATTAACTGTAACTTTGATTTAGTTGTATAAACTGCATTTGTAACTGTTTTGTGGCGGTCATCACAAATACCCAATACTTGCCCTCGTGACCGAGTAATTACTTTGTCGCAGACGGTTCAGTATTGGGCTCGCACGCAAGACGTTCCTGGATCAAAACCGGGCCCGGCCCATACCTCTTCCAGGAACCTCTTGCGCGTGAGCCCAAAACTGAACCGTCTGCGACAAAGCAATTACTCGGTCGAGAGAGCTAGTAATTGGGTATTTTATTTTAGCAGAGAGAAACTGTTAAAATAACAAGGAAAATCTGAAATTTCAACAGGGACAAACTCTTAAATTAACAGTTTTTCCGTGCTAAATTAACAGTTTTTCCCGGCTAAATTAACAGTTTCTCTCCCTGTTAAAATTACAGTTTTCCTGTAAAAATTTACACTTTTAAACTGTAAAAAAACAGTTATTAACTGGCGTCAAAGTTGACAGTTTTTAACTGTATAAACAACGGTTTTTTACAGTATATTTTTGAAGATCTGTTTCCGGCCGAAAGACCTTTTCAGTTAAATTAGCAACTCGTTTAATTGAAACAGAGTAGATAAACTATAAACTAACTGGATAGATATCTGAAGTCCTTACAAACGAAGGTCAATTAAATTAAAACTGATTATGGAATCAAGTGCACAAGTAATATGAAGTATTTTTCTGCGTTAAAGATCTGTTTGTCAGAGGCTAGAATGGGCATATTTCACGTCTTGAGTAGCAACAGTTCCACAGCAATGATCATAAGGTGTCGATTGGTTTATTGATGTAGTCGGTGGAGTTTAGTTCAGCATAGGGCTACAAAAATGATTAAGGGTCTATCTGGTATTGATTATGATAACAGATTAAGATCTTTAAACATGTATTCCCTGGAAAATAGGAGAGCTAGGGGTGATTTAATTCAGTTATTCAAGTTCATAAAACAGGGAGACATGGAGGGCTTAGGTTTTACCTTAAATAGCCGGACCAGAGGACATGATCAGAAATTGAATAAATAATGCTTTAGAAGGGAGGTAACAAAACATTATTTTTACAATAGAGTTGTCAATGAGTGGAATGCGTTACCAGATTATGTTGTGTATTCGAAGAAAGTAGAAGATTTTAAGAAGAATCTTGATAGTCATTAGAAACTGGTAAAATATTAGATTTATTTTGGACCAACCTTGCTGGGCATCTGGCCTGTTGTTGGTCGACAATTTTTGTATTTGTATTTGTATTAGTGTGTCCTATATCACCAAAAACGAAACCATCAATGGTATCCGTTAATGAAAGCAGAAATGATTTTACCTCACGTGAAACAAACCAATTAGGTAGTCGGGAGTATTTCTAAAACTAATCACAATCATTTTTAACATTATTAAACATAATTTTATTGTTATTTCGATAATAAATTGCTTTACGTCCGGAAGTTGAAAAATTTAAATTGTTTGGGTTATATTACAATGTGTAACTTAAAAGAAATAAATGATTGCGACAAATTTGAAAACTTAAAGTGTTTAGGAAAGCAATAATTTAACCTAAAAAATAACACAAAACGAATACTGCTTTTTGGAAAGAGCACGTTTCTATAAGCATACCACAAACACGTTTCGTCCAAAGTGCCAGAGTGCAAAAACGAAACACGATTCTCCTGATCCTTACAAAGAGCCAATAAAAATGCAAGGCGCCCCTTAGGAATTGGTCCATAATAAGGAAGTGCCGAAAGGACCATGGGCCAATTTTCGCATTTCCCTGGAAAGGCAGCAGTTAACGAAGGCAAGAATTAATTGTAGCATGTTAATTCGAAATACACCATACAAAATAGATTTAGTGGTTTCGTGCTTTAGATTTACTGAATAAAAAAAGTCAGTTTCTTATAACTGTCAGAGTTATGTTGAAATTAAAACTATCACAGAAGAAAGCTCTTTTAAATATATCTTTTAAGTAAGTAATTTAATCAAATGACTAACAACTTCAAAAGCGATTTTTTATTAACAAATAAGATAATTGAAGAGCTTAGTTTAAGAATGTGTTATGTGAAAAAAGAGGAAACGAGGAAATGGGCTTTAAAGTTTCTAATTAGCACTTATATAGAATCGACAAAACGGTACCTGCTAATGATACAAAATACTTAATTTAAATTTCATAAAAAAGAAAAACTAGTTATACATTTAAAGGAGAGAAAATCGTGTTAATTGATATAGAAATATTATGTTTGTAAAAAAAGTTGTACAGCACGTTCTTTCACTAAGCTCTACCATTAAGAAATTTTATTACAGCTGAAATGTTTTATGAAATTTCTTATGTTAAAATTTACAGCACCTTATATGCTTTTTATTCTAAATACCAGATAAATAATAACATTTTAATTACATATTGAATATATTTCTGTAGTTATCCTCCATAAAGAAACATTTCAACATTTTTAACTGCTTTTCTATATATAGTGAAAACAAGTTTAATTATAATAATAAAATATCATAGATCATTTTTGTTTACATAAAAATCAGAAATATTCGTATATGTCAAACAATACATCAGAACAAAATAATTCAAAAAAAAACATGGCTGAAAAACTGAATACCCAGAAATTCAAATACAAAAAAAAAAACTTACTCAATACCAAACAACATTAAACTATTTCAATTTTTTCAATTATTATTTTTTTCAGCTTGTGAATGGTTAAAACCCTAAGGCTTTTAAGTAAATTAATGTAGAGCTCCAAATTTTTTTCCTGCGTTCAGACATCTACGATTAACAACAGTTGGTATGGGATAAGGTCTAGTGTGAATAGATTTTTTTTTTTTTTAAATGATGAAATTGAAAATTTATAAAAAATCTTATTTTTTGGCCATTTTTATACATAAAGCTACATAACTGTTCTTGTTTAACTGATAGCTCCATATCCATACCTTTTATTAATAGATGTTGTGGGAACATTTTGCAAAAAAATCCATCAAAAAATTCTTAAAATTGTAGGAGGAGTAGCATTTTGAAAAAACATTAAAATTTTCAATTTTTTAATTTAAAAAAAAACTTATGTTTCAATTTGTATTATTTTTTTCGTATATGTTTATTGAATGTTAGTTCTTTGTAAAAATAGTTTGATTTGAATGCTAGCGATATAAATACAGGATTTAATTTTTTGGGTACCGCGTCCCCTTAATGAGTTCTAAAGGGCTATTAACCTCTCATCAGGACAATAGCAGACATGGTCCACACTACCATCTTAATTCATGCAAAGAACAAAAAACTTATTACGATACATCGATTGTACTTAAGACAATCTAGCCCAAACCTTTCCAATACTTAATGAATAGCAAACAAATAATTATTTCTTTTATACAGACTAATCTGAACGTATATACTTAATTAAGAACAACTCAAAGACCAAACCCGATCCCAATAAAAAACTTCTAATCGAAAACAAGTGTTTTATCCGACATTTTTTCTTATCCGAACTGGGTACTAACCGGTGCCTAAACCCAGTGTGTGTGCATCTCTCATACTATACTACAAGATAAACAAACAAATAAACAAAGATAGTTGTATTTTGGCGGAGTTTTCTTTTGTTATCTAATCTTATGTGTTTATCTGGAGCAGGTTCTGTTGTCATTTTTGCTTGTTTCTCATTATCCATAGTACAAGAAAGAGTTTTCATTCGGTATTGTTTCCAAAGATAAAGAGGTTTTTGTGTTTTCTTGTAGTAATTTATTTAAGCACCAGTGGGACATTGATAGCGATATATCTGGTTTTATTCTATTAGTGTTTATGAAAGAAGTAAAAGTTTATGCGTAAATGAAAAGTTTTGAACTTAATTGTGTTATTTTTTTTCTTTTGTTAAATTTACTGTTAAAAATTTTGTGCTTGGTTATTCACCATGATATTGGTTCCTAGTAGCTGCAACGGCTGAATGGTTAAACGTTCCACCATATTTTGGTATTAGGTGAACCATTCTCAGGTTTTGTTTCAAATCCGAAATGTTCAACCAACACGAATATAGGTGAAACATTTCACCACACGTCGTTTGCAGCTACTAGAACCAATATCATGGTGAAAGGACCAATATCATGGGAGACCAATCATGTGAACAGCCAATTTTAACAGTGTATACAATTAAAAAAAAAGGTAACTGTTGAACTGGCATATCTTTCATTTAGAGTTTTATCAATTAGTGAAATATTATTAAAAGAGAGTATATCAATACCAGTTACTGCATAATTTATTGAAAAAGTTATATTTGTTATGGTTTCATGTATGAATGAGAAAGAAGGAGTGGATTGCTTATTAAATAGTATCTTATTTACATCATTTTAACATTGCAGGATAAAATTAGGATACTTGCACTAAAAATAGTTAGAAATTATAAAACTCAATTATCTTTCGAATACGCATATTAATTGTAAAAATTAAATAGAGAGTTATATTAAACAGTTGACGCTTATAAATATACTTCCATTTCAAGGGATACACTGTTAAAAATTTGTGCTAGGTTTCACCATGATTTTGGTTGGTTCACCATGATATGTTCTAGTAGTGCAACGGCTGAATGGTGAAAGTTTCCTTTTTTACAGTGTTTGGTTGAACCATTTTTCTGGATTTGGAAAAAAAACCTGAGAAATGGTTCACCGAATACCAAAAATATGGGGGAACGTTTCACCATTCAGCCGTTGCAGCTACTAGGAACCAATATCATGTTGAACCAGCACAAAATTTTTAAACCCAGTGTATTTAAAAAAAAAGTTTTCCCCTTCCTTATTTCGTAGCTTTATTCTAAGTTTAATTTAAATTAGAGCTTTTGCATTATATTACTTATACAGAAATTATTGCTAATGTCAGTAACTACATTATAACCTGATTGTTTTTATTTGATTCATTATCGTATTTTGTTTAAGAATACTTTTTAAAAAAATTTATTAACACTACGTTCTGACTCTTTATTTTTCTTTAAACATTAAATACTTGCCGTCAAAACTAGTTTACGTCAAACTTAGTTACGGCAGAAATATCCGAATTTTTAAAACGCGAGTCTTTAAAAAATGACAAGTTTAGAATTTTCACAGAGATGGCTTTACGACTCTTACAACTGACATTTTTTCTCATTCAAAGCATGACAGAATAAAAAAAAATGTGAGATCGATGAACTTAATATAGATTTCCGATAAAGCTCATTTATTCACAAGGAGAGAAGTATCCTCTAGAAGTTCGATACTCTCAAAGTGGCAACACCACTTAAAGTCACGTGACTTTTGAAAAATTTATCACTGTGGGTGTAACAAAGTTGTAAAATACATTTTTTGTTTGTCAGAAATGAGTTTTATATTTGCACTAGCTTTATAAATCTGGCATTGCACGGGTGTACCCTTAATAACCCTAATTAGTAGTTTTTTTATGTAAACTTTTAGAAGAACTTTTAGATAATTAAACCCACGTGCTCTTTTTTTCTTTTCTTAATTTTCGTTCGCGCTGAACTTTCTTTAAATCGAAATAAGAAGTATAAATTCTAATCTTAAAATGCTATTCCTATGGGAAAATCGGCTCACGTTTTGCACACCTACACCCGTTTGGGTTCGAATAAAAAGTATCCTATTGCATATTCCTGGTTCTAAGCTACCTCCCCACCAATTCTCAGCCAAATCAGTTCAGCCTTTCTTGAGTTATAAATAGTGTAACTAACTTTTTTATATATGTAGATCTGCAACATTTAATGGGATTTTTTTCTAAAGAAACTTAGGCATTTGTGGTAGAATAATCTATTTTAATTCGAATTTTCATTTTATATATGAACTTCACAAAATCCTACACAGATATTCCTTGTATAAACAAATTTTTCAGACAAATATATAAAAAGGTTTGTTTTCAAGGAATTAAAAATATATATCGTTTAATATTTGATGACCAATACATCAATTTAATGATGGTCGGTAAGTCCTCAAACATTTTACGTGTTTTTTTTATAAAGAAACTTAGGCATTTTGTGTTAGAATAATCTATTTTAATTCGTATTTTCATTTGATATTTGAACTTCTTCACAAAATCCTACCCAGATATTCCTTGTACAAACAAATTTTTCAGACAAATATATAAAAAGGTTTGTTTTCAAGGAATTAAAAATATATATCGTTTAATATTTGATGACCAATACATCAATTTAATGATGGTCGGTAAGTCCTCAAACATTTTACGTGTTTTTTTATAAAGAAACTTAGGCATTTTGTGTTAGAATAATCTATTTTAATTCGTATTTTCATTTGATATTTGAACTTCTTCACAAAATCCTACCCAGATATTCCTTGTACAAACAAATTTTTCAGACAAATATATAAAAAAGGTTTGTTTTCAAGGAATTAAAAAAAATGTCGTTTAATATTTGATGACCAATACATCAATTTAATGATGGTCGGTAAGTCCTCAAACATTTTACGTGTTTTTTTTATAAAGAAACTTAGGCATTTTGTGTTAGAATAATCTATTTTAATTCGTATTTTCATTTGATATTTGAACTTCTTCACAAAATCCTACCCAGATATTCCTTGTACAAACACATTTTTCAGACAAATATATAAAAAGGTTTGTTTTCAAGGAATTAAAAATATATATCGTTTAATATTTGATGACCAATACATCAATTTAATGATGGTCGGTAAGTCCTCAAACATTTTACGTGTTTTTTTTATAAAGAAACTTAGGCATTTTGTGTTAGAATAATCTATTTTAATTCGTATTTTCATTTGATATTTGAACTTCTTCACAAAATCCTACCCAGATATTCCTTGTACAAACACATTTTTCAGACAAATATATAAAAAGGTTTGTTTTCAAGGAATTAAAAAAATATCGTTTAATATTTGATGACCAATACATCAATTTAATGATGGTCGGTAAGTCCTCAAACATTTTACGTGTTTTTTATAAAGAAACTTAGGCATTTTGTGTTAGAATAATCTATTTTAATTCGTATTTTCATTTGATATTTGAACTTCTTCACAAAATCCTACCAGATATTCCTTGTACAAACACATTTTTCAGACAAATATATAAAAAGGTTTGTTTTCAAGGAATTAAAAAAAATATCGTTTAATATTTAATGACCAATACATCATTTAATGATGGCGTAATCCTCAAACATTTACGTGTTTTTATAAGAATGGCATTTTGTGTTAGAATAATCAACATGTATTCTTGTATTTGACTTTTCACAAATCTCCAATATCTGTAAAATTTTAGACAAATATATAAGGTTTGTTTCAGAATTAAAAAAATTTGTTTATATTTATATGACCAACTCATTAAATCGAAATCCTTCAAATTTTACGTGTTTTTTTTATAAAAACTAGATTTTGTGTTAAATAACTATTTTAATTCGTTTTTCATTGATGATTCATCGAATTCTGTCAACAATTTAACATACCCAGTTTATAAAATTCTTAGTATAAAAACATCTTTGACAAACATTTCATATTAAAAAGGTTTGTTTTCTAGGAATTAAAAAAAATATATCGTTTAATATTTAATGACCATAATACATCTATTTAATGACACGTCCTCAAACATACATATTTCTTGTGCGATGACTGCACAAACAAGAGCTCTGTCAGTTTTTTTCTAATTCATACTCTATTCTAATATATTTTTAATTCAAAATGACTGATTAATTTACTACTGGAACCACATTGAAAGACCTTCGAAATCGTGCTTGACCTTTGAGCTAAATAATTTTTTATACAAATAACAAACTGATGCTTTTCAGATGCTTCGATATCGAGTTTGAAAAGTTTAAACATCCCCGTTTATAAATAAAACATTCAGTATTAAGAAAATTCCTTGTACAAACAAATTTTTCAGGCAAATATATAAAAAGGTTTGTTTCAAGGAATTAAAAATAATATCGTTTAATATTTGATGACAAATACATCAATTTAATGACACGATTAAGTCCTCAAACATACATATTTCTTGTGCGATGACTGCACAAACAGAAGCCCTGTCAGTTTTTTCTAATTCATAGTCTATTCTAATATATTTTTTAATTCAAAATGACTGATTAATTTACCACTGGAACCACATTGAAAGACCTTCGAAATCGTGCTTGACCTTTGAGCTAAATAATTTTTTATACAAATAACAAACTGATGCTTTTCAGATGCTTCGATATCGTGTTTGAAAAGTTTATACATCCCCGTTTATAAATAAAACTTTCAGTATTAAGAAAGCTGTAAAATGAAGCTGTGAAATATCTGAAATGAATTTTAAAAAAGTCCACGTATGTGGACCTCTGGAGTGAAGAGCACTGTTAAAAATTTTGTGCTTGGTTTCACCATGATATTGGTTCTCCTGAAGCTGCAACGGCTGTATGGTGAAATGTTTCACCTTTTTTTCGGTATTTGGTTGAACCATTTTTCTGGATTTTGAAACAAAAACCTGAGAAATGGTTCAACCAAATACCAAAAATATGGTTTAACGTTTCACCACACAGCCGTTGCAGCTACTATGAACCATGTTTTTGGTGAAACAAAGTGCTTAATTTTTAACAGTGACGATAAATACAATTTTTTTTCTAATTCGTATGTTCTTATCCATGTTGCTGCTAATTAGTCAAAGGTTAATTCCAATACTGTCAAACCAAATGAGCAGTGCATTATCGAATAATACGTCAAAAGTTTTAGTTTGTATAGTTCTCTGAAACCACACTTTCACTTAAGAAAATGTAAAGACCAGACCACAATATTGAAACTAAATCACCCTATCCATTATATATAAAAAAATCCTACAAAATATTTGTTAAAAGTCATTAGACAAATACTTTAAAAAAAATGCTGCCTTTGTTTGGCAAAATAACAACTGACATATGCCAGAAACAAAAATGTTTTATATTTTGTAGTGTATTATACATGTTTTTAAATAAAAAAAAAACTGGCATAATTTATTTTATGGTACATTTTTCACTTATTTACGATACTTTTCTTAAAAAAGGTGTTTGATATGCTCTGAAACACTCAATTTTTTTTAAAAATTTTTTACTGATAGTTTTAAATGTTTATCTACTTTTACGTTATTATTGATTAAATTTCCAAACAAAAACTGCGCTAAGAATTTCTGGTGTAACAAAAAGTGTTGATTGAATGACATGGCTGTTTATATTTAAAATTTTTTTATCATCATATAAATCAATTGTAACATCGCCCTCAAACATATTTTTATCCCTTTATTACAAAAGGCCTGCTACTATAAAACGTCCATGTCCACCCATTTCTTTAAAAACCAGGTAGTCGGTAATGGGGTTAATTCACGTCGCCGGTGGCAATACAGGGCTTTAGTGGCAACAGCTCCGCGGTCTTGTTTTTATTTTCCCATGATTACTGTTGTTTTGGTATTCGAAAGTGAGTTTTCTAAAACTATTTTAGTTATTTTTTTTTCAAATGCCAACTTCTTGCCGTGCTGTTGTTTGTTCAAATCATTTATTAAAGAAAGCTTGCATAGAAAGAATAGTCTATTTTCATCTATTTCCGCATTCTGATCCTAGACAAAAACAAGTTGCATAAAGTAAAGAATTCAGAAGTACACAAAAAGTACGTTTTTTTAGAATAAAATCGAAACAAACAATGAAATCGAAGTACGTAGAAAAACGAAAACAAGATCGTTATATAGGCTAAAACATTTCCATTAATAAGTCACGATCTTAAAAGATGGCACAACTCACTGAAATACAGAGACGTCATCAAGGTGTACCCAATCTTCAGAGATCGTCTAGAATCATAGAGGGCGCTATGCACTGGGATTCTGTTTACGTCACCAAAAGTCAACTTATTAACAGTAACATAAGTGACCAAAAATCGCATTCCATTATTAGTGTTTCCAAACACACAGATTATTCTTAAAATAGGGTACTTGACTAAAAAAATTTTTATTGGCTTAAAATATTATGCCAAAAATATTAGACCCGTATTTTTTCTTTTTTTCAAATACCCCATAAAAAGGGAAAATGAATTTGAAATTAGACGAAAAATCACTCCCGAAAACGCTTTGTGGCTGTCACTTGGTATCTATGATGTCACTAGTAACTATAAACAATCTTTGAAACACCATTTTGGCATCTACTTTAAGCAAATTTGAACTATCCGCTTCTGTAAAACCTCCATCCATTATCTATATAATTCTTATTTTAATAGTAAATTAGATTAAATCCATCCAGTTTAATTGCAAGCAAAAAAAAAACATCACACCGGTTTGTTTATATATACTAGTGACGTCAGCCAAATCGACGTGTTTGTGATCACGTGATGTACCGATGAAAAAAAAGCCATTTGACATGATTTTTATTAATTATTTAAAGATTTAATTTGCAAAAAAATATATACGTTTGTTATATTTGGGTTCAAACTATAATTTAATTAATATTGGAAGGTATTTTAGCGATACTGTCAAGTACAATATTAAACATACTTGTTTGATTACAACTTTGGCAAATGAACACAGCAAAATGAATTCGATTCCCGTTAAAAAGCTTGGTAAGTTCGATAATTACTCGAAGAAAGTCAAGAAATTATTAGCGGAGTGTGTGAAAGAATAAACTACTTGTCTTGGGTTCATTTAATCTTCAATCGATGAAGTTAATATTCAAAAAAAAATTACGTTGGAAACTGTTCTAGAAATTTATCACACCATTGTAACTAATTTTTTTTGTCAATACTTTGTTTTCAGTCTTAATGGTTAATAATTTATTCTTTATAATCTTACCTTTTTTTTTTGTTTGACTTGATTATGCAGTATCAAAATTGATAAAGTCAATACACCTAAAATAAAAATTATAACTGTAAGACATATTTTATATTTTAATCAATAGAAGAAAATAAAATTGTAACTAAATTAAATATTACACATTTTATAAGAAATTGTGAGGGTTGGGGAGCGAAGTTAGTAAGGCGCTTGCCTATCATGCGAAAGGTCCCAGGATCTGGTCCGGGTATTGTCAAAATAACTGCTAAAAAACAATCTGTCTGTGCAGCCAAAAAGTCCAAGTAATACTCCGTGTAGAGGGAATGCACGTTAAATATGCACCGAGGTACCGACGCTACGTACGATGTCGCCCTTAAAAGTTGCATTGGAAGCCTACTCAGGTGTCGGTTCGACACTTGACTGTGGTTTTAAATGACAAAGTCCGTCACCAATAGCCTTCACGAATCTCTAGTGCGGCGTTAATTTAATTCAACTCAACTACATTTACTTCTTTATTCAAAGATATAACGTCAGAGATCTTATCTTAAATTTTTCGTCAGTTTGTCTGTATGCCCATACTATTAGGATTTCCGTGAGTATTTAAGTAAAATCAGGTTTCAAAAAAAGAGTTCGAAAACTCAAATAGTATCCGAATCTTAACTAAATATTTTCAAAAAATAAACACTTATTTTTTTATATCACATGTACGGATATATTTTTGTAAGCAAATAATCTGTTGACCATGCTCTTGGATGAGTCTATGGCATACTACCTCCCCTCCCCCCCCCTCCCAAACCCAACAAAAAAACCCTCAAAACCCATAAACTGAAATGGACACCACAGAAATACCAACACTTTTAAGATATAAAACCACCCACGGACTAAAATATCAAAATCAAACGACCACGTTTTTAGTTCAAAAGAAAAAAAAGATAGCCCGGCACAAGCGGAGCCATCATTCCCTAAAAGCCGTCCAAGATAAAATGTTCGATAAAAAAAAATACCCAAAGTCCGTTCGGATTTTTGCGGCCTCAACACAGAATGCCTCTCATGAATAAACATGGCGGTTTTATGCAGTCGTGTGAAAAGATTCCTCTGGCGACTTTAGGTGTGTGAGAGAGAGAACGAGAGTAGATGTGAAGTTATCTAACTCCTGTTTTTTACTACTTGTTATTTGGTTATGCTATTTTTTTCCGTACATGCCACGTACACTGTTAAAAATTAGGCACTTTGTTTCACCAAAAATATGGTTCCTAGTAGCTGCAACGGCTGTGTGGTGAAACGTTAAACCATATTTTTGGTATTCGGTTGAACCATTTCTCAGGTTTTTGTTTCCAAATCCAGAAAAATGGTTCAACCAAACACCGAAAAAAAGGTGAAACATTTCACCACACAGCCGTTGCAGCAACTAGGAACCAATACCATATGGTGAAACCAAGCACAAAATTTTCAACAGTGTACCTTCTGCATATTGAATGTGTCTCCCAGACCCTAACAAAGTTACTCTCCCGTGACTACGTTGATTTTAGACGTTAAGGGGGAGTCGGATGGTTCCATCTTATCCATGCTAACTTTACTAACTTTAGGAACATTTTTCTCAGGAACTATGTGAGATTACATAATGAATATTTTATAGTTAGTTCCTTACATATAGCTTTTTGCCTTAAACTGAGGATATTTCCCAGTATGAAAAATACTTTTACAGCGATTTTTTAAAAATATGTATTAAAAATGTAAATAATGTATTAATATGTATTTAAAACCCTCCAAAAAATCCTGTTTAAAGTTATATAACTTTTTTTGAGCAGAGATATTTAAAATTCCTCAGTTTAAATCAAAGAGCTATTAATGGGGAAGAAATAATAAAACAGAACATGTTGATATCTTTTATAGTTCCTGAGAAAAATGTTCCTAACTGTTGAAAAACTTTATATTTCGGGAAACGCAAAAGAAAATGAAGGTATAGGTAAGAACTGATATACAGAGTTTCTGAAAAATGCTTATAAAAGAAAACTACCAAACAGAAATCGATAATCTTGGTCTTAAATTAAAGCTGTAGATATGCAGATTAAAAATAAAAGAAAAAACAGAAAATCGACATTTTTGACCCAAACACCAATATGTGACTCCCCTTAACCTCCAAACCAAGATTTTTCGTATATCTTTTTATTAAGAATCTGACACAAAGATAAAATATCTTCGAACTTCGTGATTTAGACATCTAATAGAAATCAATTTTTGGTAAGTCGAAAAATATAACGACATGCGCAACCGTTAGATGTCCGGAATATAGATATCCAATAAATAGGAGTTCATGCACATTCATTAGATATCCTAATGGCGAAGTCTAAATTAGTTTTCACATAGGCATCCAATTAATATTCAAAGAATATATTTTGTCTAAAGATAAGTGAAAATCCTGCAATTGCTAAATAAAATTTCACTAAATACATGTATACATGGATTTTAATTAATTAAAATGGATAATTGGTCGATTCAACTAAATTATTATTGATAGTTAAGGAATTTTTAAATCAATTTCTAGATCCGCCGCTGGTCATTGGATAAGTAATATTGGCTGCCCATTTGGTTAACTTTCAGATATTACCATCAGTTCCCCTTATTTAGGTGAAGGAAGCGTTATTAACTAGCACCAATTTGAGAAAAATGTGGAACTTAGCTTTTCCCCCCTACCTATTGAGAATATACAAGGTGTGTTCGAAAAGTTCGGTGATTGGTCCACGGCCAACTTCAATAACAAGGCCAGAGAAGCTCTCCCAAGCACGAGCGTAGACGGAAATTTTGACGTCACCGTTCCCAGTGGCAAAGATTGAGGAACTAGTTCGGACGCATTCGGAACCCTAAAAATGTGGTCAGCCGTGAACGAGTGGTTCCGAACAGGTTTCGAGACAGGTTGTCTTCATCTTCGGAACAAAGTCACTCCGAACTATGACGTCAAAATTTCCGTCCCCGAGCTTGTTTGGGAAAGCTTCTTCGGCCTTAGTAGTTGAGTAGGCCGTGATTGGTCTCATAATTAAAAAAAACCGCGCCGGTTGGGATCTTGCTCTCACGCAGACGCAGTGAGAGAAATGTCATCTAGAGCCTTCACTGAGACTGCGTGAGTGCAAGATCCTAACCGGCGCGGTTTTTTAATTATGAGACCTGTTGGAATAAGAACAAGTGTAGTTCTAGTCGTGTCGGTCGTCGGCAACCAACTACTGAGAAAAAATGCCGCTCGGTAGAATGCTTTTTATATTTTCACGGTTATTTATAAATTATGTTTGGAGTATTTAAAGATGGACTCTAAAAGTGTATATAAGAAGACTTTTCTTTTTGTAAAGCTTATATATTGTTTGATTGACTTTTTGATAGATTTGCTTCTCTCTTTTATATTTAGTTTGTTTAACTCAACGTTATGCCGTCGGTTAGTGGTAAATAAAAATGAATGATTTTAATCAGTTTTAATTTCATGTGCAAAGTGACACAAACAAGACCAATCACCTAACTTTTCGAACACACCTTGTAAAAACAGAGAGCTAGAACTAACTGTTCTTCAATAGTATACCATTTTTCTGCGGCGCGAGTGAAACAATACCTCTGTTGCGAGAGTGGCGCTAAGCCATCGTAACCGTATTCCTCGGCACGGTTCTCTTGGGGATCGTAACGGGAGAACACACTTTCTCTGAGCATTGGGGGGATGGGGCATAGAGTTAGTAAGAAGATGGACATATGTTTGAAGAGAAATGAATGAAGCAGCCAGAAAGTCGCCAAGTAACCCTAGATTGGTTGGTTTGAATTATGAACTACTCGAGGGCCGTTGGCGACGGGCGTCATAATTTCCACGTATGAACCCAAACAAATCGCTCACCCAAAGTTAGTTCGATGCAAAACGGATGATTTTATTCAAAGCATTTATTAAAAATAAAAAGATGACTGCTTGCGCAGTTGTAGGCTGTAGCATGAGGTCTGGATTTATACAAAGATGATAATAATTTCTTTCGCATTTCACAGATTAGAAAAATGCGTTGTAGTTATAGTTTTTATTAGAAAGTCAGAAATCGCCAAGTCGATGAAGAAAGCCTTTAGGCTGTGTCCTGACTACGACATCAAATTCAACAAATGCAACAATATTTGGCGACCACCAAGCGATGCAATAGCTTGGCTGACTCTGCCAAGTCGCCGAGTTTTGTTGCATTTGATGTCGTAGTCAGGACACAGCCTTACAAATGCCACTGTGGAAAAGTGCCAAATAGTTCACCGAGAGCGTTTGTTTGAGCCTACTACAAAGCGATCGATGGCTTCAGTTGGTAAACCGGTTTTTGTATTGGTTTTTGCTACGGCAGCATTTCCATCTTCTTCATAACTTTATTATTGGAAGGAAAGTGTAGGTTTTACAATTTCTTATTTATCAGCAGTAGAAACTTTTAGAATATAATTCCTGTGGTATAGTCACTAAGTGACCTTTGATCAAAACTTGACTGTATCGCTAAAATACCTTCCAATATATTACTTACATTATAGTTTGAACCCAAAAATAACAAACGTATATATTTTTTGCAAAATAAATCTTTAAATAATTCATAAAAACATTTTAAAATGGCTTATTTTTCATCGGTACGTCACATGATCACAAACACGTCGATTTGGCTGACGTCACTAGTATATATAAACACACCGGTTTGATGTTTTTTTGCTTGCAATTAAACTGGATTTAATCTAATTTACTATTAAAATAAGAATTATATAGATATTGGAAGGAGGTTTTACAGAAGTAAATAGTTCAAATTCTCTTAAAGTAGATTCCAAAATGGTGTTTCAAAGTTTGTTTATTGTTACTAGTGACGTCATAGATACAACGTGACAGCTACAAAGCGTTTTCCGGCGTAATTTTAGCTTCCACACTACGTTTATAACGTAAAAAGTGGAAGGTTTTATAATCGTTCAGTCCGTCTGTCCGTAACCCACTTTCACAGAAAGAACCACAAGTCCCACAGACAAGTGGGATACGTCATTTTGAAGCAAAAAATACAGATTAGGCTACAATTCCAAATTTCATTAAAAAAAATTTAAATTAAAATTTTATTTAAAATTTTAAATAACTAAAATTTAATCTACATTGAAATAACATGCAAATTCCATTTTTATTCAATATTTTCACTGTTGCCATTTCGTTAAACGTACGAGAAACTTTATTTACAATAAAAATAAACGCTTTTGAAAAATATTTATTTATGTAATATAATTCAGTTTGGATTGTTATAGTCACAATAGAGTTCTTTTGATGGTTTATTATATATGTATGAAGAAAGATGCATATAGAGAATTCTAACTTGGCATAAAAAATATGCAAAGTTTTGCTTTTATTTTTAAAGCATCAATTGCACTAATTATATATTTTTCGAACTGTAAATTAATTTAACAAACGATAAATGACTGAATTTTCGAAAGCAATGTAAATGGTAAATTGTGGCGACACAAAGATATTTATTAGAAAAGATTTCATTATTATTCTTCGAACTTCAAACAAATTAAGCAAACGATAAAGTCGAATTATTAAATCTGAGAAAAAAGATTAATGAAAAAAATAATGTTATCGTTTAAATGTTTAATTACAACTAGCTATAAGGCTCTGTTTGCCGAATTTCTTTCTGAGGTTTATAAATAGTTTGTTTCCTGTTGAGCACAATTGTTATGTGGAAGCGGTTTAAGTGACAGATTCTGTAACAAACCTACTTGTTTCTCTTTCCTGATGCCATCGGCTGAAAAAATTAAGTAAAACTTTTAACGAAAACGTTTAAAATTCAAAATGTCTATTTTATTCTTTTGCCATTACTTTCAGAAACTAAATTCATTATTTGAAAAATAATTGACATGTTTCAAGTGACGTAATTCTGCCAGTCTTCATTCCATGATTTTATTGTGGGTTTATTTGATGATTTTTTCATTGATTTTTCTGTTGACTGCATGTATGCATATTTAAGCAATAAATGTATAGTTAAGCTATTACTGAACTATGATGGTTAATAAACGCCATCGCACTAGAGCTATTAGTGTTTTATGTCTTTATTTTTTTGCCAAAGACGTTGCAAAACTCGCCAAATTATTAACTAAAATTCGTAATTAACGTAATTTAGCTTCCACACTACGTTTATAACGTAAAAAGTGGAAGGTTTTATAATCGTTCAGTCCGTCTGTCCGTCACCCACTTTCACAGAAAGAACCACAAGTCCCACAGACAAGTGGGATACGTCATTTTGAAGCAAAAAATAAGATTAGGCTACATTCCAAATTTCATTAAAAAAGTTAAATTAGAAGTTTATTTAAAATTTAAATAACTAAAAAGTTAATCTAAATTGAAATAACATGCAAATTCCATTTTTATTCAATATTTTACTGTTGCCATCCACAAGTCCCACACACAAGTAGAATACATCATTTTGAAGCAAAAAATCAGTTTAGGCTACATTCCAAATTTCATTAAAAAATTTAAATTAGAAGTTTATTTAAAATTTAAATAACTAAAATTTTAATCTACATTGAAATAACATGCAAATTCCATTTTTATTCAATATTTTCACTGTTGCCATTTCGTTAAACGTACGAGAAACTTTATTTGAAATAAAAATAAAAATATTTATTTATGTGTTATAATTCAATTTGGATTGTTGTAATATCACAATAGAGTTCTTTTGATGGTTCATTATATATGTATGAAGAAAGATGCATATAGAGAATTCTAACTTGGCATAAAAAAATATGCAAAGTTTTGCTTTTATTATTAGAGCATCAATTGTACTAATTATATATTTTTTGAACTGTAAATTAATTTAACAAACTATAAATAAGTGAATTTTCGAAAGAAATGTAAATGGGAAATTAAGGTGACACAAAGATATTTATTAAAAAAGATTACATCATTATTCTACGAACTTCAAACAAATTTAGCAAACGATAAAGTCTAATTATTAAATCTGAGAAAGAAGATTAATGAAAATAGTTAATTTTGGCGTTTAAAACTTTGAATTTCAAATAGCATAGGCCCTGTTTTTATTAGAATTAAATCACCTTTGCCATTCGCAGTAATCGCTCGAGAAACTTTAATTCTTTTAGACAATAAATTAAAATAAATTTATTTTTGCGACATCGATCAGTTTGAAATGACGCCAAATATATTTCACTGCGGATTCTTTGTATGTTGATATAAAAAGTTTTCATTCTATTTAAAAGCGAGGAATATTACATCTTTATTCTTTGAAATATAAATTAATTTTTGCATACGATAAGTAATAATTATTGAATTTTCGAAATAAAATAAATAAAACTAGCCAAATTTGGCGTGTAAATGTTTAATATAGAATTAATGTTGTGTTTGGCGCGTTTATTCCTGTTAAACACAAATGTGTGGAAGCGGGTTAAGTGACAGATTCTGTTACAAACCTACTTGTTTCGTCCTAATTTTAAAATTCATTTTTCTCCCTTTTTATGGGGTATTTGGAAAAAAAGAAAAAAATACGGGTCTAATGTTTTTGGCATAAGAATATTTTAAGCCAGTAATTGTTTTTGTCAAATACCCAACATCTGGATTTCGTATAAAATATTCATAGTTACCTATTTGACTTAGGTGCTCTTGGCAGAACTAGATATCGCCATACGTTTCATCCTCAAATAGCTCAGAATATTAATAATATTAGCGTCAAAGGGTTGGCGAGTGTAACCGAGTCGAGCATATTTTGTGCTTTTTGGGAAAGGAGACAGTGCTTCACGTAACTCTTCTTGACCTCGGTTTTACATTACAAGACATAATTTAGCTGTATTAAATCACTTTGGTGGCTAGAAATATACAGCCGGTAGCGTTTGACCTAATCTCAATTAACGTAACTTCTGCCGACCCGGCGGCGCAACGGTTAGGGAGCTAGCCTTTGGACCTCTGGGTTTGGGTTCGAATCCCGGTAAGGCATGGATGTTTGTGTTTGTCGAGTATATGCGGAGTACGTGCTCGTTAAATCTGTTGGGTCCGAAAGTCCTCCAAGTTCCCATACCAAATCAATACCTCTGGGGGGTGACAAGCCAATTCTGGGGATCCTCTAGTTGGCCTCTGTCTCTAAAAATTAGATGGATCGACTTATATGTGTGTGTTGTCTGTTGTGTCTGTCTTACTTGACGAAGGTTTACAAGCGGGTCGCTGACCAAGCACACAAACCTGAATATATATGTCTACCAACCAACCAACCAACGTAACTTCTGCGTTACTGTAGGCGTGATCGTACTGTAGTTTAGATATATTAGCACCCGGAAGAGGGGGGTGGGGGTGAGGTTTAAGACTGTGGTTGGCCCATAGATATCATAATTAAAGTATTAGATTGGCTGATCACGTGACCTAAAATGCTAGAGACGGGACGCGCATGGAGGCTTTTTTGGGGGGCATAATGGCCAGTGTTGCTGCAACTTTAAGGAGAAAAATACTACGAAATAATACCATTTATTTCTAAAATTACAAAAATAATACTAGAAAAGATTTAAAGTAACTAAAAATATTCCAAAATGCAGCTAGTATTTTTACGATATTTTTTTGTAATTTTAGAATAATTCTAAAATAAATTCTAAAATTAAGTTAAAAGTTTAGTTATAAAGTTTAAAGAGTATATTTGTATTTTAGAATAATTCTAAAATTACAAAAAAATATCGTAAAAATACTAGCTGCATTTTGGAATATTTTTAGTTACTTTAAATCCTTTCTAGTATTTTTTTTTTGTAATTTTAGAAATAAATGGTATTATTTCGTAGTATTTTTCTCCTTAAAGTGGCAGCAACACTGGCCATTATGCCCTCCAAAAAAGCCTCCATGCGCGTCCCGTCGTTAGCATTGGAGGTCACGTGATCAGCCAATCTAATACTTTAATTATGATATCTATGGGTTGACCTAGCTTTGATGTCACTGTAGGCGTGTTCGTTGGTTGGTTGGTTGTAGACATATATTTCCAGGCTTGTGTGCTTGGTCACAAAGACCCGCTTATAAACCATCGTCAAGAAGGACGGACACGACATACACACACATAGAAGACAGATGCTGTCATCTATCGCCGGAGGTGGCGATAGATGGCAGCATCTGTCTTGTATGTGTGTGTATGTCGTGTCCGTCCTTCTTGACGAAGGTTTATAAGCGGGTCTCTGTGACCAAGCACACAAGCCTGAAAATATATGTCTACCAACCAACTACAATTATGGTTTTGGAATCATAGATATATATCTTCATGATTTTCAATTTTTTTTTTTTAAAGGAAAAATTGTCTACATGATTTTAGGCAATGTTAAAATAACTGTTTAACTTGTTTTCTAGTAAATTCATCAGGATTTGCATGAATTTTGAATGTACGCGAATGAAAACGTAGTTTAAAAAGTCGAATAGAATCGCCTGAATGAAAATATATATATATATATATATATATATATATATATATAATATATATATATATATATATATATATATATATATATATATATATATATATATATATAATATATATATTATATATAATATATATATTATATATTATATTATATATATATATATATATATTATATATAATATATATATATAATATATATATATATATATATTATAATATATATATATATATATATATATATATATATATTATATATATATATATATATATATATATATCGATCAAGATATCATGTGCATAAGTTATCAATACATAACTATAGTTCTGAAAACAAATTAAAATTATATTAATTAATGAAACCTTTTAACCATGGCTTTTATAACTAGTTTAATATAATATCCGACTTAACAATTTATCCCATCTAAAGTTAATTTTAAAACTACTAGAGTCAATCAGAGTAAATCATAATACTTTCTAATTTGTGATACATTTAATTAACTTCTTAATGCCACTGAGCCAATTTAAATAACAAACGAGTCAGTCAATTTATTTGGTACCATCAGGTTTATAAATAGTTTTAAGATTACCACAGAAGCTACTAGTATTTATTTTAAAAATCAAAATTTAACATCTCATTGATTGATTGAAATTTTTACCAACTGAAGAATCAAAACTTTTTCATAAAAACCCACATAATCAAAACTTCCCAAAATATCGCATGATGTACATAGAACCTTCGATATCATTACTACATTAATACCTACCCCAGTAACGCAATATCTTAACATATCCGCCATTATTCGCAAATGGAAGGGTTAGAGGGAACGGTATTAGTGCTCAAGCTCACTTCATTAACTTAAGTGATATCGGAAACTGGAGTTTGGGGCTAGGCAATTTTGGCTGCGCGAGTATGATACTGCCCAATGTGACAATTATAGTATGGACCACTAATCTAATAGAGTATAAGAGCCGCACTCAGTAGGGTACCTGGACGGAAATCGCCAAATCGCTAATTTGGCGAGATAGGTTGCTACGTTTGACACTTTATTCGTTGTCTAGGTGAGGTTAGTTTGAAAAATCGTCGCACTAGAGCTACACTAGGGCTATTACTTTATTCCTGGATTTTAGAATGAATGTCTCGTCCAAGAGTTTTATAGTAGGGTAGAGACTGAAACTGGCAACAGCACCATGGACCACACGGGACAATATAGGGTGGCATGTGGGGCCCGATGGCGAGTGTTTGGATCGCAGGCCCTAACGCTAGCAGTCCGCGTGCTGTAACGGTGCGGGTTCGATTCCCGCCTTTGCCATGGGTGTACTTCCTTTCTCAGTATCAAAATTATAATTAACTAGCACTTTGCCACTCTATTCGGGTCCGTAGTGAGCCATGCTGCCGATGGCAGTTCAGTACGAGTCGTTCCTCTACCCTACTATAGAACTCTTTGTCTCGTCACCTGACTGTGGTTCTAAATTAGGACGCCCGTCGCCAGTAGCCCTCGTGTAGCTCTAGTGCGGCGATAGCTCAAACTAAACTGAACTAGAATGAATGTCAACAATTGGGTTGTTTCAGATGACGTATGTTTTCATTTTTTATTCTTGCGTTTCCACTGTTTCATTGGTTGTTTCAGTTTCACTCTCAAAATGAGCGGTACAAACCACATATATTTAGTATTTTGGATAGATTATATTGAATTTTTTTTTAGTATTTAGCTTAAACTATTCTACAGATTACAGTAAAATAAATTACATAACGTAAAAAGATCCATAAAATAACACAGACGACGAAACGGACAATAGGAAAAAATAAAATTGAAAGAAATCGCTTTGAAAACATAGTGTCCAAAATTAATTTTGCCATACCAATATTTTTTGAATAATTAAATTGAAATATTGGACCAAATTATCACGCAAAATAATGCAATTCCAGAAGGACCCAAAAATGAAAACAATACCGCTGGAGCTGTTGCAACTCGTGACGTGAAACATGCCCATTGTAAAACTAAAATTAATTATTTTTCTTCTATGTTCAGCAAGCATATTTTTGGTACTATAGTTAAACTCATAGTTTCCTTGCACAAAAGCCACGACCATGGGCGGAGCTATAAAATGCGCGGAGCAATCAGATAAAGACAAAATAAAACGGACGAAATTTTCTCTTCATCTGATTTCTCCGCGCGTTTTATAGCTTCGCCCATGGTCGTGGCTTCCGTGCAAGGAAACTATGAGTTTAACTATAATATGGTCTGTTGACATAATTTATTTTATCTCTCTTTCGAAATATTTAAACGCAAAAACATTGTGATAAATTTCGAATTACGATAATTTTCTTCTTTCCAAACCACGTGACTTAGTACCAAGTCACGTGCCTCATGATGGTCCCCCTTTTAGCTTAGCCAAGCGCAGTCCATTTTACCCGAAATCTATGATACTGCCAAGTTAATCACTAGTATGAAAAGGGGGTGGGGGTAGAATTTATCGACTCAAATACGAGTGGCGAAAGGGTGTAGTACGACACTCACGCTTAATTAGCCACTGGTAACGCCACTGCGAGTTTGGAGATCGTGAGTTTTTCAACTACACTCTTCAGATACATTGAGCATTTTAAGCGGTGTATTTTGTGATTAATTTTGAAGTATAGTAGATAGTAGAGATATGTTTTAGGCTACTAATATTAATAATAATGTATTGACTGTGAGAGGCATGGAAGCTTTTCACTACTTAAATAATAATTTTGTTTTGTTTTGGACAAGAAATTTAAAAGATATTTTATTCTACTGGAGCGCAATTGAAACAAATTAAATAATAATTCTAAGGGAGTACTTTTAAGGTAAAATAGTATAGACATTGTCAGCAAGTAATTAAAAGAAACTCTATCAACGATCCGAAGCTTGTTTTTTCTTGAATTTGGTATAAATTACTGAGTATATATATATATATATATATATATATATATATATATATATATATATATATATATATATATATATATATATATATATATATATATATACTATATATTTATATATATATATATATATATATATTATATATATATATATATATATATATTATATATATATATATATTATTATATATATATATATATATATATATATATATATATATATATATATAAAAAATATATATTTTAATATATATATATTATATATATATATAATATTTATATTATATATATATCTTAGTAATAGAGAAGAAGTAACTTCTTTTGAAAACAAAATAATAAATAAATCGTCTTCACGTTAAAAGAAATTATATTTTCAAAATCAAATAAATCTAAAATTTAACACTTTAAGTTATTTCAAGCTATAAAATACCATTTTACGGGTTTAGACGAAAATTGATGATTTTTATATCAAAAATATCACCAATAACTATCAATAATAATTAATGGTTCGTCGATAAGTTTAATCATATCAAAAAATTTCATAAATTTTAAAAAGCAAAAAAAAAACCGCGTATAAAGCTCATATATCGAGTGAATATCTAACCAATGTAAACTTAGACACATTTTCCACAATTAATTATCTTATGCAACCTTCATTATCTTTAGGCTTCCTACCGCTATCACTATCATTATCCTGTCAACTAGAAGAACTTCCATAAATTATAATTTACTAGGGAAACAGCATAATCGCAATCTGCTCAATCCTAATTTTCTTTTATTTTCATTTTCTCACTTCATCCACTGTGGGTAGGAGTTGGGTTTATGTGGCAAGAAGGGATAACTAGTCAGCCAATCAGCATCTTACGGCCGAAGACGAGACGGAACCTAATTGGTCGGTTTGCCGTAACTGTCGCAATTGGGATAATTGGAATATCACAAGTGAGTGGTTGTTAACAGGATTTCAGACGTGCTTACATTTGTTACCATGAACATATTGTTGGTTTGTTGAGTTGAATGATCTTTTCTGAAGTTGTAGTACGTAAGAATATAAGGTTAAAGCACCATCCTTAAAAAAAGGTAAAAAATACCTTAAAATTTAGTTTAGTTTAGTTTGAATTATCGTCACACTGGAGCTACATAAGGGCTATTGGCGACGGGCGTCGAATTTTAGAACCACAGTCAAGTGACTAGCCCAGCACCCTTCGCAACCGTTAAGGGCGACATCGTACGCAGCGTTAGGACTTTGAAGAATATTTAATGAGCACTCCCGCCACACGGGGTATTATTCGTCGGACATTTTTGGCTGCACGGGCCGTTTACAGGTCTGCAGTTATTTTGGCGATGCCCGGACCCGAATCGGGGACCTTCCGCATGCTAGGCGAATGCCTAACCGACTGGGCTCCCCAGCACCCATACTTTAAGAAGATAAAACACTCCAATTTTTAAGAGGAACAGTTGTGCAGTCCCATAGCGATAATGCATTAGTCTTTAAATACTAAAATTCTGCCAAAGTATTGTTTTGTTTGGTGTGTATAAGCATTTTTTCACCATATGACAGCCAAAGTACCAACATATTTTCACCATATGATAGCCAGTATCACCATATGACAGCCAAATAAAGCAATTTGGATGAAAGATATCATCTGTTGATTTAATTATTAAATTTTCAAGTTTTAAAATAATTTCGCTATCTTCCAAGTATTTTGGTAATTTTAAAACTTAAATATTCCCTATTTTCTATATTTGTTTTATTTTGCTGTTATGACGATTCTCATACTTGGTGAAAAAAGCTTACATGGCAAAGCAATACTTTCATAAGTTGGGATTTCAAAACTAATGCATTACCTCTATGGAACTTACCATGTCTCTTAACCAACCTTTAACTTTATTTTTTAATTGTAATTATGTTCAATATTTTGTTTTGTAATTTTTTTACAAATAAGCTTATATAAAATCAGATTTCTATATAAATAAAACGCTCATTTTACAACCGATATCTTTAAAGAAAATGCTTCGAAGACTTTATCTTTACAACTCCAAAACCCACTTCAAGTTCCCTAAGGACAATACACTGTTGAAGAAACCAAAACTTTGAGACGCAATAACTTCTAAGAATAATTACTAGAACTTCCCTTAATGAAAAACAAAGTAAAACACGTTGCCAATATCTCTCCTTCAATGAGAACATACGTCGCTTTTACTATGCTCTCTACGACACATTCTTCTTTTAGGTTGCCGTAAGTCCTACTCAAATAGTGCCACCTGTAGACAGTTACGAGAAGTACTTTGCGACAGAATTCTTGCTTTTCCTAGTTGTGTGCTTACCCTTCAATTCATTCCACTAAGGGGAGACATAGAGATACGTAAAAGGAACCACTATGGGGTTGTTTCACAGAGGATCTGGCAATAGGTAAGGTAAGGTAAGGTAATCGTTTCCGGCTGCCTATTTCTAGCCTCCTTCAGGAGCTTTAACACAGCCAATAACGCCTCGTATTTTAGAACCCTGGTCAAGTGACGAGGTCGACACCTGAGCGGGCACCCAACGGAACTTCGAGCGACATCGTACGCTAACGCCGTCGGGACTTTGGACTCCACATATTTAACGAGCACGTCTGTCCCTGTGTACTCGGGCCCATCCGTGATGAGGATTTTCTACCATTTCCAGCACATATCCGATTTATAGGATGACTGGCAGTAAGTGGGATTCGAACCCCCGCACTCCTGAGAAGGTTGAACCTCTAGGCTGATGCCTTAACCACTCGGCCACGGACGGGCCTGGCAATAGCTCTGCTGTTTTGTTTTCATGTCTTTCAACAGTGTTGTCAACAGTTTTAGGAGAAAAACACTACGAAAAAATATCATTTAATTCTAAAATTACAAAAACATACCATAAAAATACTAGCAAAGAGTTTCACGTTTTTTTTAAAGTCACTAAAAAGATACCAAAATGCAGCTAGTATTTTTAAGATATTTTTTTTTGTAATTTTAGAATAGTTCTACATGACATGAAAACAAAACCGCAGAACTATTGCTAAATCCTCCGTGAAACAACCCCATTTTCAATTTAGTTTAATTTGTTGTGAACATTTTGGTAGTAGTTGTATTTAACATAATAATATTTTTTGTTATCTTACAAACGAAATTTTTTTACGATATTCTTTAAAGAGGTTGACAATCAGGGCATAATAAATGGTTTGTCTCACGTGACGTAATTCATTCTTGCTTTCATTCCCGGATTTCATTGGTGGTTTTGGTGATTGGTGGTATGATGAATGGTAATCCGCGTCCACTATATTGATTAACCAATCAAGACCATATTTTCATTCCCGTGGAACTGTTGCCCCTCTAGACGTGAAACACGCCTATTGTAAAATAGATAATAATTATTCTTTACAATATTTTTTCCAATGGATAAGGACTTGAATTGCCTCTTATGCATCCGCTATAAACTATTGGACTTCCTGAAAGATTGCCGGATGTTTACCTTATACAATGCCCTTCAATTGATCACATAAAAAGATTTTTATTATGCAATAATGACACTGTCATTTACGCTGATGTCAAACATTTTGACAAGGTTGGTTCTTTAATATGAATGCCTTGCCGCCAGTAATGTCTTTTAATAATAATGTCTTTTACGCCAGTACTGTCTTTTAATGTGGCTTTTACGCCAGTAATGTCTTTTAATAATAAATTTTTATTATGCAATAATGACACTGTCATTTACGCTGATGTCCAACATTTTGACAAGGTTGGTTCTTTAATATGAATGCCATGCCGCCAGTAATGTCTTTTAATAATAATGTCTTTTACGCCAGTAATGTCTTTTAATAATAATGTCTTTTACGCCAGTAATGTCTTTTAATGTGGCTTTTACGCCAGTAATGTCTTTTAATAATAAATTTTTATTATGCAATAATGACACTGTCATTTACGCTGATGTCAAACATTTTTACAAGGTTGGTTCTTTAATATGAATGCCTTGCCGCCAGTAATGTCTTTTAATAATAATGTCTTTTACGCCAGTAATGTCTTTTAATAATAATGTCTTTTACGCCAGTAATGTCTTTTAATGTGGCTGTAATGTCTTTTAATAATAAATTTTTATTATGCAATAATGACACTGTCATTTACGCTGATGTCCAACATTTTGACAAGGTTAAGGTTGGTTCTTTAGGTTGGTTCAAAGGTTGGTTCTTTAATATTTGGTTTAATATTGGTTCTTTAATTATTAATATTGGTTTAAACTTAATATCTTAATATTGGTAAACTTAATATTGGTTTAATATTGGTTCTTTAATATGAATGCCTTGCCGCCAGTAATGTCTTTTAATAATAATGTCTTTTACGCCAGTAATGTCTTTTAATGTGGCTTTTACGCCAGTAATGTCTTTTAATAATAAATTTTTATTATGCAATAATGACACTGTCATTTACGCTGATGTCAAACATTTTGACAAGGTTGGTTCTTTAATATGAATGCCTTGCCGCCAGTAATGTCTTTTAATAATAATGTCTTTTACGCCAGTAATGTCTTTTAATGTCTTTTAATGTGGCTTTTTAAGTAATGTCTTTTAATAATAAATTTTTATTATGCTTTTAATAATAATGTCTTTTACGCCAGTAATGTCTTTTAATGTGGCTTTTACGCCAGTAATGTCTTTTAATAATAAATTTTTATTATGCAATAATGACACTGTCATTTACGCTGATGTCCAACATTTTGACAAGGTTGGTTCTTTAATATGAATGCCATGCCGCCAGTAATGTCTTTTAATAATAATGTCTTTTACGCCAGTAATGTCTTTTAATGTCTTTTAATGTGGCTTTTACGCCAGTAATGTCTTTTAATAATAAATTTTTATTATGCTTTTAATAATAATGTCTTTTACGCCAGTAATGTCTTTTAATGTGGCTTTTACGCCAGTAATGTCTTTTAATAATAAATTTTTATTATGCAATAATGACACTGTCATTTACGCTGATGTCCAACATTTTGACAAGGTTGGTTCTTTAATATGAATGCCATGCCGCCAGTAATGTCTTTTAATAATAATGTCTTTTACGCCAGTAATGTCTTTTAATGTCTTTTAATGTGGCTTTTACGCCAGTAGTCTTTTAATAATAAATTTTATTATGCAATAATGACACTGTCTTTACGCTGATGTCAACATTTGACAAGGTTGGTTCTTAATATGAATGCCATGCCGCCAGTAATGTCTTTTAATAATAATGTCTTTTACGCCAGTAATGTCTTTTAATGTGGCTTTTACGCCAGTAATGTCTTTTAATAATAAATTTTTATTATGCAATAATGACACTGTCATTTACGCTGATGTCCAACATTTTGACAAGGTTGGTTCTTTAATATGAATGCCATGCCGCCAGTAATGTCTTTTAATAATAATGTCTTTTACGCCAGTAATGTCTTTTAATGTCTTTTAATGTGGCTTTTACGCCAGTAATGTCTTTTAATAATAAATTTTTATTATGCTTTTAATAATAATGTCTTTTACGCCAGTAATGTCTTTTAATGTGGCTTTTACGCCAGTAATGTCTTTTAATAATAAATTTTTATTATGCAATAATGACACTGTCATTTACGCTGATGTCCAACATTTTGACAAGGTTGGTTCTTTAATATGAATGCCATGCCGCCAGTAATGTCTTTGTTTTTAATAATAATGTCTTTTAGCCGCCAGTAATGTCTTTTAATGTCTTTTAATGTTTGGCTTTGTACGCCAGTAATGTCTTTTAATAATAAATTTTTATTATGCAATAATGACACTGTCATTTACGCTGATGTCCAACATTTTGACAAGGTTGGTTCTTTAATATGAATGCCATGCCGCCAGTAATGTCGCAATGATCCTTCAATTTATTCTACTAAGGGCAGACAAAGGGACGAAAAGATACGTATAAAGAACCACTTTTTACAGTTTAGCTGTATTTGTTGTTTATATTTTATTGGTAGTTGTTGTTTGATATAATAATATTTATTATTTTAACTAGAAAACTAAATTCAAATACAGTATTTTTGAAATGTTGTCCATCAGGGCATAATTGGCAAGTTTCAGGTCTTGAGGGGCAACAGAAATAATGAATTAAAACAATTTTGGGTTTTTATTCGAATCTAGAATGGTGAATAATTGTCAAGTGAAATAAGAGCGCCGATCGAAGGAAGCGTTGGAATAAAAGCTGGGAGAAATTATGTCATAGAATTATTTCCAAAATTTTATTGATGTCAACTCCAGTATCTACAACAATGAAATGCACCATTTTTGTACTGAAACAATGAATCATTTTGTAGAATTTATTATAAGTGTTGATTCAACAATGATTTGCTTTCAACAATGTTCTACACCATTACTGTAGATATATTGCTGTTTATCTGTATTCTTTTAACAAACACTTTATTAACACAAAAACAAGCATTACAGAATAATTTTTGTTCGTCACAAGGGGGTTAAAAAAACCCGTATATATGACTAAATAATCATAACTATAATTAATAAGATACAATAATAAGACACATTATAAGTTTAAAAAAATCCACAAAAAATAATAAATTTAAATACATAAATATACACAAAAGAAAAAATGTGGCAATGCTAATGCTATATAATCAAAACAAATGCCCAAAATTCTGGTCAGCGGGAATATATATAAAAAAAAACCAGTTCGCTTCTATAAATTAAAAAATTACATCAATATCGTCTATTGACAAAATAAATTTAAATAAAGAATTTTTAAACCTGTACAAAGAAGGGATACTTTGAAGTTCAGTAGGTAGTTTATTAAATACTTTTGGGGCTAAATATGAAAAATGTTTTCAAAAAATTTCTTTAGTGGAAATTGGATATGATAAATTTCATTTAAACGTCTAGCTGATATATTTACTTTTAAATTACAAAAAGAATTATTTAAGATGTAAATATAAAATCATTCGAAAAAGTAACATGTCGAATCGGTAGTAAATTTAAAAATTTAAAATTCTTGTCTTAACTTTAGTGTTGTGTAAAAGAGAAATTCAATACTACTGTGAAGGTAGAGTTTAACCGAAATTTAAAGACTGTGGTAATATTTTATGTGTTGTCAGAAAATAACGAGTATTAACACTATGTGTCAACCTAGTGAAAGTATTTAAATGAAAAATAGGTATTGCATAAATCTGCATTAAAATAGAAAAATATTGCCATAATAAAGTTACTATGATATATTTAACCATAGTGAAAAATGGCTATCTTCTCCATTCGTAAAATGCAGTCAAAATGTAGTTTTTGGCGATAAAATTCAAATTTTAAAATAATAAATTGAAATTCCTATATAAATGACAGATATTTCAGAAATTTTTTATGCTTTTGTTCAGAACTGCTCAAACTATTATTAAATAATATTTAACAATTGCATTTCTTACACTAATATCATCCCACATTAATGTTCTAAATTATCTTCAGAAATTGAAGTATAAAAATATATTCATCTAATATAAAATATAAAAATATATTCATTCAATAATTTGAAAAATCGTTTTCATATAAAAGTGTTGAAAATGATCTCTAAAAAATGTTCAAAATGTTCCCAATTTCTCCAACACAATATAAGTTCTTTTACTGAAGATTTTATGTCATGAGTTTTTCATTTCTGATAAAATTTCATTCAGTATAAAATAAAGTCAAATACGACTCGTCATATCACTCTCATCAACTAATGGATTCCCCTACCTCAAAATTTATCTTATATTACGCAAATCATAAATAACTATTGCCGCACAAACAATTGAATATTAACAAATCCCTTTCAAATAATGAATAAATTATTCATGAAGCGCGATACTTCATTTACCAAAATATCCCATTTCAAAAAGGAAAACAAACTACTGAAACGTATCTTCCTCTCAAATTGATAAACACCCTACTCATTAAAGATTTAGAAAGAGAGAATTATTCTAAATTACCCCTCTCACCAAGAAAGTGACGGGAATCGATTATTTAAGTAAACCAGAGGATTATTTGTGTGTCTGGTATCTGGCAACGGGAGTTCTGACTCATGGAACCGTAGAACAAGATGGAGATGCTTGGTGAAAAAAAAAAGTGAAGCCTCCAGAAAGTCGCCAATCAACCCTAGTAAGCCCAAACAAACAGCTCACTCAATGTTAGTTCCATAGATATCATAGTTAAAGTATTAGATTGGCAGATCACGTGACCTCCAATGCTAACGACGACGGGGCGCGCAAGGGAGGCCAAATAAGAGGGCAAAATGGCCAGTGTTGCTGTCCACTTTAAGGAGGAAAAATACACGAACAAATAACATTTAATTCTAAAATTACAAAAAAAAAATACTAGGAAAAAATTTAAAGTCACTAAAAAGATTCCAAAAAATGCAGCTAGTATTTTTACGATATTTTTTTGTAATTTTATAATTAAATGGTATTTTTTCGTAGTATTTTTCTCCTTAAAGTGGTGGCAACACTGGCCATTTTGCCCTCTTATTTGGCCTCCATGCGCGTCCCGTCGTTAGCATTGGAGGTCACGTGATCTGCCAATCTAATACTCTTACTTATGATATCTATGGTTAGTTCATCCTGAAACTCAACATTTTATTCCTTCAAAAGAATTAATTAAATATAAAAAAACGACTGTTTGAACAGATGTATAGGCTGCAGCACGAGGTCTGAATTTACACAAGATAGTAGTAATTCCCTTTACAGTTTAGAAAATGCTTTGAAGTTTTAGTTTCTATTAGAGAGTCAGAAATCGCCAAGTCGGTGTTGCAAGCCTATGCAATTTCCACTGTAAAATATCGCCAAATACAGCGCCGATAGCGTTTGTTTGGGCTTACTACAAGGCAATCAACGGCTTCACTTGGAAATCCGGTTTTCGTATTAGTATTTGCCTGGCAGCAACCACCAACTTCTTCTTAACTCTATGCATGTAATAAACCAAACCGGCCGGCGACAAATGATGGCGACGAGACGAAGAACTGTGGATTTACGCTGTTAAAAATGTTGTTCTTCGTTTTACTATGATAATGGTTCCTAGTATCTGCAAAGGTTGTGTGGTGAAATCTTTCACCTTATTTTGGGTAATTGGTTGAACCATATTTCGGGTTTTGGAAATAAAAATGTGAAAAATGGTTCAACAGAATACCAAAAAAAATTGTGAATTACGCTTATTTTCTACAAAGTAAATAAGATCATCTGGTTGGTGGAAACGTTTTGAATTGGACGTGATAATAAAATAATTTATAAGCGGTATGTTCAAAGCTCAATGGTGTCATAAAACACACGCCTTTATTTCCTTTTTAAATAAGAGAAAATTAACTAACGATTATTATTTTATGCCGATAGAATAAATACTTTTTTGCCCACGTTTAAAAAAAAATATTGTGTGACAAATCTTGGAAAATAGGCTTTTTTAAACACATGAAATAATTTCACTCCTACTATAGCACTCGCAAAATAAATTTATTTAACATTTTTTTTTAAAGATCCCTACTTTTCGCACTTGTTGCATGAATAACTATTTAATGCGAATGATATTTTGAGATATTTTGCGATGTTGAATTAAATCCAATTTATATAATCATTCAAATCCGAAAATATCTCCATAATTTGTCCCAAATTCGATAAACATTAATTAACCCACGTCGCATTATCTTGACCAATAGAAGACCGAAATCGACACATTGTTGTCTCCTGTAGCCCATCACATGTGACCATAATTATTCAATTACAATTCCCAGGGAAACTGCTTATTCCAGTTCGATATTTGAGACTGCTGCTTCAGCCTCGAAGGGATCAATTATTACTGGGATTTACTCGAAATTTGTGGCGGGATCATTTGTGTAGTAGGAAAGTTTAAAATAGTTTAAAAATCGATGCGCTTAAACAAAGCATTATGTGGGTTGTTATAAGATTAAATTAATGATAATTCGTAACCTTTAATAGTTTGGTTTCGTTTGTTTTTCGGTTGGATGATATCAAACTTTGAAGGCTTTTCAATAACCTAAAAGGAACATAAATACAGTTGTTCAAGTTCATAAAACAGGGAGACATGGAGGGCTTAGGTTTTACCTTAAATGGCCGGACCAGAGGACATGATCAGAAATTGAATAAATCGTGCTTTAGAAGGGAGGTAAGAAAACATTATTTTTGCAATAGAGTTGTCAAAGAGTGGAATGCTTTACCAGATTATGTTGTGCATTCGAAGAGAGTAGAAGATTTTAAGATGAATCTTGATAGTCATTGGAAACTGGTATTGTATTATATTTATTTTGGACCAACCTTGCTGGGCCTCTGGCCTGTTGTTGGTCGGAAATTTTTGTATTTGTATTTGTATATCTGCCAATAATTGAAGAACTTAGTGGAAGGACGTGATAAGTGATATTTAAAAAAAATGAAATATTTGTGTCAATGAACATATTATTCACTTCTTTAAAGATAACAAGATTCCTCCTTTTCATCAACGTGAATTTAAATATTTTTTTCCTTTTGTAAGTGCCGTTTCAAAAGTATCTAAGGGCGAACGAAAACCTGTGAAGCTCATTTTTCGCTTTCACCTTTTTTCTCACTTAGCACGTTCTTCCACTAAGCTCTTCAATTATTGTTACCCTTTTCTAACTCTTAACACATTGTGTCACTGTACTTCTTTAATTTTTTCTTGGAGGACTTTTATTTCTTTCAATAGGATAAAACTTGGAATTGAAATCGACTTTAAACTTTTCGCAAAAGCATTGAAGTCCTGCAATGAGAGGGAGAAAGTAACACGCATTACTTTCGAAAAGCTGTTGTTTTATGTATATATGTTCTCTTTAATCATCATTTAACAGTTAATTTATATTTATTAAATGTAATTAATCGTTAATTATATTTATTAAATGTAATTAATTGTTAATTATATTTATTAAATGTAATTAGTCGTTAATTAGTCGTTAACACGCATTACTTTCGAAAAGCTGTTGTTTTATGTATATATGTTCTCTTTAATCATCATTTAATAGTTAATTTATATTTATTAAATGTAATTAATCGTTAATTATATTTTTTAAATGTAATTAATCGTTAATTATATTTATTAAATGTAATTAATCGTTAATTATATTTATTAAATGTAATTAATCGTTAATTATATTTATTAAAAAACATGCGAGTAATACTTATTTATCAAATTTTTAATTCTACTCATTGACCTTCCTTTACTTACCGCAAAATATATATATTTTTATTTACCTCATTTGGTTTAGTTTAGTTTGAATTATCGTCGCACTAGATCTACACGAGGGCTATTGGCGACGGGCGTCGTATTTTAGAACCACTGTCAACTGACGAGCCGACACCTGTTACCTCATTCGGAGGCAAAATGTCTTTGTATAAGATCGTGTCTAATGTTAAAAGGACGCGTTGTGGTCTGTAAACTTGAGTTTATAGTTAAAAGATTTATTGTTGTGATTTTATAAATTACGATAGCCAGTTTTATGATTTCATAGGATGATTTCATAAATTTAACAGAACAAACGACTTTAAATTATATATGAACATTTATTAAACATGTCCTCCTGAAGAAAAAATAAAATACTTAATGTATTGTTGGAGGAAGATGTATTGTTGTATAAATGTATATTATGTATTTAATATATTGTTGTATTGAAAGGGGAATTGAAAATTCTAAAGCAATACATATCATATACACGTGATGACATCCCAGGCCCTCAAGCGGTATAAACGGCCCGTGCAGCCAAAAATGTCCGACGAATAATACCCCGTGTAGAGGGAGTGCACGTTAAATATACTTCAAAGTCCTAACGCTGCGTACGATGTCGCCATTAACGGTTGCGTTGGGTGCCTACTCAGGTGTCGGCTCGTCACTTGATTGTGGTTCTAAAATACGACGCCCGTTGCCAATAGCCCTCGTGTAGCTCCAGTGCGACGATAATTCAAACTAAACCAAACTAAATTCAAGCGGTATACCCCTACAACAGTTGCCCAGCGCCATTTTTATCAGCACTTGGAGAGACAGCGGGCATTCCGGAAGGATGTCTTTGCTCATTGTAGCTTAGCTTTTTTACTCTTAATAAAGATAGTTCTTGATGTCTTTCTGGCCATCTACCCTACTTAACATACATTAAAAATAGACGTTTAATCAAGATACATTAAAATAAAAGAATACTGATAAATTTTTAAAACAAAGGAAAGACAAATTAAAAATGTCGGGGTATATAATACACATTATGTATTGGAATTTTCTAGTAAACATGTGAATAAAAGCAAGACACATATTTTCCATTTCTAATCATAAACAAAAACTCCATTCAAATGACATCGAAGAAAAGGTCAACCTTTCGTTTTTTTACCTATTAACGACTTAAGGTAACAGGGAACAAAACGACCATTCAAATATCGAATTTTCATTTAAACTTTAGTTACCGAATCGTGCCTTTATGAAAAAACTTCTATGATGCACATTTGAATATGAGGCTGGAGTTTGCAAATTAGGTAGTTAATTTTAATATAACTTTGTTGCCAGCTTTAAATGTCATTATTCCAAAACACCAATTTTCATCCTTAAGGTACACTTTTCTCTTTTTTTATTTTACTATAAGGGTAAAATTTTCTATGATGTCGTATACATGTCTATTTAACACAGTGAACCAAAAATATTCTCAACAAATATTAAGTGAGTAAAATTAAGACGATTTTTCTAATTTAAGAAATGCGCAAAATTTGTATTTAGGTAAATAACTTAAAATTATGAATGTTTTATCGTCAAACTTGATGTTCATTACGTTGAATGGACTTTTTTTATTTCTATAAAAAATAATTTTCAGATACACGCAATAGTTGTGCTGGAAAGTATACCTAAAAGCTAAAAATCTGTGTTTTAAAATAATGACATATGAATTGAAACAAAGTACTATTGAAATTAACCACCAAATTTACGAACTCCAGCCCCATTTTCAGATGCGTATTATATAAAAATTTTCGCAAATATTCATTTTAATGATTGAAAGTTAAAATGAAAATTTGATATTTTGAAGCGTCGTTGTGTTCTCTGTTTCCTTAAATAAGTGGACTGACGAATTAATAGTAAAAAAAAATATATGTGTTTGGTTCCGGAACAAAGATAAATGTTAGATTAGGAGAAAGACTACAGCATTTGACAATTTATTCTGTCTTTAGTGGTCATACTGCTGATTAAACGTTACTTTTTTTAGAACAATATGTATGATTTAATACACACCAAATTTGTAAAATAATTGCGATTTCATGAAATATATGCTTTTTTTTTAAAGCAAAAACTATCAACTTATTTTCATGGTCTCGTCTTAGAAACACGCCAATACGGTTCCGTAAAACTCACGTGACTTAGGAAATATTATTGACCCCCCTCATTTGAAAGTGCAGTCTATTCTAATCTGGAGTCTTTGTTACCCATGAAGTACTTTTACGAAATTGAATTAAATTCCGGAACTACTGGAGGATGGCTTAGCCTTTTCTATTAGTTTTTTTAAATAAAGGTTGTCTGGGCTGAATAGGTAATGCAATTCATAAAATTGAAAGGTCGTTATTATTCCAAGAATATAAAAGAGGTTTTGATTGGTTGCAAGAAAGCAGGTATTAGAGAAAAGAGAGAATTAGAGAAGTAGAGTTGTGGTTGGTTAAAAATAGAATTTTGTAATGTATTTTTCCAATTTTAGTTCCTCGTTATTTTTTATTAGGTCAGTGTGGAAATTGTTATGATCACTTGTATGTTTAAACTTCTGTCAACTACTTTTGCCGCTCAAGCTATAAATGCTACTAAATTATATGAAACAACAAATTATATAGCTAAAGACAAGGAAAAGTTTTATTCCAAAATTCAATCCAAAATTTCTGGTAAATTCACATTTAACTACGAAAACCTATTAAGTATTATTAAAAAAAAATCATTTTATTTCGTTGTTTCCTTTCTTTATCTTCTTCTAGTAATAAGTTCTTGTACTTAGAATTATTTAGAAGTTCTAGAAGATTTTAATGGTTGCTTCGTGTACCAACTCAGGTGTAGCTTTCGTCACTTGACGGTGATACATAATCATGAGGCCTGTTGCCAATAGCCCTCTTTTTTTTTCTGTGACTCAATTCAACCAAACCCAAACCAATATTAATGTAGGTAGTTAGGTTGGTACATATATTTTCTAGTTTGTGTCCTTGATCAGAGACCCGCTTATAAACCTTTGTCAAGTAAGACAGACACAGACAGAATTTTTTACTGACACAGAGAGAGAGAGAGAGAGAGTACACCCAGGCGAAGGCGGGAATCGAGCCCGCACCCGTAAGAGTGCGCAGACTGTTAGCGTAATGGCCTGCCGATATTAATGGATTATTAAAAAAACGTAGTGTTTTGTCTATTTAAAACCTTACATTTTACTTGATGTTTTTTCAGTGTACCTGTGATCGATATACAAAATGGGCTTGTAAAGTTACGGAAATATATAACTTGTGTGAGATACATAACATTTTCTTATAAATATACATGATGCATATATGTACTTCAAAAGAAAATGTATTATGCGTTTTTAAGGCGGAGATAATTTTTATTAGTAATTCAAAGCACTATTTTTAGTAGTATCTACTCGAAATGTTTTAGGAAAAGATTTTACATAAACTTTTTTCTATTGTTTATAGGTTTTTTTTTTTTAGTGTAACAAATAATCAAAATGCAAATAATGGCGCTTAGCATAAAGATTTTAACGGGAAAAAATTTCTTTTAAAAAAGCTATGAATGGCATTGTTAGCTAAAAAGAAAGTTTGGCTTAGACTCAAAATTTTGTACGACAGTAATTCATATTCTAAGCATTGAAAAAAAAAGTTCCGTTTCAAAAGCGATAATAAAAACTTGTATGTGAACAATAAAGCAGGATTGTTAAAATATACATTTAAATGCCTGTATTATGAGGTTATTTTTAGGATTTGCATATGCAACACTTGAGTGCTGTTTTTTATTATTTCCTAATAAATAATAAATTATTTGACTAAACGGTATTTTTAAGCTATCAAAATTTACAAAGTTACTATTAAAATTTCAAGTAACCCACAAACCGAAATTGTCCCGATTCTCTCACGTCATCAAATTGGGGAAGGATAGGACCAGGGACGGACATGAGGACCCTCGCCAAGCTTTGCCACTCTTCCTGTAATGTAATGTAACCGTTTCCGGCTGCCTATTTCTAGCCTCGTTTGGGAGCTTTAACACAGCCAATTACGCCTCGCTATTTAGAACCCTGGTCAAGTGACGAGGTCGACACCTGAGTGGGCACCCAACGGAGCTTCGAGCGACATCGTACGCTAGCTCCGTCGGGACTTTGGACTCCACAGATTTAACGAGCACGTATATCGCAGAGTACTCGGGCACCCCGGTGATTTTTAGAGGATTTTTTCCACCAGACGAATACGTCTATAGTATGGCTAGGGCAAGGACAGAACCATGAACCTTCTCGGTGAGAGGGTCGTCGGTTACACCTCTCGGCCACCGGGGGGCCCACTCTTCCTCCAAGACGTTACGGAAAGCACTTTCACTCATTAGTGATTGGTTTTGAGAGCCTACGTGACATGCCAAAACCAAGCACTGACGATTGAATGTGAAGGCGTCAGACTATTTGTCTAGCGTTAATTTTGATCATCTAGTAAACCTGTGCGCCGCGTGATAAGAACCAGGTCAAAACTGGTTTCTTCACACCAGTTTATGAGATGACTCGCTATATTCTCGAAGCAGACCTTATGCAGACAGACTACTGTGCAATGAAGGGGTTCTTCCCCTGTACTCTTCGTATGTGTTCGGTAACGGATTGGAGAAAGATTGAAACGGTTGGCGAAAGTTAATGAGTCATGTCCCCGGTTCTGTTCATTCGTGCATTGCCTAGCTTTAAACACTTATGCCCGAACTCCAATCCGTCTAAAAAACTCCAACATTATTAGTTACAGAAAACATTAGGGCATTTTTATCTAAGCTAACAACCCAATGATACTATTTATAGCTGGTTTACATTTCAGTACTGGTTTCAGCTATGATTAGAAATGACAGAAAAATCATTTTTGTGTTTCATACCAAGCCAAAGGTTTTGCAATCTTCAAGCAGTTAACTCTTTTCGGTCTTGGTTTGATATTTTCAGTGAAATAAAATAAACATAACTTCCAATTATAAATAATTGTACATACCTAACAATATTTTTTTATCAATCAAAATTTTTAGGTTTATAACAAAAGTATCATCAGAATTTATACTTTCCTAATAATTCTAAAATCCATTAAATTTTAAGGGAGCTATCATTTGAAATAGTCCAAGCCACACAATTTAAAAGAAAAACGTCCCAAGTCTCCGAATTCCAAGTATCAGAAAAGAGTGTCCCACAATTGCATGAACATTTTCCTAAGTATCTTTTTTTTCTTCCAAAAGAGAATGTTCCATTCTTTCAACCTCTTTTCAACGATTGAAACATAAAGCAATGAATATTTTATGAACAACATTTTTACACATTTGAAACATGGACATTTTTGTGCTGGAGGCAGAATGTGAGGAAGGACATTTTTTTATGTCTAAAGAATAAAGTGGAGGAACAAAATCTTCTGGCTTATCAAATATGAAAAATTACAAGAATGAGAATGTTTTAGATGATGTAAAGCTCTTGCTTTCATTTGTATCCGTTTGGGTCATTGGTTGCTTATGTTTTAGTCTCAAAATAACCGATATAGACGAAAAGAAACTTTTATTTATATGCAAGCTTTCTTGAACAAATGTTTTGAACAACCAACAGCACAGCAAGAAATTGGCATTTACAAATTTTACTAAGTAAAATATTCTTAGCAAACTTATTTTCAAATACCAAAACAAAAGTAATTCCAGTAAACAAATGACAATAAACCATTGAAGCGGTTGCCTTCCACGATGTAAAACATCCCCTCTCTATACAATTTCTAAAAAAGTCTGGAAATGTACTGTCTTTCAATAATTATAGGGTCACGATATTTTAAAAAACTAAAATGGAAAATAAAAATATTTTTTTATTCAAAAATTTCGACTACCATTAAAATAACTACGATTGCCATACAATTTAGTCATAATTTTTACTACTTTTTTTTGGCAGTTCACAAAATTCTGCCATTAAATGCAAGAAGTTTTAATCTTAAGTGGGCCAATTAAGATCTCATTTTTTGTTGACCAAACTTCCTCGTAATTCCTAAAACAGAACATATAAAAGTTTTTTCGAGTGGATAATTAACCACAAGATCTAATTTTTCAGCTTAATTTGAAGAAATTCAAGTGGAAAATGCAAGGATAAAATGTAATAATAGCGTTGAACGATAAAATTAATGCATGCTTAAAAAACTTTTCTTCTGTTTAGAATAATTTTTTCAGCTTTATACAATTAAGCGACATCGAGAAAAGTGAACAGTACATTCTAAGTAGCTAGGTCTAAATTTTTTGGAATTGTTATACCTGATTTTTTATAAACTTTTATGGAGAATTTGTTGTTCCGGTTTGTAAGAATTATAAATTATATTTTTGGTAAAATAGTTTTTGAAATGGTGATTATAGTTTAACTAAAATTTTTTAATAATATGCTCTGCTCTCAGATGGCAGTGAAATCTGGCACTAAATTCACACGGAGTAATATAATTTCGGTACAAACAAAGAACAATCAAACAATATAACAATGGAGCAAAGGAATAAAACGAAACCTACTTACATATAGCTTTTATCAATGATGTGCGTAAGAATTGTAACTTTTGGTATGACAATGTCATTGTCTTGTCAAGTCAATAGACAAACGAGGTTTTACCTTGTGAATTACTCCATCTCTTCTTTACTACATTATTTTATTTTTCTCCATCACGCCTTAAGGGGGAATGGGCGCGCTGGACCGGGGGTCTCCAAAGCAAAGTGCATCAGTGTTAATCCTATGGCGAAAAAAAAATTTCTCTGCCACATTTCTCCGGCTGTATTGAATATTTTTACATGCGGATTTTTTTATGTGATAAATGTAGCTGACTTACAGGTCCCGACCTTCCCACTTTTTGAAATTGGTTCAAATATTTTTTTTAATTTTCAATAAATAATTTTACACGAAATATTCGAAGCAATTCAAAAAGTGGGAAGATAGAGACCTGTAAGTCATCTACATTTATTATTTAAAAAAAAAACCGTTTGTAAAAATATTCAATACAGCCGGAGAAATGTGGCAGAGAAAATAGCTTTTTCGCCATTGGATTAACACTGAGGCACTTGAGTTTGGGGACCCGCGGTCCAGCACGCCTATTCCCCCTTAATTATATTTCTTCACAAATATACCACTGCATCAATTTTCAAAATACCAATGCTTGTTTTGAGCGTTAGACTCTGCTTTTTCCTATTATGTGCATAAGTTTTTTTACAATAAACTTAAATTTCAAATTTTTTTAAATAATAAAATTTTATTTATAATGAACTTTTTTCGTTCGGGTATTATTTTAAGGTGATCCCTTCAAAAATAAAACTAATTATGATTTTTTAAACAAATTTATTAAAAAAATTTTTAAATTTACGAAACAACAACATTTTTGCCTATTCTAGAACGCTTTCGGAATTAAATTAATTTTTAATCAAGTAGTTTTATTTTGCATTAATCTTTTTTATAACAGATTAATTTTATAAATTAAACGCATTTGTATTTAAAAATTAAAGATTAATAATAGATTACGAGGACTACCTAGAATTTTTTTTATATTTTTTATTTTTGTGTCAATTAAATTTTTATTTGCATTATCAGACAAGTCTCAGTTATGACTAATTCAAACCAAACCAACGAATTGTTGAGGCAGTTTAAAGTTTAATGAGGCAATAATTATGCGTTCAGAAGATTATTAAGTGATGTATAATAAGGAATAATAAGTTGGTAAATTTAGTTTTTTAGCATTGAAAAAAGTGTTAGTTTTTTTATACAAGTTTTTATTTTACTGGGTGATTTGCTGGTGTGACGCTATTTAGTTGCGTGAGGATAATCTATCTTTTTTATAATCAAAAACTTTATTTGAAAATGAATGTGAATTTTGTCTCGATAAAAGTTTATAACATTATTTGTCCTTTAAATCCTTCAGAGGGTTAGACAGTTAGTTTTTTCGCAATTTATGCAGAAATTTTTTTTAATAAATACAAATTTAAAATTTTCACAGATAATGAATTTTAATATTTTACTTTTTTTTATTGAAAATGATTTTAAGATCATCTCTTTAAAAATAAACTCAATTATATATAAGAAAACAAATAAATATTATTTAAAAAAAAAATTGAAATTTATGCAGAAAGAGCCATAAATTTTTGTTCATTTCCATGTCATTCGAAAGGCAAATATGGATAAAAATGGTATATGTTAAACTAAACTTTAAATTACAAATGTATAATGAAGTAACTATTATAATAAACTTCAAAATATCAAACTTGGATTTTGGAATGCTAATTAATCTGAAACAGTTTCAGGTACACTGTAAACATATTGGTAGTAAATTGTTTACCGTATAACAAAGAATTTATTAGATAAGGAGATAGGTAATATAAGAAATACATTTGAGAATGACTTTATGATCAATGAATTAACATCCTTCCCAATTTTCTTTTTCAAAGTGAGTATCCAATATAAGTTTCACTCTATATCTTCACAGTTATCCTTAAACAAGCCCTACACTACAACAATATGATGTACCAATACTACGTTATAAACGCTCCTTTATTAACACTCTTAAAACAGGTAGCAGTATCCAGTTTTATGCTGCCCCCAGCTTTAAAAACTAACGCTTTACACCAGAATAAGAAAAGCTTCAAGCTAACTCCAATTTTCTGGAGTAATTTTACACCATAAAGGTAGAGACAGGAAAACTAGATAGTGCCACCAATTTTATGGAGTAACGTTACACCAAACTTTTACAGTAAATTCAAAATACCTTTCATCAACCTACTATAAATAGTTTAGTCTAACGATACATACAATTTATATGATCGTTGCTTTCTATAATACACCTTTTTTATGGAGTAACGCTGCACCACAATTTTTATATAGTGTTTTCAACCTACCCTTGGTCAACCAATTATAATTTTCTTAGTCTAACAATACATACGATTTATATAACCGTTGCTTTATATTTAAAGCAGATATATTTGAAACCGAAGCGTATATTTACTCCAAGAACAAACGAAAAAAAAATTAAATTATAAAACAAAATCACATTCAAAATCTTCACAAACCCAGGACGAAACTAAAACAAGATCTCGAAAAAGATACACGGCAAAGATATCCCCCTTTCTTGAATAAAGAACAATGCCGTCTTAAGAACCAAAAGGGGGGGCTTCGCAATTGCGTTCGTCTGTCCGTCCTAACACCCTCCCAAGAAGCATGTGTCACACGGGATCATGTCGGCTTACGGGCCGAGCAAGAACGAACGTCGGATCTGGCAACCCTTTTTCGTTCGACTTTGTAGGAAATGGGATGAGGCTGGATATTTTTCTGGGGTTGTACAAAAACTACATTTATTCTGTTTAGTAAAAATGAGTTGCGTAACTTATAAATAAGAATATTTCGCAAATGAGTATGCGTTACATGCTGGAAACAAGTTATTCAAATTCAGGGAGACATCGATTTGATCGAAAAGTTCAGCATAGGATAGAGCTACAAAAATGATAAAGGGTTTATCTGGTATCGATTATGATGACAGATTAAGATCTTTAAATATGTATTCCCTGGAAAATAGGAAAACAAGATGCGATTTAATTCTTTTATTCAAATTCATCAAGCAGGGCGTGGAGGACATGGTCAGACATTAAAAAACACCCGCCCAGAAAAGAGGTAAGAAAACATATAGAGCGAGAGCCCAGGGCCCCCAGACCTAAGTCATTTTTTTAAAGGATGAAATGTTTCGGATTAGGTTCGGTTTTCATTTACTTTTAGTATATGCATACCCGCTAGAGTGAACCGACGGCCAATTTAAAGGAACCGGGTGCAAAATGTAGGTAAATTATAAGTTAACTTAAGTCAATTTCTAAATGCTGATTTTTACGTATGTTTTAGAAAATAATGTTAAAAGTTAATAATAGATTCCCAGACACTTTCCGTCGGCCGAAACTTTTCCCAGACGCTTTAAACGTCTTTATCAAGTTCAGACTTTGTCCCACGCATCTGGCGGCATGAGATGGCGCTACAATCGTCCTCGGACGACAAGAAGGGGAAGTTAAGCAAAAAAGAACTATGTGTGTATTGGAGATGTGGTTGGTTGGTCGATCAACATATATATTCCGGTTTGTGTGCTTGATCATTGGAGATGTGAAATTGTTGTAAGCTAAAGACAGGGGCGATGTAATTTTTCGTGTTTTTATGGTGACAGAAATAAAACTGAGTCGATAAGCAATAAAAACGAAGAAAGAATATCGTTTTGATTTATTTAAATTTTCGTTTAATTAGAAAATAAATTAATAAACAATTTACCATAGCTGTCTTTAGCTTACAACATTTTCACATCTCCAATGATCAAGAACACAAACAGGAATATATTACCGGAACAATCGGAAATTTATTATTAACTTTTAACATTATTTTCTAAAACATACGTAAAAATCAGCCTTTTTAGAAAATGACTTAAGTTAACTTATAATTTTCTTACTTTTTGCACCTGATACCTGAAAATTGGCCGTCGGTTCACTCTAGCGGGTATGCATATACTAAAAGTAAATGAAAACCGAACCTAATCCGGTACATTTCTTCCTTTAGAAAATGACTTAGGTCTGGGGGCCCTGGGCTCTTGGTCTAATAACTTTAACAATAGAGTTGTCAATGAGTGGAATGCTTTACCAGATTATGTTGTGTATTCGAAATGACTAGAAGAATTTAAGAAGAATCTCGATGGTTATCGGAAACTAGTAAAGAATTAGAAATATTTTGGACCAACTTTGGTTGGCCTTTGGCCAGTTGTTGGTTGACAATTTTTGTATTGTATATGAGAAATATTATGTTGTTTCTACAGAAAACAATCCGTCTGATGATGTGTCAGAAAAATACCGTATAGTTTACAAAGCAAGTTTCTTGTTTTTATACGAACAATTTTTAATTTTAACTCAAAAGCTGTATTTAACAGGTAAATTGTAAAAAAAAACACACTATTTATCTGTCTGTCTGTCTGTCCGTCCGTCCATCCATTTTGTTTGTTTCTTTGTGTGTTAGTTTGTTTTAAGGTTTTCGTATTAAATGATTTCAAGATTTAAAGAAAACGATTGCAACCCGTTGTGCTCATCCGTTGCAGTAGAATACAAGAAAAAAAAAAGAAAATGTTGTTTATTTAAAAGTTTTAAAAATGCGTCATAACTGTAACTTAAAGTATGCTTTCGAATCAAGCGCCACAGTTACTTCCTTTAACTGTTTTTAGACCTTTTATCGGACTTACATATTATCTACTAATATACCATCATATGGTTTCCTCGTATGTCTCTAAGTTTGCTCTAAAATTTGCTCAAAAGCAATACTTGGACGCTCCCTATTTTTAAGCTGACCTATTGACTTAGTTTCACAAAGAAATAGATGCATTTTAAAGGCTCTTCTCAAAGAAAAGGCTGCGTAAAATTTTAAAGATAAATGATACATTGTAAGGGATCCCAAAAGAAAAATCGATTCTTGTACACTCGTGGTTCTGCGGTTGTGTTTAGATATTCTGGCCCTTTGGATTTCTTTTAGATGCGTGTATTAAGGTCATAACTAAACCGCACATTCATGTCGCTCTAGGTCGATTCGAAAACGTTTAAAAACAGTAAGAAAAATAATAAATAATAAATAACAGATAACAAATAACAAATAACAAATAACAAATAACAAATAATAAATAATAAATAATAAATAATAAATAATAAATAATAAATGATAAATGATAAATGATAAATGATAAATGATAAATGATAAATGATAAATAATAAATAATAAATAATAAATAATAAATAATAAATAATAAATAATAAATAATAAATAATAAATAATAAATAATAAATAATAAATAATAAATAATAAATAATAAATAATAAATAATAAATAATAAATAATAATTGCTTGACAATTTAGAGAAAACTATATAAATGTAGAGCGATAGTATGGCACCCTGTTTGTTACGATCGGATCTCATGTTGTCGGGAATGGATTATAATCTTTTTTTAATTGTTTATCAAATGCGTGCTGCTTGTAGTGGTATCTGCCGGATTCAATCCACCAATGTATGGGCCCACTCGTTAAATTACTTCATAACTGCGCGCCACGCGTCATGGTTACTCGACAACAACTACGCATCATCTTGAGCTATCCAAAAGAATGTCTTTTAAATGCTTTTACTTGTGCTTCCTTAGACAATCTAACAATCCAAAGAAGCTATGTAAACTTTGAATAACTCAAGAACATTTGCGATATACAAGGGTAACTTTAGGATTTTTTTTACAGTATAGGAACAATGTTTTATCTCGAAGGAAATATATCGCATTTGTAGTTTTCCTTTCCTTTCCAGTAAGTGCAAGCATCAGCAACCGGAAAACTGTCTTAAAAGCCAAAATGAATCAAAGAGGAGAGGTGCTCGAAAGTAAAGTATATACAAAAAAAAAATGAGCTCCTAAGTAACTTCTGATGTTCATTCCCCCCCCCCCCCCCCAAGTTTATATTTAAACGCTTTGACTATATTCTCTGGTTGATTCTAGATTGCTTTCAATAGTCTAACGAAGTTTCACAAATGAAATATTTATGCTTGCCAATCTTCAAAAAGGTAATAAAGTATATCATGTTAAAAAAAAAGTATAGATACTTTCAAATTTCTTTTTTTTCCCCAATTATTTTTATGCATTATAATAGATTTTTTGTAAAATATAAATATAAATAATTAGCAATTAAATATTTAATTTTCCTATTTATTGGTTTGGCTATAAATTTTTTTAAAAAGATACATTTTTAATTTGATTTTTTTTTTCGTTTCGGTACTACTATTTTTAAATCAAGCGAACCATGCTTTTTGATTTCAATTTCACGTATATGCTTTTATATATAGTTCAACAACAGCCAATGTGAGCTATATTTAAATATTTATGGGGCCCTGGCCGAGTGGTTTGGACTATTACTCTAGCAGCCTACGCGCTGTAACGGGTGCTGGTTCGATACCCGCCTTCGCTCTGGGTGTATATTCCTTTCTCTGTGACAGTAAAAAAAATCTTTCTCTGTCTGTCTTACTTGACGAAGGCTTCATAAGCGTTTCTCTGATCAAGCACACATGCCGGAATATATATGTACCTTCCCCTTAAATATTTATTTCCTGATACATTCTACGCCAAGTTTTCTAGGAACAGCCTTATTGGAAGAAATGCCTTATTTTAGACAATAGAGCTGACTCTGTAGATCAAGTAGGATGCTGTCCAATCAACCGTTAACTTCAAAACATGTTACGAAATCCCATAAAACACTGAAAACTCCTCTCATGTGCCAAAGCGACGGAGATCCTCGTTTGGGATGCTCAGGATTACAACACGTTGTTCTTTTCACATGTTCACAAATAAAAATGAAAATCTCAAATCGTTCGCTTAATCGTTCGTTCAAATTAATTATTACTGCCAAGTTTTGATTTGATTTCTTTAGGCTAACATTTAATTGTCTTTCGCCAACTACCTTGATTAACCAATCGAACACTTATTTTAATCTTGTAAAACTGTTGCCACTCTGGACGTGAAACATTCCCACGATATTAACTTGATATTTAGTTAGGTTAGTTTGAAATATCGTCGCACTACAGCTACACGAGGGCTATTGGCGACGGGGGTCGTATTTTAGAACCACAATCAAGTGACGAGCCGACACCTGAGAATGCACCCAACTCAACCGTTAAGGGCGACATCCGTACGCAGCGTTAGGACTTTGAAGGATATTTAACTTTATACGGGTTATTATTTGTTGGACAGTTTTGGCTGCATGGGCCGTTTAAAGGTCGGCAGTTATTTTGGCGATGCCCGGACCCGAACCTGGGACCTTCCGCATGCTAGGCGAATGTCTAACCAACTGGGCTCCCCAGCCCCCCCCCTTGATATTTAGTAGATGTTAAAATTTCCTTGAGTAGATATCTAATCTTGGTAAGTGATTTAAAAACAGCTATGAAGTTTTAAGTTGCTTTTAAATAAAGAGTTCAACATCAATACACAAAGCCTACATGATGTGATTGATTTTCACTGAACAAACCATCCTTCAGAGGGATACGCAAATTGTCTTTAGTTTAAATTTCTGAAATTTTTTTTTTTGTATTTTTTAAGTTTAAATTTGTTGCCACTGCATGATAATAATTTTTTTTATTTTTAACTAAAATTCGAAATTCTTTTGTTTTTAAATTATACTTCTGTAGCAGAAAATTATATAAAACTATTCCATCCCTTAACTTTTAAAATGTATTAAAATTATAAACTTTATAAATATTATTAAGAAATTATGTGGTGTGCTGGAAAACGTGACAGTCAGGTGACGGGTTTATACGCCTGTATCCTACAGAGGGTTAAACTAGGCTTTTTTTTATGATAATAAAATTTTATTTTTAACTAAAATTTGAAATTCTTTTGTTTTTAAATTATACTTCTGTAGCAGAAGATTATATAAAACTATTCCATCCCTTAACTTTTAAAATGTATTAAAATTATAAACTTTATAAATATTATTAAGAAATTATGTGGTGTGCTGGAAAACGTGACAGTCAGGTGACGGGTTTATACGCCTGTATCCTACAGAGGGTTAAACTAGGCTTTTTTTATGATTATAAAATTTTATTTTTAACTAAAATTTGAAATTCTTTTGTTTTTAAATTATACTTCTGTAGCAGAAGATTATATAAAACTATTCCATCCCTTAACTTTTAAAATGTATTAAAATTATAAACTTTATAAATATTAAGAAATTATGTGGTGTGCTGGAAAACATGACTGTCAGGTGACGGGTTTATACGCCAGAGGGTTAAATTAGGCTTTTTTTTATCAGAGAGGGGGGGGGGGGTCTTCTAGTCGGAAAATCATAGACTTTAGAATATAAAAAACTTAAACCGTCTTAAATTTTGTTGTTAGCTTTTTTCGAGTTTAGCTGGTTTAGGGCTATCAGTTTAACACCCTCGGCACTCACTAGACCACTTAGATAATATTTTTTTTCAGTGAGACAAATTTGATAGAATTATATAATGGTGTACAGTAGATAACCTTATTGTATAAACTTTCAATGTGCAATGTTTAGTAATATTTGTTTAAATTTAATTATATTACTACATCGTATTACTGAATTCACTCTACTTATTTAATTGTTTAATTCGATTGTAATTTTTTTATTCATTTAATTTATTGTGTTTATTACTTTTGTATTATTATACTTATTATATTTACTACGTAGTGCATCTCTATTTGTACCTATTGTACTCTATTTTTTATATTTACGGTATTAATTAATTTTATCAAACAATATTGAATTTTATTTAAGTTGAAGTATTTTTTTTATTGTATTATATTTATTGTCTTGCATTAGTATGTTTCTTGCATTGTGCTTTATTTATTATATTTAAAGGTAATGTACTTGATGTATTGCAAGTATTTGTTGTATAGCAATAACTTCGAATAACTGTTCTTCGTTACCAATACCTTCCTGACGTCCCTGTTCTTCGTAATAACCGATGCGGCGGAAGTAATTTTTTGTAATTTTTTTATTCATTTAATTTATTGTGTTTATTACTTTTGTATTATTATACTTATTATATTTACTACGTAGTGCATCTCTATTTGTACCTATTGTACTCTATTTTTTATATTTACGGTATTAATTAATTTTATCAAACAATATTGAATTTTATTTAAGTTGAAGTATTTTTTTAATTGTATTATATTTATTGTCTTGCATTAGTATGTTTCTTGCATTGTGCTTTATTTATTATATTTGAAGGTAATGTACTTGATGTATTGCAAGTATTTGTTGTATAGCAATAACTTCGAATAACTGTTCTTCGTTACCAATACCTTCCTGACGTCCCTGTTCTTCGTAATAACCGATGCGGCGGAAGTAACGATGTTTCAGCCGACGTCGGTATTGATTTCATTTCTCGTAAATTTTCATTTGTTTGACAGGACTCAGCCCTCTCGACCGGAATTTACGAAAAAGTAGAGAATCTTACAAGACCCCCCTCCCTACTACTCTATCGAAAATATCCTGTCCTAAGCATTCCTAAGAAAAGAATTTCGTGAATTTTTCCTCTCTTGGAAAATGATGAAAGTTTTGTTGTAAGGAGTTCATTTAGAGTTTTTTTCTTCCTTTTTTGTGAGGTAATGTTGCGTGGTTGATTTGGTTAGTTCTTGATATTTATTGGTATCATAATATGGTTTGACAAAGTGATATTTTAAGACATCGCAGAAAATTCGCAGTGGTTCACGGCCTGCTCAACTACTAAGGCCAAAGAAGCTCTCTCAAACACGCTCGGGGACGGAAATTTTGACGTCATAGTTCCGAGTGACGTTTGTTCCCGAAGATTTGAAGACAACCTGTCTCGAAACCTGTTCGGAACCACTCGTTCACGGCTGACCCACCTTTTTATTATGTCACTTCTTTTCGGTCGAAATGAGCATTCGCCACGCCATAAGCCCTGCCTTGTACTAGTGCATGTTCGTTCCTGAACTAAACCATGGGAAATCTTGTTTTCCTGAGTAACAACTAAGACGTGTAGTTCGAAAATTCACTTCATTTCACGGTTGAATTTAGATGCACACATTCAATCTCGGTACCTCTAGTCAATTTTCCTGAATAAACAAACGGTAACTCGTTTTGCTTGATCTGTTTTAAAGGGTGACAAGTGATTTAATTCTCGCCACTCGATCGGACTCGATGTGCGATTTAATGTTTATGAGCTCAAAAATTTTTTGTTGCACATTTGCTACTCATATCTGAAACATGACCATTATGAGAAGTGTAAATTTCCTTGAAAAAATTATTTACGCCATACATCTTTAAGTGCTCACCCTACCTTCTTTGCAACCAAATTAACACCTCATAAAATTATCATATCAACTAACAAATTTTAAAATTCTGACTCAGTACAGTAGCAATTTTGTCAATATCATTACACACTTTGCAATTATGCTTATCTACCAAATATCCAGAAGTTAACTTAAATTGTGTGTTATTGACAGTAATGGACAAGTTGCATGAAACTCGAAAATTCAGATAATGTTTTCTGGTAAATTAGAAGCTGCAATTTCCCGGAATATAACTGTCTACTAGAATTCACAAAGATTTTAGTTTCAACAAAAAATGCATTTGGAATTTGCCGAAAATGTACGTCACTGAAAGCAGCACTGACGTCAACTGTTATGTTTTTGGCGATGTTTCGATCTATGCTTTAATACACTTTATAAAATAGTAAACCTTCCAATTTATGCGAAACCTCATTAAAAGAAGAAGAAAATATTATTTTTAACCAGTTCATATCAAAGAATTTAAACAGCTTGTTCCAAGGTGGGTTGTTAGTTAAAATACACACACTAGAGCGCGTATGAGCTATTGCAGAACTATTGACTGTTGGATCTGATCGGAATAGTCAGGTGAAATCGTTCAATGTTTGAAGAAATTAACTGGAATGAACATGGCATGTTTCTGTAAAATAGCATAACTTTTTTTAAGAGTTTGATAAAGATGAAAGCACGTTTCACAGTTTCAAAAGCGATACAGTGAAACGTGATACGAAATAACACGCCAAGAACAAAAAAAGCCAACCGTGACGTCATTCGTTATGCTAAGAGAGGTTTAACGTATCACTAACTTTAAAAATTAATTTAAAAATAAATATATCTTTAAAAACAGAAATACTTGAGTTTAAGATGTTTTTTTAATATGCTTAATCGAATAAAAATGTTTCTGGAAAACGCTGTAATTGTCCATTATTACTGAAGTAAATGATAATGGAGACAAAAGGTTGACTTACGTTTCCGAAATTTACATTGATAATCATCAACTTATGTAGTTTCAAAATATTAACGTTTAAAACAGTTACGCTATATGTAAATATCTTGTTGCTTTTATAAAGCAAATATGTTTAAATGATTTGGGAGAATCCATCCCATTTTCAATAGACATAGTTTGTATTCACAAAATTTATGAGTAGAAAACTAGAAAATAAGATAATTGAATTGATGCTAACTATGAAGTACTTAATACAACCCCAATTACTTATCAAAAGGGTTTTTTAAAAATATAATTTTAGTTTAATTTGAAATGAAAATATGCTTACAAATTGTTCGCATAAAATAAACAAGTTTTTTCTGTATATATGCAGGGAAAAAACTGTAAGCTGGTGTGCCATTAAAAAAAGTATTATATAATGCGTTTTTTTTTCCTCTCATACCAGCTGATAGTTTTTTTCTGTAAAAAGTACACCTTTTTGCAGTGCAGGATTTTTCAACTTTCATTCGATATTTTTATTTAAAAAATTCATAAATGTAAGTGGTTGGATGTTACCCAATATTTACACATTTATTTCGATAAAAATTCACATTCAATATTTTTATTCACGAAGCACTGAATTTAAAGTGAAATAACTTTTACCCTCAGAATAAATATAAGTGTACGTTAACAGTCATGTGTATGTTTTACTTGTGTGTATGTCAAACATCGTATTTACAGTATGATGATAGGTCATTAAGAGAATTTGACAAGTCTTCATCGTTTTTTATGATTCATTTCAAAATTCCAATAATTTTTTAACTAAAGATTAAATAAAGCAAGGTTTAACAGATGATAGTAAAATAAAGTAGAAAATTGCGCATTTTTTAATAATAATGTTTTCAGTGAATAATGCAGCAAAAAGATAACGGACACGAAATTTACTTTTTTTTCTTACTTATATTTTTATATTTTACCCCATTACATAACTTTCCATAACACTAAACATTCCTCGAAGATTTTTTGAAAACATTTAAAACATAATACATTACAACACATCAAACTTTTTACACTCAACCCACAACAGCAACAACAACAACAAAAAAACAGAACACAAACAACACTCACCTCAACTCACATTCAGAAAAGACCCTTGCTGGCGACAAGCCGCAATTTCACGGCTTTTTCTTTTTCCCCCGGTTCGCTCTTAGCTGCGACTGTAACGGGCGACCGAGTGTGCTCTTGCTGCTCTTCTCGGGATGCTCAGAGGATGGGAAAGACCACGTGACTCCCTATTTGGCCAATGGGAGGAGTCCGCCCATTCATTCACGTTACCATGGATACGGCGTATTTACTACAGCGGGATTTGAAAGTGCAGGAGAATTTGTTGAATAGATGGCTTAAATGGTTGAAATAAATGTATTAAATAGGTTTGAATTTTTAAGTGATGTTTTGGAGAGTATTTTATAAATGATATTTAGAAAGTCCATACTTTCTAATTCATTGAACTAGTAGGAAAAAAATTCAAAGCAAGAAAAAAATGGTGAATCTTTACTTGTGAAACTTTAAATTATTTTTTAATTAAACTCCTCGGTGCAACAGCCCATTACTGGGCCAAGGCCTGCCGTGCCCATTTCAGCTTTCGTGACCTAGGGCTCTGAGGTGCTAGGCATATGTCCCGGTAAGGTGGTCAGCCTCACGCGGAACCCCCAGTGTTTAGTTCCCAAGCATCCTTGGTACCTATTTTATTAACCCACTAGGGATGAGAGGATCGGTCAACCTCGTTCAATCCAGGATGCGAAGCACTACCACTACACCACTGGGCTTCTTTTAAATATTTTACTATGTACAAATTCTTTGAAACAAAAAAGTGAACACAAAAATATAAAGTTTTTTTTGTTGAAAATTCATTCAATAAACGGACATTGTGCTTTAGTTTAATGTAAATGACTTATGATATTTAGAATTCACAAAAATGCTTTAACTAGCAGAGAATACATGAAAAAAAAGTAAATACTGCGTAAAGTAAAAAAAAAAGATTTAAAATACGATCGAAAACAATGTTTTGTGGAAGAAACAGTTTATAAAAAATTTAACTTTTTCTAAACATATATAAGTAGCAAATTTTTTTTTTAATTCGTATAAAAGCAACGAAAAATTTGTAATATATGACTTCGGAGAATTAAAGATAAAACGTGTGCTACAGAGAAAACCTATGCAAGTTCTGTATTCGTCTTAGAAATCCTGTAAATGGATAGCACTCGGCAAAAAATACTCCTACAAATACCAAAGTAACACGCTTTCGTTTTTGAAAACCTTGTAGAAATGAAATGTCATTTCGTTGCGAAAACGTTGTCAAAAAACGCAATTAGGTCATAAATTTCTCTCATTAGAAAAAGCTATTGCAACAAATTTTAAACATTTTAAAATGATAAGAAAACCGTTTGCAACAAAATAAGTAAGTCAGTTTTGCAACTGATATAGCACAAAACCAATTGAAACCAGTTTTCAAACTTTTTAACCAGTTTTCAAACCAGTTAACAAAAGTTTAAAACTTCATGTTCAAGGAACTGGTGCACGTTAAATATTTTATGATTCCAATTTCTTACTTCACGTCCGATATCGGGATAAGTTTCCGATATATATCGGCCTCGTCAATTTACCACAATTTAAAATTACTAGGTCAGTCTCCAAAGCCTTTCGCATCGGTTCAGTGCAACTTTTATTCTACCTAACCGATCCAATAATATATTTTCACACTCGAAATCGGACGTCACTCTCAAAAGTTGCTCTAGGTGCCTATTCAGTATTAAGTTGTCTGATCGTCACTTGACTATGGTTATAAACTACTGTCGCCAATAAACGTCGTGCTGCTCTAGTGTGACGTCAATTAAACTCAACAACATCATTTGAAATCACCCACCTGGAGATGCATCGCCAAACCCGGCAACCCTTCCGGAGGCCCGGGATGGAGACGGGGATTGTCAGAGGGTGATGATGATCCCCAGCTGCGGATGCGTTGCTCTCGCCCAATTATGATGCCGCGGAAGATTGTTTATCCATCACGCGAAATGAGCTTTTGCGTAATGATATGGAATCTCCCGTAATTCACATGTTTAAACAATCTAGTTTTTTTTTTCTTCGAGAGAAATGATAAGTGAAATAGAATCATTTCCCGGGCATTTTATGTAAATGTAAATAAGTAGGTTCGCAAAAGTAAATGGAACTTAGAACCGCTTTCGCACGCTATTTATACACCTTAGAAAGAAATTCGACAAGGCTTTGCCCTTGTTATAATCTTTCTTTCTTTTTAAACACCAAAAATTACCTTTTTCTTACTTTGTAATCCTTACTATTATTAATTTTCTGTATAGTTCAATTTGCTTGCAGTTCGAAGGAGGTTATTATCAAATTATATGTGGAAAACAATATCAATTTATTAACTTAAAACCGTACATTCAAGCTGTATGGATAAAATATATCTTAACTACTCCGAATATAAACTACTCTTTTTTAAAAAGAGTTTTACGGAGGTCTTTTAGCGTACGCCTTTCTAAACTAACATTTCGTCTTTAATAGTTAACGTTTGATATAACATTTGTTAATCATTTGGTTTAAAGTTCAAAATAATCATTAGGGAATTTTAATATCGTAAGTAAATTATCATTTTTAATGCATAAACAGGCATAAGGCTACATAAAAAGAATGTTAGTATCCTAAACATTTGAACATTTCCTTGCAACATTTTTGTCGATAGTTTTCATTGACGCACAAAAGCACAAAATTAAAGCACAAAAAGTAACGTTAATTAATGAAATAATTATTTTATTTAATTGATATGTCTAGCAAAAAATAATTATTACCGATATTTGTCACTGTTTATCAATTAAAAGTACATTTATGTCCGCAAATTTCAAATTTATTTATAGTAACATGCATGCATTCATATGAACTCATTGGGTGTACTACTCCGTAGACTGAGTATTATGGAGGAAAAACAAGTTTTACAAAGCTAATTTTATGAAAGACAGTGTATTATAAAGGGGAAAATGTCTGACGGGGCCCATCTTGGTAGTAATTCACTACCATTTTTAGCTTTCATTAATTTGCATAGCGCTTTTTTTTTTGCCAAAGGTTCAATTTCGTGTTGAAACTTAAACACGAGACTCACTTTTATACAATTATCTATGTATGAATGAAATGTTTATATCCTCAAAAATATAATAATAATAATAATAATTAATAATAATAATAATAATAATAATAATAATAATAATAATAATAATATAATAATAATAATAATAATAATAATAATAATAATAATAATAATAATAATAATATTATAATAATAATAATATATATTAATAATAATAATAATAATAATAATAATAACAACAATAATAATAATAATGAACAACGTTTTCAGCTACAAAAGAAGAAAATTTATTTTATTGTGAAATTGGAAGATTGATGCGGGGTTTTATGAATTTTTTTATATTTCAGTGAGCTCAAATATATTATATATATAATATATATATATATATTATATATATATATATTATATATATATATATATATATATATATATATATATATATATATATATATATATTATATATATATATATATATATATATATATATATATATATATATATATATATATATTATATATATATTATATATATATATATATATAATATATATATATATATATATATATATATATATATATATATATATATATATATAAAACATCGCCAATAATATCAATTAGTTGTTATTCTTAATAATGACTTTTTTATTCATAAAAATGTCCCAATATAGCTGCATCTATTTTTAATTGAAATAATAATAATGAAGAAGATTAAAAGTACTTTCTTCTCTTCAATTAATTTTTATTTTAAAAAATAGGATGAATAAGAATTACATAAACGAAATATCAAAATGAAGTCTTTATAACAAGCTACCATTCACAAATCATTTAAGAATGTTAAAATTATACAATGTAATCCCTAAAAATACATAAATTATTCCTTTATTTTCCCAAAACAATAAATAAAAAAATCCTAGCTCATGAACCTTATGTGATTTATATGTTTATTCCTAAAAAAACAAAACTTTTGTTTCATCAACTTGGCATAGCACTGCAGCTATTATTTACTAATAATACGTCGCCAAATCGAATTTTGTCGTTTCGTCCCATTGAGTAGTCCATAATGTTGGAATTTTTTTTGGCAAAATACCAACTTCTGTATTTGGGTTCCTCGCTAAGCACATGAGTAATAGTGTTTGATATTGGCACTGATATGAGAATGAAAATCAAGCAATTGCGCATTTCTGTAAACGTAATTTCGTTTTGGGATGTATTATTTCTCAATATTGTTTATGTGTCCTCTGAACTAATTGAATAGTATTGTTGTTTTTGTTTATTAAGTATAGATTAAAATATTTATATACAATAACTAAGTTTAGCTTTTAAATTTTTTAAATGTATGTATTATTTAAATCGTTTAAATATGTGTAGGGGGAACTAGGGACATTTGACCCATAAGGATAGATGACCCAATGCCATTTTCTCAGCATTAGGAAAGTTTTATAAGTTGGAACTGGCATCACTTTTTTCCCTTCAGTCAGCTGATCACATGGTGAAAAAACCTAGATGAATCGGTGAATACGTGTTTAGCTATACGAAAAAATACGTTTTCATGCACTGAAAGTAAATTTTTGGGGTCATAAGATTTTTTCGTCTACATTTTTTGGTTTAAAGGAAAGATTTTTTCAATTAGTTACTTGTTTTGTTTATGCTTTTAGCTACGATTAGGTGCATATTAGTGTTAATGAATTTATTTACAAACTACTTTGTTTTGGGATTAAACAAAAAAAATATTGCAACTAGGGATACTTGACCCAAGCCAATTGGGATTACGTGACCCAAGTAAATAATGCAAAAAGTAGATAGAAGCAGACCGAATAAATTTTTCAAAAAAATCACGGGAGTCCTAAAAGTAAATGATTGGGTTTTTACGAAATATTTTGGAAAAATGGAGTGTAAGAAGATTTGTTGGGAAGGTACAAGGAAAAAAATTCTGACGAGATTAAAATTCAGTTTGAAAAAAGAATCGATGAAAAAATGTTAAAAAGGGCCTGAAATGGATATTATATCCCAATATGGTATTGTTAAAATAGAAGCGATTCTTCAACCACCTGTGTTATCTCTGCAAAATAAAAGAATCTCCAGTTATGTATTCAAACAATACTTTATACGTTTAAATTGTGAATAATTCGTTAATATAAGAATAATTAATGGGTTAAAAATATAAGTAAAATTTTTTCTGACAAAAATGAAATATATAAATAAGCTTTATATAATGTTAGTTTTGTTATAACGTTAAAGTATTTTTAAACTTTAGTTATTTTACCAGATATATGGGTTGGGCCACGTATCCCTTATGGGTGGGTCATGTATCCCTATACATTGGGATACGTGACCCAAAACTAAAGTTTTAAATAATTTATATTTTACTACTATTGCAGATAATACTTCAGAAAAATACTAATATATATTGTGTGATACTTTATGAAGTATAAATTGACTGCATTTGCACATCCATAAATAGTGTTTTCTAAAAGTTACAAGCCAAAAACTACAAATTGGGTCATGTGTCCCTGGTTCCCCCTATAATATTCTGGGGGATACAGGGATATAAACCCGTCACCTAGCTGTCAGGTTTTCCAGCAACACATTTTTTTTTTAAATTATCTATTTACTAATTTATTAAATTTTAAAATTTAAAGAATGGAGTAGCCATTTGTAACTATCTACTACATAAATAAAAATTTAAAAAATTTAAGAAATTAAATTTTCAGTTACAAATTTTTTTAATTTAAACATCATGAAGTGAAAACAAGTTTACACTTCAGGCCAATTTGCTTATCCCTCAGGGGGTTAATATTTATACATTTGGTAATATTTTTATGTTTACTAAGTATTTTAATACACGTTTCTCTTTTTATTTTTCGCTTATTTATTTGTTACCAATCATTCATTTATAAATAAAGTTTACCTCATTTAATGAAATTCTGAAAATTGACAATTATAAAGCTATAATATAACGACTGGTGTTTCATTGCAGATTTTTGTCGAACTGTAAAAATTAACGTAGGGTTACTAAACCTATCGAGATGAATAAATTATGAATCGGAATGTTTATCACAGTTAAGCATTTTCGTTGCTTGGCAACGTAAATATCCAAATAGAGACCGGGCATTATATCATTGATGTTCCAAGTACTAGCTTTATAAACCTTTTGTCCCGTGCCTTTTTGTACTTATATTTTATTTTAGCTCTTTATTTACTTTCAAATAAAAATTTTCCATAAACTATAAGCTTAGAACAATACGCATTGAAAAATCACTTCTTAAATCACGCCTTCAGCACAAAAGAAATGATCTCTTAAAATTTGGATCGGTAATTTGGTACCTCCAATAGTTTTGGGTCGGCGGTAATACGTGAGTTAGTCAGTCAGCCGCTACACATGTGCAGTTGCTGATTGTCCTTGTAATTGAGAGGCTGGGGAGACCAGTCGGTTAAGGCGTTCGGCCTTGCACGCAGAAGGTCCTAGCTTCGGGTCAGAAACAATTGCCGACCTATAAACAGTCCGTGCAGCCAAAAATGTCCGACGAATAATACACCGTCATTGAGCTAGAAGGGAAACTGGAGTGAGGTGTCAGCGAGCCGAAAACCCACTCACGCCCTTTTGAGCGAACAGGGCAGAAAAGGACTATTTTCCGTACACTTGTATGCAATGCTTGTATGAGACCCCTTTATCATATTGACTTGAGCTCCTAAATGTATTTTAACATTTTTAGTTCGAAAGAAATTAACTTTCTTTCACTTTAAATTCGAACTTTTTTAAGAAATAACCATGTGGATCACTAACTAAGAACCAGCGAAGACGAACCCAATAGCGAAATAGTCAAGTTTCTAGGTTTTCTGCCCGGTTCGTTTCTGCTGCAGTGAAGTGTATTCCTCCGCGTTTCGTTATTGAACCGGCTTGTTTGTTGCCCAGTTCAGTGAATCACACACCTCACTCCACGTTTCTTCTAGCTTAAAGTAATCCGTGTAGAGGGAAAGCACGTTAAATCTATGCTCCAAAGTCCCATCGCTGCGTGCGATGTAGCCCTTAACGACTGCGTTGGATGCCTACTCAGGTGTGGGTTTGTCATTTGACTGTGGTTCTAAATTACGACGCCCGTCGCCAATACCCCTCGTGTAGCTCTAGTGCGACGATAATTCAAAACTAACCTAACCTGTCTTTGTAATTGCAAGCCACATTCAAGAGACGAGAGCCGATAGCAACCAAAGGTGAACAATGAGCCTCATGGCATTTAATCCTAGAGTATTTGTTTAACGTTGCTCAAAGCGGTTTGCTTGTGGTACTACTTCTACTACTACTATTACAAATATATTCCGGCTTGTGGGCTTGGTCAGAGACCCGCTTATGAAGCCTTCGTCAAGTAAGACAGACATTGCCGACTCGGTGGCGCAACGGTTAGGGAGTTAGCCTTTGGAGTCTCTGGGTTCGGGTTCGAATCCCGGTAAGGTATGGATGTTTGTGTTTGTCGAGCATATGCGGAGTACGTGCTCGTTAAACCTGTTGGGTCCGAAAGTCCTGTGGTCGGTATTGCGCAGTTTACCACGGGTACAGGAGCAGTACCACGTACTGGTCGGAAAGGATTACGCGTCGGCAATTCTGGGCGTTTCTTTCCTATGACCTGTTTGTGACGTCACATCTCGCCACGGATAAGCATTGAGCTACCATATACTTGTTTTTCTCACTTTCTTTCGTCGGAAACTTTCCACCGGGTCATAGGCTGGTGGAAACTCGTTCTCGACGTCGGAATTGAAAGTTTGTTTGCAAGTTGGGGACAGTGGGCATTGAGCTATTCATGTAGGCGGCGTGCGATATTAATCCTTAGCCATTGTTTGTTAAAAATTAGTATTTATTAAACTAAAAACGAGATGTTTTCATATTAGAAATTGAATATATGTGTGTGTGTATTTCATTTTAGGCTAATTACTCAAGTTAAATTACTTTGTACCATTTTCTTGCTCAAAATTGTCCTTTTCATTATTCATTATCAGTTGATTTTTCTATTTTACTTGAAATTTTGTTACATATAAATAAAGTCCATAAAGTTAGCAATTGTATGTATTTTATTTGAAGATTATGTTCAATATTGATGTTATGTATTGAAATCTTAAGCTTCTTCTGCATTACCAAAAAGTAAGCATGCCCATAACTAGTTTTGCTAATACCTTTTTTTTTAAATATATTTTATTGGTGAACATCCTATATAAATAGTTGCCATATTTTTTATTTGAATATGAAAGTACAAATTAAAAGTGAATGTGCTTTATACTATAAATTAAAATTTGGCTATGTCTTTAACGCAAATTAACAAAAGTTGAATAAAAATACAACTTTTGTATCGAAATTAAAATATGTTAATAGTTTAAATATTTTTTATTCGGTATTTAATTAGTTGGGGGAAAAATCGGAAAAGAGTAATTACATGTTAACATTCTATTGGTAAACATCCAAAATAAATAATTGCTATCTTTTATTATTTGAATTTGAAAGTACAAATTAAAAATTACTATGATTTATACTATAAATTAAATTTTATTTTGCTAAGTCTTCATTTAATGGTCTTTTTGTTAATTTGCTTTAATAATACAACTTTTGTATCGAAATTAAAATAATATAAGTATTATAATATAATTATAAATATTATTCAGTATTTAATAAGTAGATGAAAAAAATCGGAATACAGTAACATTGTTTAAAACTTATAACGTTTGCATTGGATTGTAAAATAAAATAGATTAAGATAAGTTGGATCTAATTTTATTTCACTGCAATGAAATGCTTGCCATACAAATACATTAAGACATTAGCAAATTAAATGCTTTCGATCTGCAATAGAGCATGAATGATATTAAGTAAAGCAGTTTAATTTTTATTTTATTTGCAAAAATTCATTTGCACTAGTTTTGATATTTAAAGTTGATGGAATAAAAAAAACTCGAAAAGTAACAAAACATGACAACCAAACCTTTTAAACTAGCTAGTAGCTAATCCCTTTCGGAAAAACTAAACGGGTTCGTCGCCAATTCAACACTCCTATTGGTCAAACCACTTTAACCACTAACCACGCCCTCACCTGAGTTACTTAACATACCACCATCGGAAGCGACTTCCGACATGGGGGAAAAATGCGCTTGTGGTGATACCTAAACCGGTTGCCGGAACTGACGGTCGGAATGGGAACTTATCGCCAGTGTAAACTTCTCGCTGCGGTAAACTTTCCGACCAGTAAGTGGTAGGTCTCCAGGTCCCTGGAGACTATTTCCCTCCCCTTAAGGGACATGTCTGAATTGTGGAGTTGGCGATAGATGGCAGCATCTGTCTTATATGTGTGTGTATGTCGTGTCCGTCCTTCTTGACGATGGTTTATAAGCGGGTCTTTGTGACCAAGCACACAAGCCTGAAAATATATGTCTATCAACCAACCGAGACAGACACAGAAAGAATTTTTACTGTCACAGAGAAAGGAATATACAACCAGGGCGAAGGCGGGAATCGAACCCGCACACGTTACAGTGTTTGCTTGTGGTATATACGACAATGGTTCACGTAAATCCAGCTTCCAGCTTCACTGTATGCGAGTTAATGCAAGTTAAGACGAATTAGCTTCAACGCACTTCATTGTGGGGTTTAAGACAACGTTTGATGTAGCTGTGACTTTACTGAAGGCTTGGCCGGTCACGGCCTTACTCAATTTACAAGGCTAGAGAAGCTCTTCCAAACACGTGCGTGGAAGGGATGTTTGACGTCACTGTTCCAAGTGTCGTCGTTCCAAAGTTGATCTAAACCTGTTCGGAACCACTCATTTACTGCTGACTATATTTTTAGGGTTCCGAGTGATTCCGAATACATTTCTTCATATTCGGCACTTGGAAAAGTTTCCGTCCGCGTACGAGTTCGCAAGAGCTTCTCTGGCCTTGTAAGTTGAGTAAATCATGGGCCCCGTTCCACTCATACATTCATCTATGCGGATTAATTTCTCCATGGATTCTTTTAAAATGGTACGTTCCTCCATCAGTAAAAATTATTCTATACAAAAGACAAACATCCCCAAAAGGTCTCTTGTTTCCTAATAAAACACACCACCGAAGCCTCCGTCGATTTATCAGCCTCCTATTCACACGATAAATTCACGTCTTCCGACAACATTGTCGAAAATAATGGCATCATTTCACCATCGTGTACAATGTTCTTGTGCTTCTGCTAGGAATAAAAGATTAATATTAATATTTTCTGTAATACTTCTGTTAATTTTGGCAATAACATTCGTCGACTTCATTTTTGACAAATTTTTATTTGTTTGTATTGTTGCGTTAATACTAAACTAAACTCCTCAGCGCAACAGCCCATTAGTGGGCCAAATATTGCCGTGCCCATTTCCAGCTTTCGAGACCTAGGGCTCTGAGGTGCCAGGCATATGTCCCGGTAAGGTGGTTAGTCTCACACGGAACACCCAGTGTTTAGTTCCTAAGATGACGGTACCCATTTTATCGATCCACTTAAGGGATGAAAGGATGGGTCAACCTCGCTCAATCCGGTATTTGATCCCTGGACCTTTGGTGTGGCAATGCGAAGCACTACCACTAACCCACTGGGCCTCATTGTTGCGTTAATACGTTGTTTAATTATGTATATTTCATTTTTATGTTTCTTATTTTTGTGTGATTGTATTTTTTATATTCTCTTACTAGGACATAACATTTGTCTGCTTAAGAATTTCTGTTTAAAAAAAATAACCAAGATATTATCCAGTCACTCTTTTAGGTATTTGGGGCCGTTACTAAGGTCATAGGAAAGATACTTTGAATTGTTAATATTGTTTCTGAAGAAATTGAATGTTTTCATAAAGTAAGCCTCAGATTTTGTCTTTATAAGTTATTTGCCTTTGATCGCAACCATTAAGGATGATTTTCTGTTCAAAAATTTTGTTAATAGCTATTTATTATTCAATACTAACTTAAACTCCTCGGCGCAACGGCCCGTTAACTGCGCCAAGTCCTGTCGTGCCTATTTCAGCTTTCGTGACCTAGGGCTCCTGGGGTGCCAGGCATATGTCCCGGTAAGGTGGTCAGCCTCACGTGGAACCCCCAGTGTTTAGTTCCCAAGCATGCTTTTTACCCATTTTATCGACCCACTCAAGGGATGAAAGGATAGGTAAACCTCGCCCAATCCGGGATTCGATCCCCGGACCTGTGGCGCGACAATGCAAAGCACTACCACTAAGCTACTGGGCCTCATTTATTACTCAAAAATTGTAAATATTTGAGTAGTTTTATGGTTGCTCAAATCTCGCTGATGGTTGATAGTGGTCGTCTTTATTTTGGCTTAGACTTTCCTAATGAAACAAAAAAAATTCTGCTTCACTTCTTAAAAAAATATTTTACTTCGAACGACATTGAAAAATTTACTTTTGTATCAACTATGATTTGTAGATAATTTTTGTCATCTTTTACGTTGTCAAATGCTTCGATAAAAGTGCAGTTATTATGGTATTTGTTGTTATTGTCTTGACTGAAGTGCTAAGAAAAGACCAAAAATATCCTAAACTGCCCTAAAGGCACTATTAATATTAAATAAAATAGCAGCGGGGTCAAGATAGTTGGCTAAGAAATATGTAATTAGAAGAGCAAAAGAAACATGACTCACATCTATTAATAAACTTTGTTACGTCGTTGAACTAAACAACCAAAGAGATTAAACATTGGATGGCTGGTTGGTTGGTAGACATATATTTTCAGGCTTGTGTGCTTGGTCGCAAAGACCCGCTTATAAACCTTCGTCAAGAAGGACGGACACGACATACACACACACATGCAAGACAGATGCTGCCATCTATCGCCACCTCCACAATTCAGGCATGTCCCTGCAGGGGAGGGAAATAGTCTCCAGGGACCTGTACCCGTGGTAAACTGCGCAATGACCGACCACAGGACTTTCGGACCCAACAGATTTAACGAGCACGTACTACGCCTATACTCGGTGGATCTTCAGTGGTACCGAGACTCGATCGCGGGACCTTCCGATCTCAAGACCGAGACGCTGACCACTAGGCTCCCTACTGCCCAGATTGGATGGCTGATGCGATTACACTATAAAGTGATATGAAGAGCAATATGTAATGAGAATGAAATCATTCAGATGCTGACCGAACTTGAATATAATATTACAACAATTAACTAATGGTTAATCGTATTGATAATTCTTGCCTATAATTAATTTTACCTGTGACAATGCTATTCGAAAAAATTCTACCATAACCAAAAGCCTTCGAAATTCTAAACTTACGTGCGCGTCCCTCACACTTCTTCCCACAAATTGTCCCTCTCAGACCATTACTCAGCCATCCTGTTGCCAAACCCGTCGAACAGAAAATAGCAGCTAATTGTGATGAATACCATTTGCCCTTTTGTGCGTCCTCCAGGGATCTGGCATGGAGGGCAGTATTAGCATACGCCTCCTTGGAGGATCTTCGGGCGATATTGAAATAAATGGAGTAACTTCTCTTTGCGGAATGGCAACTGTCGGTGATAAATAATTCCCAGTTGTTTATTTCAAAGAAGCGTAATGTTTAGATCAACAGTAGGGTTGAATGAAAGTTTACTTTGAGATTGACTTTTTTTATTATTTCATAATTTCAATGTACATGCACACACAATGTTTTGTTATTTTTGTTTTATTCTATCTATTAAAATATAAGCGTAAATTAATATTCAATAGACTATTTTTAATACAACTTTCCAATTCTTATGTAATTATATTTAAGACCCCACTAAAATACCATTGATTTTCCATTTGAAAGAACATTAATGGAAACGACACATAATATTTTGAAAAGTTTTATTCAATCGAAGTATGGTGTAGGTCTTTATTCAAAAAACTTTTCGTTTTGTTTTCGACATGATTTGTCATCACACGTAAACCGCTGAACGAATTTCAAATAATTAATTTGAGAATTTGAACAGATGTTTAAGAAATTTTAAATGAAATATTTTATTTGTATTTAAACTCCTTTCCACAATATTGCAAAACAATTTTATTGGAGTGTTGATGAGATTGTGTTTATTTTAAATGTTTTTTGGTGTATGATATTTTTTGGGGCCATCTTTAAATATTTGCTTTTTAAGATAATTTTTATGCATATACATAAAGTTTAAGTTCACTTTGCCGTTGTGGAATACGGATTGTTAAAATATACCTAACCTCAACTTGCTTAAAATTTATTTGAATAGTTTATTTTTATACTAATATTTTTACTATAAATCTTTTACAAGTAAACTTTTTTTCTACTGCTCAGTAAAAAGTGAAAAAAAAATCTTTTTACTGAAGTACATGCTTACACATGCCTCCAAACACAACACACTTTCTGTAAACTAAAAATATACACATTTGATTTAAATATAGTCAAACAGTGATTATCAGAAAATAAATACAACTTAAACGTTTCCAGCACTGAAAGAACCAAATGACCTGTTTTCATTTTCAGTAGGCTTAAAATTAAGCTTCCAGAGAATGGCAATGAGCTGCGGAAGTTCTAAATTTGAATATTTAATGAGAGTGACTGGCAACAAGCCGTCGCGAGTCATTTACTTTATGCCTTATCTTTTATTTTCCATTATTTTGAAACATTGAGAAAAAAACGGAGATGTTTGGCAAGAAAAAAGTGAAGTCATCTAAAAGTCGCCAAATCAATGAAAATAGGCCCAAATAACCCACGCAAACATTGAGAAACTTCTCGATTGATTCAATCTGTAAGATATGTATAGTCCGACTGTCACTTCTTAGCATCTCAAAAATTTTGATTGTGGAAGAATTCACTTTTAAAAAAAGGTAGAGAACCTAAAGGAGGCAGTGTTGCCAATCCCATGGCGTTTGGTCAGCATAAGGGATTTTTGGGTTAGTTTGGTTGGAAATAATGTATCACACTAAAACTGCACATAGGTTATTAGTGAAGGATTATAATTGATTACTGATTAGGCCGTAGACGATTGCACATGCAACGATTGCACGATTGCAGAACTATCTTGACTTTATCGTCAATCGGTTTGCATATGTAGTATGTATTATTTAACACATGCAGTATCACTATTCATGGAGAAACCCTATAAGTATAGCTATGCAATAATGGTGAAACCGATGCAAGTTCGCACTACCCTTCAATTGATAATCTGTTTCTAAACCTTAAAGAAATACAATAGGCCATAAAAGCAAAGAATCGCAAAATATAGTCAAACTCTTGCCTAAACTAAAATCTTCCTTACCCTTTTTCAAAGTCGACTCTTCCTCAATCAAAATATTTGAGATGCTAAGAAGTGACATGCGATCTATAACCGAATTCAAAATATAACAATTTGTGCAGTTGTGGATCATGACACAACCCAAACAAATGCATGGTTTGAATATTAGCCTTCGTACAAATGCTTTACATTTATAAATTTTTATTTCCAAACTGCGTTTATAGTGGAAAGTATTACGGTAAGGTAATCGTTTCCGGCTGCCTATTTCTAGCCTCCTTCAGGAGCTTTAACACAGCCAATAACGCCTCGTATTTTAGAACCCTGGTCAAGTGACGAGGTCGATACCTGAGCAAGCACCCAACGGAACTTCGAGCGACATCGTACGCTAACGCCGTCGGGACTTTGGACTCCACAGATTTAACGAGCACGTCTGTCCCTGTGTACTCGGGCCCATCCGTGATGAGGATTTTCTACTATTTCCAGCACATATCCGATTTATAGGATGACTGGCAGTAAGTGGGATTCGAACCCCCGCATCCTGAGAAGGTTGAACCTCTAGGCTGATGCCTTAACCACTCGGCCACGGACGGGCCAAAGTATTATAATAGTGTAGTCCGTTTATCCGTCACTAACGTACACAACACGAACTTCTAATTTCTCAGAAAAGTATGATACGTCCAGCTTGTCTTTAACATTTAAAGTAGCAATTTTACATATTGATGATTCGACCACCAGATACTTTTAAGCTAATATTAGAAAAGCTAATTGATTTTGCAAGAAAAGTCCTCCAAACATAGCCAATTTCGCCGTTTCAAAGTTTGAAATAGAACGAAACGCTGTGTTGGTTGGTAGACACATAGACTAAGAATCCTCTAGACCAGTAAGTCAATCTGATGCCTAAAGTGTCGGAACTAATACATTATTAATGATTGATTTGTAGATTGGCACTTTGAACTTTCCGATTGCAGCGCTACTGAATCTTCGAAATGAACTATAATATTTCGTCAGATTTTAACTGATAATTGCAATTTTCGATCTTAGCGCTACCTAATTTTTGAGAAAGAACTAAGTGATCGAAACAAACTACAGTCAACATTTGATTTGTTGATTGAAAGATTTTAATTTCGAAATACCAAGAGAACTTATAATTTAATTAAGTTGAGCGGAAGTCGTTCTAGAGCTGTACAAGTGCTATGATTGAGTTGAGTTGAATTATCGTCGCACTTGATCTAACGACGGCTATTGGCGACGGGCGTCGTAATTTAGAACCAAAGTCAACTGACGAGCCGACTCCTGAGTAGGCACCCAACGCAACCTTCAAGAGAGACATCGTACTCAGCTTTGGGGCTTTCCTTGGAACTTGTTATATATTTAACGTGCACTAGCTCGACACGGGGTATTATTCGTCGGACATTTTTTTGGGGGCTACACGGCCCATTTATAGGCTTGCAGTTATTTTGGCGACGTTTGGAAGTTGTTTTGTTAAGTTTGTAACTAGCATATAAAATAAGTTTCGTACATAATACCTGCAATATTTATTAACACTTATAATTTTAGTTAATTATTTAAAATTATAAGGCAATGCTTTACTAGTATAGTTTGTAACCGAAAATACCTGTGTGTAATACTAAAACTAACCTACGTCCATTTCGCGGTTGTAGGTTACATTAAGTTATTTTAATGAAAATGCATGAAGAAACACACACACATCATACATGAAGAAATGCTTCTACATAAAGAAATGCTTTTTTCCCGTGCTTCATACTCATTGTGGCGAGAAGCAGGGAAATTACTCAACTCGACTATGTGACTGTCAACCCGAACAACAATGAGTTGGCCTCTGTCTCTAAAATTAGATGGATCCACTTATGTGTGTGTGTTGTCTGTTGTGTCTGTCTTACTTGACGAAGGTTTATAAGCGGGTCTCTGACCAAGCACACAAACCTGAATATATATGTCTACCAACCAACCAACAACAATATTTTGAAATTTAGAACTTTTGATTCTGATGTACTGATCGGCATCGACTTTTTCTTTTACGAAGGTTGTAGGAATGTTTTCGAGTTGTATGACTAATTTCCACGTAATATTTTAAGCTTTAATGTAAATTCTGTGAATAAATAGAGTAGGAGTAAACGTTGAACTGTGTTTAAAGAATCTGTATTGTCACACGAACTGAGTAACCTAAGTATTCGGAATTCTGTTCCTGGTAATTTTAGATACTTTGGGTTTTCGTGACACTTATAGGATATTGCAGTCTTTTCACAGAAACTGATAAATTTACTGGCATAATCAAACCATAATGGCATGCATAAGATACATGGTGGCGTTCTAAATAAAATGTGTACGCAATCTGACATGTTTTTATTATCTAGCAAAATTGTAATAATAATTGTGCTAAATAATTGCAGTGTCTCTTATCATTTTAATAAAATATTTAAAGTTATGTGTTCTTTGTTTGTAATGTACATTCAAAAATGGTTTGATAAGAATAAAAAACAAGAAGTTCATAAAGAACTAAAATAGCTTACTTTCCTGTTACTTAAATACTTACTGAAGTTCTAATCGGGAAAAAAAACTAGGTTCCAAAAGTAAATATCATCAACAACCGTTTCTACACTAGATTTATACACATTAGAAAAAAAAATCGAAACACAGCACCCAGCTATAATTTAAACTTCTAAAAGCCAAAATCAACTATTTTCCTTAATATTCTTTCGCAAATTAATTAAATATTATTATCATCTGCTCGTGATTTATTTGTAGTTCGAAGAATATTAAATATTTATTAATAACAAAAGTAATGAAACTACTCCGAACTGCATTAAAAAGTAAGAAATGTAAATTAAAACTAAGCATAATTGCATGCAAAAGTATGCCTTGCCGCTTTCTTGGTAGATAATTAATGAATAATCAAAGAATCAAATTGTGCTACATTTTATGACGTCATTCCAAACTGATTCATGAAAATATTATTTTGCTTCAAATATGTTTAAATAAATAAAGTTTCTCATGCTATTGTTGATTTGGCAACAGTGATTTAAATGACTCAAAATTGAATTTCAATGCTAATTCAATGAAAATTCGCCGAAAGATAGTAGATTTATGTCCGTCGGACGTACAGACAGACGGACAAAAAGTATGAAAGTTGGGATCTGAGGTCATAGCTTTCTAACAAAAAAAGAATTTTTAAGATCCGAGGGATAGAACCGATTTTGGAAGGGGGGTACGGACAGACAGACAGACAGACGGACATCGACGCATGTCAATACCTACTTTTTCATTTTTTTAATTCTTTCGAATTAAAAAAGAAAAGTAGGCTAAAAATATGCCTTGCCGCTTTCTTAGTCAACAATTAATGATTAATCTAAGAATCACACTCTGCTACATTTCATGACGTCACACCAAACTGATTCATAAAACAATTATTTTGCTTTTCATATATTTTTAAATAAAGTTTCTCATGCCATTGTTGATTTGGCAACAGTGATTTAAATGACTCAAAATTGAATTTTAATGCTAATTCAATGGGAAATTCGCTCACAGATAGTAGATATATACGTCCGTCCGGACGTACAGACAGACGGACAAAAAGTATGAAAGTTAGGTCTCTGATGCCCATATCTTTCTAACAAAAAAGAATTTTTAAGATCCGATTGATAGAACCGATTTTGGAAGGGACACGGACAGACAGAAGACAGACGGACATCGACCGCATGTCAATACCTACTTTTTAATATTAATTTCTCGATTAGACAATGTATGGCAACAAATAAATGAAATAATTGAATCAATAAGTAATGGATAATTCGCCCAGAAGTATTCTTGTCCGTCCTATTAAAAGAACAAAGTTAAAAGTAGTTCTGCGACATATTTTTAAAAAGTTTTGATCCGATTGATAGAACCGATTTTGGAAGGGGGGTACGAACGGACAGACGCACAGACAGACGGACATCGACCGCATGTCAATACCAAATTTTTCATTTTTTTAATTCTTTCGAATTAAAAAAAGAAAAGTAGGCTAAAAATAATGTGAAAGATTATAATAAAAAAGAAATATGTTGATAATCATGCACTTAAATTTTATTCTGGTATTCTTTTTAGTCAATATTTTAAATAATAATCAATATTTTAAAAAGTAGTTTCGCGAATTATTTATTAAATGTTTTGCATAATTTTAATTTATATTCTAACACTACATTTAATGTAAATGAAAATTGCTTAATAATATTGAGAAATATTGTCTTTCGAAAAGTGATTTCATTATAAATAAATAAAGTAGGTAAAATTTGCTTCCTACTGCCTGTTCTTCCTGAGCTTTAACACAGCCAAAAAATTTATACTTTTTAATAAATTGAAAAAGTATTTAATTCATTAAATTAAACCAGGAGATAAGTTTAATACAACTGCAACCATTTTAATTATTAATATTATACAAAATCGCATGGCAACGATGCGTTCTCGTCAAAATAAGTTTCCTTTCGGCACTTGACCAGGGTTTTAAATTAGGTGGCGTTATTGGCTCTGTTAAAGCTTCTAAAGGAGGCTAAAAATAGGCAGCCAGAAACCATTACATTAGTTCTCTTAGACATTATAGGGGCGCTAGTTTCTATGTCAATTTCAATATAGAAAATCCTTAATGGTAATCCAATCAGAGTTGCAGATCTAGAGGGTATTTAATCTATGGGTAGACATATATTTTCAGGCTTGTGTGCTTGGTCACAAAGACCCGCTTATAAACCATCGTCAAGAAGGACGGACACGACATACATAAACATACAAGACAGATGCTACCATCTATCGCCACCTCTACAATTTAGACATGTCCCTGAAGGGTAGGGAAATAGTCTCCACGGACCTGTATCCGTGGGAAACTGCGCAATGACCGCTCACAGGACTTTCGGACCCAACAGATTTAACGAGCACGTACTCTGCATATACTCGACAAACACAAACATCCATGCCTTACCGGGATTCGCACCCGGACCCAGAGGCTCCAAAGGCTAGCTCCCTAACCGTTGCACCGCCGAGCCGGTCGGCAAACGCTGTGTTGTTCTAAAGATTAGATTAAGATGTTGCTCTATAATTCTAGCCTCCATGGATCTTTGACACAGCCAAATTAATCTCGTAGTTTAGAACCCTGGTCAAGCTACCATAAGAGGGCAACCAAAGCAAACCATTGGCACCCGAGAAAACGCACCATCGTGCGTTTTCTCGGGACTTCCGACTAAACGCATTTAACGAACAAGTATGTCGCAGTGTACTCAAGAGACAAATACAGACAAACACACAACATAAATATGGGGCCCGGGTGTCCTAGTGTTTGTATTGCAGCTGATTACGCTAACGGTCTGCGCACTGTATCGGGTGCGGGTTCGATTCCCGCCTTCACCCTGTGTGTAATTTCTCTCTCTGTGTCAGTAAAAATTCTGTGTGTGTCTGTCTTACTACTTGACGAAGGTTTATAAGCAGGTCTTGAATCAAGCACACAAACCGGAAAATATATGTATCAAACTACCAACCACCTACTTGTTATTGTTTGCAGCATAACACCAATTATCCAAGCGTCTGTTTGGGCTTAATAGGGAGTGATAAATGACTTCGCTTAGCAATCGCTTTTGGTATTGGGATTTTAACCAGGTAGTTTCTTTGTCTTATTCAAACCTCTTTGCTTGAAATATGTTCTTTTGTTTCGGTATGTTGACTCTTGGAATGTGCTTTCATATTCCATTTGCATATGTTTATCGTAATGACCGAAAAATAGGTTTTCGAATTTATTCCGCCAGTGCTCTTATAATGAAAGGATCTGAGTGAATATATTTATTGAAATGAATTGAAATTGTTATGCGATTACATTTTAATGCAAATATTTTCATATTCACTTTTGTTTTTATTTTATTTAAGATAATTTATTTTTCTTGGAACAACTAAACACAAAAGAGTATCAGTCCTACTTCTGACTGTAAAAAGGAAAAGTTTAAATTTTAATTTTCCATTTTTGAAATTTCGTTAAGAAAAAAATAAACCATGGATTTTGTCAATTTGATTTTTTATCACATTTTTTAATGCTTTGCATAAACTAACTAAACTTTAATAAGTTAACGAATTTTTTATAGTTTAAAAAACGTTCTTTGCGAGAAAGTTATATAAATAAAAAAAATTGCTTCAGAAATTCTTGCGATACCCATTTACAAGTGAAAATTACTTATATTTCAAAATCATGTGCATTTCTGAAAAAAGTACCATTTAAAGAAGCTGTGGTTCACCAAGTCGAATGTTAAGTAAAATAAACTTGTTGTAACATAATATAATTTATCAAACAAAAATAACTATAAAAACAACAATAAACTTATTTTATTTACACAAGATGAAGTCATAATATAATGAACATAACTATCCGCGGCACAACCATAAGATATAAAATAATAACCCATAAAGGGTGAGCGCTCCAACACAGTAGCACTTCTTGACTTCTGTATTTATACAAAACACAAAGCATCAGAAGGTTAAAGTTACAGGTAGGTTCAACTGGTTACAGTTCACAGTTAGTGGTGCACGCCACAAAGCATACACTTTTGTAAAGACCTAAATAATTATCGGATATTAATAAAAAATTTTAATTCAAGTAATCGGATCGATTAATTGAGAAATTGCAATTAAATGGGCCAGACATTTCTCCCAATAATTTATGGGTTTCAACGCCACCAATTTTTAAATTTTAAACTTCTTTTTATGATACTAAAGCTATATTTATTAAATTTACTGATTATATAATCCACTTTTATAAGGTTATGTTGAACGCTTCCGGTTGTCTCTTTATCGCAGCCAAATTACGTCTCGTAATTTAAAACCACGGTCAACTTACGAGATCGACGCCTGAGCTGGCATCCAACTGAACTTCGAACGACATCGTATACTAATTCCGTCCGGACTTTTGACTCCACAGATTTTACGAGCATGTTTGTCAGTTTGTACTCAGAAAACCCTTCAGAAAACCCTTAAAAAGTAGATTTCATTTTTATTTTTGCCAACAAATATCCGTCTATTGTCCGAACCCGGGATCCTCTGTTGGTAGACATATATTTTCAGGCTTGTGTGCTTGGTCACAAAGACCCGCTTATAAACCATCGTCAAGAAGGACGGACACGACATACACACACATATATGACATATGCTGCCATCTATCGCCACCTCTACAATTTAGACATGTCCCTGAAGGGGAGGGGATCCTCTGTATGACAGGCCGATGTTCTGACGACTGGGATTCTTCGGAGTAAATTTTTTTCAATGCTTCTTAAACTTTGTTGAGTAAAATGTTTACCTATGTTCAATTACACTGAGTTTAAGACTTTTTGGTAGTTTAGTTTCAGGTACGAGCTATTAATTACGAACCTATTGATTTACGTAGCCCAAGAAACAGCTCAATAAAGATTATGTGACAGCCCCCCCCCCCCCACCCCAATAGGAACTACTTAAACTACAGTCCCTGGACAAATTATTAGACGCACTGCAAGATTTCATGTATCAATCAATGATGAACAAAATACCTTTAGAAGGACATGTGTACCTAAACTTAAGCTATTGAATAGAAAATACTATCTTCTATACTTAATACATATATCGACATCTTTTTTAATGATATGGCATTCTTTGGTATGTTTTCATCATTACTAAAAAAAATACAGTGCGTCTAATAATTTGTCCAGGGACTGTATAAATAAATTATGTGCTGTTTCTAGAAAGTCGTTCTATGTTATTAACTCTGTCATCATGTGAGTTCTTTTCAATAAATGTTAAGTCCAAGTTAGAGTACTGATGCCTTATTGCTTCTACTACACAAGGATTTTAATTAAATCATAACCTACTTTTTTATTTCATATTTAAAAAAAAATTATTTTGGCGACATCCAGTCTTACAATAATAGCTATTTTCTCCCTATTTTAAAGTTATTCAGCTTAAAGCTAATGGCTTGCCAGGTTAGAAGAAAAATTATCCCACTATATCCTACTTCTATACGAAGGAGTACATTACCATTTTTCTTACCTTTACGTTCCTGAAGTCGGAACATAAAGAATCATCCATTCCCAGCAAAAGATATCAGCAAGCCAAACACAAAAATTCTCTATACATAAAACTACAGATAAATATTTCGATGTTGAGGTGTGACAAAACCGTAACCTCCATTTTCTTTACAAAAATAAGTTTAATATGTTACCCGGATGACCTAGCGGGTTTGATCGCAGCCCATGACGCTAATAGTCTGCGCACTGTACCGGATGCGGGTTCGATTCCCGCCTTCGCACTGGGTGTATTTTCTTTCTCTGTGTCATTAAAAAATCGGTGGTTGTCTGTCTTACTTGACGAATGTTTATAAGCGGGTCTCTGATCAAGCACACAAAACGGAAAATAAATGAACCTACCTACTTAAGTTTATTATGCGTTTGCGATTTGAAGATATACCTTGTGTGTATCATCCCTTAATGCGTTTTTCTATAGCCTCTTGCCGAAGTTTGGAGAGATATATCCAATGATCTCTCTGATAAAGTATTGCTCTTTAACTTAAGCCCTTTTTCCATCAAGTTTGAAACTCATAAATAAAGAAATTGAAGCCAAAAAGTCTTATGTATATTTAGTTATAATAAAATGTAGTTTGTTATGTGCTTTTTAGTTTTCGTTCCTAATTTCAAATTTATAATTTTATGTGTTATCTGGACGGACCCTTAGACTTTTGGTAGCCAATATATTCCATCATCAATGAAAACAAGTTTTAAAGGTTTTTATTATTTATCTTTGACCTTTGATACTTATTGACAGATGAGGTAAGGTTTTTTTTTTTACTTGATGGATGATATTTTTCGATTCAAATTTGATTTACTTTAATTTTATTACTATTTGTGCATAACTGGTAAAAAAGGCTTGCATAACAAGCTATTACATGTTCCCCACAAGTTAGGATTTTGAAATTATTACATAATACACTGCTAAAAACAATTAGGGAGCGCGTGGTTTAAACCTTTTCACCCCCAATGATTACATTTGGAATCATCAGCTTGCGATTTTTTTCTCACCAAGTTAAGCTCGTACTTATTCATCGTTAGATGGAAGAATCATGTCTCTTGGAAAATTAAATAATGTTTTTTTAATTAAATAAAAACATGAAAATCATGATAAAATAAAATTCACTCTGAAACAATTTTATTAAATAAATTGACCCTAAATTCTTCATGCTTAAAAAATTAAGATTTTTTTTTCTCCTGCCTTTCTCCATTTCATTCTGGATGCATAATGAATATATTTCACAAAAATTTAGATTTTTAGAATAAAATATAAATTGTTAGGATTTAAAGGGTTAACAAAAGTACGCAAAGTGCTTACCTAATTGTTTTGGGCAGTGTATCTTTGGTTAGAGCATCCTTCTTAAGGGGGAATGGGAGCGGTAGCAGGGTCTTCAAACCGAATTCTTCTCTCTGTGTTAATACAATAAAAAAAACAATATAACAACTAAGCAAAATTACCCCGGCTGTATTGAATATTTTTACAAACAGCTTTTTTAATATGATAAATATAGTTGGTTTACAGAGCTCTTATAATTTCTTTTTTTTTAAGTGGGTTTGTATGTATTGTTGTATAATTATTTATATTAAATTGAATAACAATATTCGACCCGATTTCAAAAAGTGGTGTTTTAGGCCTTGTAAACCAGCTACATTTATAATATATAAAAAAAACGTTTGTAAAAATATTCAATACTGCCGGAATAATCTGGCTTAGAAAACTCTTTTTCCAATTGGATTGACATAGAGAGACGACTTCGGTTCGGAAACTACCGCCCTCAATTCTTTATAAGGGGGACCAGACCCCTAAAAATTTTCAAAAATGACATTTCAATGTTTTTATTGTTTCTTAAAATATGAAATCTTAGCTTTTAAACAATATCTTACATTAAAAGTTTCGAGCACTGGACGTATTTTTAATATTTTTTTTAAACAAACGTTGTTTAGGTAAAATCAGGTTATGTTTTATAGGTAAAAAACCACTATTGTTTACTTTAAGCGGTTTATCTCAAAACTAACTTTTTCAATGTTTATATACCTTTTTCTCAAAATCTACTGTAAGTATCAGCCTGAAAATTTTTATACGTATTTAAAGTTTGTTTCTAAAAACCGCTGGAGGGATTTGACAATAAATATCTTACTTTTTTTGTCTTTTTAATATTATTGATGTTTTTTAGGTAAAAAAATGTAGTTTCACTTAAAAAACTATAATTTAAAAACTAAACAAAAAATTTGAAAATGCCTCCATTAAAGTATAGTTAAACATCCATTTAACAACTTGTAAAAATTTCATTAAAAAGTATCAAATAGATTCTGATTAAAAGGTACATAAAAAAGGTCATTTTAACATGGGCTTCAATGGAGGCTTCGGTCCCCCTTAAATATTGAATTTTAACTATTTTAAAATAAGTTCGAAAAATGAGTATAATTTTTAAGTTATGATTATAAACATTTTTTCCTAAATTTAGTTTTAAAAAATAAGATCCTGTCCCCAAATTTTTATCATGTATTCTGGATACACAATGAGTCTATTTCACAAATTTTAATTAAAAAACAAAAAGTTGGACTGAAATAGTTAAGGAGACAGGGAACACAACGGCGCTTCAAAAATCAAATTTTCATTTAAATTTCAATCACTAATATGAATATTACGAAATTTTTTATATAATATGCATCTGAATATGGGTTGGAGTTCGCAATTTGGTTGGTTATTTCAATTAACTTTTTCCAGCTTCAAATGTATGTGTAAGTTTTATCTATGATAAGAGAACGAGTTTGTGTTCCCTTTTTAATAAGCAAACTTACAAATATTAATTTGTTTTCACTCCCTTAGTATTAAATAAATGAAATTCTCTGAAAACTAAAGGTTTCTAGACGTGTTTATACTTGTGTAACCCTCACCTCCCCCCCGAGGGTAAAAGTTCGTACATTTGTATGTTGACATTTTTTGGTTGGGCTGCAATGTTTCATAAGAACTAAGTTATTATGCTTTTATTTAAAAAAATTACAGTTTATTAATATGTATGCATGTTTCATTTTAGCTTCCACACTACGTTTATAACGTAAAAAGTGGAAGGTATTATAATCGTTCAGTCCGTCTGTCTGTCTGTCCGTCACCCACTTTCATAGTCCGAACTGCAAATGCTACGGACAAGTGTGATACGTCAAAAAATAGAGCGCATCCAAATTAGAATACAAGGAAAATTTCAGAAAAAAAAAATCGAATTCGAAGTACTTCAATTATTTAAAAAACTGCAAAAATTTAATGCTCATTTAAAAAGCATAGGAAGACATTTTTATTAGAATTAAATCACCATTGCCATTCGCAACAATCGCTCGAGAAACTTTAATTCTTTTAGACAATAAATTAAAATAAATTTATTTTTGCGACATCGATCAGTTTGAAATGACGTCAAATATATTTCACTACGGATTCTTTGTATGTTGATATGAAATATTTTCAATCTATTTAAAAGCGAGGAATATTACATATTTATTCTTTGAAATATAAATTAATTTTCGCAAACGATAAGTAATAATTATTGAATTTTCGAAATAAAATAAATGAAACTAGCCAAAAATTTAGCATGTAAATGTTTAATATAGAATATCAATGCTGTGTTTGTCGCCTTTTTACCTGTTAAACACAAATGTTGTGTGGAAGCGGGTTAAGTGACAGATTCTGTTACAAACCTACTTGTTTTCATTTATATGCATTTTCTCAAAATAAGTTGACAATTTAAATAACAAGCCTGTCATACTTACTAGAGCGTTTCGAAATGTAAGAACATTACTTACAAAGATTCAAACGATAAATCCTGTTTTTATACCAACTTTTTCCATCTAGCATATGAATCAATGGCTTTTTATCTTAAGGTAAACATTTTATGGAACACAGATAATGGATTACTCGCTAAATAAGGATTTTTATGGTCATAAAAGCATTATGAAAGAAGCCATAAATATTTAGTTTGATGAGTCATTTGTGTAATTGAAATGAACAAGTGTATTATCGAAATTAAAATCGACGGAAATGAAGTAAAACATGTTTAGTTTAGTTGGAATTAGGGTCGCACTAAAGCTTCTCGTTTTCTATTGGCGGCGAGCGTCGTAATTTAGGTTTGGTTTAGTTTGAATTATCGTCGCACTAGAGCTACACGAGGGCTATTGGCGACGGGCGTCGTTCGTTAGAACCACAGTCAAGTGACGAGCGAACACCTGAGTAGGCACCCAACGCAACTGTTAAGGGCTACATCGTACGCAGCGTTAGGACTTTGAAGGATATTTAACGTGCACTCCCTCTGCACGGGGTATAATTCGTCGGACATTTTGGGCTGCACGGGCCGTTTATAGGTCGGCAGTTATTTTGGCGATGCCCGAACCCGAACCAGGGACCTTTCGCATGCTAGGCGAATGCCTAACCAACTGGGCTCCCCAGCCCCCGCGTCGTAATTTAGAATTACAGTTAAGTGACGAGCCGACACCTTGGTAGGCGTACCCAACGCAACTGTTAAGGGCGACATCTTACACAGCGTTGGGACTTTGAAGAATATGTTACCTGCACTTCCTCTACACGGGGTATTATTTGTTGGACATTTTTTACTACCTGGGCCGTCGGCAGTGGTTTTGGCAATTCCCGGAACCGAGCCCTTAACCTTCCGCATGCAAGGCGAACGTCTTAACCGACGGGGCTCCCCAGCCCCTCAGTAAAACTTGATATGATGTCTTATTTTCTTAGATATACTCTATGCCAGCCCTAATACTTTTTACTTTCAATTACCTAATACGAAATATAAGGTATTGTATACAATATAAAATATTCTTGTGAATATGTTACAAATCAAAACATGTTCCGACGTCAACCTAAGCGAATTGTTCATTAACTTGTGTCACAACTTTCCAGCCATCGTCCTCCCATGTGTCAATCTTCAACCAATAAGCTTGTCTGGCGAAATCGCTTAAATTGTCAATATAACATATATATTTCAGTACCTTTCCATTTCGAGGGCGCAAGCGATAAAGTCACTAAAATTCTACAACCCTCGCCAAACGGACTATTTCTATGGTAGCTTTGACCTGTGTATACTGTGTATGCAAAAACAACCTGTTTGTCGCCAATGATTACTTTTGGCGAGAATTGCACCGCCGAAATAAAAATAAAATCCCATATTTCAAATAAAAAAAATAATGACTAAAATTCTTTTGTCACAAGAATTCAATCAGTAAATCAGATTAAATAATTATGAATTCTTATATTTAATTTTGTTTAAATGTACACTAGATTTTGTTTTTTACTCCACTTTGTTTTTTTTTAAATGTATACTAGAATAATACACAGTTCCAATCATTTAAAGCATACCAGGACCGTCGGCAAAAGCAATATGTAGCCTAAACGCTTCAAAGATGAAAGCATCTATCTTTCCTTTCATCGCTTTACACTGGGTTAACTTATTTTTTGTCAAAATAAAACTTAAAGTAACCGACACCAAGAAAATATCCTTTAGAATCAGTCACGAAGAAAAAGAAAAAGTCCGGAGGCTAAGAGATACAAGAAGCCTAACTTGGCGATTCGAAGACTGCAAGGGTTGCCGAAACTAACCTTTTATGTCGCCAATTTTCCGTATTAATTCAGCATAATTTGAAGGGAAAGTCAATTAATTTTTTTCGATTTTTTTTTTGCCTAATTGGAAAATACTGTTGAGTTTATAGAAAAAATCTGTATAATTTTATATGTAAATTTAGTTTTTTGACAGACAAATGACTTAGATACGTTAAAAAAAACCTTTAACACAACAAATCATACGTTAAAAACTTTACGATACGTTAAAAAAAAAGGAACCTATCCGATAACATTACTCCGATGACATTAGAACCAAACTCGTTGACTACTACACCATCACGGCTATAGATGCATTTGTATATTTCAAATTTTCTTTTCATAATTAAAACAGAAAAGTCTCTTTTCAGCAGGTGCAATCGGTATCACAGTTAACAACTGTAAAAATAAATGTCTGTATCAGCGTTTAAATTTTAAAATTAAATAATTGTTATAATTGGCCTAGTAAATTTTATCGTAAAAAATTTGAATAGCTCAGTGAAAGATCGTGTTAAGTGACATTTTTGAAAAAATTGAGATTTTGTGTCAATGAACATATTATTCTCTCCTTTAAAGATAACAAGACTGTCCCTTTTCATAAACTTTAAGTTAAGTATACATTTTTTTTTTATCTTTTGTAAGTACTTTTTTTTAATTTTTAACGTATATAAGTGAAAACGAAAAACTTGAAAGCTCATTCTCTCGTTTTTATCTATTTGTCACTGAGCACGTTCTTTCAGTAAACTCTTCAATAATGTTCAAACATATACAAAAAACTCAACATTGAAAAATCGATCGTTAAAGGAATAAGAAAACATTATTTTTGACAATAGAGTGTCAATGAGTGGAATGCTTTTACCAGATTATGTTGTGTATTCGAAGAGAGTATAGAAGATTTTAAGAAGAATCTTGATAGTCATTGGAAACTGGTAAAGTATTAGATTTATTTTGGTCCATCCTTGCTGGGCCTCTGGCCTGTTTTTGGTCGACAATTTTTGTATTTGTATAAAAAAAATACCACTAAACAAAAAATCAACCAAAGCACACTCATCAAGACAAGTAATTTCAATTTATTCCCACAATCGCCAGATCCACAATTGCACTCCAAATCTGTTAACCATCTACCCCCAAATACCGCGAGATAAACAAAAGGCAATGTCGAGGTTCATTCCACCAGTCAGGTTCCTGAAAGACGACAACGCCCTCTGGTGGAAAAGAACATTTCCGCGTCGTTGACAACACACTCCCGCCCTGTTCAATGAATTCGGATATAGAGTGGAAGGACAAACACGGTGTTTGGAGAGTGCCAATCGAACAACGTGTGGCCAAACAGTGTTCGCAAACACTTCTACTTCGACATTTGTTCTTTTTTCGAATTTATCTATTTTGCTTTGGGTGGATGTTTGCAGTGGCAATATTTTTGTGAGTGTAAGGTAGAGGGTAGAGTCAATAGAAATTTGGAATTTAAGGCATTGAAATAGTTTTATTTTCAACATATTTATAATAAGTGGGAGAATAAACAAACGGAAAACAGACAAACTCAGTTATACAAATATGAAAAAAACCCGTAGAATTTGATTTTTTTTTTGTACAAGCAAAAATGTAAACCTAAATTTGTAAAAACATATACAATATGTATACACAAACCATTTTACTCACAATCATATTCATTTATGTATCATTGTAAAAACAGATTCATGTTAAATTCAATGAAAAACATATTCACAGCATGTAACTCACATAAATAACATATTGCATTTAAATTCAATAAAAACATATTCATTTAAATTCAATAAAAAACATATTCATTTAAATTCAATAAATACATATTCATTGTACAATTCAATAAAAACATATTCATTTAAATTCAATATTTAATTAAAATTCAAAATACCAAAATTTTATAAAAGCTAAAAAGTTTATTTTCTTCTGTTAAAAAACCCCATGAATTATGCTTTATGCCATATTGTATTGTATTATTGTTTGTATATACAAATTTTTTAATTTTTTCACTCTTCGTAAAAAATGTTTAGCATTGATTGATGTTTCTAAATAGTATGAAAGGATGCATGAAGAGTATACATATTGCTTTATAAGTCTAAATGTCCGTCTATTCTACAGATGGAACACGTTGAAGTGTAGGGTTTAAGAACAACTATTGCAAGTAGAACTCCATTTATCCAAAAAGTTGTTGATTATCCGAATTTCAGAAGAAAAAAATACGAGAGGTCTATCTGTTACTGTTCGTTCTTGTTGGATGTCATAACTAGTAAATTTTTTAGACCGACCGAAAAAATTCACTAGACATTCACTCACTTCTCCAACAAAGACGAAGAGGCCGGGTATTAAAGTTTATATGTCGTACATTCTGCCGGATTTGGGAGAAAAAAAGATTGTGCTACCTTAAGCCCTTATCAGACGGTACGAACGTCACTCGTCGAACAACTTTTGGAGACATCAAAAACGTCACAAGAGAACGGCTACGTCATGCGTGAAATCACAAACTTAAAAGCAGTATTATCACGGTATTGGAGGAGGCTCGGCCATGACGTCACGACTGAACTTCGTTCTGATTGGAGCAGCCGTTCGAACAGCAAAAATGAGCCGGATTTTTTCGAGTCGACTCGAAAATGCTCAACGAGCAAAAACTGCTCCAAAAACCAGTTTTTAATATGGCGTACGGACGTCGCTGAACGTACGAGCTCTCGTGTGATAAGGCCTTTACTTTACCTTTTCACAGACAAGTGGATACGCTACTTGGCTGGCCGAAAATCGGCGCTGAACATTTTAAGATGTTACATTTTCAATATAATAAAAGCTCTTTTCTCTCAGAAGAGTTTTTTTTCCCATTTTCAACATACATGTTAATTACAATTCAACGCAGTGAAATAATTAAAATCACTTTAACATAATTTCGCTAAATACAACTGGACCTAATTGGCGAAGAACACAAAAAAAAATTAAAAATCATTAAAGTTACAAAATATCCTAAAAGACCCACTTATAGCGATAAATATATTATAGATTTCATAGTCCTGATTAATTCCACCCTAAGATAATAGAAAAACTAAAACGAAAAGCTATATGTATACAACTCAAACGTCAATCTTACACTTAGCTTTTGGTTTATGGCGTCCGAAACTAGAACTACGTGAACTCGCAGCCCGACAACACATTAAGTAATTTGATTAAAATCTATCCTTTTTTTGAAACACTAAAATTATTCATGTTTCTAAATATCCAAATGGGGTTGGGTTCCAATTGTTTCGAAAAATTGGAGTTTTACTGTACTGAGTAATTAATAACCTAAGTTAGTTTTCGCGATTTGGGGTTTATCTCTCCTTACAGCAATGACATTAAACGCACGGAAAACCTTTTTTAGGTATGAAATATTAAAGGTCATACTCAGTATTTTTTTCGAAAATTTGGATTTTTTAAAACAAAAACAGATTTTTCTCACACACGTGATAATTCCCTCAATTCTCTTCCCTTACCACGATTGTACGTAAATTTTTTAAACTGTATTTTAAAATGTAAAATTTACTAAGTTCAATTTAACCAACCTTATACTAAATAACAGGCAAAACAAAATAATTCAGTTTTAAAAAAGAAAGACAAAATATTTTAAGCTATTTTTTACTCGAATAAGAAAAAAACTTCCAAATGGTCGTATTTCCATTTTAAAGACATTTTTAGCAACTTCCACATCACACTTTATCTTTAACCGATCGCCACGCCCCCTAGTGGCTTATCTGCAAAGAACGATTTGAATAATTTGCTATTTAATGGATACAAATTTCTTTCAGCGAAATTCGAATTTATTATCTTTCTTCGTTTTTTTTCGTGTTATCTTTTTTACTTTTAGAATTTGTCTTATCTTTTTATTTCACACTAAAAGTTCAAACGATAATGAGTTGATTCCAATTCCGGGGAACCAAATTTAATGCAAATTCTGTTTTACATTTCTAATGGGTCGCCTTAAAAGGAAAGTAAGAAACTTTTTATTGTAAATTAAACTTATTATTTTTACATCTATTTTATTTTTCTATGATATAATTGAATAATTAATAACATAGTTATTTTTCTCCATTCGTAATCTAAATTAAATTTTAAATTCACACCATTAGTACATAATATTTTTGCTAGAAATTTTTATTTGTAGTTAATGTTAATATGAAAAGTAGTTCATAACGAAATCGTAATAATCATATAATTTAAAAAGAAACTTCCAAAACTTTTTATCGTAAATTAGAATTATTATTTATCCATCTATTTTATATTCCTAAGTTTGAATTGAACAATAAATAAAATAGTTATTTTCCTCCATTCGTAATCGAAATTTTATTTTAAATTCACACCATTAGTACATAATATTTTTGCTAGAAATTTTTATTCGTAGTTAATGTTAATATGAAAAGTAGTTCATAACGAAATCGTAATAATCATATAATTTAAAAAGAAACTTCCGAAACTTTTTATCGTAAATTAGAATTATTATTTATCCATCTATTTTATATTCCTAAGTTTGAATTGAACAATAAATAAAATGGTTATTTTCCTCCATTCGTAATCGAAATTTTATTTTAAATTCACACCATTAGTGTATAATATTTTTGCTAGAAATTGTTTATTAATATAAGTATTCATAGAAATCGTAATCAATATTAAAGAAACATGAATTAGAATTATTTTTTCTTATTTATATTCCAAGTTAATTGAAATAAATAAATTATTTCCTCATAATCGAATTTTATTTAATTAACATGTAATAATTTCTAGAAATTTTTATTCGATTGTAAATGAAGAGTTATAGAGTAATAATTATTATTTAAAAAGAAACCATCTTAATTTATTTATCCAGTTGATTGACATAAATAAAAGGATTTTCCTCCATGTAATGAATTTTATTTGAATTACATTAGTTGTTCTTTTTCTAACTTTTTCGGTTAATGTACATATATGAAAGCAGTTATAATCAAATATTGTTAAAAGAAGAACATTAAATACCACAATTAAATTTCGCATTCGGTTGGCATGTTGCTCTCTTTTGTTAATCACACTTAATGGCTTGTTTCAACACTTTTCAAGAAAACAAACAACCAATGAAATCGCAGTTCGAAGACGTGACCTTTAAAACCATGATCTTTCTTTCACATTTTATAATAAAACAAAAAAAATGAAATTGCGAAAAACACGTCTAACCAATAAAAAATGTACAGAGTTTATTGGTGTTGCCTCTAAAAATAATATAAATTCGATTTCTCATCTCTTAGACAGATTCACAAATTCGAAATATCCAAGTACTGCAGTGTTTCGATTTATTTTTTTATTCAATTCCTAATTCACATATTTTCTGTTATTACATTTTGAGAAAAAATTCGAATTCCGTTTTCGAATGAGAAATGTCAAACAATTCGCACATTTTTTTTTTCTCTGAAGAGAAAGTTATTATTTTTTGATTTGGTATGGAGAAATCAAACAATAAAGCAAAGGCGATGGAAATATTGAAAATTATTATTTTTGAAACAGTTCAAATAAATAGAATAGATAAATAAAAAGAAGGAATTGAATTTTAAAAAACTTGTTAAATGCATGCTATGTCTTTAAAAATCAGTGTTAAATATTTGTTCGCATTATGCTTTTTCAATGTAATGAAAAATTTTGGAAATAACATTTCAGAAATAAGATTTGTATTAAAATGAAATGTTAATTGTATTAAATTAAAGAAATTTAATTCCGAAATGTTATCTGTATTAAATTGAATATTGCATGATATTCAATTCACAATCGAAAATGAAAGAAAACATAAAATTTGTGAAAGGCTTTATCAATACTTGCTTAATTTATCTAAAACTTATGAAACTTTTTGATTAACAAACTCAAAGTTGACGAATTTTTCACTTACGTCCTTTGAAAGAAATAGTTGCTTTAAGTTACATTCAAATAATAAAATAATCACAGTTACCGTTTTATTTAAACAAAATTTTCTTTTAAAAAACTTTGTCTTTAAACATTATCGTAACATAAAGTATGATCCCGGTGTATTAAAACAATAAGAATATTTCAGATGATGTAACGCTCTTGTTTTTTTTTATTTTTACCTGCACTGAGATTTCATTGGTTGCTGCGGTTTCATTTTCAAAATAACCGATATAGCTGCTTTCTTTTACAAATGTCTTGAACAACCAACAGCACAGCAATAAGTTGGCATTTAAAAAATTTACTAAGTAAAATATTCTTAGAAAACTCATTTTCGAAAATAATCCCAGGCAACAAATGAAAACGAACGGTTGGAGCTGTTTCCACCCACGACGTGAAACAACCCCATACCATTTAAAGTCTATGGACCAAATCCAACCATTCGAATGAAATATTTCTATTTCAGTAGAGCATTGAAATTCTCTTGGATATTGAATAAAATTGGGAATCAAACCCTACATAATGGGGGTGGAGGGTTTATTATATCTAACAGCTCCCTGAAGATATAAATGCTCATTTGAACTCAGGAAGAGTCCATTACTCATTTCGTAGGTTGGGGCGATTTTAACGGTAATAGCTACCATGTTGAATTTAACCCTAGGGACACATTCAATGAATATAATTAATGGGATTTTGCTAAGTAGTCAGGCTTGCTAAAGTATATAAGATTCATTTAAAGGTGCGTGTAATTTAAAGCGTGGTAAGATTGATTTTAGTTGATATTTAAATGTATTGCAAAAAAATAAGGATTGTAAGTGGACATGAAAAAATATATATTAATAAGATTGATTTTAGTTGATATTTAAATGTATTGCAAAATAAGGATGTAAGTGACATAAAAAATATATATTATAAGATTGATTTAGTGATATTTAAATGTATTGCAAAAAAATAAGGATTGTAAGTGACATGAAAAAATATATATATTAATAAGATTGATTTTAGTTGATATTTAAATGTATTGCAAAAAAATAAGGATTGTAAGTGGACATGAAAAAATATATATTAATAAGATTGATTTTAGTTGATATTTAAATGTATTGCAAAAAATAATGATTGTAAGTGGACATGAAAAAATATATATTAATAAGATTGATTTTAGTTGATATTTAAATGTATTGCAAAAAATAACGATTGTAAGTGGACATGAAAAAATATATATTAATAAGATTGATTTTAGTTTATATTTAAATGTATTGCAAAAAAATAAGGATTGTAAGTGGATATGAAAAAATATATATTAATTAAAAAAATACAGTCATTTGCATTTTTGTACTTGATTGTAGTGTGAAAAAGAATTGGAATGTATTATAAATTTTTTTAAACTTCCACACTACGTTTAGAACGTAAAAAGTTGAAACTTTTATAAAGACTCTGCAATTCCGTCTGTCTGTTCGCTATTCACTTTCATTGACCAAACTGCACATGCTACGGACATATGCAATACCTCAAAATATTCAATAGAAGTCATTGAAATTATCAGAAAAAAATTATAATTCAAAGTTATTAAATTAAAAAAAACCTGCAAAATTTACTACCCATTCAAAAATCATAAGGCCATTTTATAATTCTTTTAAATACTCATTGTCAATCAATCCCCAAACGAGAATCTTTATTTATTTAAAATAAAGAGAACATTTATTTTGTGTAATCTAAAACAGTTTCAAATGACGCCATAATATGTATTTAAAAAGGATTCTTAGATATAGTAGAACCATTTTAATTGCATTATTTGTTTAGAAAGAGGCAGAAGGCTTTTATTTTGTTTTAATATAAAAGCAAACGTAACTTTTCATTTACATTTAGGCATTTATTAATTTTCTAAGATCTTTTTGTTGCTTTTAGCTTCCACACTATGTTTATAACGTAAAACGTGGAACGTATTATAATCGTTCAGTCTGTCTGTCCTTCTGTCTGTCCGTTACCCACTTTCAAAAAATTCAGACGATCGAAATTAGAATACATTGAAAATTTCAGGAAAGAATTCGAATTCGAAGTACTTCAATTATTTAAAAAAAACTGCAAAATTTAATGCTCATTTAAAAAGCATAGGAAGCCATTTTTATTAGAATTAAATCCCCATTACCAGTCGCAACAATCGCTCAAAATCAAACTTTAATTCTTTTAGACAATAAATTAAATAAATTTATTTTTTCGACATTGATCAGTTTGAAATGACGTCAAATATATTTTACTACGAGATTCTTTGCATGAATTCTATGATTCTTGAAATATATTAACTACGAGACTCTTATCCATTAAAAGCGAGATTTTACATATCAAATCGATGTCAAATATATTCACTACGAGATCTTTGTCGTTGATATGAATGTTTAACTCTATTTAAAAGCGAGGAATATTACATATTTATTGTTTGAAATATAAATTAATTTTTGCAAACGATAAGTAATAATTATTGAATTTTCGAAATAAAATCAATGAAACTAGCGAAATTTAGCGTGTAAATGTTTAATATAGAATTAATGCCGTGTTTGGCTCCTCTTTACCTGTTAAACACAACTGTTGTGTGGAAGCGGGCTAAGTGACAGATTCTGTTACAAACCTACTTGTTTATTTTTAAATGGTAATTTAAAAATTATTCAGTGCAGCTAAGTTTTGAAGGTAAAATATTGTTTTAATATTGTTTTACGTTGATGTTAAATGTTTTGATTCGATTTAAAAACAAGGGATATTACATATTTAATCTTAGAAATCTAAATAAGCAAACGAAAAGGAGAAATAATTGATTTTTCCAAAGAAAATAATTGAAACTTACCCCATTTCGCGTACTAATGTTTAATATAAAATTAAAAGCTGTGTTTGGCTCCTTTTATTTCCCTGTTGAACCATATGTTGTGTGAAAGCAATCAAAGTGACAGATTCTGTTACAAACCTACTTGCTTCCCAATATAATTTTTTGGGGTTTTTACTACAGTATATAAAAAGGTAATAAATATAATCATATTCTAAGTAACAGTTTGTATCAGTTATTAATCATTAATAATTAATCTATTAATAATTAATCTATAATCATTAATAATTAATCTATTTATCATTATATTTAATTTTATTAAATTTTAAAACTTAAAACATTGATCAGTCCTTTAAAACCAACCGCAACAGAAACTTATTTTTAAAATTAAAAAAAAATTATATCTTAGGAGCTGCATATTTAAATTTCAGTCATACGCACAGAAACCAAGTTTACACTGCCGCAGATAACTTTTCCCTCAGGGTAAATAAAACTAAACTTAAGAAAAATGCGGATGAAAAAAAGCTACCGCTTGAAATAATGTTCATATTACAGTAGAAAAAAATTAATATATATTTTAAGAAAAAATGAATAAAAATGTAAGAGTGTCCTTAGATAGGTAGGTTGATACATGTATTTACCGGTTTGTGTGCTTGATCAGAGATCCGCTTATAAACTTTCGTCAAGTAAGACAGAGACTGAATTTTTAATGACACAGATAGAGAAAGTACACCCAGGACGAATGCGGGAATCGAACCCGCACCTTGCACAGTGCGCAGACTGTTAGCGTAATGGACTGCGATCAAACCCACTATGCTACCCGGGCCCCAAGAGTGCCATTACTATAACCACACAGTAGCAATGCTTATCAAGAAGCGAAACTATCTGTAAAACTGGTTTCAACTTTTTAGAACATTGATCACTAATTTAGTTTAGTTTAGTTTGAATTATCGTTGCACATTGATCAATAAAAAATAAGACTATACAAAAATATGCTACCTTGAAACTATTGTTAAAGTTTACTATTCATTGGACAACAAAAAATGAAAATTACAGAAGGTTATTTTTCGTTCACACACATGGACATTACTACATATCATAATAACCCCATTAACTTTTCAATGTTTCTAGTTTTAAATTTTTAAAGATATAATTTGAAGTTTATTTCTTACGAATGGCGAAATAAAATGTTGTGAATTCTTACTGTTTCTTCAGTCAGTTGGTTGAGTAAAATAGCAAAAGCGATAATCAAGCAAAATATCAAAGCGGTAGTAAAAAATATAATTCTTTACATAAAATATTGTATTGAAATTTAATATATACAACAATTTATGTTCACTATTCCTTAAGTCCTAAAAATCTTTTAAATATTTTCATTTCCACAATAAAATAGAAATATTTATGAATCTTTTCTTTAAAAAATAAACACGATTCACATTTTAAATAGTTCATTTCTATTTTCATGATTTCATAAAACACCAAAAAACGAAACGGTCCTCTGTATCTATATTCTACTTAGTCGAGTAGAGTTTAGTAGTCTACATCCTGCAGCGATTCTTCCCGATGCCATTCTGGAATTCCATAAAACCCTCTCGCTGTCTTTTTCGCAACCGACGAAATGTCGTTTGGCTTCCAAAATAAAACGCCGAGTCACCATCAAAATAGAATAAAAAAAAGATGGCGTTCAGGAAATTGAAAACGGCAAAGCACTATTGGGTATAAATTTATATGGCGAATTCTTCGTTCTGAATTCCCTTATTTTGAAAGGCCCCCTAAGGTTGCCTTCTGATTAATGCCAGGAATTCGAGGCGTCATTTCGTAGAAATATTCGAATTCTGTTGGGATTTCGTGATGATAAAAATTGGTTTCTCGCCTGTGGGGTAAATATGTAATTTTCCCCTACCTATTTCGGGTGATCTAGTTACCACTCCATTTAAATTCGTGTTTTTTTTTTGTTTTGTTTTTTTGCAAAGGGATTGCAAGGTTGCATGTCGAATTTTATTAAGAAATAAATTGAAAACTTTTTATTATACGGCTTCATACTTTTATTGCTTTACGACAATATTATTTTATTCCGTCTTGGTACTTTCTTTAAAAAACTACCATTATCTATCAAATTTTTTATGCATATTATGTTAAACACAATTTAAGAGCTTAGTGGAAGAACGTGCTAAGTGACATATTTTTAAAAAATTGCGATTTTTGTGTCAATGATCATTTTTACTAACTTCTTGAACGATGATAAGATTCCTCTTTTCATAAAATTTAAGTTTAGTACATGTTTTATGGTTTGAAAGTTCCGTTTTCAACAGATGATGAGAGTGCAAACGAAAACCTTTAAAGCTCATTTTCTCGTTTTCACGTTTTTGTCACTTAGCACGATCTTCCAGCAAGCTCTTATTTCTAAAGCATTATTTTTATAAAATTTTAAATATCCTTAAATAATTCGATTGCTTGATAGTATAATTTAGCTAGCTTCACTTCCTCATGAGTTACTAAAGTGTTTTAGTCTGACCTTTAGGGTTTTTTTAAATTAAAATATGTAATTATCTCTCAGTTTATTTTTAAATTTAAATGTTAAAAAAAAATTATTGAATTAAACATTCACAAAATTCTATTTGTTCTGATACTTCTTTTTTTTCTCACAAACCTCGACTGAAAGTTATAGGTTTTGTTTAGAAACGAATTATTTGTAATAAAAAATTGAAATTTAATAAACTATTTTGTTACTCTTATTTGTAGCTTAAACATGAAAATATGATTCTTTTAATTCTATAACCTAATATCTGTATTGAAATAAATGTTAAACGGTGAGATAATATTTTAACTTGTTAGTATTTTATAAAGTTAATATACTTGATTAAACATTTTAATTTGGGACAATTTATAAAAATGCTCTTCAATTTGTATACAAGGTTCCATAAACTGTCATTAATAACAATGCTATTTAGATGTCATATCTGCGCAAGTGTGTCCCTGTCGTACTGAAACACAATCCTTCATTCAATGAAATAATATACAATAGAGTCCCGGTTATCCGAAATTCGGCTTAACCGAAATGCTAAGGATTTGTTTGGCTAAAATATGAAATATACGCATAAACGCAAAAATAAAGAAGTACACAAAAATAAATGTACTTACAAATTTGGATTTATTTCTCAAAATATGCAGTATTTTTTTTTTCTGCTAAATTTGGTTCGTTTTAAAGCAGCCCTGTCCCGCCATCTTTTAAACGAAAACGTCTAAAGAGGGGCTTCACCTTGCTCTTCTACGTATCTAAGGGCCTGAGCTAAGATTTTTGTAGCTCCAGTATGCGAAATGCTGCACTTGTTAGACGCGAGCTCATCTTCATTATCGGGTTCGTTTTCGTCCCGAATTGGGTACTTGACTATATCGCTAAAATACCTTCAAATATTAAATTAATTATAGTTTGAAACCAAAAATAACAAACGTATAGATTTTTTTCGAGAATAAATCTTTAAATAATTCATAAAAATCATTTTAAAATGGCTTATTTTTCATCTTTACGTCACGTGATCACAAACACGTCGATTTGGCTGACGTCACTAGTATATATAAACAAACCGGTGCGATGATTTTTTGCTTGCAATTAAACTGGATTTAATCTAATTTACGATTAAAATATGAATTATATAGATAATGGAAGAACGTTTTACAGAAGCGGATGGTTCAAATTTGCTTAAGTAGATTCCAAAATGGTGTTGCAAAGTTTGTTTATATAATTAATAGTGACATCATAGATACCACATGACAGCCACAAAGCGTTTTCGGGCGTAATTTTTCGTCCTAATTTTAAAATTCATTTTTCTCCCTTTCTATGGGGTATTTGAAAAAAAGAAAAAATACGGGTCTAATATTTTTGGCATAAGAATATTTTAAGCCGATAAATTTTTTTTAGTCAAATACCCTATTACTGGTCGTTTTTCTAGGCGTGAGGTGGATGATTCCCGATTATCCGAAAATTCCTATGGAATCTAGATTAACCCAAAGTGCTCCGGTCCCGTACCTTTCGGATAAACGTGTGCGGGACTCTACTGCAACACATAAATTATGTAACTAATTAGGACTGTTAAACAGTTAATTCTAAAGATATTTCATAATTTCTCAATTCAAGCATTAAATAAACCCAAATAATTCAATTTCAATATTCCACCGAATATTATCGTCTGCTCAATAGGTACTGATTCCCAAAGACATTATTAAATTATATTAAGTCAAAAAAACTAAATGCATATATTTGCGAAATAATTCTTTTCATTAAAAATCAAATTTAAAACATTTTTTTGACAAGAAAACAAGTTTGGCAGAACTAGAACTATACACAAACGCTATGTTTTGTTTTTGATTCTGTTTAATTATTTAACTGAATAATAATAGATAATGACTTTTTCACAGAACGTATATTTCAAATTTGCTAAATCATTATGTGTTCAAAGTTTTTTATAGTCTTGCTTCAATTGAAACGGAGGTTTTCGGGATGATTTTTCTCCAATTTTAAAATTCATTTTTCGCCTTTTTGGTATTTAAAGAGAAAAAACGGTTAATATTTTTGGAATAGAATTTTAACCAATAAACAATTTAAGTACTTTCCAACCATTCAACTTAACAATTAATTTCACGATCCGTCCAGCAAGATACAACTAAACTCGGCCATATCTCTGGAATACGCGACCAGATAACACTTCATAGGGGTTGCCATTTCGGAGTAATTATTTCCACATCTAGAATTTTAAAACCCTTTTATCTTTGTTTGGGTAAGAGAAGAAATGAGGGGTCCATTAGTTCTGGGTTCCGGAGAACAGAACGACACATCTCGCATACCTAGTTTGACAAAACTGCATTTACTGTTTGTCCTAAATGATTTATTTGAGTTTTTTTTTATGTCATATTAACCCTCAGCAACACGGGAGACGTGTAAGATACACTAACTGTTATAAAATGACGTTTAATTCCAACTAGAAGATAAGTAACGGCTTTGGGGCAGAAACCTAATTTCTTTACTACTCTTATATGCTGTTCAAATCCGATTTTTATGTATTATTTGCTTTCTATTAGAAACGCGAGTGTATTTGACAGATACACCCTAGAGTAATTGGATTTTTCTACAAAGATTGTTGGGAATATGTGATGTATGTTATAATACCGAGTCAAATATATTTCACTACGAGATTCTTTGTACGTTGATATGAAATGTTTTAACTCTATTTAAAAGCGAGGAATATTACATATTTATTCTTTGAAATATAAATTAATTTTTGCAAACGATAAATAATAATTATTTAATTTTCGAAATAAAATAAATGAAACTAGCCAAATTTAGCATGTAAATGTTTGATATAGAATTAATGCTGTGTTTGGCGCCTTTTTAGCTGTTAAACATAACTGTTGTGCGGAAGCTGGTTAAGTGACAGATTCTGTTACAAACCTACTTGTTTTAAACTCATTTATGATACAATATTTTTATTGTATCGTCGAATGGGGTAACATTTTCCCTAGAGAGTAACTTTGGCTCTAGCATAAAACCCTAGTACCGAATTTCTCCTAGAATATTATTTTTACTCATAGGTCAAGTCAGAGTTGCCACTAATTTAAAAAGGCTAAACATTTTAAAGAGTGTAATTAATGCAAAGTTAGTAGCTTAAAAATCTTGAGCTAAAATTTCCCTCCAGGGCTAAATTTACTCTATGTGGTGGTATTATAAAGTGAGTTTTAAAAAACCACTGACGTTTAATATTTTCAAATTTTGTGTGAATTGTAGTAATGTCATCAGTCGTTTATTGAGAAAACCAGTTAATGAAATTTTGTGTGAATTGATTGACGTACTATTTGTTCGTGAACCATTTCTAATGTTTTTGTTTCCAAATCCAGAAAAATGGTTCAACCAAACACGGGAAAAAAGGTGAAAAATTTCACCACACAGCCGTTGCAGCTACTAGGAACCAATATCATGGTGAAACCAAGCACAAAATTTTTAACAGTGTACACTAGCTGTTATAAAATGACGTTTACTTCAAAGTAGACGGAAAATAACGGCTCTGGGGCAGAAACCTAATTTTTTTACTATTACATGCTGTTCAAATCCGATTTTTATGTGTTATTTTTTTGCTATTAGAAACGAGAATGTATTTGACAGATACACCCTAGAGTAATTTGATTCTTTTTCAAAGATTGTTGAGAATATGTGATGTATGTTATAATACGTTTAAGAAAAAATAAACGTATTTAAGGTCGTATTAACATAATAAACACTAACTTTACGTTTTAGCTTCCATACTACGTTTATAACGTAAAAAGTGGAAGGTATTATAATCGTTCAGTCCGTCTGTCTGTCTGTTTGTCACCCACTTTCATAGCCCAAACTACAAATGCTACGGATAAGTGTGATACGTCAAAAAAAAAATCAGCGCATCGAAATTAGAATACATTGAAAATTTCAGAAAAAAATTCAAATTCGAAGTACTTCAATTATTTAAGAAACAGCAAAATTTAATGCTCATTTGAAAAGCATAGGAAGCCATTTTTATTACAATTAAATCACCATTGCTATTCGCAACAATCGCTCTAGAAACTTTTATTCTTTTAGACAATAAATTAAAATAAATTTATTTTTGCGAATAAATTTTAATAAATATTTATTTATATTTCACTACGGATTCTTTGTATGTTAAAATATGAAATGCTTTCATTCGATTTAAAAGAGAGGAATATTACATATTTATTCTTTGAAATATATATTAATTTTTGCAAACGATAAGTAATAATTATTGAATTTTCGAAATAAAATAAATGAAACTAGCCAAATTTAGCATGTAAATGTTTAATGAAGAATTAATGCTGTGTTTGGCGCCTTTTTACCTTTAAACATAAATGCTGTGTGGAAGCGGGT